>LR880969.1:809816364-809831636 GCA_904067115.1 Aegilops sharonensis | reverse complement strand
TCAAGAAGACATGGCATAGAAGACATACATGGCAAGAACAATAACATAGCATACATGGATCAACCACAGCAAGCTTGGAAAAATTGAATAACATGTAAACAATCTGCCAGGAAACATTTGGTAGATAAAGTAGAGCTCGATTGACTCAAGCTATGGCACTCCATATTTGCAAACAAAGGCACGGATGGATAGAGCAAGACATGTTTTACAAAACATCCTTACTGAAGTATCTCAAAATATGCATAGATCTCTCGGTAGCATAAAGTTAACATGGCATCAAAATCAGCTAAAACAGGGCTGAAATCAGCAACAGCAGGACACCTACTTTGCATGCTTGTGCTAGTCACCACATATATCACAAAAATACATGTCATACACCCCTGGAAAGATGGCATGACATATTTCAAAACACATGTAGGACTCAAATTCATAGGGTGCATACATCAATCATGGCAAAAATAACAAGAGTGCAAGTTCTGTTAAGAAACAGAAACTAACATCACATATCACTCTTACAACAGCATTTCGGGCATCAAGATGAGCTCAAATAAAAATTAGGCAATGAGATGAAATGATCTACTCTTTGATACGAACATTTTGATATATTATACGCGCAAAATGGAGCTACGATGACAGAGATATACCACTTTGAAAATGCTACAAAATATCAATGAGATGCAAAAGACTTAGAGGAAAAAAAAGGAGGGGGAGAAGTCAACGGGCGGCTCGCAAACCGAGGCCGGATCGGGCTCCGGCCCGATCGGGACGCGGCGGCGGCGGAGAGGCTCGCCGGAGGGAGGGAGGTGCGGCCGGCCGGAGGGGAGCCGAGGCGGGGCCGGTGGCGGCGGAGGCGCGGTGGCGCCGGGCGGCGGTGGGCGCGGCCGGGGCGGCGCGGCGACCCGGTTCGCGCGGCGGCGGTGCCGGCCGGCGAGGGCGGCGGCGGGCCAGCCGGAGGGAGGCGGCCGGGGCGGCGGCGCTCGGGGCCGGCGGCGGGGAGGCGGCCGAGGCGGCGGGGAGGCGCTCGGGGGCGCGGGCGGCGATGCGGGCCCGGAGGGCCGGCCGGAGGGCTCGGCGGGCCGGCGGCGGAGGCGGCGGCCGGGTGCCACGTGGCGGCTCCCGGTTGGCCGGGTGGCGGCGGGCGGACGCGTCCGGCTCGCCCGGACGTGTCCGGCGACGCGGAGGTGGAAATTAGGGTTTCGGGGGGATGATCCGAGATTTTTGGGGGAGGTTTTTAAATAGGCATAGAGGGAGCTAGGAGAGTCCAAATGAGGTGTAGTTTTCGCCCACACGATCGTGATCGAACGACGGAGAGCATGGAAGTGACTTAGATGGGTTATTGGGCTGTTTTGAAGGGGTGTTGGGCTGCAACTTAAAAGAGGCCTTTGCGATAGTGCGGTTAACAGTTGGAGTACCAAACGAGCTCCAAATGACCTGAAACTTGACCGGTGGTCTACGGGTGGTATACCAAGGCCACTAGACAAACCTCAGACCATTTCGAGAAGGTTTAATACCCGCACACGGAAAAACGTAAAAGGGGCCGCCGGGGGAGATAGGAGTGTCGGATTGCAAAACGGACAACGGGAAAAATGCTCGGAATCATGAGACGAACACGTATGCAAATGCGATGCACATGATGACATGATAAAAAAATGCATGACATAGACAAAATGCAAAAAAAAGAAGAAACCCAACCACGGAGGGAATATCATATCACAATGCCGAAAATGGCAAGAGTTGGAGTTACAAATATGGAAAGTTACTTCCGGGGTGTTACACACATCATCAAAATTAATGTAGCCGTTAGATGAAGTAAATCAGTCCATAATACCCGTATGATCTAGACGTTGAGAGGCTCCGCACTAAGGCACATGCAAGCATACAGAAATACCGTGGCATGCATATGAGTGGGTTTTAAATCACATCAACATGTGTGCATGCAAGCATGCACCGGTAGCATGCATGTAAGTGAGCTTTTAAGTCCCATTAACATGTCAAAAAGAAAAATATAATCCCATTATGCAGTAGGAGTTGGCTGATATTTTTTCCTTACGTGGGATGATCTAAATGATGATGGGAGTTTTTTTTAGTTTGGCTACCACATTTGTCATGCGGTTATAGAGTTTTTTATAGTTCTCTTAAATCGATAATTTTACGTAGAGAGATATACAGCTGTTCCGCGGCAACGCGCGGGGACTCATCTAGTATTTAGGAACAGAGGGAGTACTATGTAAAGAGTTAGGTGTCGCACGATGTCCATAAAATATGGTGATAGTGTGAGATGGGCCATGTAATCACTGAGCCTGCGTATTTTCACTGCTCTTGCACTCCTCCACTGTAAGAATGGAGAAAATTGTAATCTAGTAGTACCTCCTTTCGCCGAAAGCGTGGGACATCCAGAAGTCCTACCACCTCAGTAATAAAGACCAATGAGCCGTCAAATCACATAGACCCAACAGTAAGTTGGACGGATGAAGCAACCATCACTCTTGCGCCAGTGAGAGGTAGTGGCCGCTCTGCCCGGGCATGAATGCGGCACTGATTCTTTGGAGCGGCGCTGACCGTTTCGGGCGGGAAGAGCGCGCGGGCGATGGAGGGGCTTTGGGTGGGCCAGGCTGGTCAGGAGCGGGCGTGGAAGCTGTCCGCCTGTCCCTACCGGACATGCCCAGAGAGAGGATGCACCGACTCTCTATAGAGGATGCACCGACTCTCGCGGCTAAAATCGTACACTACACACCATCTCTCTGTAGGAGTAGGTCGATATGTCGCTCTCTCTAACACACACATGTTGTTAAACACACACACACACACACACACACGCGCGCGCGCGCGCGCACGCACCTTGGTTCCGCTGCACCTTCGAGCGTGACTTATTACACCTAGACGGAGGGAGTAGTAAGTACAAGATACGGTGGCACACTGACATAGGTCGAATACAAGTGCCCAAAATTGTGTGCATGTTATAATAAGGATTCACTTAAAATAGTACGTGAGCGAACATAGGGATCAATTCGACAGTGTTCCCGAGCAGCAGCGAGATATGTGAGGTAAGATACACCGCTGGCGCTTTTAATTTTTCTTATTGATTTGTTTGTCACCCTCTGACTGGTGGGACCCAACGTACTACGTGGAGAGAGGTAAGGTGACTAAGGCTGCATTATTTATGCACCACCGTGGATAGTCTTACCACCAAAGCCACATGACACGATTATGATTTAAATCCCAATGAGTCCCACACACAAAAAACACGGCATGCTTGTCACACGAATGCAGGAATGTATAAAAGGTTATTTTCCTCTCGTTGAACATAACGGGAGGGTTTTGTAGCTGGTTAGCCTGTTCGCTCATCAAACTTGAGGTCTCGGGTTCGATAACTACCACTTGAGCATAATTTGTGCCAGGAGGATTCTTTGAGTGGTCCAAATGGATGGATACGGAGCTATACGATCTCGTAGTGACCATATAATCACCTCATCACGTATAAGCTGCAGCCTCACGCATCACACTCTCTCTCAAGTATATATATACACGCTGGAGCCTCAACGCTTGTAGTTGCTCTCTTCACACTCTCTCACCCTCTCCAGATCTAAACAGGACTTCGTTGGCCTCTCTCTCCCCTCATTGCTGGTCGAAGATCCGGCAGGATCCGTCCGCCGGGAAGGGAAGGAGGCTTAACGCTGTCGCCGTCGGCGAGGGAGGGAATCCACTATCGGCGCAGCTGTTCACTTTCACCCAGCAGCAGCGCGGGAGGGCCTCCGACCCCTTCTTTTTCACCGTCGTCCCGTCGCCCATCGAACTACGCCCCATGAACCTTAAGGTATAATTTACTTATTCCACATGCATTGCTCTAGCTGCATGTATACCATGAATCTAGGACGTGGTTCAAAGAGGAAAGGAGTGGGGGAAAGTAGTGAGAAAAAGTTGTATAGCATGAATCTAGGACGTGGTTCAAAGAGGAAAGGAAGGGGGAAAGTAGTGGGGAAAGTTGTATAGCATGAATCTAGGACGTGGTTCACAGAGGAAAGGAATGGGGGAAAGTTGTGGCGAAAGTTGTATCGCATAAATCTAGGACTTGGTTCAAAGAGGAAAGGAAGGGGCGAAAGTACTAGTACAGACTTGCTATCCAGCACCTACGTTGGTCGAAAAGGGAAAACAATGACAAACGCAATACGCACATCTGTAACAAACTGATCTTTTGTTTTGGGGGACAAGGCTGTAGAGTTTGAGCAGGACTAGATTTGCTGCACTCACATAGGGAAAGGTGTCTAAAGATAACAAAACTGGGACCAACACAAATATGCTCCTTGGTTGTTTGTTCTTTGTTGCAACAGACTGTGCATCACCACAGTATATCGGTAGATGCACATGGTGCTGGTGCATCCACTATCCCGTGCAACTCTTTAGCTATTGTTAATCTAAGGCCCTGTTTGGTTAAAAGCTCCCTAGCCCCTACCTGCATGGTTCCAGGGACTAAACATGGACTAGAGGTTATTGAATGACATGCTAAAAGACCATGTTACCCCTAGTAATGAACTAATAGAGACAAGGTGCGATGCGTGACAGGGGAAACTGTTGGAAAAAGTCACAAAAAGACTCCCTCGGGGTCTTCTTTCTTTAGTCCCAAATGCCCACTTTTAGTCCCTAAAAGTCCCTCCTGTTTGGTTTAGATGGGACTGACATGGAGTTTTTTTAGTCCCTACACCAAAATGTCCCTGTAAACAAACACCACCTAATAATGACGCTGGAAAATTCATGCAATGCCACAGTTAAAAGCAAATTACATGTTTAACGAATTTTATTGTTAATATAATCTCTATGTTAATATTAATCAATGCCACCGTTTGAGAAATGCTACTGCCTTGCTTTCTTTCCCATTTAGATAAGGTAGATGCTTCCTTTTGTTGGCTTCTATGTCATCCACCGTTATTGACCACTAGTTGTTTCCTTTGCACCTCTGTGTAAACAGGGTTATTTACTTCACCTCATTGCCATTGTGACCTTTTGTTGCACTGCACAAAACACTTTTGTTTTAAGAGTGTTTAGTGCAGTTCAACCAAAATGTCACACCGACAACGTTGCTTGATTGCTTGATCTTAGTGGAACTACACAAGAGGAGATATTACTTCCTATCTGTGTTGGCAAATTTGGTCCAAATCTTCTTCTTGTGAGTTGTTTGAATTCCGCATCATGAGAGGTCAGTACTAGCCTTCTTTCACATGATTCTACAGTGTGCTTTCATATGTTGTGCTACTTGTACGGTAATGTTGCTTGATTTTAGTGAACAACACAAATGGAGACGAGACTTCCAATCTGTATGTGCACCGAAATATCCCATTGAGGTAAGATAAGGATATTTCACAACTGTTGGCCTGTATTTTGCCACTTTCATCAGAAAATTAATGTCATTGTTTAGTGCTATACTTGTGCTCCCTAATTGACATGCCAAATCTTACATTGAAGGCGAAGCTTGTCTGTTATTGAACCAAGTGATGAAGGGGAAGAACAAGCGGAAGAAAAACAAAAATCAACTCTCGGTGCTGTAATGAAGCACTGGAACTGTGATGACACAAGTAATGATATAGTTTTGCATCTTAATTTATTGCTATGGCTGGAACGAGCAATTGTTTTGCCATTGATTTGATGACACTCTTAATGTAATACGTAATTATCTCTACTTGTGCAAACAAGGATCTTCTTTGAAGATACCATATATTTTAGTGGAACTGCACAAGAAGATGTTGGAAACATTAAACTAATTGAGGAGTATATAGTAAGCATGGCCACCACAGTAGATAGAAACTGATGGTTCCGGAGAAGTGCTTCATCTGTATGCTCTACACAATAAGCCTCCTGACAAAGGTTGGTACTCGCCCAATGATTTCATCCATATGATTGAGCTTTGTCATCTCTATTGGTGTTGTGCTACTGTTTAGATATTGTCATGAAAAAGTGGTATTGCCCTTGAGAAGTGCTTCATCTGTGCTGTTTTAAATATTTCCTTTCCTTTTTTTCGAGCAAACAGGGATGCTAGCATTTAGTTGTCCTCTTGTCTTTGCACAACAGGATCATCTTCCTCTGAAGAAGAATATGGAGTACGTGAAGTGACTAGTCCCGATTATGCCAGGATGAAGAAGCCCTGTCTATCTTCTCATCAGAAGGAGCAGTTGAAGGATGGTTACATTACTCCCCACGAGACCAAACTAACTTCAGCTCAGAAGGACTGACAAATCTCCATTTTTTTGCTGTGATGCGCGAGTACAATGTTGTTCTAGGATTCTTTCTGGTGAGTTCCATTTTTCTAAAAGTGTGCTCTACATGGACCATGTAGGTGCCTGTTTAAACTATCAATTCATAGTACAGTTTCCTTTATACTAATCACTTTTTTTGTATTTGTGCAAACATGGGTGCTCAGCTTGATTCCAATGGGAACTGCACAAAATGTTCATGAATACATCGAGTCATTCATTTCAACGACAAGAAAGGAGGTGCCGATAAGTTCAAGCTGTTGCAACTTATAAGGGCGAAATCATACAAGCTACGCGCGAATTTGGTTCATTTTGGTGGAACCGCACAAAAAGAACAGGTGGTTTATTTAGAACGAGGTGCCATGCCAATGTCCGAACTGATGGCAAACCCTGCCCATTCCACAATCGTAGGCATTTGATATTTTGGAATGGAACAACCTTGTCAAATTTTGCTCATTGATTTTAGCAAGAAGACCGTTTGATATTTTTGAATGGGACGCCCTTTACTCTCAGCAGTGTCGATCAATTTTTTATTTATTCTTTAGTTGTGAAGTGAATATTGGCTCTGACATGCGAATCGCTCAGATGTATAATCATCGATTGTTTTGAATGTTCTCTATGAATTGCCAGGCCTGTGTGTTTGATTGCAATGTACAGGAACGCTAAAAAGCTGCTCAAACTCTTTGTATTCCTTCTGTCCCTTTTTACTTCGCACATTGTGAATGTGCATACTTTTTTCTATAAGATTGGTCAAAGTAGAGATACTTTGACTGCAGACAAAACTTGTATGCAGACTAGAAAGGACCGAAGGGAGTACATGTGAAACTGCTGCAAACGAGGTGATCACCCTGGGAATATTGCTAGTATGTATTGTTTTTCATGTTCATCCAATGCCAGTGATACAAGAACTCGAACTAATCCAAATAAATTCATTCATACACGGAACATGCTGGATTTCATTACATTTCATACATTCTTCAACTAAAAAGGGGTGCGCTGGATGTATAATTAATTAACTGAAGCTACCCACATGTGTCAGGCTGAGCCGAACAGAAGCTTCAGTTACTTAACTGCAGGTGCAGTTGCGTAACTGACATGTGGCCCAAATGCCTGTTGGGCCCACATGTCAGTCAGCCAACTGCACCAACAGTTAAGTAGAAGCAGCGTCCTTCTCCAACATAGCTCTCTGACTCCACATCGCTGCCAAGAAGCTAATCGTCCGTAAATGGTCAACCGGAGGGTAGCAGCGATGGCCTTACTTGGACCCGAGCGGCGGCGACCTACCGTGTTATACTCTTCCTCGTTTTCTTTGTGGCGCAGCCTCGTTGGCAGCGGGGCGGGGCCTCGGCGGAGCCAGCGATGTCCTATGTCTCATTGCCGGCGGGCGGCGCCTCGGCGGAGCGGTGGAAATCCTCCCCTCGTCGCCGGCAGGGTGGGGCCTCGGCTGAGCCGGCGACGTCCTCTGCCTCGTTGTTGGCAGGGCGGGGCCTCGGCGGAGCCGGCGGTGTCCTCTTCCTTGTTGTTGGCACCGCGGGGCCTCGGCGGAGCAGGGCCTCGTCGACGGCAGCGGAGCGGGGACTCGTCGGAGCCAGCATTTTCCTCTGCCTCGTCCTCGGTCTCGCCAAACAGCACCTCGCCCGCTTCATCGCCCTCTTTGTAGGCGGCCGCAACCTCCGCCACCCACATGCGGTACCGCCAGCGCTCGAGGCGGCCCTCGCGAGCGGAGCGGTACGAGTCGAGCAGTGCCTCCTGCTCCGCCCACTCCGCGGTGATCTGCTCCTCCGCCTGCAGGTGCTCCTGGAGGAGATGCTGGTTGTAGGCGGCGTCGGCCTGCGCCTCCCGGAAATGCTCCTCACGCTTCTGCCTCACTGTGTCCATGTGTTGGGCACAGGCTTCGCCGACGGTCATGGTGCAATGCATCGGCGAGGATGGCACGGAGGAGGGGGTTGGCGCCGGATCATCGACTACCATGTTCTCCATTGGGACGTCGTCGTCCTCCGGCTGCCTGCCGGCCAGCCGGTCGGCAGCAATGGCTGCCATCTCCTTGTGGTCCGTCGTCCGCCCGTCCCGACGAGCGCTGGAGCGCGAGGAAGCCATGGTGGGCAGTAGTGGTGTGGATAGGAGAAAGGGAACGGATGCTGATGACTGCGGCTATGGCCGGCGCAGCAGTTTATATAACAATGGTGGGCGGCGGAGGGACAGGCGTGTGGCGCCGAAGTAGCCGCCTCGGCAACCGTGTATCATTAATGTGGGTGGCAGATGGACGGACGGACGGCACTTGTGACGTTTGAAGGCAGAGCAATCGCCTGCACCGGGAAGCGGTGCGGGCGGCGCTGACTGTTTCGGGCGAAAAGCGCGCGCGTGCGAGGAGATGACTTTACTTGGAGAGGATGACAATAGGACCCACCAGGGCAATAGCCTCACGTACGCAAGTTCCTCCTTATTATATAAAAACTATAATTTTTTTTCTTCCTCCTGGTTTCCTGACATCACGGTCCCACACCATTGTCAACCTATGTAGTTAATAAACGAGAGAATTGCACAAGAAGCGGCGAGCTGGGACCAAGCAGCTCGAGAAGTATTTGTGTTTTTGAGGTGTGAGCACTGCAGAGTTTTTTGATGTTTAGCCAGATATTAATTTTTCTCCTCTGAACAACAACGAAAACATCGCTGCATGTATTAATTGGGCGGGCTATGGCCCGTGTAGCCCAGGCCAGATATCCAGCCCAGATATTAATTTTTTTTCAAGCTGAAAATGGCTAGCCCAGTTATACTTTTTTTTAGGAATACCCAGTCAATGTCAAGTTGTTATTCTCCGCCCCGCTGGGCTGCAAATCTTTCCTAGGAGGGATGCATTAGGCTTTACAATAAAATATGCTTTAAGAAATAATAAATGGGATGTAATTATAAAAACTGGGCAGTAACTATAAAAAATGCACGAAACACGTAATTACTTTATAAAATATTGTTTTTGGATATTGAAAATTTTAATTTCATTAATTGTTGCGAGCGCAATGTTTCATTGGATTTTTGCGTAATATAAATTTATATTGAAATTGTATTTAATCTGACTAGAAATTTCGGGATAAAAATATTTCGGATCCCATCAAAATGTGGGAAATTTTATTGAATTTTGTCTTCAACGGTTGGTTGAAATTATTAATCATTGTCCTAGCTAGAAAATGGGCTGTACTTTTAACAAACTGTAAATGGGCTGTAGTAAATTCCATTAGAATTCAAAAATGGGCTGAACATTCTTACAAATCGCAAATGGGCTATAAGTTCTCTTTCACACACTAGTGGGTGTTGGTGTCAAAACCGGCGGATCTCGGGTAGGGGGTCCCGATCTGTGCGTCTTAGGCTGATGGTAACATGAAGCAAGGGACACAATGTTTACCCAGGTTCGAGCCCTCTAGATGGAGGTAAAATCCTACTTCCTGCTTGATTAGTATTGACGATATGTGTAGTACAAGAGTAGATCTACCACGAGATCGTAGAGACTAAACCCTAAGGGCTAGCCTATGATGGTATGGTTGTAATTGTGATCGGCCTTCTAAGGACCATCCTCTCCGATTTATATAGACACCAGAGAGCTAGGGTATACATGGAGTCGGTTACAAGGAAGGAAACATAATATCCGGATCGCCAAGCTTGTCTTCCGCGCAAAGGAGAGTCCCATCCGGACATGAGCCGAAGTCTTGAGTCTTGACGCTTCTATAGTCCGGACGATGTATACAGTCCGGTTGTACGGATACCCCCTTATCCAGGACTCCCTCAGTAGCCCCTGAACCAAGCTTCAATGACGATGAGTCCGGCGTGCAGTCTTGTCTTCGGCATTGCAAGGCGGGTTCCTCCTTCTGAATACTCCAAGGTCATTATCGAACACGTAGGCCGTGCACGGATTCGCAAGATGATCTTCACACGCCATTGTAGGGAACATAGTATAAATCCGTTCTGCTGGCAATCTTTGTACGTCGCGCCCTTGCATCGTGGCCTGGTCCAACACAAACCGGCGGCTCCTGCTCCACCTCGACTCGCGTTGCGAGGCGGTTTTATTGGCACGTCCTGTCAAAGCAGAGATCGTGTTCCTCTTAATACGGGATCTTCAATGTGGGCATATGCAACCCTACACCGACCGTTGGTATGATTCCATGTATCTCAGATAAGTCTCAAGCGCTCACGCTGAGGACTCTCGGTATTCATCCCTTTTATAAAGGGGTCAAGGCCTACTCCTCTTCTCCACCTCTCCTGCCCCTTCTCGCACCTCGAGCTCCCGCACTCAAAACCTAAGCTCCAACGCCTCAGATCCACCAGTATGTCCGGATCCAATGCAACAGGCCAGTGGGTGGCCTCCTCGATTCAAGAGGAGGACATTGCGACGCTTACGGAGGTCGGATACCTGACCGCCGATATCCAGCACAGGCTTCCTACTCCGGGGCAAGTTATCCCCACGCCGGAGCCCAATGAGAGCGTCGTGTTCATTCCTCACTTCCTCCGAGGCCTAGGCCTCACCCTCGACCCCTTTGTGAGGGGGCTCATGTTCTAATATGGGTTGGATTTCCATGATCTGGCTGCAAACGCCATCCTCCACATCTCGTCTTTCATTACTGTGTGCGAGGCTTTTCTCCACGTCAACCCACACTTCGGCATATGGCTGAAGACCTTCAGTGTGAAGCCGAAGATGATCGAGGGACGACATGCGGAGTGCGGAGGCGCTATAATAAGCAGAAAAGCTGATGCCCCATGGCCAGAGGGTTCTTTTCCGGAAGTATCCGACGTATGGCAACGGAGATGGTTCTATGTCACTGTTCCCAGAGGCACAAAGTGGGTAGCTGTCCCCGAGTTCCGCTCAAGCCCTCCATCACAGTTGGCGTCTTGGACCGATTTGGGACGGAATTATGGGCCTGCTGGCGATGTACCAGAACTGCAGAATCGCATCCAGGAGCTTATTGAGAGGGACATAAATCTTGTCAGCATAATTCAGGTAATGTTAGTCTGACGGATGTTGCCGTGCAAACGTCGGCCTCTCCGGATGTGGGAGTTTAATCCGGAGGGTCCGCAGACTATTAAGCACTTCTTCGGCCTGAAGCTCGAAGGAATGTGCAAGTTATTCTTCGGACCACATGTAAAGTGTCCGGACACCACCGAGGATATCTTTTATTTACTAATTGGAGGCACCATTCAAGATCTCTCATTAATCCACATCATTGAAATTAATTACACCATTGGATTGTAGAATTTACGTATACAAAACAAAAAAAACCTCCATAAATAAGGAGAACGTCAGGATGAAAAAAAGGAAACCCTCCGTCCATAAAAACTCCAACATAGAAAAAGGAAAGAGATCAACACGACCTGGCTAATTGCCCGCATCTTTAAAGCTCTCATCTGTTCACTCTAAATAAAAAAGGGAGAGCCTCACGTCAAACAAAAGAAAGCCTTTGTACGTCCATAAAATGTCCAATGTAAGAGGAAAAGAAATCGGCACGGCCCGGCTGATTACCCGCGCCTTCCAAGTTCTCTTATTTCTTAATTAAGTTCTCTTATTAATCGTAACCCATATCATCCCGTGCCGCAAAAAAGGCTTATGCCACGTCCAACATTAATGGTGTAAAAAAACATTAATGATGTACTAGACAAATAAAGCATCCATTTGTTACGTAGAAAAAAAATGATCACGTGAAAAAGGAAAGACTCCCAATAGATCACGCAGATGGCTCCTCTCCTTATCTCTCTTCCTGTGAACGATACAACATGAAAAAAAACCTCATGGATTCTAACGTCCTCCACAATCTCGCGGGGATGGACGAGTTCGATCTTGCATACATGCCCGTGTTCTGCTGAACGCCTCGAGTCGTAGCTGCAAGGCCGAGCGATGTGCCCATGTCTGCCTCTATGCGACCTCTCCGCGTCATCTGCAGATCTGGCACATCAGCGGTTGAAGTGGTCAATATTTCCACAATCCCCAATGTCTACTGGACCATGGCACGGTGGTACGCCAGCCTTAATTTAGATCGGCAGTATATTAGTCTAAGTTATCAAAGGTAGGTTGAGCGATGGGCCACTTANAGGAAAAGAAATCGGCACGGCCCGGCTGATTACCCGCGCCTTCCAAGTTCTCTTATTTCTTAATTAAGTTCTCTTATTAATCGTAACCCATATCATCCCGTGCCGCAAAAAAGGCTTATGCCACGTCCAACATTAATGGTGTAAAAAAACATTAATGATGTACTAGACAAATAAAGCATCCATTTGTTACGTAGAAAAAAAATGATCACGTGAAAAAGGAAAGACTCCCAATAGATCACGCAGATGGCTCCTCTCCTTATCTCTCTTCCTGTGAACGATACAACATGAAAAAAAACCTCATGGATTCTAACGTCCTCCACAATCTCGCGGGGATGGACGAGTTCGATCTTGCATACATGCCCGTGTTCTGCTGAACGCCTCGAGTCGTAGCTGCAAGGCCGAGCGATGTGCCCATGTCTGCCTCTATGCGACCTCTCCGCGTCATCTGCAGATCTGGCACATCAGCGGTTGAAGTGGTCAATATTTCCACAATCCCCAATGTCTACTGGACCATGGCACGGTGGTACGCCAGCCTTAATTTAGATCGGCAGTATATTAGTCTAAGTTATCAAAGGTAGGTTGAGCGATGGGCCACTTAGGTTTCAAATTAGATCCGTTTTTCTGCGGTATGGTATTTGCAACCATCAATTTTTTGGTAGTTCCTTCAATGTCAAAGGGAACAGATGTGGACCTGCAATAATTTGCATGCACAGAGATAGACACATGGAGGATTGATAACGCAAGTCGCAATTGATTGATCAAGGTTAGTTTCTCCAGCTTTTAGCCTTTTATTGTTGAAATATGCAAAGGCATAAATTTTATTATATGATATGTCTCTTAAATCTTATTGTATAGTAGACCTGTTCGTCGTCAATTGCAAGCCCCCTCCTATGCTTTTTACATGCTCTTAAATCTTAATGGGCTATGGATGGCAACGATCTGCACACCCACCTACTGGCCACCCTGCATGGCTGCAGAATGGATGTGGAATAGCCGTACGTGGTGCTCCATGTCAGATATGGTCATCTTCTACACAATTTGATTAATTCCATGCATTGTTATTTGGATGGTACTTAACAATGAGCAGATGGAGTTTAGTAGATGCTTACTAGAACTAAATGTTGCATAATCAGAATGGTTCAATTCTGGATTCACGTGCTTCGATTAATGATCAGTTTGCCTATTTAAATAGAATTCATAGTTGGGCAGAACATGCATACACCAAAATATACGTTCCTTAAAGCTAATTGCCTCCTTCAAGTATTTTGCTACTCGAGCTAGCCAATGCTACATCGATTCTTATTCACTTTAGATATGTAGATTAATCTTACTTTCACACGCACGAATAAATCATTTGCACTTCTATTTATGTAGAGATGAGGAGGCATGCCGATGGGAGTCAATTTGCAGTCGTCGCTGATGAAGCCGCCAACTAGGGGCGCTGCAGGGGATGGCCCTCCAGACTTGGACATTGATTGAGGTTAGTCTGTCAGCAGCCATTCATGCCTTAACTCATCAGGCAAGTAATCCTAATTATAACACGTTCTAGAATATGTGTCATCTATAAAAGAATCTCCTAATCCATCTAAGCTCCAGGAAATGATTTTCCAGGGCGTTTATAAAGCGTTAAATAATACAGTGTCACGAAAAGGTTTTGGCCGGCGCTGTTTGACAGTAGGATTTATTATTGTCCATTTCATGCTTTTTGATTCAAGCAGTGTTCTTGATTGTTGACGGAAGGAGTTCAGGGTTGCTTGCACTTATGGCAAGGGGTGATGGTGGTGTATGTAGCTCCAACCAAACTCCAATCCCTCCAAAACTCAACTTCAGGCGTTTGGGTGACACTTGCTGATCAGCTGATGCTAACAATTAACGGATCGACACATGCATGTTTGGATACTTGGATTGTTACACATTCAGATTTGGGCAGAGCACATATACACCAATTAGGTAAACTGTTTTCTTCATGTAATTATTAACATACACTGATGAAGCAATAATATAAGACATCGTGATCAGCGGACTTCTTGGCATCCCCTAATTTTGTTACAAAAGTAAGTGGTTGTTGATGTAAAATTGGCACCAAGGCAATTTTGATATATTAAGATAGAGCATAAATCTGTACATATTTCTGGATTTTCTTTTGGTAACATTCTGTTTGTGGTTTCCCATGTAGCAATGGCGTGGCCCTATTTGATCTTTGGCATGTTCAAAGATGTGGTAGGGACTTCCAAGGTGATGTCCAATCTTTTACATTGCAGGCGATCGAGTAGCTCACCTAATATATAGGAAACGGCACCATAAAGTTTGTAGTGACTATGTACTTGGTCGGCATTTTTTTCTTTGTACATAATTTTTGTGTGGAACCTTCTGTTCAACGAGAAAAGTTATTTTTGTACTTGGTCGGCACCGCAACTAACAAAAAAATCTTTCCGACCATCTCACAACTTTATCATGTATCTAACTTGCCAAACTAAGTTACAAATTAATATGTTGGCTTCAAAATACTTCAGTTTAATTCGAGGTTTCCTTAGTTAATCAGAATTTCATGCTTTTTTTATCAAGATCGTGAAGAAGCACTACAAAGTGCAGGTTTATATGCAACATGACTGATATGTTATCCATAGCAGATCAGGGAGACGTGAGCTGCTCAAATTCCGCTGACAGTAAGACTCCATAAACTATTTACATATCTATAACAACTGAGTTCTACCTCCCCGTTGTAATTAATAAGTATAATACTCATATATGTGAATTGCTATTTTTGGCACAGCTTTAACTAATGGCTTTCATGTACTTTAGGAACATCTAAGATTTATGTGTCATCACTACCTGGGAAAGAGGGTGAAATTAAGGATAAGAAAAGAATACTGAAGCACAATATTTAATGTTAAATATATTGTACTTCAAGAATTGTGGATTTCATATAATTAGTTGATCAAACATTGGAACTATGCAATA
>LR880969.1:809785686-809815760 GCA_904067115.1 Aegilops sharonensis | reverse complement strand
CCCGTTGTAATTAATAAGTATAATACTCATATATGTGAATTGCTATTTTTGGCACAGCTTTAACTAATGGCTTTCATGTACTTTAGGAACATCTAAGATTTATGTGTCATCACTACCTGGGAAAGAGGGTGAAATTAAGGATAAGAAAAGAATACTGAAGCACAATATTTAATGTTAAATATATTGTACTTCAAGAATTGTGGATTTCATATAATTAGTTGATCAAACATTGGAACTATGCAATATAATCTTCTATATAAAGTAAATATGATGGTGTTCAAATGATGTATGGAAAACAAATTCATGTAAAATTTTAGTAGACTGGCTCACATATAAGTTTTTCAATATCACACGGACAAGCTTATGTCAATAAAGATCTGGGCCATGAGTGAACACAACATAATTAAAAGAACGCAACATATCTTGAAGTTCTTTGCCAGCATTTAATGACCTAACTATGAACTATTGAAGCCGTATTTATTCATGTTTGTTATATATGTGGAAAACATTACATGATATTAAAATTGTAAGTACACCTACATTTTTTGTTTCATATTTCCCATCCCAAAATCTAAGTACAATCAATGTTTAATCACTTTTTACTAAGTATAACTACATATAATGCTAGCCCGTGCAGAAGCAAGGGTTGATGACTAGTGGGCCTAAGCTGCAATCGCCTAGATGCCCAAGTAAGTAGCCATAAAGCCGAACACTTCATTTATATTTATCATAACCATTATTCTGAAAATCCTTCCGTGGCCAGGAATGGCTCAACAAGGCGGAGAGAATCAGGTGTCCGGCCCCAGTTCCTGAAGGCTCGCCTGGTCCCACTATTGCAAAGATGATGGGCCGGGCGCTCAGCAAAATCCCTTCAGGGAAAGGCGAAGGAAAGGGCAGTGAAGCCGAACTTCACGCGCTACGCATCCAGACCGGGGAAATCGCTACCCATCCTATGGAGGATAGCCGGAAAGGGGAGGCCAAAGCCTCCTCCCCACGTGGGAAGAAGAGGGCCGCCTCCGAAGATATGGAGGCGGAGACGCCCAAGCAAGGGAAAAAAGCATCACAAGGGGGCTCTGCCGCGACGGGCACCTTCACCGCGTCATGCCCACCAACGGGCCAGCCCTCCACCGAGCCGTAAGTTATTCATTAATTCGAAGGTGTGATGTTACTCCGAGATCCATAACCAGGACTTCGTATTTTGTAGTCCCGCGAGCAGCTCTTCTCAACAGAGTTCGTCTTCGAGGGACCTTCATCCAGAGATGATGGAGAGTGAGACTCCACCCACCTCTCTACCTCATGAAGCGGGCGACACGGAGGTGTAGTCACGGATGAGTCCGGATCTGCCGAAGTCGGAGGCAAATACGTCAGTCGCCCTGAGCCCGGAGCGTTTGGCTCCCACGGGAGGCGATGACAAGGGTCCGGCATAGTTCAGTGTCCGGCCGGACATACTGACGGGCCGTTTGGAGTGAGCCGCGCTCTCGGAGGAGCACCGCTCTTTAATGAGCACGATGCTCATGAAGATTTCATCCGCTACCAGCGGTTTGAATGAGGCATTTACAAGCCTGCTCAAAGGCTTTGAGGTATGTGTTGAGAAATGCACAATTTGTTTCTTATGAAGCGCGTGCTAGGTGTGCTCCCTATAGATAGTAGCCCCTGAGACTCTGGTTGCCCGCCGTAGGCGGCAAACGGGGGATCATATACTAATAGCTGCGTCGTACATGTGCGTAGGTATACAAGGATCCGGCAGCCGACCAGTCTGTTGAAGTTGCTGAACTAAGGAGGCAGATCGGATTCATTGATGCCGATATCACGCTGGTAAATAAACGGCTGGAGGAGTCACAGGTTATGTGCTCGGCTTCCCTTATTATGATGTATAGGGAAATGCAAGAGGGGCATAATATTAATGCCATGTGTTTGCACTGCAGATGGTGCTGCTGCCGTGGAGGCCCTGAGGGCGGAACTTGCTCAAGCCAAGGAGCAAGGTCGGGCTAGCAATGCGGCTGCCCTAAAGGCGGCCGAAGAATTGAGAGCCGAACAGGCTACTCATCGCCGAAGCGAGGAAAAGATAGCCGAAATGGCTGGGGAGTTAAAGAATGCCGCCGACCGGTACGTACTCCTCGAAAAGGAGAATAAGGCTAGTTCCGCCGAGCTGGACAAGGCACTTAGTGCCGCCAAGGAGATGCGGACCGAGATACGCAGTATGCGGGAGGAGCTCCAACAGGCCGAAAAAATCGTGGCTGGGGGCTCATTCTTACTGCGAACGAAGTTCTTGGATCCGAAGTATGCTCCCCTGGCGGGGCGCTTGAGTCCTGCAGACGCATATGCGGACTTAGCGAATAGTACAGCTGACGCTGTCAAGTTCTTCGAGGGTCAAGGCGCTGAAGAAGTGGAGAAGCTTTTCTAGTCGCAGTTCAATGCTCCCACTCGCCCGCTGCCGCTGAATGAGAAGGTGGCTGCTATGGCAGAGCTCCACAGGCTGTCCGGGCTTGCAATGCGGTCTGTAATAGACATTCTTTGGCCGAAGGGGCGTAAGCCGGACAGCTATTTTGGTTTGGTGCAGCAATTCCTTGGAGCCGTGTCTCGGGTTGACGCCATGAGGAGGTCGGCGTGCATAGAGGGTGCGCGGATGGCTCTAGCCCGTGTTAAAGCCTATTGGACGGATATGGAGGCCACTTTAATAGCGACCCAGGATCCGGCGGGAGGCCAATATCCGACCGAGCACTACTTGGCGCAAGTCACAGAAGGTGCCCACCTAATAGAGGCGCAGTGCTTGAAGAATGTTTTATTCGAGTGATAAGTCGAATTATTGTAGAAAACAATGTTTTAGTTTAATTATGAGGCTATGTTTATACTTTTGCCCAAAAGTATGATTGTATCCCCTTTGCGGCCGTTTTTATATGTATAAGTAGTCCGAAAGATAGCAGTCGTTGGCTTCAACCCCCATGCATATAATGCGGGGGTGTTCGCAAAAAATATGCTTAATCACACTGGATCCAACGCCTTGGTCCATTAAGGAGGTGATTTCACGTCGAACTAGGCAACCAGACTATATAGCTGTAACACTTTCGCTTGGCCATGGGAGTATAATGGTGGGGCTACTATGTAGCCCCTTGTACCTTCGTGTGCATCCGAATACGACCCTTCGTTAATGTGTAGGAATCTATAGGGATTCCGGTGAGTCTTCGAGTGGTTGAACAGTCTCTCGCTGTATCATGACAGTCAGTTTTCGGCTTTCTCTACTATGGCGCTCATCCGGAATAACCAGCGCACAATCACAGTAGTTCTCCTTTGGCCTGCCTTAGCCGGTGATAACGGAACGTAAGGCGGCAAACCCAGGAGCCAGGCAAACCCAACATTTGACCAAAGACATGATTCGGAGCTGATGCATATACGGCCAAACTCGTGACGCCGAACACTCCCGAGGGTATTCGGTCTTTGTAAAGGAAAATAGGCTGACAAGGGCCTATTATAATCCCTTAATTCCTAGGTACGTGCAATTTAGTCTGCCGTGGCCAAATGCCAATAACGGCAGTATCCTCTGTGGGTATAGAACCCATGGGATGGTTAAACAACAAGAGGCAGTAGAAAAGGTTTACACATGGGCTTAATCTAAAAAGAAACCTGTTGAACGGGGCCCTGCTGCACGTCCGCGCCTTTGTCTCCGTTGTGCCGTATCCTGGAAGGGTCTCGCGCGAACATTGCCTATAAAAAAGAAAAACTCATAGGAGAGTGCAACGTAAGTATGCGATTAATAATAAAAGTGTAAGATGTTGGCCTGTCCATAAGGTCGAGCCAAGTGTGGGTCTGTATTAAATATATACAGCCCCTGGTTTCCGTTATGCGATTACATATACGGTGCCATGTTTGAATTTTATCCGGGGTACCGGACTCGTCTAACCGTGTCTGTGGTCGTAATGACCAGTCATGTTTTCTGATATTGGAGGCCGCTTATAGTCCGGCCGCTAGGGCCGTCGCGTGTTCCTCTGCGCGCGAAGAGCGCTCCGTTATTCCGCTAATGGTGATGACGCCACGGGGACCGGGCATCTTGAGTGTAAGGTAGCCATAGTGCAGTAATGCGTTGAAGCGGGCGAAGGCCGTTATCCCAAGCAATGTGTGATAGCCGCTTTGGAAAGGTGCGATGGTGAAGAGCAGTTCTTCTCTTTTGGAGTTGCCTGGGGGGCCTAATATTACTTCCAGCGCGACTGAGCCCATGCCACAGGCCTCAACGCCTGGTATCACCCCTTCAAAGGTGGTGTTGCTTTGTCTAATTCTGGATGGGTTTATCCCCATTCTGCGGATAGTGTCCTCGTATATTAAATTGAGACTACTGCCGCCGTCCATGATGACACGGGTGAGACGGTATCCGTCGATTATTGGGTCAAGCACCAAGGCATGTGATCCTCCGTGCAGAA
Organism: Aegilops sharonensis; assembly: GCA_904067115.1. Classification (NCBI taxonomy): domain Eukaryota; kingdom Viridiplantae; phylum Streptophyta; class Magnoliopsida; order Poales; family Poaceae; genus Aegilops; species Aegilops sharonensis. The sequence goes on along the minus strand of LR880969.1, from coordinate 809,811,348 downwards.
TACTAGTTCGGCCGTCCATGTGGTCGAAAGTGATTGGACGAGACATCCAGTAATGAGATGTAGGTACGATGGGCTCTACATCGTGCGCGTCTATCGGCACACGTCCATGCCTTCTCGTGGATGTGTGAGTCGCGTGGATCATGTTTACTATTTTAACCTCTGGTGGGAATTTTTTCTGTCCCCCAGTGTTCGGCTGGCGAGGTTCAACCTCGTCTTCGCTTGGTGCGTCCCTCCCCTTGTGTTCGGCATTTAATTTGCCGGCCTGCTTGAAGACCCAACACTCTCTATGGGTGTGGTTCGCAGGTTTCTCCGGGGTGCCATGAATTTGGCATAGTCTGTCCAGGACTCTGTTCAGACCGGACGGTCCCTCTTTACTTCCTTTGAATGGCTTTTTGTGCTGATCAGGTCGAGAGCCCCTGAATTCGGCGTTGACCGTGGTGTTATCCGGGCTCTCTTCCTTGTTTTGGCGTTTGTTTTTATTACGCCGTGGCTTCCCGTTGCCATCCCTTATTTCAGATGTGGTGGGGTCGCTGGTGCCTTTACGGGCCAGCCAGCTATCTTCACCCGCGCAAAAGCGGTTCATAAGGCTTGTTAAGGCTGCCATTGTCCTTGGCTTTTCTTGGCCGAGGTGTCTGGCAAGCCACTCGTCACGGATGCTGTGTTTGAATGCCGCTAAGGCTTCGGCGTCCGCACAATCGACAATTTGATTCCTCTTAGTGAGGAATCTGTTCCAAAGCCTGCGGGCGGACTCTCCGAGCTGTTGGATTATGTGACTTAGATCGTCTGCATCTGGAGGCCGGACATAGGTCCCTTGAAAATTGGCCCTGAAAGCGTCTTCGAGTTCCTCCCAACTCCCAATTGAGTTTCCAGGGAGGCTTTTCAACCAGTGTTGAGATGGTCCCTTCAACTTGAGGGGAAGGTATTTGATGGCGTGGAGGTCATCCCCACGAGCCATGTGAATATGCAGGATAAAATCCTCGATCCAGACCCCTGGGTCTGTGGTGCCGTGGTATGCTTCTATGTTCATAGGTTTGAAGCCTTGTGGGAATTCATGGTCCAGTACTTCTTCGGTGAGGCACAGGGGGTGAGCAGCCCCTCTGTATCTGGACGCGCTGTGGCATGTAGTCGGCTGTTGTTGTGTCCGGAGTTTATTCCGGACTGGTATCTGGCTTGTGTGAGCATTTGGGTGACCATATTCCTTCACCGGGGTGTGTCTTTTAGGTCCATAGATGGACCTGGCTGCACCGGCCTTCTTATCCAGATGCTCACGTAGATTGTGAGCAGTGTCCGCAGCCGCTCTGTTATGGTTGTGAAGCGGTATGTCTGGTTTCTTGGTCGAATTTTCTTTTGGTGGAACGGCTGACGAGGACATGTATTAGGGGTAGGGTAACAGGCCTGACCTAAAGACCCTACCCATGGACACCGTACACTTTGTACTGGGCTCCCGGGCCAGATCGCCGTCCAGATATACTGCAACTTGAAAGTCACTCGGACGGCAACAACCACTCGGAGCACGGTACTCCACTCGACGAGCTCATTCCACTCGACCATGTAACTCACTCGGATATGTGAGGACCAATAGTTAGCATGACGGTTTTGTTGTGGGCAAGCATTATGGCATTTATGCTCCACTTTTTAACATAGGAGGTGAGGGGGTGGTGCACTCTATATAAGCCACCCCCACCACTAGACTTGGGGGCTCTTTTCTTCCACCTCTCTCTCTTTTCACCATTAGTCTCAGGACTAAGCTCAGGCATGGGGATCCGTTCCTCTCTCACACACACACATTGTAATCTCTAGATATATACTCAGATAAAACAAAGCCTCTCCGGAGCACGAGACGTAGGGTTGTTATCCCCATCGTGAGAGGCCCGAACTCGCTAAAACCACCGTGTCACCCATATGCATCTCGATAGATCATGCTCCGTTATCCTACCCCTCTATTACTGTCGGGATCGTTGCCACAACAGTTGGCGCCCACCGTGGGGCATGGCGTCTATCAAACCATGGTGCAAATGGTTTTTTCTTCAATCTTTAATGGCGGATCAACTACCATCGCCAAAGAAATTGGCGCTTTGGCCGTCGCACCATTCGTACAAACAAAAGGATCAGGGAAGTTTCCATTGAATCTAGTCTTTTTACAATACATTATCTAGCCATGAGTTTATCATGAAGTAGAGGAGAAGAGAACAGGACGAGTCGTTCCTCGTCTTTCTAGCCTTCTCAACGGATCATTATCAATGGCAACCGCCGCAAACGGCCACCAACGCGGTCCGCTGCGTCGTCTCCGGCCTCGACGGTACCGTCGAGCTCCTACACACAGGCACCGGCGTAGTCCACCACGTCATTTCCGCCCTCATCTACGGCGGCCCCTCACGCACGGCACGCCGCAACAGCGACTGCAGAAACGGTCCGGATCTTCCCGGCGACCACGACCAGCGACCGGACTTTGCGAGAAGACACGGCATCCGTCGTCTGTGCCCGGTCGTAATCTTTCTCTCTTTCTTTATTTAATCTTATCCATACCTATCCATGCATGCATAGTTTTTTCCTTAATCCTCTCGGCTGCAAGTTCATTGGATCGGTTAGGCACCCGTGCCATTAACTGCGTACAAAATGCGGCAGCTAATGCACGTCGTAACTACGACCAGCGCTGAACGCATCCATGCGTACGCCGTTTTTTCGTCGATCTTCTCTGTTGCATGTTCACCCAATCGGTTAGGCTCCCACGCCATTAACTGCGTACTTAACGCTGCAGCCGATGCATGCATGCCGTGAATGCAACCAGTGGTGAATGGGGGCTTAATTTGTGGCATGCAAAACCGAAACATGCAGTCCGGTGCAGCCATAATTGCATGCTAATACCATTTGTTGTTACAACTCTTCAAAAGCGCACACAATTAGTACTCCACGTTACATTATTAATCTGTTGCCTGAATGTTCGGGTAACATGCAGGATACACTCGGAGAAGGCTGGCCGTACCTCCACATGCAGCGCATCTGTCCGTCGTAACCGCCACGGTCAGGCTCATCATGCCTGCCAGCGCTGCCAAGTCAGTCGACGTGATGCTCCATGTCGAGTGCACCATCGGAGACCACAATGTCAGCAAGATCCACATCCCGAGCTACTCTCCAGTGCCCGCCGACAGCCTCGTTCACGTAAGGCGTCAAGTCCATCGCCTCGGAAAACTATTGCACTCGGTAGCAACTCCCTCCAATCGGCATCGGCATCGTCACTCGGATGGGACTAGCTCACTCGGACCAAACCGGATCACCGGCGATCGGACGTTTGTGCGCCACCACTCGGTCACCCGTACATCATCGCTCGATCGGACGTGTCCTCAGTCGTCCTGCATGAGGTCACGAAGCTGCTCGCGTCCTCATCAACTTGTCCGACTTAGACACATGTGCGTTGCCACTCCGCAGGACACGTCTACTTCAATCGAATGCCCCACACGTCGTCACTCTGCAGCACGCGTGTACTTCACTAGGCCGCCCCGCGCGTCGCCATTTAGTTGGTCACCTCATAACCACTTGGCCGCCCTGCACGTCGCCATCGGTTGGTTACCTCATAACCACTCGGCCGCCCCGCGAATCGTCACTCGGTTGGTCACCTCATAACCAATCGGCCGCCCTGCGCGTCGCCATCGGTTGGTCACCTCATAACCACTCGGCCGCCCCGCGCGTCGCCACTCGGTTCGTCACCTCATCACCACTTGGCCGCCCCGCGCGTCGCCCATCTGTTGGTCACCTCATAACCACTCGGCCGCCGCGCGCGTCGCCATCGCTTGGTCACCTCATCACCACTCAGCCGCCCCGCGCGTCGCCATCGGGTGGTCACCTCATTACCCCTCCGCCGCCCCGCGCGTCGCCATCGGGTGGTCACCTCATTACCCCTCCGCCGCCCCGCGCGTCGCCATCGGGTGGTCACCTCATTACCCCTCCGCCGCCCCGCGCGTCGCCATCGGGTGGTCACCTCATTACCCCTCCGCCGCCCCGCGCGTCGCCATCGGGTGGTCACCTCATTACCCCTCCGCCGCCCCGCGCGTCGCCATCGGGTGGTCACCTCATTACCCCTCCGCCGCCCCGCGCGTCGCCATCGGGTGGTCACCTCATTACCCCTCCGCCGCCCCGCGCGTCGCCATCGGGTGGTCACCTCATTACCCCTCCGCCGCCCCGCGCGTCGCCATCGGGTGGTCACCTCATTACCCCTCCGCCGCCCCGCGCGTCGCCATCGGGTGGTCACCTCATTACCCCTCCGCCGCCCCGCGCGTCGCCATCGGGTGGTCACCTCATTACCCCTCCGCCGCCCCGCGCGTCGCCATCGGGTGGTCACCTCATTACCCCTCCGCCGCCCCGCGCGTCGCCATCGGGTGGTCACCTCATTACCCCTCCGCCGCCCCGCGCGTCGCCATCGGGTGGTCACCTCATTACCCCTCCGCCGCCCCGCGCGTCGCCATCGGGTGGTCACCTCATTACCCCTCCGCCGCCCCGCGCGTCGCCATCGGGTGGTCACCTCATTACCCCTCCGCCGCCCCGCGCGTCGCCATCGGGTGGTCACCTCATTACCCCTCCGCCGCCCCGCGCGTCGCCATCGGGTGGTCACCTCATTACCCCTCCGCCGCCCCGCGCGTCGCCATCGGGTGGTCACCTCATTACCCCTCCGCCGCCCCGCGCGTCGCCATCGGGTGGTCACCTCATTACCCCTCCGCCGCCCCGCGCGTCGCCATCGGGTGGTCACCTCATTACCCCTCCGCCGCCCCGCGCGTCGCCATCGGGTGGTCACCTCATTACCCCTCCGCCGCCCCGCGCGTCGCCATCGGGTGGTCACCTCATTACCCCTCCGCCGCCCCGCGCGTCGCCATCGGGTGGTCACCTCATTACCCCTCCGCCGCCCCGCGCGTCGCCATCGGGTGGTCACCTCATTACCCCTCCGCCGCCCCGCGCGTCGCCATCGGGTGGTCACCTCATTACCCCTCCGCCGCCCCGCGCGTCGCCATCGGGTGGTCACCTCATTACCCCTCCGCCGCCCCGCGCGTCGCCATCGGGTGGTCACCTCATTACCCCTCCGCCGCCCCGCGCGTCGCCATCGGTTGATCACCTCATAACCACTCGGCCGCCCCGCGCGTCGCCATCGGTTGGTCACGTCATCACCACTCGGCCGCCCCGCGCGTCGCCACTCGGTTGGTCACCTCATAACCACTCGGCCGCCCCGCGCTTCGCCACTCGGTTGGTCACCTCATAACCAGTCGGCCGCCCTGCGTGTCGCCACTCGGTTTTTCACCTCATCACCACTCGGCCGCCCCTGTGCGTCGCCACTCAGTTGGACACATCTACATCAACCGGTCACCCCTCGCATTACCATCGGTTGAACACATCTTCACCACTCGGCCACTCGCGCGCCTTCAGACAGCTAAGTCATTCTAGCACTACATTCTAATTTTCCCGTGCCTGAGTATCCCGTAATTCACAAATCATGCTCACTCGGAGGCCACGCCACCAAGTGTGCCCTTACGCTCGTTTTCTTATTTTCACATACTTGCTTAGTACTCACTCCTGAGTCCAACTTCCATTTTAACGCACACGTCATTCACAAACACCATGTGTTCTTCATTTCGAGTTTGCATCAGTCCTCGAGGGCTGCAACTCAGTCGGAACACTACACTTCCGTTTCATTTGAGCCAGCACTCCAACATGTCCAGTTGGATCCTTCACTTCGTCAAGTTCAACTAGATCCTTCACTCTTTTAAAATCTTGTTGGTTTTGAACCAGCAAGCTCCTTGCACTCCCAGTGGGTGTCTATGGGTGTTATTTACACAAATCATTTCAACACATATCAAATTTCCTCGAGAAATTATTTCGTTGGCTTGTGCCATTTTTCTTACACAAGTTACGCGATCACTCGACGGCCCTATGCGCCAACTTCATCGTTGCTCGAAATCAATTACCATACCGGTCCAAGCGCACCACAACACCGACCTTGTCACCTATTGGCTTCAAACACATTCGGCCAACCCCTCAGAGGAATCCTCTTCATCATATCAATGACATAGACCTTGTCAGGCATGAGACTGATAAGTCCCTTTATAATTAAACTGCACACTTCACTCCTTGCGAGTTTCCCTCTTTCGAGCATCACTCGGAAGCTTCTCCTCATCTTTACCCGAGTCCGACTTGATTAATTGCAAATTATCCATTCAAAACTATATTTCTCGTATTCCGGTACGTTTGTTGTCGAAGCCTATAGTACGCTCGGGGGCTACGCCGCACTCGGGAGCTGCAGCTCATTCGGAATGACACTCTCCTAAGTGGTCGAGTACTTCATCACCAGTCAGATCCTTTACTTCAATAAGTACATTCGACCCGTCACATTGACAAATTTTATAATCACCCAGACATTCTGTGCGCCATCTTCGTTCCTACTCAGGCTCAATTGTCGCTCCAGTCTTGTTGCACCGCAGCCACACTACACCGAACTCGCCGCTACATCAGCTTCGAAAGCATTTGGCTAAGGACCATTTTTGCCACATGGCTGGAGACTTAGTCCTTCACTCGACCACCTCGTTTAGCACCACTCGGCCTCCCCACGCGTTGCCACTCGGTTGTGCGCGTCTTCACCACTCGGCCGCCCTGCGCGTCGCCACTCGGTTGTGCGCGTCTTCACCACTCGACTGCCCCGCGCGTCGCCACTCGGTTGTGCCCGTCTTCACCACTCGGCCGCCCCGCGCGTCGCCACTCAGTTGTACACGTCCTCACCCCTCGGCCGCCCCGCGCGTCACCATCAGTTGGACATGTCCTCACCTCTACACCCCCAACACAGGAACAACTAAGTTACTCGTATGTTCAAACCACATATCACACTCTGTAGCAAGCTTGCCTCTTTCGAGCATCACTCGGGGGCTACGCATAGCCGTTGGCCATGCCGCCCTCAGGGGTTACGCCCATTCAATCAACCCATCTCCACAATTACTCGAACTCAGAAAGAAGTACCCTTTAGTTTGATTATTAAAAGACATGATTTTACAGTCTTCCGAATGATTGTTGTTCATTTTTTACACGTTCTAAAATCCCCCAGTGGGTGTCTTAGCTGCGAATCTGTTTCTCCGCAGTCGAAGAAAAATCCTACCGAGTGGTGAGTCTGCCTCTCACTCGAGGGCTTAGTTGCAGTCCAGTACTCGCCTAAGTAATAAAAAATCCTACCGAGTGGTGAGGCTGCCTCTCACTCGGGGGCTTAGCTGCAGTCCAGTACTCGCCTAAGTGATAAAAAATCCTACCGAGTGGTGAGTCTGCCTCTCACTCGGGGGCTTAGCTACAGTCCAGTACTCGCCTAAGTAATAAAAAATCCTACCGAGTGGTGAGCAATCCTCGCACTCGGGGGCTTAGCTGCAGTCCAGTACTCGCCTAAGTAATAAAAAAATCCTACCGAGTGGTGAGCAATCCTCGCACTCGGGGGCTTAGCTGCAGTCCAGTACTCGCCTAAGTAATAAAAAAATCCTACCGAGTGGTGAGCAATCCTCGCACTCGGGGGCTTAGCTGCAGTCCAGTACTCGCCTAAGTAATAAAAAAATCCTACCGAGTGGTGAGCAATCCTCGCACTCGGGGGCTTAGCTGCAGTCCAGTACTCGCCTAAGTAATAAAAAAATCCTACCGAGTGGTGAGCAATCCTCGCACTCGGGGGCTTAGCTGCAGTCCAGTACTCGCCTAAGTAATAAAAAAATCCTACCGAGTGGTGAGCAATCCTCGCACTCGGGGGCTTAGCTGCAGTCCAGTACTCGCCTAAGTAATAAAAAAATCCTACCGAGTGGTGAGCAATCCTCGCACTCGGGGGCTTAGCTGCAGTCCAGTACTCGCCTAAGTAATAAAAAAATCCTACCGAGTGGTGAGCAATCCTCGCACTCGGGGGCTTAGCTGCAGTCCAGTACTCGCCTAAGTAATAAAAAAATCCTACCGAGTGGTGAGCAATCCCCCCACTCGGGGGGCTTAGCTGCAGTCCAGTACTCGCCTAAGTTTAAAAAATCCTACCGAGTGGTGAGCAATCCTCCCACTCGGAGGCTTAGCTGCAGTCCAGTACTCGCCTAAGTTTGAAAAACCCTACCGAGTGGTGAGCAATCCTCGCACTCGGGGGCTTAGCTGCAGTCCAGTACTCGCCTAAGTTTAAAAAATCCTACCGAGTGGTGAGCGATCCTCCCACTCGGAGGCTTAGCTACAGTCCAGTTCTCGCCTAAGTTTGAAAAATCTTACCGAGTGGTGAGCGATCCTCCCACTCGGGGGCTTAGCAAAGTGTGGGTCGGCCACGACCACCACCTCAGAGTTGTACCATCAAGAAGAAGGACGAGATTGAGCGTGTCGCCAAGGTGACCCAAAGCAGACGGCTGACGGGAACATCAAGACCATTGCTTAATGCCTTGCTGGTGAGCTGAGGCAGGAACGTCAAGACCATTGTTGAGGGCCTTGCTGATGAGCTGATCAATGCTGCGCAAGGATCGTCCAACTGGTCAACTACTGATTCCTCTTCAGAAGCTGTATCAAGCAAACATAAACCAATCCGAGAGAAGAACAAGTTCGATCAGTACCAGCTAAAAAGAGTTTTAGTTCTCTCAGACCCCCGCCGACTGCCCGCAGTCGATGGCGGTCTCGGGGACTACACCCAGTGGGTGCACTAAGCGTGCCCCACTGGAGTAATCTCCACTCGGTATGGCCTGAACCGTCCGAGTGATGAACAACAACAAAAAAACAGGCTCTAAGACTCCCGCCGACTGCCAGCAGTCGACGACAGTCTCGGGGACTACACCCAGTGGGTGCACTCAGCGTGCCCCCACTAGAATGGTATCCACTCAGAACGGTCCGCCCGGTCCGAGTGACAGCCAAACAACAAAAAAAGACACGTTGCAGGCGTGAAGAAATTCTGAGTAATCAGTTACTCGATGCAGGACCAGCTCCAAATCACTCCAAAAAGATTGCTATAAAGTGAGTTCAACGCTGCTCCGCGGACCCGTTTGAGCTCATTTCACTCAAACACCATGCAGTCTGGAATCCGTCAAGGCAACACGCGGAGATAAGACCGCCGGGTGACCAGAGCAAGTTCATAAGTGCTTTCGTAGCACTCGACTCATCTGGGAATACACCTCGACTCGACCCGCTCAACCTCGATCGATTCGGGGGCTAATGACGAGGACATGTATTAGGGGTAGGGTAACATGCCTGACCTAAAGACCCTACCCATGGACACCGTACACTTTGTACTGGGCCCCCGGGCTAGATCGTCGTCCAGATGTACTGCAACTTGAAAGTCATTCGGACAGATACAACCACTCGGAGCACGGTACTCCACTCGACGAGCTCATTCCACTCGACCATGTAACTCACTCGGATATGCGAGGACCAATAGTCAGCATGATGGTTTTGTTGTGGGCAGGCATTATGGCATTGATGCTCCACTTTGTAACATAGGAGGTGAGGGGGTGGCGCACTCTATATAAGCCACCCCCCACCACTAGACTTGGGGGGTCTTTTCTTCCACCTCTCTCTCTTTTCACCATTAGTCTCAGGACTAAGCTCAGGCATGGGGATCCGTTCCTCTCACACACACACACACAATATAATCTCCAGATATATACGCAGATAAAACAAAGCCTCTCCGGAGCACGAGACGTAGGGTTGTTATCTCCATCGTGAGAGGCCCGAACTTGCTAAAAACCACCGTGTCAACCATATGCATCTCGATAGATCATGCTCCGTTATCCTATCCCTCTATTACTGTCGGAATTGTTATCACGACAGTTGGCGCCCACCGTGGGGCATGGTGTCTATCGAACCATGGTTTTTTCTTCAATCTTCAACAGTGGTCAACTACCATCACCAGAGAAATTGGCGCTTTGGTCATCGCGCCATTCATACAAACAAAAGGATCAGGGAAGTTTCCATCGAACCTAGTCTTTTTACAATACATTATCTAGCCATGAGTTTATCATGAAGTAGAGGAGAAGAGAACAGGACGAGTCACTCCTTGTCTTTCTACCCTTCTCAAGGGATCATTATCAATGGCAACCGCCGCAAACGGCCACCAACGCGGTCCACTGCGTCGTCTCCGGCCTCGACGCTACCATCGAGGTCCTACACAAAGGCACCGGCGCAGTCCACCACGTCATTTCCGCCCTCATCTACGGCGTCAACGGCGGCCCCTCACGCACGGCACGCCGCAACAGCGACTGCAGAAACGGTCCGGATCTTCCCGGCGACCACGACCAGTGACCCGACTTCGGGAGAAGATAAGGCATCCGTCATCCGCGCCCGGTCGGAATCTTTCTCTCTTCCTTTAATTAATATACTTATCCATACCTATCCATGCATGCATAGTTTTTTCCTTAATCCTCTCGGCTGCAAGTTCATTGGATCGGTTAGACACCCGTGCCATTAACTGCATACATAATGCGGCAGCCAATGCATGTCGTAACTACGAACAGCGCTGAACGCATCCATGCGTACGTAGTTTTTTCGTCGATCTTCTCTGTTGCATGTTCACCCAATCGGTTAGGCTCCCACGCCATTAAGTGCGTACTTAACGCTGCAGCCGATGCATGCATGCCGTGAATTACGGGTAGGGTAACAGGCCTAACCTAAAGACCCTACCCATGGACACCGTACACTTTGTACTGGGCCCCCGGGCCAGATCGCCGTCCAGATGTACTGCAACTTGAAAGTCACTCGGACAGCAACAACCACTCGGAGCACGGTACTCCACTCGACGAGCTCATTCCACTCGACCATGTAACTCACTCGGATATGCTAGGACCAATAGTCAGCATGACAGTTTTGTTGTGGGCAGGCATTATGGCATTGATGCTCCACTTTGTAACATAGGAGGTGAGGGGGTGGCGCACTCTATATAAGCCACCCCACACCACTAGACTTTGGGGGTCTTTTCTTCCACCTCTCTCTCTTTTCACCATTAGTATTAGGACTAAGCTCAGGCATGGGGATCCGTTCCTCTCTCTCACACACACACACATTGTAATCTCCAGATATATACTCAGAGAAAACAAAGCCTCTCCGGAGCACGAGACGTAGGGTTGTTATTTCCATCATGAGAGGCCCGAACTCGCTAAAACCACCGTGTCACCCATATGCATCTCGATAGATCATGCTCCATTATCCTACCCCTCTCTTACTGTTGGAATCGTTACCACGAAAACGGCCGCGTCGTCGAATTTTGGCAGTAGATTGCGCTTCTGATAGCTTTTCGTATGGCGGTCATCACCATATCTTTCTTCGGTGTCTAGCACTTTATTCCATCTTCGGCTGAGCTTTTCTTGTGCGGCCTTGAGCCGTTGCTTCTGATTTTTTAGACTTCTTGCGGTGGCCATAAGCTTTCTGTGGAGGTTGTATTGTTCCACTTGTTCGTCCGGGATGATGAATGCATCGTCGTCCGGACCGTCTTCTTGTTCTGGGGCGGCTTCATGAGCTCATTCCTTCGGATCATTGTGATCGTGTATTTGCTCCGAACTTGATTCGGCGTCACCTGGCTCATCCTGCTCCATCGCTGGGTCCATGTGGTCGTTGTTGCTTTCGGAGTTTGCGGGTATATCGACCCTTCTTGCGCTCTTGTCGCTATTTTTGCGATTGCTGGATTTTGAGCGGCGTCCGCCCGCCTTTTTGGCTTTTGCCTGGGTGTTTTATCTTCCGGATTATCGCTGTCGTCCTTATTGGGCGTATCTACCATCTATATATCGTGTGACAAGGTAGTAGCGCCACGTGTCGGTGTCAAAACCGGAAGATCTCGGCAGGGGGTCCCGATCTGTGCGTCTTAGGCTGATGGTAACAGAAAGCGAGGGACGAAATGTTTACCCAGGTTCGGGCCCTCTCGATGAAGGTAAAACCCTACTTCCTGCTTGATTAATATTGAAGATATGTAGAATACAAGAGTAGATCTACCACGAGATCGTAGAGGCTAAACCCTAAGAGCTAGCCTATGATGGTATGATTGTAATTGTGATCGGCCTTCTAAGGACCATGCTCTCCGGTTTATATAGACACCGGAGAGCTAGGGTTTACATGGAGTCGGTTACAAGGAAGGAAACATAATATCCGGATCACCAAGCTTGTCTTCCACACAAAGGAGAGTCCCATCCGGACACGAGCCGAAGTCTTGAGTCTTGTATCTTGACGCTTCTATAGTCCGGACGATGAATATAGTCCGGCTGTCCGGATACCCCCTTATCCAGGACTCCCTCAGTAGCCCCTCAACCAGGCTTCAATGACGATGAGTCCGGCGTGCAGTCTTGTCTTCGGCATTGCAAGGCGGGTTCCTCCTTCCGAATACTCCAAGGTTATCATCAAACACGTAGTTCATGTCCGCATCTGCAAAATGATCTTCACATACCCTTAGCATAAATCCGTTCTGCTGGCAATCTTCGTACGTCGTGCCCTTGCATCGTGGCCTGGTCCAACACGAACCAGCGTCTCCTACTCCACCTCGACTCGTGTTGCGAGGCGGTTTTATCGGCACGTCTTGCCAAAGCAGAGACCGTGTCCCTCTTAATACGAGATCTTTCATCAATATGGGCATATGTAACCCCACGGTGACTGAGGGAGTCCTGGATTAGGGGGTGTCCGGATAGCCGAACTATCACCATTGGCCAGACTCCTGGACTATGAAGATACAAGATTGAAGACTTCGTCCCGTGTCCGGATGGGACTTTCCTTGGCGTGGAAGGCAAGCTTGGCGATGCGGATATGTAGATCTCCTACCATTGTAACCAACTATGTGTAACCCTAACCCTATCCGGTGCCTATATAAACCGGAGGGTTTTAGTCCGTAGGATGAACAACAATCATACCATAGGCTAGCTTCTAGGGTTTAGCCTCTCTGATCTCGTGGTAGATCTACTCTTGTACTACCCATATCATCAATATTAATCAAGCAGGAGTAGGGTATTACCTCCATCGAGAGGGCCCGAACCTGGGTAAAAACATCGTGTCCCTTATCTCCTATTACAATCCGCCTAGGCGCACAGTTCGGGACCCCCTACCCGAGATCCGCCGGTTTTGACACCGACATTGGTGCTTTCATTGAGAGTTCCTCTGTGTCGTCATCCTTAGGCACGATGGCTCCTTCGATCATCAACAACGACGCGGTCCAGGGTGAGACTTTTCTCCCCGGACAGATCTTCGTATTTGGCGGCTTTGCACTGCGGGCCAATTCACTTGGCCATCTGGAGCAGATCGAAAGCTACGCCCCTGGCCATCAGGTCAGGTTTGGGAGTTTAAACTACACGGCCAACATCCGCGGAGATTTGATCTTCGACGGATTCAAGCCACAGCCAAGCGCGCCGCACTGTCTCGATGGGCACGATCTAGCTCTGCCGCCGAACAGTGCCCTGGAGGCCACACCAGCGTCCACTCCGACCCTTAGCTCGGAGCCGACTCCGCCGATCGAGGACGAGTGGATGGACACCGCCTCGGGGGCTACGATCTCTATGGCGATTGAGCCGAACACCATCCCTGTCCTTTGTGGATCCCGTGACTCCAAGGGGCCGGACTCCTCTCCGGACTCGGAACCTCCCGCGCTCCTGCCAATCGAATCCGATTGGGCACCGGTCACGGAGTTTACTGCCGCGGACATCTTTCAGCACTCGCCCTTTGGCGACATCCTGAATTCATTAAAGTCTCTCTCTTTATCAGGAGAGCCCTGGCCGAACTACGGTCAGGAAGGTTGGGATGCGGACGACGAAGAAATTCAACGCCCACCCACCGCCCACTTTGTAGCCACTGTTGAAAGCTTAAACGACGTGCTCGATTTCGACTCCGAAGACATCGACGGTATGGACGACGATGTAGGAGACAACCATGAACCAGCACCTATAGGATACTGGACAGCCACCTCATCTCACGATGTATACACGGTGGATACACCTAAAGGAAGCGACGACGAGGAACAACGGGACACTACGAAGGATAAATCCCTCGAAAAGCAGTCAAAACGGCAACGTAAACGCCGCACCAAGTCCCGCCTTGACAAAGACAGCAGCCACACAGACCCAGCCATAGAGCAGGGCGAACCGGTGGACGATGAACACGCTATCGAGCAACCGTCCGAACATGACAACTTGGATAAACAACCCGTCCCCGACGAAGATAACAGTCCGGACGATCTCACGCTGGACAAATTGTTGGAGTAGAAGAACCTCCACAAAAGGCTCGTCGCCACTGCGCGTAGCCTGAAAAGGCAGAAGCGGAAGCTCAAAACAGCGGAAGATGCACTCAGAATCAGATGGATCAAAGTACTCAACACCGCAGAGAAATACGGCGTCAGTCGCCAAACAAAGAGCTACCCAAAGCGCAAATTACTGCCGGAATTCGATGAGGAGGCCGTAGAGCCCCCGCAATCAAAGAACAAAGAGGCCGCCCGGTCGGATAGACGACCACATGGCAAACATGGAGCGGCAAGCGGCGCCGCACACAATCCGGCACGCGATCCGCATAAGGATTCGCATCAAAAGGATGGCCCAGTTAGGTCCATCTATGGGCCGAGAAAGCAAGCTATTTCAAGCAATGCAACACGCCAAATATCCGAACATCACAGCACACCCAAATATAGGGGTGTCGCACACCCCCTGTGTTTCACCGATGAGGTGCTGGATCACGAACTCCCAGCGGGATTCAACCCCGTAAACATAGAGGCATACGACGGAACAACAGACCCTGGAGTCTGGATTGAGGATTACATCCTCCACATACACATGGCCAGAGGAGATGATCTCCACGCCATAAAATACTTACCCCTCAAGCTCAAAGGGCCAGCCCGGCATTGGCTCAAAAGCCTCCCTGAAAATACCATTGGAAGGTGGGAAGAGCTCGAGGATGCTTTTCGAGCAAATTTTCAAGGGACTTATGTCCGTCCTCCGGATGCAGACGATTTAAGTCACATAACTCAACAACCCGGAGAGTCAACCCGCAAATTCTGGAACAGGTTCCTTACCAAAAAGAACCAAATAGTCGGCTGTGCGGACGCCGAAGCCTTAGCAGCTTTCAAACACAACGTCCGAGACGAATGGCTCGCCAGACACCTCGGCCAGGAGAAGCCGGGAACCATGGCTGCATTAACAAGCCTCATGACCCGATTTTGCGCGGGAGAGGATAGTTGGCTGGCAAGATGCAGTACCAGCGACCCAAGTACATCCGAAGTCAGGGATGGAAATGGAAAACCACGACACAGCAAGGATCAGCGCCGGACAAAGGGAAACAGCCCGAAGAGCACGGCAGTCAACGTCGGATTCAGAAGCTCCCGGCAGAATCATAAAAAACTGCCCCTCAAGGACGACAGCGACGAGCTATCCAACCTAAAAAAAATCTTGGACAAAATATGCCAAATCCACAGTACTCCTGGGAAGCCTGCAAACCATACCCACAGAGATTGTTGGGTCTTCAAGCAGTCCGGTAAACTCAATGCCGAACACAAGGGGCTCGACACACCAAGCGTGGACGGTGACGAACCCCACAAGTAGAGCATCGGAAAACAAAAGAATTTCCCACAAAAAGTCAAAACGGTGAACTCACTTCAAGTGACAAAAGGGAAAAACAGAGCGGCGCCCATAGAAACACGCACCGCAGGGTCTATCCCAGCAGAGTCCGAATGATGGTTGTCAAAACCAACCACCTTCGATCATTAGGACTATTCCGAAAGTATCCGGAACGCAGGATGGACTGCCTTGATATTAGATCCTATAATCGACGGAGTCCAATTTACACAAGTCCTAATGGACGGAGGTAGCAATCTAAACCTGCTATATCAGGACACAATCCGCAAAATGGGGATAGACCCAACCAAAATTCGCCATAGAAACACCTCCTTCAAAGGGGTAATGCCAGGCCTATATGCCAATTGTACGGGCTCCCTACTGCTAGAAGTTGTGTTCGGCTCATCCGACAACTTCCGCTGCAAAAAGTTAACCTTCCACATCGCCCCATTCGAAAGTAGCTATCAAGCACTACTGGGGCGTGAAGCTTTCGCCCACTTTAACGCAATACCGCATTATGCATCTCTTACACTTAAAATGACCGTTCCACGCGGCATCATCTCATTAAAAGGGAGTATTAAGTGTTACTCGAGCATGGAAGAACGTGAGACTGCCTTGACAGCCCCACACCAATCTGGCTCCGCTAATCAAAGCACCTGAGTAGGTCATTCGAACCCCGGACATGGCTAGACGAGTCCGGTGCCTAATAGTGGCATACCCCTGTACAAGGGGCTGCACGCATGTACAACAAGAGACAATAAAGCTCAATCGTATTCACTTTTCGAACCGTACTCTGTTTATTTAATATAAAATACATTTTTCGCACAATCCTTTTTTTTTCTTTTCAACTAAGTTCTTCTCTTTTACAGATGAACACCGTGCTACACTCGTCCAGGATACGGCACAACGGAGACACATGTGCAGACGTGCAGTAGGGACCCGTTGCAAGGATTCTTTTCAGATTAAGACCATGCGTAAACCTTTTTTTACTGTCTCTTGTTGATACACATCCTCCGGTTTCTTGCTATAACCGAGAAGGAGGTTGGCGTTTTGGCATCGGCCGCACCAGAATTTTTGCGCGTACCTGGACACCAGGGGCTTAGGGCATTATTCTGCCCGTTTTCATAAAGACCGAATACCTTAGGGAGTGTTCGGCGTCTCGAGTTAGGCCTTATATGCATCAGCTCCGAATCATGTCTTTGGTCAAATGTTGGGTTTGCCCGGCTCCTGTGTTTTGCTGCCTTACGTTCCGTTCTATCGGCTAACGCGGCACCAGGAGAACTACTGCGATTGTGCCCCGGTTCGGCCAGGTGAGCACCTCAGTAGATAAAGCCGAAAACTGACTGTCATGATATAGCGTGAGACTGGTCAACCACTCGATGACCCAGCGGAATGTTTAGAATTCCACCACATTGACGAAGGGCCGTTTCCCGCTCAGGCACATACGCGCCCCGAATTCGGGAGAGCGCGGTGCCCCTAGGAGCTATATAGTAGCCCCACCATCGAACTCCTATGGCTAAGTGAAAGTGATAAAGCATAATAGTCCGGTTGCCTAGTTTGCTACGCTATCACCTCCTTTACAGGACCAAGACGTTGGATTAAGTGTGAAAATGCGCCTTTTTGCAAACACCCCCGCACTATGTGCGTGGGGGCTGAAGCCAAGGACTGCCGTCTTTCAGGTTATATACACATATACATGAACGACCGCACATGAGGTGTTTTAATACTTGAACGCACAAGTATAAAAAGCTCTTATATTATATTGAAACATTGTTTTCACAAATCATACATGTCATTAAAGCATAATATCCTTCGAGCACTGCGTCTCTATTAAACGAGCGCCCTGCAGGACTTCCTCAAAATAGTGCTCGGCAGGTACTCGGCTTCATTCCGAATCTTGGGATGCAACGTCGGTGGCCTTCATCTCCGCCCAGTATGTCTTGACACGGGCAAGAGCCATCCGCGCACCCTCTACGCATGCTGACCGCTTCATTGCATCGATATGCGGCACCGCACCAAGGAACTGCTGCAACAAGCCAAAATAACTCTTCGGCTCGGGCCTTTTCGGCCACAAATGAGTCATGACAGCCTTCATGGCAAGTCCGGACAACCTATTCAGCTCAGCCCATTCGGGCAAACGATCGGTTAACGAAAGTGGACGCTCTGGACTATGGAACTGCGACCGAAAAAGCTTTTCCATTCCGTGATCCTTTTGACCTCGGAAGTGTTCGGCCGCGTCTGCGGCACTCGCCGCCAAGTCCAGATAAGCATCCTTCCCACTCCACAGCCGGTCCAATTGAGCATACTTAGGATCCGTGAATTTTCTCCGCATCAGAAAGGGCTTTCCAGCCCCAATATCTCCGGCCTGACGTAGCTCCTCCTTCATAGCTCTCATCGCAGAGCGAGTCTCCTTGGCCTCGGTAGCGGCCTTTTTCAGGTCCTCTTGTTTCGCTCGATCTTCTTTTTCAAGAAGCTCGCAACGGTCAGTAGCATTCTTCAATTCCACGGCCATCTCGACCATTTCTTTCTTGCTTCGGCAGTGAGCAGCCTGTTAGCTCTGCGGCTGCCTTCAAGGCCGCCGCATCACTTTTTCTTGCTTGCTCCTTGGCTCGGGCGAGCTCCGCTTGAAGGTTCTCCATAGCAGCGACACCATCTGCATTAAGCATACATGTTGTAAGGCATGGGCGTCAAGCTCCCTTACCAGGTGTTGGCGGAGAAGTTTCATACCTTGTGACTCGTCAAGCCGCTTATTAACAAGCGTGATGTCCGCATCCGCCACGTCAAGTTGCCGCTTCAGTTCGGCAAATTCATCAGCCCGGCTAGCCACCGGACGCTTCGCCACCTACATAGGAAGAGCGCATATTATACCTGGGGTTATGATCCTCGGCGCGCCATCATTTTTTGACACCGCACCAAGTCTCAGGGGCTACTATCTATACAGGGCGCATTTTATATGCAAAACTGTTAGAAGGTACATCATTTTGCGTACCTCAAAACCCGTCAGTAAACTTACGACGGCTTCATGCAATCCCCTCTCAGCGGATGAAATCCTTTCAATCACCGTACCCATTAACGTACGGTGATCTTCCGAGATAGACGCTCGCCGGAGCAGATCCTTCAGCTCCTCCGACCGTACACCCGTTGGTGCCGGACTCGTCCGGTGGCCTTTTTCGAAGGCCGGACACGGAGAGCTTAGAGGGGACATGAGGCTGCCTTCTTGCCCCGACGAATTCGGAGAAGCCCTCCGCGACGACACCTCAGGGTCGTCCGTCTCGCATAACGGTACGGCAGGCAGACGCGTTTTGCTCTCCATCATCTCCGGATCAAGATCCCCTGAAGACGAGCTCTACTGTGAAGGGCTGAGACCCGAACTACAAGGTAAATTTCGGTTATCTTCAGAAGTAAAATGGGGATGTCTCTCTTTTAAAAAATAAACGCCCCCTTTACTTACGGCTCGTTGGAGGGCTGATATCCTTGGGGAAATAGTGCGGCCGGGGCATCTCCCGCCGCAGGACCCTCTGGTGAAGATTTCTTCCCCCGCTTCGAGGCTTTGATCTCCGGATCTTCAGAAGCGGTCCTCTTATCCCCTTGGAGGGAGGGATTCTCGATCCCCCCTTTCTTGATAGCCTCCTTCACGAAGGTAGTAGTTTCTTTGTTCCCCCCTTCGCCTTCTTCAAAAGGTACAACCTCTAGCATCTTGGCTAATACAGGATCCGGCATGGTCTCAGTGAGGGGGGCCGGACACCTGATCAGTTTTGCTTTTGCTATCCACTCATTTTTAAAGGATAGCTCTTTTAAGGGCAAGTTTATGATAAATATGCGGATAGCATGTCCGGGAACAGGACTACTTACTTGAGTATCCGGGCGATTGCAGCTCAGACATGCGTCCTCGGTTATGTCCGGACACATTGCTTGTGATCCGAAGAACAGTTGGTACATCTCCACGGGCGTTACGCCCATAAAATGTTGGAGAGCTCGTGGTCCCTCCGGATTAAACTCCCGCAGGCGGAGGGGGCGACGTTTGCAGGGCAATGTGCGACGAATCAACATGACCTGCGCTACTACGACCAGATTGATCTCTCTCTCTCTAGGAGGTCTCGAATACGGCCCTGCAACAGAGGTACGTCCTTGGACGGTCCCTAGTCGAGCCCTTTATTAACCCATGACGCCCGCCGCAGTGGAGGACCCGAGCGGAAGGCAGGTGGCGCCGCCCATTTGGAGCCCCTGGGAGCGGTGATATAAAACCACTCCTGCTACCATAAATTAAGCTCCTCTTGAAAACAACCCTCGGGCCATGGAGCGTCAGCATTCTTGCTTATAACAGCCCCTCTGCACTCTGCCTGATGCCCCTTGATCATCTTCGGCTCCACTTTGAAGGTCTTGAGCCACAATCCGAAGTGAGGGGTAATGCGGAGGAAGGCTTCACATACGACAATAAACGACGAGATGTGGAGGATGGACTCCAGATCCAAGTCATGGAATTCCAGCCCATAATAAAACATGAGCTCCCTCACAAAAGGGTTCGTCGGGAAGACTAAACCCCTAAGGAAGTGAGACACGAATACCACGCTCTCAGCAGGCTCGGGAGTGGGAATAACCTGCCCTTGGGTAGGCAGCCTATGCAAAATTTCGCCGATGAGATACCTGGCGTCTCTCAGCTTTAGCACATCTTCTTCCGTGATGGAGGAAGGCATCCACCGGCCGTGCAGGTCGGAGCCGGACATCGTTGAAGGTCCGAAGCGCCTAAATTTGGAGCTTTGGGTGTTGGAACTCGAAGCGAGGGGCGGATTCGATTGAGATTGAAAGAAAGGAGCGGGCCTTGGTCTCGTTATAAAGAGGTTGAATACCAAGAGCCCTCCCCATGACCGTTCGGGACTCGCCTTCGATAGAGGAGGTGTGCCGATGGGCACGACTGGGTTACCCACGCTCGTATTGATGAGGATCCCGGAATAAGGGGGCACGATCACTGCTCTGATAAGACGTGCCAAGGAAACCGCCTCGCTAAACGCGCTGAGGTGGAACATTAAAAACGATTCGTATAAAGGCATGGCCGTGGTGTGATGTCACGCTGTGGAATACGTCAGCAGATCTGTGCAAAGGTTATTCTCTCCACGGTAGTATGTGGAACTTGTTTTGCAGAGCCGGACACTATCCTTGTGTTCAAAATCTTCTGTGAAGTATTCAGAGGAGGAACCCGCCTTGCAATGCCGAAGGCAATATGCACGCCGGACTCGTCGTTATTGAAGCCTGGTTTAGGGGCTACTGAGGGAGTCCTGGATTAGGGGGTGTCCGGATAGCCGAACTATCACCGTTGGTCGGACTCCTGGACTATGAAGATACAAGATTGAAGACTTCGTCCCGTGTCCGGATGGGACTTCCCTTCACGTGGAAGGCAATCTTGGCGATACGGATATGTAGATCTCCTACCATTGTAACCGACTCTATGTAACCCTAACCCTATCCGGTGCCTTTATAAACCGGAGGGTTTTAGTCCGTAGGACGAACAACAATCATACCATAGACTAGCTTCTAGGGTTTAGCCTCTCTGATCTCGTGGTAGATCTACTCTTGTACTACCCATATCATCAATATTAATCAAGCAGGAGTAGGGTATTACCTCCATCGAGAGAGACCGAACCTGGGTAAAAACATCGTGTCCCTTGTCTCCTGTTACCATCCGCCTAGACGCACAGTTCGGGACCCCCTACCCGAGATCCGCCGGTTTTGACACCGACAGTGACCGTTGGTATAATTCCGTGTATTTTAGATAAGTCTCAAGCGGTCACGCTGAGGAATCTTGGTATTCATCCCTTTTATAAAGGGGTCAAGGCCTATGCCTCGTTTCCACCTCTCCTGCTCCTTCTCGCACCTCGAGCTCCATCGCTCAAAACCTAAGCTCCAACACCCCAGATCCTCCAGTATGTCCGGATCCGACACGGCAGGCTGGTGGGTGGCCTCATCGATTCAGGAGGAGGACATTGCGAAGCCTAGGGAGGTTGGATACCTGACTGCTGATATCCAGCTTAGGCTTCCTGCTCCGGGGCAAGTCATCCCCACGCCGGAGACCAATGAGAACGTCGTGTTTACTCCCCACTTCCTCCGAGGCCTAGGCCTCACCCTCGACCCCTTTGTGAGGGGGCTCATGTTCTACTATGTCTTGGATTTCCATGATATGGCTCCAGACGCCATCCTCCATATCTCGTCTTTCATTATTGTGTGCGAGGCTTTTCTCCACGTCAACCCACACTTCGGCTTATGGCTAAAGACCTTCAATGTGAAGCCGAAGATGATCGAGGGGCGACATGTGGAGTGCGGAGGCGCCATAATAAGCAGGAACGCTGATGCCCCATGGCCAGAGGGTTCTTTTCCGTAAGTATCCGACATATGGCAACGGAGATGGTTCTATGGCACTGCTCCCCGAGGCACAAAGTGGGTAGCTGCCCCGAGTTCCGCTCAGGCCCCCAATCACAGTTGCCGTCTTGGACCGATGTGGGACGGAATTACGGGCCTGCTGGCGACGTACCAGAACTGCAGAATCGCATTCGGGAGCTTATTAGTAGGGACATAAATCTTGTCAGCATAATTCAAGTAATGCTAGTCCGGCGGATGTTGCCGTGCAAACGTCGGCCTCTCTGCATGTGGGAGTTTCATCCGGAGGGTCCTCGGACTATTAAGCACATCTTCGGCCTGACGCTGAAAGGAATGTGTAATTTATTCTTCAGACCACAAGCAAAGTGTCCGGACACCACAGAGGATGCGGGCCTAAGCTGCAATCGCCTAGATGCCCAAGTAAGTAACCTTGAAGCCGGACACTTCATTCATATTTATCATAACCATTATTATGAAAATCCTTCTGTGGCCAGGAATGGTTCAATAAGGCGGAGAGAATCAGGTATTCGGCGCCACTTCCTGAAGGCTCGCCTGGTCCCACTATTGCAAAGATGCTGGGCCGGGCGCTCAGCAAAATCCCTTCAGGGAAAGGCGAAGGAAAGGGCAGTGAAGCCGAGCTTCATGCGATACGCATCCAGGCCGGGGAAATCGCTACCCATTCAATGGAGGATAGCAGGAAAGGGGAGACCAAAGCCTCCTCTCCACGCGGGAAGAAGAGGGCCGCCTCCGAAGACTTGGAGGCGGAGATGCCCAAGCAAGGGAAGAAAACATCACCAGAGGGCTCTGCCGCGACGGGCACCCTCACCGCTTCATGCCCACCAATGGGCCAGCCCTCCACCGAGTCGTAAGTTATTTATTAATTCGAAGGTGTAATGTTACTCCGAGATCCATAACCAGGACATCGTCTTTTGTAGTCTGGCGAGCAGCTCTTCTCAACAGAGTTCGTCTTCAGGGGACCTTCGTCCAGAGATGATGGAGAGTGAGACTCCACCCAACTCTTAGCCTCATGAAGCGGGCGACACAGAAGTGTCATCACGGAGGAGTCCGGATCTGCTGAAGCCGGAGGCTAACACGGCAGCCGCCCTGAGCCTGGAGCGTTTGGCTCCTACGGGGGGCGATGAGAAGGGTCCGGCGCAGTTTTGTGTCCGGCCGGACGTACTGACGAGCCGTCTGGAGCGAGCCACGCTCTCGGAGGAGCACCACTCTTTAATGAGCACGGTTCTCACGAAGATTTCATCCGCTACCAGCGGTTTGAATGAGGCATTTACAAGCCTGCTCAAAGGTTTTGAGGTATGTAGTGAAAAATGCACAACTTTTTGGTTATGAAGCACACGCTAGGTGCGCTCCCTATAGATAGTAGCCCCTGAGACTCTGGTTGCCCGCCATAGCGGCAAACGGGGGATCATATACTAATGGCTGCGCCGTACATGTGCGCAGGTATACAAGGATCCGGCAGCCGACCAGTCTGTTGAAGTTGCCGAAATAAGGAGGCAAATTGGATCCATCGATGCCGATATCACGCTGGTGAATAAACGGCTTGAGGAGTCACAGGGTATGTGCTTGGTTTTTATTATAATGTATAGGAAAGTGCCAAAGGGGCATAATATTAAAGCAAGATATTTGCACTGCAGATGGTGCTGCTGCCGTGGAGGCCCTGAGGGCAGAACTTGCTCAAGCCAAGGAACAAGCTCGGGCTAGCAATGCGGCTGCCCTAAAGGCGGCCGAAGAATTGAGAGCCGAACAGGCTGCTCATCGCCGAAGCGAGGAAAAGATGGCCGAAATGGCTGGGGAGTTAAAAAATGCCACCGACCGGTACACACTCCTTGAAAAGGATAATAAGGCTAGTTCGGCCGAGCTGGACAAGGCACGTAATGCCGCCAAGGAAATGCGAACCAAGATCCGGAGAATTTGGGAGGAGCTCCAACAGGCTGACAAAATCGTCGCTGGGGGCTCGTACTTACTGCGGACGAAGTTCTTGGATCCGAAGTATGCTCCCCTGGCGGGTCGCATGAGTCCTGCGGACACCTATGCGGACTTGGCGAATAGTACAGCTGACACTGTCAAGTTCTTCAAGGGTCAAGGCGATGAAGAAGTGGAGAAGCTTTTCTGGTCGCAGTTCAATGCTCCCACTCGCCCGCTGCCACTGAATGAGAAGGTGGCTGCTATGGCGGAGCTCCACAGGCTGTCTGGACTTGCAATGCGGTCTGTAATAGACCATCTTTGGCCGAAAGGGCCTAAGCCGGACAACTACTTTGGTTTGGTGCAGCAATTCCTTGGAGCCGTGTCCCGGATTGACTTCATGAGGAGGTCGGCGTGCATAGAGGGTGGGCGGATGGCTCTATCCCGTGTTAAAGCCTACTGGACGGATATGGAGGCCACTGTAATAGCGAGCCAGGATCCAGCGGGAGGCCAACATCCAGCCGAGCACTACTTGGCGCAAGTCACAGAAGGTGCCCGCCTGATAGAGGCGCAGTGCTCGAAGAGTGTTTTATTCGAGTGAGAAGTCGAATCATTGTAGAAAACAATGTTTAGTTTAAATATGAGGCTATGTTTATACTTTTGCCCGGAAGTATGATTGTCCCCCCTGTGCGGCCGTTCTTATATGTATAAGTAGTCCGAAAGATAGCAATCGTTGGCTTCAGCCCCCACGCATATAATGCGGGGGTTTTCGCAAAAAAATATGCTTAATCACACTTGATCCAACGTCTTGGTCCATTAAGGAGGTGATCGCACGTCGAACTAGGCAACCGGACTATATAGCTGTAACACTTTCGCTTAGTCGTGGGAGTATAATGGTGGGGCTACTATGTAGCCCCTGGTACCTTCACGTGCATCCGAATACGGGCGCGTGTGTACATTGCCGGGAAACGACCATTCGTTAAGGCGGAGGAATCGTTAGGGATTCCGGTGATTCTTCGAGTGGTTGAACAGTGTGACACCCCAAAATTTTAACCTTGTTTTGTTAATTAAAATTTTGCCAGGAAATTAAAAAATTTATTTTCTGGGCTACCTTTTGATTATTGGACCTTTTTCTCTCTTGTTATTATGGAGTTTTCCCCAAAAAGAAAACTTTTCAAATATGTTATTGGACTTGTTTAACCTCTCAAGAAAAACTTTCTTTTATTAGTAGAACTAATTACATAATTAATTTTCTTGATCTTTATTTTCTTGAAAAATAGTTTTTCCAAGATTATATGGCCATGTTTGAACTACAACCATTTGATAAGTTCACTTAAAATTCCAACCAAAATTTGGAGATGTCAGGTGATGTTTTAAAATCACTTTTATGCAAAAATATCTTTTTTACATGAAATATTTTGAGCTCTACACCCAATTTTCTTCTCTGGTCCAGTGGGCAATTTTGCACTACAACTCATTTAAATATTTCTTTCTAACTTCCACCAAAATTATGGGGTGTTGGTAGTAGCATATGCAAAAACCCAGTGTTGTTCTTTGAAAATTTTGAGTGAATCAACCTCATCTTCATTCTGGTCCAACATGATGGTTTGTACAGCATCCATATTCTTGCTTGCTCTTTGGCCCTTGATTCTTTCCCCAGCTTGTAGACCACCCTACAAAACCCCTAAGTCCAGGAGCATGCAACCATTGGATTACTTTTGGTTCATGAGATGATGCCATTTACCTCCTGTCCAGATTTGAAGTTCTGCAAAACTTGCACTAGCAAGTTTGTGCTTTTCACAAACTAACCTCACCACCCTCTCTTCCATCTAAAGAGACACTGATCTGGAGAATTTGG
>LR880969.1:809762067-809775988 GCA_904067115.1 Aegilops sharonensis | reverse complement strand
TAAAGCCCTTTATGTGGTGTCGCTAAGACGCCCGACTGTGGTATTTCTTTTAAAGCCCTTTATGTGGTGTCGCTAAGACACCCGACTGTGGCATTTCTTTTAAAGCCCTTTATGTGGTGTCGCTAAGACGCCCAATTGCGACATTTCTTTTAAAGCCCTTTATGTGGTGTCGCTAAGACGCCCGACTGTGGCACTACTTTTAAAGCCCTTTATGTGGTGTCGCTAAGACGCCCGACTGTGGCATGCTTGTTATTTACTTCATAATTTCAATACTACTATGTTGTGGCATATTCATAAATAACATACTTGCGTGCATCAGAATTTTTGATATCTTTTGTGACTGACGTCATAAGCATAAAATATTTTCAGCACATCAGTGTTATATTATTCCTTTGTTCATAATGTTTGCGAGTACATTCAAAGTACTCACAGGCTTGTCCCTGGCTATTGTCTTGGCCAGATTTCTTGCACGGAGAGGAGCGACTGTGTTGACAGCCCCGGAACGTAAGCAACAGTGATAGCAGCCTCGCGAAGATAGGAGTTAACCTGGTCAGCTGTTCCTATGGGAAATGGAGTCCCATAGACGATGATGATTCACAACCCGCTTCCGCCATCAACCACTAGAAACCATTTGTTGTACTCACATACCAGAATGGTCTTGTACTACATATTTTTGTGTTTTGCTTGGAAATTCTGTATCAAGTTGGTGCCTCATCAGCTAACAGTTATCCTGCAGCTGGTGAGCACAACGGCCATTTTCTGGAATTTAATACCCGGAAAACCGGTCGCGACAAACAGTCTCTCGCTGTATCATGACGGTCAGTTTTCGACTTTCTCTACTGAGGCGGTCATCTGGAATAACCAGGGCACAATCGCAGTAGTTCTCCTTTGGCCTGCCTTAGCCGGATGATAGCCGAACGTAAGGCGGCAAACCCAAGAGCCGGGCAAACCCAACATTTGACCAAAGACATGATTCGGAGATGATGTATATACGGCCAAACTCGTGACGCCGAACACTCCCGAGGGTATTCGGTCTTTTGTAAAAGAATATAGGCTGACAAGAGCCTATTGTAAGCCCTTTATTTCTAGGTACGTGCAATTTAGTCTACCGTGGCCAAATGCCAAAAACGGCAGTATCCTCTGTGGGTATAGAACTCAAGGGATCGTTTAGAGGCAGTAGAAAAGGTTTAGACAGGGGCTTAATCTAAAAAGAAACCTGTTGCACGGGACCCTGCTGCACGTCTGCGCCTTTGTCTCCGTTGTGCCGTATCCTGGAAGGGTATTGCGCGAACGTTGTCTGTAAAAAGAAGAAGAACTCGTAGGAGGGTGCAACGTAAGTATGTGATTAGTAATAGAAGTGTAAGATGTTGGCCTACCAATAATGTCGAGCCAAGCGTGGGGTTGTATTAAATATAGACAGCCCCTGGTTTCCATTATGGGATTACATATACAGTGCCCTGTTTGAATTTTATCCGGGCTACCGGACTCTTCTAACCGTGTCTGTGGTCGTAATGACCAATCATGTTTTCTAATACTGGAGGCCCCTTATAGTCCGGCCGCTAGGGCCGTCGCGTATTCCTCTGTGCGTGAAGGGCGCTCTATGATTCTGCTAACGGTGATGACGCCACGGGGACCGGGCATCTTGATTGTAAGGTGGCCATAGTGTGGCAATGCGTTGAAGCGGGCGAAGGCCGTTCTTCCTGGCAATGTGTGATAGCTGCTTTGGAAGGGTGCGACAGTGAAGATCAGCTCTTCACTTCTGGAGTTGCATGGGGAGCCGAATGTTACTTCCAGCACGACGGAGCCCCTAGCGCAGGCTACAACGCCTGGTATCACCCCTTCAAAGGTGGTGTTGCTTTGTTTAATTCTGGATGGGTCTATCCCCATTCTGCGGACAGTGTCCTCGTATATTAAATTGAGACCACTGCCGCCGTCCATGAGGACACGGGTGAGACGGTATCCGTTGATTATTGGGTCAAGCACCAAGGCATGTGATCCTCCTCGCCGAATTGTAGTCCGGCCGTCCATGTGATCGAAAGAGATCGGACGAGACATCCAGTAGTGAGACGTGGGTACGATGGGCTCTACATCGTGCGCTTCTATGGGCGTGCGTTCATGCCTTCTCGTGGATGTGGGAGTCGCGTGGATCATGTTTACTGTTTTAACCTCTCGCGGGATTTTTTTCTGTCCCCCAGTGTTGTCAGGACCGGGTTTTCGGGATATTATTCTCCAGAAAATGGCCCTTGTGCTCACCAGCCCCAGAATTACTGTTAGCTGATGAGGCACCAACTTGATACAGAAATTCCAAGCAAAAAAACAAAATATGTAGTACAAGACCATTCTGGCCTGTGAGTACAACAAATGGTTTCTGGTGGTTGATGGTGGAAGCGTTTTGTGAAACGTCGGCGTCTCTGGGACTCCATTTCCCACAGAAACAGCTGACCAGGTTAACGCCTATCTTCGCGTGGCTGCTATCCTCAAAGCGTAGGTTCCGGGGCTGTCATCGCATCGCTCCTCTCCATGCAAGAAATCTGGCCAAGACAATAGCCAGGGACAAGCCAGTGAGTACTTTGAATGTACTCGCAAACATTTATGAACACAAGTATAATATAACAAATGATAGATACGCTTTGAAATATTCTATGATCACAACATCGGTCATAAAATAAAATCTCTGAGGCATGCAAGCAGGTTATTTATATACATGAATATGCAATAACAGAGTAGAAATAAAATGCACCGATCGGGTGTCTGAAGCGACGCCCCGAAAGGTTTGCAAATAACGGGTATGCCTCAATCGGGCGTCTGAGCGACACCACATAAAGGGCTTATAAGGTGAATAAATAACAAGCATGCCACAGTCGGGCGTCTGAGCGACACCACATAAAGGGCTTATAAGATAAATAAATAATAAGCATGACACAGTCGGGCGTCTGAGCGACACCACATAAAGGGCTTATAAGGTAAATAAATAATAAGCATGCCACAGTCGGGCGTCTGAGAGACACCGCATAAAGGGCTTATAAGGTAAATAAATAATAACTATGCCACAGTCGGGCGTCTGAGCGACACCACATAAAGGGCTTATAAGGTAAATAATCACAGTGAATATCCAGGAGGTAGAACCGTCCCAGGGATACTCAATGAATCAAATAATGAACATGGTTAGTTCACAATAATAATAATCATAATCATCATACGTCACCGGCCATAGTCAACGTTCTGACTTAGTAGTTTTTCCTCCGAAGACCAACACTAAGACCGACACTTGACCCATCCCAGACTGTAATCCTTAACCATGGACACGACTATTCGAATAGATTTAACCTCTGCAGAGGGTGTACTCTTTACCCACGAGTACCGGATTCCTTTAGTCCATCGGGACTAATTCCATTTACGGTCTTTTAATTGCTAACTCGCACACACCAGCTTAACTTACCGGTGTCTGGAATCACCCACGACACATGTTAAGCAAACTCCAAGTGGGGAGGCTACAACCTCGCGTAGCATGGGATCAAATTTATATCGCGCGCTCTAAGGGGTGGCCTCCCCTCTCGATCCCAACCGGAAACACCCATGCCCCCGGACCAGGTGGCCTGCCTACCGGCTACAACCGGTGCCTTCCACCATGGCCTCTCTATATGGTGTGTGCTAGAAAGGGGTTGACGACTTACTAAACCGTACCCTACTTGCTGTAGGGACAAGTGGGAGTACGAGACAAGTATGGGGGTTACTGGAACAGGACTCGGTCTATGGTCGACTCAGGAGGTTTACCTATTCCCTGCATGATTAGCATAACGAATATATTTCATCCAACAGACAGAATCACCACTCGTCATACCCCTCATGCCATGCCGGACACACTCGTCTTGACGAGGAACTAGGGGACAAGCTCGGGTCTACCCAAGACAGAGACTTTCCCGTTTTCCTGCCGGTAGGCACGAAAGGCATACGACGATGATCACTATCACAAGCATGTCCATTTCCAACAGCAAGGAAATTTCCAATAAGCATTCATTCAAATGATCATATCACCACATAAAATAATGAGTTCTACATATTGAGGTGGTGTCATAATCATGTCAAACAATGCATTAACAATATTACACCAGGGTTCAGAATGCTTGCCTTCAAGTTGTGGGGAGGCAGGGTGCACTCCATAACTTTTGAAGGTTTTCTCCTCTCTCCAAAAATCCTATTTAAAATATTTTGAATCAATACATAGTTTCAAAAACAGTACCAAAAAGTTGTCTGATTTTTTTTCAAATAAATCTGAAATAAACTAGGCAATATTTGAGAGAGGAAGGAAAAAGAATCAATTCATTTGGGGTTATATTTAAAAAGTTATGGCCAGTCAAAGTTTTGGTCAAAATCTGTTTTGAAAATAAAACAGAAAAAAGGAAAAAGGTTTCGAATAGGTACATGTCGAAGACGTACTCTGGGAATACGCCTCCACTAATCCTGCGTGGACCGCGCGTGGGTCACTGACAATGGATCCAGCGGGCCCACTGGTCAGGTTTGACTCGTCCCCCGCCCTCTTCCTCCTCTGTCCGAGCCGAGGCGGGGCTCCGGCGATCGACGCCGGCGAACGGTGGCTCCTCGCGGGGCTCTGAGGGCGGGGATGGATCCGCCACACCAGGGCGGTCCTCCCGGTGGTCGAGAAGGTGGCGGGGACGAAGGGAGTCGCCGGCGGCAAGCCTTGCGGCGGACGACAGCTTCGGGAGGTTTGGGGATTTGGGTTATGGTGCTTCCCGATCGACGCTGAGAGGGTGGGCGGCTCCGCAAGACGAAGGGGAGTTAGGCGGTGGTGTTGGGAGGGCCGGGGAGGCTCTGGTTGCAACGTGATGGACTCGGACGTGGCGGCGGCCGAACCGACCGGAGATGAGGAAGACGACCTCTCCTGGTCGATTGCGAGCTAGGGGAGCTCTAGAAGGATGGTTCGAGGCTGCCTGAGGGTTCGGGGAGGCTCGGGGCTCTCCATTTATAGGAGAGCAATGGCGGTTCACGGCGGCCGCGGATAAGATCACCGGCGACCGCCAGTCTGTAGCTAGGGGCCGCGTGGCGATGGCTGGGGTGGCGGCAGGGACTAGTGGACGAGCGGGCACTGCTCCAGGTGCGAGCTGGCGAGTGCGGGTGGCTCAGGCGGCGCCGTCCAGGGCAGAGGCTGTCGGGCGGTGGTGGCGGCTTGCGTCGGTGGCGCTGTAGGGCGCCAGGAGGGGGGGCCAGGCGGCTCTGCGGCAAGGGAGGAGTCGGGGCGCTGGCTGCGAGTGGGTAGGGGCCGGAACGGCGCGGAAATGCGGCAACGCGATGCGGCGACCCGTGCGCAGGCACGTGCAAAACGCGCGCTCTGGCCGCGCCCAGAGCATGCACGCCAAGCGTTTGGTGAAATGCCAGTGGGTGCTAGAAGGCTAAGGTGGAGCTGGGTTTTAACAGGATTAGGCTAGGGTATTCTAG
Organism: Aegilops sharonensis; assembly: GCA_904067115.1. NCBI lineage: Eukaryota > Viridiplantae > Streptophyta > Magnoliopsida > Poales > Poaceae > Aegilops > Aegilops sharonensis. The sequence continues at coordinate 809,770,534 of LR880969.1, read as the reverse complement.
GGGCTTATTGGACAAGCTAGTTTGATCAGAGGATCAAGGTCATAGTGCAAAACTAAAATCATGCCAAAACTGCTCATTCACTCAAGGTGTTTGACAAAATGCCAAGAGCATCTAGGAAACTCTTGGAGAGGCCAAAATCTTCAGATCAGGGTCTCTTTAGATGGAGTATAGGATGGCAAGGTTAGTTGGCCAAATCTAGAAACTTGATAGTGCAAGTTTGTGAGAAAACTGATTCTGGACAGAAAGAAAAAGGCATGATTGCATGCACTTAGACTCCTCCAATGGGTCCACTCTCCTGGACTTAAGGGTTTGGCAGGGTGGTCTATAAGCAGGAGAAATAATCATGGGTAAAGGAGCAAGTTAAAATATGGTTGCAGTACAATTCAACAAGTTGGACCAGAATGGAGATGAGGTTGATTTACTCAAATTTTTCAAAGGACATTACTGGGTTTTTGCAAAAAGTTGAATAGTATACTCCTACTGATATCCCATAATTTTGGTGGAAGTTTTAAGGAAATATTTAAATAGGTTGTAGTGCAAAAGTGCCAACTGGACCAGATTTGAAAAATTGGTGTAGAACTCAAAATATTCAATGAATGAAATATATTTTTGCATAAAAGTGATTTAAAAACATCACATGACATCCCCAAATTTTGGTGGGATTTTTAAAAGAATTTAGCAAAGGAGTTGCAGTGCAATTGGGCCCCTAAACTTTTGAAAAACCATTTTAGAGAGATAAAGCTCAGGGATAAATAATTATATAAATAATCCTACTGATAAAAGAATTGTTTTATTTGAGAGAGTAATGAGTCCAATAATTATTAGAAAGTTTACACTTGGGGTAGAACCTCCATAATAATAAAGAAAAGAATGGTTCTGAAATCAAATGGAAATCCAGAAACTAAAAGTTTAAGTTTCCTGGCAAAATTTTAAATAAACAAAACATGGTTAAATTTTTGGGGTGTCACAACACTACCCCCCTTAAGGAAAAAAACTTGTCCCCGAGATTTGTTAAGAGCTGTTTTGAAAAACATTACTCCTACCATTAACAGAAACAACCATTTTAAAATGCGGCTACAGTAAGAGAGCAAAAGGTAGTGCAAAACTACAGTGTGGGACACTAGCGCTGCATGGAAAAATTTACGGTGGAGAGATTTCTACGCTGGTTACCATAAATCTTAAATACGCTGGTCGCACCGAGAGCACAGTGCTCCCTCTGGCTTACAGGTGGGCCCAAGGCCCACTGCCAGTCTCTTTTCCTTCCTCTGGCTGTCTCTTCTTCCTCTCTCCCGCGCGCTTTCTCCACCGGCGACGTCTAGCGCATAGGGCATCTAGGCCGTACTGCGGTAGTGCGCGGCGTGCTAGCTGTCGGCGCAGGGTGCACTCACCTCGCGGGCCAGTGCGCTGTTGGCACTGCTCGCAGATTCGCCTCCGAACACCGGCGATCGGGCGACGAGCGGCGCTGGTGGACTTCGCCCACCGTACACCGATCTCGAGCTATAAATCGACCGCGGTGCTCCTTCTTCTCCTTCACACCTGGCCTCGCTTCTCTTTCACCTTCCTTCTCCTCCATTACTGCTTCTAGAAGCTCGAGACGAGGCTCTAATGGCGGAGGCGGTGCCGGACTGGTACGTGATCCTGGTGTGCGGAGGGCTGGCGGCAGTGCTGGGGCTCTCCGTGCTCCTGTGCGCGATAATCCTCGATGATCGTCGCGATGCTGCCGCTCGGGTGTTGGCTCTCCGTGGTGGTGGTGATCATGAGGACTAGGTGTGATGACGGGTGTTAACTATTGTCGGTGTGCCGGAGGTAACTAGTGCCCGGATGATTTTCCACCAATCTCTCCTTTGGAGACTTTGGTGCGTTTAGGGAGGTGGTTGGTGAGATGCAACACGGTTACGTGTTTTAGCAAGCAGTGTATGTGTTCGAGTAGTTGTGGGTCTGCTGCCGTGGTGCTGCGAGAATTAAAAAAAATCCATGTCGTGAGAAGATATACGATGTAGCAACTCAGGGAAAAGAAATCTCACTCCAGGATTTTTCGCGAGACAAGTCAGTAAATATAGAGTCAAACCGCAACAAAAACTACTCACATTAATAGAAACTAAATAATTTATTCGCCGCACAAACTCAGGGTACCACGCGTAAGTTACAACATATAAATAAATGTTGCAAAAATAATCACAGCAGTGACGTCTATAATGCAAACGGTAACCGGACGGGGTCCCGAGAAAATGTCTCTGGTACTGGGACACACTCCTCTTCTATCGGGGGAAGTGGATTGACCAGCCGATGAATGTGTCTCTCCTGGTCGGTCCTCAGTGGTCTACCGATGGCGATCTGAGGATTTAAATCCGCGAGACTCTGGAGATAACCCATTACTCGTTGGGTCAAATGTTCTAGAGCGATGACGTACTGGACCAGTTTGGCCAGTACTGGGTCTCTCTCAATCCGTCCACCGGGAAAAGATGTTACTTTTCCGGGTGCTGCACGGCTCGGAAAGTAATAATATCCTCTTTCACCGGCATAGGGTACCGCGAATCGAAGTCGGACAAGCGCTTCGTGTGCAGCCGCTTCTATGGCCGTTTGTGGAGCTGGCATAGATTTTCCCACGAAGGAGACCTCCGTTGGGTCTTGGTTTGAGTTTACGGGAGGGATGTGTACTACTGCCCAATATTTCGAGGTGGATGGGGTGACCCTTGATTTGAGCAGCTCGTACTGGGGTGGCTGAGTAGAACCCGTGGTACTGCAGGTAAAGTCCCACAATATTTTGACAAAGCTACCCGGGGTTGCATCTGGGGTTCTCAGATAAATGCTAGGGCTCGGCATGGCAAGAAATGGTTGTGAGGATGGTGCGCAAGGTGAGGGGTGCTCGGCAAGGTCACGAGGTGGCCTTTTATATAGCATTGGTGCTGGGTTATTTACCACGATGAGGGGCACTAGTTTGTCGGTCTGGCTCTCAGGGGTCGGGGTTAAAGCCACAGATACACATATCTCACAAAAGTGACGTGGTACTGTGGGTATCGTCAGGGTGGTTTTGGTAGCTGTGCTCGGAATAAAAATGCAACTGCAGGCTGACATATTAATTCAAGGTTACTATTTAAAACAGAGGCACAACAACAGGCTGCATTTATTTACAAGGTCGCACGATTATAAGACGTGGATACACTGAGACTCGGTACTATTCGAGTGACTCAGTCTACCTCGTTTATATCCAAGTGGGCGTGCCTTGAGGACGTCGAGGCTTCTCCACGGGTCTCCCCGTCGGGATTAGCTGGAGGTGGTTGAGGAACTGCGGGGTCGGGGTGGCGATGATGACCCTCGCGGGGATTGTTGGCCACAATCCCGTTGGAGTGTGCTCCTAAAAGGCGACGAAGCACTTCTGGGGTCATGAAAGCACCTTGGTTGATGGCTGGGGCTGGCCTCAAGGTCTTGATCAGGTGTCCGAATGGCACGACTGGGTTGTCGGTGTCGGGCTCGTCCTCTCCTCTCGCCTGGGCTCAACGAACCAGTTCTCCACGAGCTGCGATCAGATCAATGGTGATTTGATTGAACAGTTCCTCTAGTGCACCTACATAGCGCACTAGGTGCAACAATGCAGGATCTGTCCCGTGATCTCCGTTGGCAACTTGGGGTGGTCTACCATACCCTTCGCGTCTGGGGTAGTAGTAGAACGAGCGACAGTTAACTCTGGGCGACAACTGCCAGAGTTGAACTATAACCTCTCGAGCAGCTAGCTGGATGGCTTGTGGCTCGAAGGAAGTTATCCTTCCAGTGAACCTGTAGGGGCGTTCTGGCGCCAGACTCCTACCGTAGATGTGCACAGTGGCCCAGAACTGACGGCTCTCACCGCTCATGGGTCCTTGGTACACAACATATTCTGGGGGCTCTTCTAATGCATAGGCACGATGGGTGAGGTTTGCGAGTATGGTCACAAAATCTCCAAGGTTGGTTGATGTGGTCTCATTGTGCACGACGGGGCCAGGCATTATGGCTTGGTTTGGGGTAGAGGTTGTGCGGTGCTGGGTTGAGGCTAGCGTGCCCTTTTTATAGAAAAGGGGACGAAGTCTTCCTTCGCACGCTTGCGAATGAGATAAATTAGGCGTCGGTCACTGGCACGTGATCGATAGGCTAGGTTGATAGGTTGGGCATCGACTGCCAAAAGTGTCGGGGTCACTGTGTGGCTATCTTGCACGAGAAGCTTGGCCGGGGTTTGGTTAAGGTCTGGTGGGTTGCTTAACCTAGGTTTTTCGACCTGGCTAAGCTAGGATTAGCCAATGGTCAGCCTGGCTCTGATACCAAGTCTGTCAGGACCGGGTTTTCGGGATATTAATCTCTAGAAAATGGTCCTTGTGCTCACCAGCCCCAGGATTACTGTTAACTCATGAGGCACCAACTTGATACAGAAATTCCAAGAAAAAATACAAAATATGTAGTACAATACCATTTTGGCCTGTGAGTACAACAAATGGTTTCTAGTGGTTGATGGCGGAAGCGTTTTGTGAAACGTCGGCGTCTATGGGACTCCATTTCCCACAGGAACAGCTGACCAGGTTAACACCTATCTTCGCGAGGGTGCTATCTCAAAGCGTAGGTTCCGGGGCTGTCATCGCTTGGCTCCTCTCCATGAAAGAAATCTGGCCAAGACAATAGCCAGGGACAAGCCAGTGAGTACTTTGAATGTACTCACAAACATTTATGAACACAGGTATAATATAACAAATGATAGATACGGTCTGAAATATTCTATGATCACAACGTCGGTCATAAAATAAAATCTCTGAGGCATGCAAGCAGGTTATTTATATACATGAATATGCAATAACAGAGTAGAAATAAAATGCACCGATCGAGTGTCTGAAGCGACGCCTCGAAAGGTTAGCAAATAACGGGTATGCCTCAGTCGGGCGTCTGAGCGACACCACATAAAGGGCTTACAAGGTGAATAAATAACAAGCATGCCACAGTCGGGCGTCTGAGCGACACCACATAAAGGGCTTAAAAGGTAAATAAATAATAAGCATGCCACATTCGGGCGTCTGAGCGACACCACATAAAGGGCTTATAAGGTAAATAAATAATAACCATGCCACAGTCGGGCGTCTGAGCGACACCACATAAAGGGCTTATAAGGTAAATAAATAATAAGTATGCCACAGTCGGGCGTCTGAGCGACACCACATAAAGGGCTTATAAAGTAAATAATCACAGTGAATATCCAGGAGGTAGAACCGTCCCAGGGATACTCAATGAATCAAATAATGAACATGGTTCGTTCACAATAATAATAATCATAATCATCATACGTCACCGACCGTAGTCAACGTTCTGACTTAGTAGTTTTTCCTCCGAAGACCGACACTAAGACCGACACTTGACCCATCCCAGACTATAATCCTTAACCATGGACACGGCTATTCGAATAGATTTAACCTCTGCAGAGGGTGTACTCTTTACCCACGAGTAACGGATTCCTTTAGTCCATCAGGACTAATTCCATTTACGGTCTTTTAATTGCAAACACGCCCAACTCGCACACACCAGCTTAACTTACCGGTGTCTGGAATCACCCACAACACCTGTTAAGCAAACTCTTAGTGGGGAGGCTACAACCTCGCGTAGCATGGGATCAAGTTTATATCGCGCGCTCTAAGGTGTGGCCTCCCATCTCGGTCCCAACTGGAAACACCCATGCCCCCGGACCAGGTGGCCTGCCTACCGGCTACAACCGGTGCCTTCCGCCATGGCCTCTCTGTACGGTGTGTGCTAGAAAGGGGTTTACGACTTACTAAACGTACCCTACTTGCTGTAGGGACAAGTGGGAGTACGAAACAAGTATGTGGGTTACTAGAAGAAGACTCGATCTATGGTCGACTCAGGAGGTTTACGTATTCCCTGCATGATTAGCATAACGAATATATTTCATCCAACAGACAGAATCACCACTCATCATACCCCTCATGCCATGCCGGACACACTCGTCTCGACGAGGAACTAGGGGACAAGCTCGGGTCTACCCAAGACAGAAACTTTCTCGTTTTCCTTCCGGTAGGCACGAAAGGCATACGAGGATGATCACTATCACAAGCATGTCCATTTCCAACAGCAAGGAAATTTCCAACAAGCATTCATGCAAATGATCATATCACCACATAAAATAACGAGTTCTACGTATTGAGGTGGTGTCATAATCGTGTCAAACAATGCATGAAAAATATTATGCCTGGGTTCAGAATGCTTGCCTTCAAGTTGTGGGGAGGCATGGTGCACTCCAAAACTTTTGAAGGTTTTCTCCTCTCTCCAAAAATCCTATTTAAAATATTTTGAATCAATACATTGTTTCAAAAACAGTACCAAATAGTTGTCTTATTTTTTTTCAAATAAATCTGAAAATAAACTAGGCAATATTTGAGAGAGGTAGGAAAAAGAATTAATTCATTTGGGGTTATATTTAAAAAGTTATGGCCAGTCAAAGTTTTGGTCAAAAATCTGTTTTTAAAATAAAAAAGAAAAAAGGAAAAACGGTTCGAATAGGTACACGTCGAAGACGTACTCTGGGAATACGCCTCCACTAATCCACCATGGACCCCGCGCGGGTCACTGACAATGTGTCCAGCGGGCCCGCTGGTCAGGTTTGACTCGTCCCCCGCCGTCTTCCTCCTCTGTCCGAGCCGAGGCGGGGCTCCGGCGATCAACGCCGACAAACGGCGGCTCCTCGCGGGGCTCTGAGGGCGGGGATGGATCCGCCACACCAGGGCGGTCCTCCCGGTGGTCGAGAAGGTGGCTGTGGGATGAAGGGAGTCTCCGGCGGCGAGCCTTGCGGCGGACGACAGCTTCGGGAGGTTTGGGGATTTGGGTTATGGTGCTTCCCGATCGACGCTGAGAGGGTGGGCGGCTCCGCAAGACGAATGGGAGTTAGGCGATGGTGTTGGGAGGGCCGAGGAGGCTCTGGTTGCGACGCGATGGACTCGGACGTGGCGGCGGCCGATCCGACCGGAGATGAGGAAGACGACCTCCCCTGGTCGATTGCGAGCTAGGGGAGCTCTAGAAGGATGGTTCGAGGCTGGCTGGGGGTTCGGGGAGGCTTGGGGCTATCCATTTATTGGCGAGCAATGGCGGTTGGTGGCGGCCGCGGATAAGATCGCCGGCAACCGCCATTATGTAGCTAGGGGGCGCGTGGCGATGGCTGGGGTGGCGGCAGGGACTAGTGGACGAGCGGGCACTGCTCCAGGTGCGAGCTGGCGAGCGCGGGTGGCTCGGGCGGCGCCGTCCAGGGCAGAGGCTGTTGGGCCGCGGTGGCGGCTTGCGTCGGTGGCGCTGTAGGGCGCTAGGAGGGGGGGCCAGGCGGCTCTGCGGCAAGGGAGGAGTCGGGGTGCTGGCTGCGAGTGGGGAGGGGCCGGAACGACGCGGGGGAGGCGGCAACGCGACGCGGCGACCCGTGCGCAGGCACGTGCAAAACGCGCGCTCTGGCCGCGCCCAAAGCGTGCACGCCAGGATTTCGGTGAAATGCCAGCGGGTGCTAGAAGGCTAAGGTGGAGCTGGGTTTTAACAGGATTATGCTTGGGTATTCTAGGGGCTTAGTGGACAAGCTAGTTTGATCAGAGGATCAAGGTCACAGTGCAAAACTAAAATCATGCCAAAACTGCTCATTCACTCAAGGTGTTTGACAAAATGCCAAGAGCATCTAGGAAACTCTTGGAGATGCCAAAATCTTCAGATCAAGGTCTCTTTAGATGGAGTATAGGATGGCAAGGTTAGTTGGCCAAATCTAGAAACTTGATAGTGCAAGTCTGTGAGAAAACTGATTCTGGACAGAAAGAAAAAGGCATGATTGCATGCACTTAGACTCCTCCAATGGGTCCACTCTCCTGGACTTAAGGGTTTGGCAGGGTGGTCTATAAGCAGGAGAAATAATCATGGGTAAAGGAGCAAGTTAAAATATGGTTGCAGTACAATTCAACAAGTTGGACCAGAATGGAGATGAGGTTGATTTACTCAAATTTTTCAAAGGACATTACTGGGTTTTTGCAAAAAGTTGAATAGTATACTCCTACTGATATCCCATAATTTTGGTGGAAGTTTTAAGGAAATATTTAAATAGGTTGTAGTGCAAAAGTGCCCACTGGACCAGATTTGAAAACTTGGTGTAGAACTCAAAATATTCAATGAATGAAATATATTTTTGCATAAAAGTTATTTAAAAACATCACATGACATCCCCAAATTTTGGTGGGATTTTTAAAAGAATTTAGCAAAGGGGTTGCAGTGCAAATGGGGCCCTAAACTTTTGAAAAACCATTTTAGAGAGATAAAGCTCAGGGATAAATAATTATATAAATAATCCTACTGATAAAAGAATTGTTTTATTTGAGAGAGTAATGAGTCCAATAATTATTGGAAAGTTTACACTTGGGGTAAAAACTCCATAATAATAAAGAAAAGAATGGTTCTGAAATCAAATGGAAATCCAGAA
>LR880969.1:809739629-809761947 GCA_904067115.1 Aegilops sharonensis | reverse complement strand
TATACTCCTACTGATATCCCATAATTTTGGTGGAAGTTTTAAGGAAATATTTAAATAGGTTGTAGTGCAAAAGTGCCCACTGGACCAGATTTGAAAACTTGGTGTAGAACTCAAAATATTCAATGAATGAAATATATTTTTGCATAAAAGTTATTTAAAAACATCACATGACATCCCCAAATTTTGGTGGGATTTTTAAAAGAATTTAGCAAAGGGGTTGCAGTGCAAATGGGGCCCTAAACTTTTGAAAAACCATTTTAGAGAGATAAAGCTCAGGGATAAATAATTATATAAATAATCCTACTGATAAAAGAATTGTTTTATTTGAGAGAGTAATGAGTCCAATAATTATTGGAAAGTTTACACTTGGGGTAAAAACTCCATAATAATAAAGAAAAGAATGGTTCTGAAATCAAATGGAAATCCAGAAACTAAAAGTTTAAGTTTCCTGGCAAAATTTTAAATAAACAAAACATGGTTAAATTTTTGGGGTGTCACAAGTGTTCGGCTTGTGAGGTTCATCCTCGTCTTCGCTTGGTGTGTCCCTCCCCTTGTGTTCGGTATTTAATTTGCCGGCCTGCTTGAAGACCCAGCACTCTCTATGGGTGTGGTTCGCAGGTGTCTCCGGGGTGCCATGAATTTGGCATAGTCTGTCCAGGACTATGTTCAGACCAGACGGTCCATCTTTTCTGCCTTTGAATGGCTTATTTTGCTTATCAGGTCGAGGGCCCCTGAATCCGGCATTGACCGTAGTGTTGTCCGGGCTCTCTTCCTTGTTTTGGCGTTTGTTTTTATTACGCCGTGGCTTCCCGTTGCCATCCCTTAGTTCGGTTGTGCTGGGGTCGTTGGTGCCTTTACGGGCCAGCCAGCTATCCTCACCCGCGCAAAAGCAGGTCATAAGACTTGTTAAGGCTGCCATTGTCCTTGGCTTTTCTTGGCCGAGGTATCGGGCGAGCCATTCGTCACGGATGTTGTGTTTGAAAGCCGCTAAGGCTTCGGCGTCCGGACAGTCGACAATTTGATTCTTCTTAGTGAGGAATCTGTTCCAAAGCTTGCGGGGGGACTCACCGAGCTGTTGGATTATGTGACTTAGATCGTCTGCATCCGGAGGCCAGACATAAGTCCCTTGAAAATTGGCCCTGAAAGCGTCTTCGAGTTCCTCCCAACTCCCAATTGAGTTTTCGGGGAGGCTTTTTCAACCAGTGTCGAGCTGGTCCCTTCAACTTGAGGGGAAGGTATTTGATGGCGTGGAGGGCATCCCCACGAGCCATGTGAATATGCAGGATAAAATCCTCGATCCGGACCCCTGGGTCTGTGGTGCCGTCGTATGCCTCTATGTTCACAGGTTTAAAGCCTTGTGGGAATTCATGGTCCAGTACCTCTTCGGTGAAGCACAAGGGGTGAGCAGCCCCTCTGTATCTGGGCGCGTTGTGGCATGTAGTCGGTTGTTGTTGTGTCAGGGGTTGATTCCGAACTGGTATCTCACTTGTATGAGCGTTTGGGTGACCATAGTCCTTCGCTGGGGTGGGTCCTCAAGATCCATATATGGACCTGGCTGCACCGGAGTTCTTATCCAGATGCTCACGTGGATCGTGCGCAATGTCTGCAGCCGCTCTGTTATGGTCGTGAAGCGGTACGTCTGGTTTCTTGGTCGAATTTTCTTTTGGTGGAATGGCCGCGTAGTCGAATTCTGGCAGTAGCTTGCGCTTCGGATAGCTTATTGTATGGCGGTCATCACCATATCTTTCTTCGGTGTCTAGCACTTTATTCCATCTTCGGCTGAGCTTTTCTTGTGCGGCCTTGAGCCATTGCTTCTGCTTTTTAAGACTTCTTGCAGTGGCCATAAGCTTTCTGTGGAGGTTGTATCGTTCCACTTGTTCGTCCGGGATGATGAATGCATTGTCGTCCGGACTGTCTTCCTGTTCTGGGGCGGCTTCATGAGCTCGTCCCTCCGGATCATTGTGATCCAGTATGTGCTCCGAACTTGATTTGGCGTGACCTGGCTCATCCTGCTCCATCGCGGGGTCCATGTGGTCGTTGTTGCTTTCGCTGTTTGCGGGTATATCGACCCTTCTTGCGCTCTTGTCGCTATTTTTGCAATTGCTGGACTTTGAGAGGCGTCTGCGCCACCTTTTTGGCTTGTGCCCGAGTGTTTTATCTTCCGGGTTATCGCTGTCGTCCTTATTGGGCGTATCTACCATGTATATATCGTGTGACAAGGTAGTAGTCCCGCGCACCAGGGATTCTGGAGCTTCTCTTGCATCTCGTCCATATCGTCGATGTCTTCGGAGTCGAAGTCATGCACGTCGGTTAAATCTTCGATCGTGGCAATGGAGTGGGTGGTGGGTGGGCATCAAATTCCTTTGTCGCCTGCTTCCCACTCGGGCCGGACATAGTTCGGCCCAGAGTCTCCTGACAAAGAGAGAGACCTTACTAAGTTCAGCATGTTGCCAAAGGGCGGGTGCTGAAAGATGTCTCCAGCTGTAAACTCCATTACCGAAGCCCAACCTGGCTCGGCTGACTCAAGAGCGAGCGGACCGCGACCAACAGCCGGATATGAGTCCGGTTGTCAGGACCCCGATTCCAAGTCACATCGATCTAGCCGGTAACACCTCATATCACTTTGCGGCCTCACGCACGGTATTCCCACGGGTGTCGCCTTACCATGGCCCGGGACCGTTTGCGCCTTTTGGCTCACGTATATGATAGTGTCGCTAGCATCCATATGATAGAGAACCCGGGCCGACATGGCTATTCGTGAACCCAAAGTGGCACTAACCCATGGGGACAGGCATACATGAATCAACTTCGAGCATGTCGGTCTGCAGCGTGTGAATCCGGGCTGTAGCACTGGGCTAACAGGACTCCGGGAACCCGGGCTGTAGCAGGCTAGGCAGGACTCCGGATGTCATCACGTGACATTTCCCCATAGGGACAGACACAGGAACGAAGTGAAACACATGTCGGCCAGTCAAGTGTTCCGGAGCAGTAGTGCTGGGCTAGCAGGACTCCGGTGAACCGGGCTATAGCGGACTACTATGGCTCATGGAAGCACAAGACTACATTTCCCCATAAGAGAGGCTACCAAGGATAAACAACTAGGTTGTCGGATCCCACACATACCAAGCATTTCAATCATACACACAATATGCTCGATATGTGTAAATGCAACATGGCATCACAACATAACTCTAAGACTCAAATATTTATTCATTAGGCTCCGAGGAGCGAGATATTACAAACATGGGTCTCATGACCCAACACTCAGAGCATACAAGTCAAAGCACAAGCGGAAGCTTAACATGTCTGAGTACAGACATCTACAAATGAAAAAGGCTGAGAAGCCTGAATATCTACCAGATCCTGACGAGGGCACAAGATCATAGCTGAGGTATCAAGCTGAACTTCGAAGTCCACACCGAACTACTAGCGAGACTGACGTATCTCTGCAAAACATAAAATAAGCAAACGTGAGTACAAATGTACCCAGCAAGACTTACATCAGAACTAGCTACATATGCATTAGTATCAACAAAGGGGGTGGTGGAGTTTGACTGCAGCAAGCCAGCTTTGACTCGGTGGCTATCCTGAACTACCACTGCAAGTAACTCTTTTGAGGTGGCGCACACGAGTCCACATATTCACCATATCAATACACCACTATGGATCCGGTCTCGTCTCCCTACGAGAAGGCCATCCATAGCACTCACACTTATCTTGCGAGTTTTAGAGTATCCACTTTCACTTGTCTATGGACTGTTATAGGCAACCCAGAAGTCCTTTACCGTGGACACGGCTATTCGAATAGATCCTTTATAACCCTGCAGGGGTGTACTTCTTCACACACGCTCTCGCCACTTACCACCATGTACACGTCGTGTATCTCAGCAACCTTCAAGCGGAAGCCTGGCGAGGGAGTCGGCCACGACCTGACTAACCACACAAGTCTCTAGTCCAGGTTTATCGCCTATTCGGGTTCCATCCGCGAGGAGATCCGGCCGGGCCTTCGCTCACAGCCCCAAACGTTGTGTGCAGGGTTCCCGAGACACCAGACGGGCGCTCAATACACCGGGCCACGGTGTATATACCGTATCATAGCCCACCCCTAGGGTCAGCGCTACGCACGGCCTCCAACTCATATCCTACAAACACCAGAAACTAGTTGCAACTCCTGGACAGAGGACAGGGGCGGTTAATAAGTCGAGAGAGTCAATTAAGGATCCCAATGTGTGGTAGCAGCTGTTCATGGATCACAAACACATAACTCAGTTCCTGAGGACAGTTTCAATGAGACAACCCACCATGTACTCCTACATGGCCTCTCACCGCTACCTTTACCAAATCATGTTCACACACTTAGCTCACACACAGTAGGACATGTTCACACACCTCTGATTCATCCCTGATGAATCAGACCTGACTCAACTCTAAGCAGTAGCAGGCATGACAAACAAGCATGAATGAGTAGGCACAACAGGGCTCAAACAACTCATACTCATGCTAGTGGGTTTCATCTATTTACTGTGGCAATGACAGGTCATGCAGAGGATAAAGGGGTTCAGCTACCGCAGCAGGTAACACATGAGTCGTTGTCGCCCTAATGCAGTAAAAGAGAGCAGGAGCAAGAGAGTAGGATTGTATAGGAATGAACAAGGGGGTTTTGCTTGCCTGGCACTTCTGAAGATAGCATTGAGTCTTCATCAGTGTCAACGATCACAACGTCGGTACAATGTCTATCAAGGGGGAACAACACCGGCAAACAGAGAAGAAACACGATCAATGCAATGCACAATATGATGCATGTTATGACATGGCAATATGAATGTGTTTTGGGCTAATGCGAGCTAGAACAGTTTGAGATGAGTCCATTTGAACCAAAGATTAAAATGCAAACCCATTTTAAAAGGTTATATTAGTGCTTTAACTTGTTCCATATAAACAGCAAGGTTAAGTTGTTTAAACATGCATGAAACCAATACATATGGATAGATAGGATTTTGCTGATCATTTTTCATATATAAATTATTTCATTCCGAGTTACGGTTGATTTTCTATGAGTTTTAGAGGTTAGCACTATTTCCTGGAATTTCCTGAATAAGAACAAATCCTGAATAAGAGCTGGGGTGGCCGGTGTTTGCCGGAATGGAGCTCGCGGCGGTGGACGGAGTTCGGGTCTCGGCGGTTTCGATGTTGCGAAGCACGGCAGGAGGGGGTTTTGGGCTTCTGGCGTTGCGCTGAGCACGACTATGTGCTCAGTTGCAGCTCTGGGCGACGGTGGCCACGGCGGCGACAAAGCCGGCGGTAGGGAGCTCACGGCTCCGGTGACTCGGATGGCTAGAGGGTGCGTACGGGCACGGAGAGCAGGGGAGGAGAAGGCGGAGCTCACAGCGGGGTCGGAGACGGTCTCAGCGAGCTCGGGGAGGCGGAGACGGTGACGAATCTGACGGCGGCGATCGTCGGTGCAGAGGTTGATGACGACGGCGATGGCGACGTTCTAGGGCCTCCCGTGACGCGTGGCTCGGTGTGGAGGACGTAGAGGACAGAAACGGAGCTCGGGGACACGTCCATGGGGCTAGGGCTGGCCGGTGGCCGTGGTAAATTGCGTCGGCGAGGACGAGCTCCGCTCGGGTGTGCTCGGGAGAGGGAGCAAAGGGCGCGGGAGAGAGCAGAGAGAGGGTGAGAGAGGTCGGCGGATGGGGACGACGCCGGGGCGTTCACCCACGCGTCCAGGGTCTCGGCGGCAAGTAGGAGGAGGCGTGGCGCCTCGCGCGCGCGTGCGCTGTCCCACCTCTGAATACTGGCAGAGGTTAGGGATGACTGGCACGAGGCCAGGTGGGCTGGGCCAGCACAGGTGAGGCCCAGGTGGGCGCCAGGTTAGTTTCCTTTCTCTCTCTCTTTTATGTTTTCTATTTATTCTGTTTTGTTTCGATTTAGTAAAATACCAAACCATTTTATAAAATCCTGGAAATAATTAGGGGTGCTGTCTGAATTATTCCAGTGACCCATAACAACTTCCAACATTTTTGGAGCATCTAAAATATATATAGCATTTAAATAGCTCCAATTAAAATATGTTTGAATTAATTCAAAGCCCAAATATGTCCTGCAGAAATGTAAACCATTTTTGGTAGATGCTTCCACCTCAATCAAGAAATGTTGAACATTTTCAGAGGTCATTTTGAGTTCAATGAAAAAGATTTTATTTTTTTGACCCTAGTTGAATTCATTTGGTACTAGGGTTTAAGCATCCCCATTTCAGGTTTCCAATAAATTTAGACATGATGCATACATGAAGCTAGCCCAGCGCATGCCAGAAGCTAGGGATGTGACAACTCACCCCCACTAAACAAGAATCTCGTCCCGAGATTCAAGACGTGAGGTAAGAAGACAGAGGGGCTCAAGACCAACACAATCTTCATGTTCCAGGTTGCACCTCATAAGGTTGTTGATTCGTTGCATACGTTGATTTTGACATCCTTGCTTTTGAGATCTTCATCCACGCGATGACGATGGAAAGAAACTCTACTAGGATTGATCTTCTCGAAGATCGAGCTATACCATATCAACTCGCGGAATGAGATGTTGAAACATCTCGAGTTGAGACACAAAACACATCGAGAGGGATGGAAGAACAACGACGGGGTTTGATTTGGGTGGGCAACAATTCCACGCTTGGAAAGAAGGTGGATGGAGTCAGAGTAGCGAGGAGTTAATTGCTATGATTCCACAGCAGGGCACCTTAGGAAAGATGACTCCTAGAAATATTCCCTTAAGTGGCAAAAGAATTACTTTTTATATAGAGATCATTGAGACTCTTAATACCAGCCTAAGGCAATCACAATCGATCGTTTGGTGGAGTTCAAAGGAATGGCATTTCCGGATTCGAATGGATGATGTGGACTACCTTGTTGAAGACAACGCAATGGATGATTTTGCTTATCATCGGAAATGTATGGGACCCATGGTAGGACCACTTTTGAAGATGATCCTAAACAACAATTACTGAGAGGGCAGCCAATGGGAATTGGCACAATGGCGGTGCAAGCTGGGAACAAAATGCAACTGTTGGGAATGTTCCAACCATAATATCTGCGTGAGATTCAGATCCGATTGGTGATAGGATACTTCAGACTCAGCATGTCCGAAAAGAAAGGTTGCAACACAAATCAAAAAGATGATGTTGCGAGATTCTCGAGATATGAACTACGTTAGCAAGCTCCAAAACATGAGCTGGTTCTGCTACATACATGTGAGCATGTTGTCCAAGACAAGAATGACCACATAGTAATCTTATAATAAAACACTATCGAGTTCTGGTCGGGAACCATCATTGTGGAGAGCGAAGTCCTGCACATGTACCTTTGGGTCCTTAAGGGTTAGCACTCAAGAACTTCTTTTCCTTGAACAAATCAATCAGTGGCTTGGTGGGCTAGGGAATACATATGGAGTGGAGGTAATTAATCTACCAAACCATAGAATACGTTCGCACATGCATAACTGACTTGGGATGCTACCAGAGGAAACGAAAACAATCTTTCTCGAACCCACGACGGCAACTTGCACCAAATGCACATGAATTAGAGGAAGTCACTACTTCCATCCAGGCATAGGCTTCATGAACGGAACACGAAGGCATTACTTACAAAGTTTTCAACAATAGGTTGATGTTCAACATGATTCATGGGGGAGACAGAATGCTGCTGATGGACTCAATAGCAACTCATCGGAATTTCCATATCACTGGACTTCCACCATCATGTGAACACGGTGATAGCATTGGTCAGACCAAAATATGTAATGGTGTATGCTCGAGGGATCAACCACGAGTAAGACAACATTACGAACATCGTTGGTTCTGATTTGGCTTGACGATAGCCCATACTCAAGTCATAGTTTGATAAGACAATAGGTTCAACAACTGATCACGAGGACCAATAGATGAAGATATCATCTTTCTTCAACACACACACACAAACCCAAAGATATCCCTTCAGAATGAACTAAATTCAGCAAAGCTTCTATCTTCCAACTCTCCAAGTTGTTGTTTAGCTTAACCAACCATCTCAGGATATCCAACACGGATTCTTGGAGAAGGGGTGGTTTACAAGAAACCACCTTGATCACGAACTTAACATAGCGGTCAGGTGACAACCTGGTAGCACTTCCAAGAAGATATTTGGAAAGTCACGAACCACCAATATATTACTAAGCTCGAGAACAATCTTGCTTTTCAGGGCAAGACGATATGATCAAGGAGCAAGGGGTTGATATAATCCTAACTCATTGATCTAAGAGTGCACCAGAAATAAGGACTAGGTAGCACAATCTATCTTAGAATGATGATTCAATAACCAACACGGTAAGAATGAGAATATGGTCCATTTACTACCAAGCAACTAGTTGCTAGGAGTATTGATTTCACACATCACGATTCACCTGTCGGCATTCCGGTTACAATAATACGGAGACCGAGGAATGAACGATGATGGTGAGAAGTATCACTGTATCAAGGGTTCATAGGAGGTGGTGCAATTCCTATGATATTCTTGACATAAAGAGGGCAATACTTCAGGGTAGAACGGAATCAAAAGCTGGATTGGCATTTGATTTGCGGATTACAACTGCTTTGACCCAATCCTGGACATGGATGAGGTACTGGATTTTGTTTCTCCTAGTCACTCCAGAACAGAATGGCTTGACGGACCACAAGAATAAAGGGCATCGATGAGCACAAGTGCATGACTACTCCTGACTATCAACTGATAGATGGGGATCAGAATACAACTACAATGGAAACAACTCAAGGAACACACGATTTTCTGAGTTGTGGATGCATAGAGTAGTATGTCGAGCGAAGCTCAACATTTCTTCCGGATAACCCATGCGGAAAGGGGTAGAACTAGCAGATTCACCATATAAAATGGAGAACTCATCAAAAGCACTCTAGTCGTGACCTTTTGGTTTAAAAGAACTCCTGCCAAGAATGGTTCATGGTAATTGGAAGAAGGATGTATCACGAACCTCGAGGTCTATCGTAAAGGTTACTAATATCCTAAAGGAACTAGCAACACTATCAACATGAGGTAAGTAGAGTGAATCTTGGGTCAAGAACCTAGGAGTAGAATACCTACTACTAAATGGCATCACGGGATGCTTTCGAGAATGGTGGCCAGAATCATCACACCGGGAACACAAAACATGGCTAGATTACTAGGTGACTCCCTAAAACACCTAGGGTCATAACAATAGCTCCAACATATATGTCAACGCAATAAATTACATCAACGCACCGGTTAGTGTGCTTATTCTGACCAAAAGGACATCGGGAACGGAAAGAAAGGATTTGCAAATGCATCGGACTATTTAGAGGCCTGGGACGACTCGAACAGCATAACGGCTGTAAATGCTCAAAATGATTTGAGACATCCTGCAAAAATGGTGGCATAACCACTCAGAAGCACAAAATCAAGGTTCCGAGACCAATTATGAACACACGGAAGTAGTAAAAACTGAACTGAGATTTGAAACTATCAATTCTGTAAGTCAATGGATCAGTAACACGTCACCCTGATAGATAGATGAGAAGCCTAGTTCTTAAACCCCGTAGTAGAGAAGAGGATGACTCCGATCAGAAGGGCACAAGATAAAGGAGTAAAAAGAGCCTGACGTTCCCTTCCATAATCAATTCCCTTACATAACTAAAGCATTTCTAGACACAACTTCGACCGGTTTGGCTTGGTAATCCTACAGGCAGTCAGGCTCTGATACCAAAGCTGTCAGGACCTGAATTCCAAGTCACATCGATCTAGCCGGTAACACCTCATATCACTTTGCGGCCTCACGCACGGTATTCCCACGGGTGTCGCCTTACCATGGCCCGGGACCATTTGCGCCTTTTGGCTCACGTATATGATAGTGTCGCTAGCATCCATATGACAGAGAACCCGGGCCGGCATGGCTAGTCGTGAACCCAAAGTGGCACTAACCCATGGGGACAGGCATACATAAATCAACTTCGAGCATGTCGGTCAGCAGCGTGTGAACCTGGGCTGTAGCACTGGGCTAACAGGACTCCGGGAACCCGGGCTATAGCAGGCTAGGCAGGACTCCGGATGTCATCGCGTGACATTTCCCTGTAGGGACAGACACAGGAACGAAGTGAAACACATGTCGGCCAGTCAAGTATTCCGGAGCAGTTGTGCTGGGCTAGCAGGACTCCGGTGAACCGGGCTGTAGCGGACTACTATGGCTCATGGAAGCACAAGACTACATTTCCCCATAAGAGAGGCTACCAAGGATAAACAACTAGGTTGTCGGATCCCACACATACCAAGCATTTCAATCATACACACAATATGCTCGATATGTGTAAATACAACATGGCATCACAACATAACTCTACGACTCAAGTATTTATTCATTAGGCTCCGAGGAGCGAGATATTACAAACATGGGTCTCATGACCCAACACTCAGAGTATACAAGTCAAAGCACAAGCGGAAGCTTAACATGTCTGAGTACAGACATCTACAAATGAAAAAGGCTGAGAAGCCTGAATATCTACCAGATCCTGCCGAGGGCACAAGATCTTAGCTGAGGTATCAAGCTAAACATCGAAGTCCACACGGAACTACTAACGAGACTGACGTCTCTCTGCAAAACATAAAATAAGCAAACATGAGTACAAATGTACCCAGCAAGACTTACATCAGAACTAGCTACATATGCATTAGTATCAACAAAGGGGGTGGTGGAGTTTGACAGTAGCAAGCCAGCTTTGACTCGGTGGCTATCCTGAACTATGACTGCAAGTAACTCTTTTGAGGTGGCGCACACGAGTCCACATATTCACCATATCAATACACCACTATGGATCCACTCCCGTCTCCCTACGAGAAGGTCGTCCATAGCACTCACACTTATCTTGCGAGTTTTAGAGTATCCACTTTCACTTGTCTATGAACTGTTATAGGCAACCCAGAAGTCCTTTACCGTTTACGCGGCTATTCGAATAGATCATTTATAACCCTGCAAGGCTGTACTTCTTCACACACGCTCTCGCCACTTACCACCATGTACACGTCGTGTATCTCGGCAACCTTCAAGCGGAAGCCTGGCGAGGGAGTCGTCCACGACCTGACTAACCACACAAGTCTCTACTCCAGGTTTATCGCCTATTCGGGTTCCATCCGCGAGGAGATCCGGCCGGGGTTTCGCTCACAGCCCCAAACGATGTGTGCAGGGTTCCCGAGACACCAAACGAGTGCTCGGTACACCGGGCCACGGTGTATCTACCGCATCATAGCCCACCCCTAGGGTCAGCGCTACGCACGGCCTCCGACACATATCCTACAAACACCAGAAACTAGTTGCAACTCCTAGACAGAGGACAGGGGCGGTTAATAAGTCGAGAGAGTCAATTAAGGATCCCAATGTGTGGTAGTAGCTGTTCATGGATCACAAACACAGAACTCAGTTCCTGAGGACGGTTTCAATGAGACAACCCACCTTGTACTCCTACATGGCCTCTCACCGCTACCTTTACCAAATCGTGTTCACACACTTAGCTCACACACAGTAGGACATGTTCACACACCTCTGATTCATCCCTGATGAATCGGACCTGACTCAACTCTAAGCAGTAGCAGGCATGACAAACAAGCATGAAGGAGTAGGCACAACAAGGCTCAATCAACTCCTACTCATGCTAGTGGGTTTCATCTATTTACTGTGGCAATGACAGGTCATGCAGAGGATAAAGGGGTTCAGCTACCGCAGCAGGTAACACATGAGTCGTTGTTGCCCTAATGTAGTAAAAGAGAGCAGGAGCGAGAGAGTAGGATTGTATCAGAATGAACAAGGGGGTTTTGCTTGCCTGGCACTTCTGAAGATAGCATTGGGTCTTCATCAGTGTCAACGATCACAACGTTGGTACAACGTCTATCGAGGGGGAACAACACCGGCAAACAGAGAAGAAACACGATCAATGCAATGCACAATATGATACATTTTATGACATGGCAATATGAATTCTTTGTGGGCTAATGCAAGCTAGAACAGTTTGAGATGAGTCCATTTGAACCAAAGATTCCAATGCAAACCCATTTTAAAAGGTTATATTAGTGCATTAACTTGTTCCATCTAAACAGCAAGGTTAAATTGTTTAAACATGCATGAAACCAATACATATGGATAGATAGGATTTTTCTGATCATTTTTCATATATAAATTATTTCATTTCGAGTTACGGTTGATTTTCTATTATTTTTAGAGGTTATCACTATTTCTTGGAATTTCCTGAATAAGAATAAATCATGTAAATGCTTATTGCGTCAGCATTAGGTCATGCTGACCTCAGCAGGTCAACAGGCGCCATCGAGGTCAAACCTGACCAGTGGGGCCCACTGGTCACTGACACGGAGTTAGCTACAGAGGCTGACATGTGGGACCCGGTCAAAGCTGACGTGGCCAAGTCAACGTTGACAGGCGGGGCTCACTGTGGTTAGTGCTAATCTAACAGAGAAATAAAACTAATTAGTTTAGGCACTGGGGCCCACATGGCAGTGGCTCTAGGGGTGGCTTAGCTGGATCATTAGTGCCTAATGACGGCCACCTCATCAGTCACCGGAGTTCGGCCGGCGACGACCAAACCAACGGCGGGGGCTCGCCAGAGTTGAGCTACAGGCAGCGGCTGGGTGCGCTGAGGGCATCTACACGGAGCTGGAACTCACCCGCATCCACTTGTGGTAGCGGCTGGAGCTGGGGTGTCCGGTATTTGCCAGAATGGAGCTCGCGGCGGTGGCCGGAGTTCGGGTCTCGGCGGTTTCGATGTTGCGAAGCACGGCAGGAACAACTGGAAGGGGTTTTGGGCTTCTGGCGTTGCGCTGAGCACAACTATGTGCTCAGTTGCAGCTCTGGGCGAAGGTGGCCACGGCGGCAACAAAGCCGGCGGCAGGGAGCTCACGGCTCCAGTGACTCGGATGGCTAGAGGGTGCGTACGGGCACGGGGAGCAGGGGAGGAGAAGGCGGAGCTCACAGCGGGGTCAGACACGGTCTCATTGAGCTCGGGGAGGCGGATACGGTGACGAATCTGACGGCGATCGTCGGGGCAGAGGTTGATGACGACGGCGATGGCGACATTCTAGGGCCTCCCGTACCGCGTGGCTCAGTGTGGAGGACGTAGAGGACAGAAACGGAGCTCGGGGACACGTCCATGGGGCTAGGGCTGGCCGGTGGCCGTGGTAAATTGCGTCGGCGAGGACGAGCTCCGCTCGGGTGTGCTCGGGAGAGGGAGCAGAGGGCGAGGGAGAGAGCAGAGAGAGAGAGAGTGAGAGAGGTCGGCAGATTGGGACGACGCTGGGGCGTTCACCCACGCGTCCAGGGTCTCGACGGCAAGCAGGAGGAGGCGTGGCGCCTCGCGCGCGCGTGCGCTGTCCCGCCTCTGCCTACTGGCAGAGGTTAGGGATGACTGGCACCAGGCCAGGTGGGCTGGGCCAGCACAGGTGAGGCCCAGGTGGGCGTCAGGTTAGTTTCCTTTCTCTTTCTCTTTTCTATTTTCTATTTATTCTGTTTTGTTTTGATTTAGTAAAATACCAAACCATTTTATAAAATCCTGGAAATAATTAGGGGTGTTGTCTGAATTATTCCAGTGACCCATAACAACTTCCAACATTTTTGGAGCATCTAAAATATATATAGCATTTAAATAGCTCCAATTCAAATATGTTTGAATTAATTCAAAGCCCAAATATGTCCTGCAAAAATGTAAACCATTTTTGGTAGATGCTTCCATCTCAATCCAGAAATGTTGAACATTTTTAGAGGGCATTTTGAGTTCAATGAAAAAGATTTTATTTTTTTGACCCTAGTTGAATTCATTTGGTGCTAGGGTTTAAGCACCCCCATTTCAGGTTTCCAATAAATTTAGACATGATGCATACATGAAGCTAGCCCAGTGCATGCCAGAAGCTAGGGATGTGACACCGGGGGGCCAGGGTAACAGGCCTCCACAGAGGCGGGACCTATGTTCGGCTCCACCACCGATGAGTGTGCGGCCCATGGGGCGGGTTCCAGCCCTCCGTCCATAGGCAACGCAACCTGCCCTGGATGTAGATACGGGGCTGCTTCGGGGATGATGTCATGAGCATTATCCAGCTGCAGGTCTAGGCCGTGCTCGTCGTGACTGTTCGGCGTTCCTGGCGCAGGCTCGAATCCGCCGAAGATCAAGTCTCCGAGGATATCTGCCGTGTAGTTCAATTTTCTGAACCTGATCTGGTGGCCAGGGACAAAGCTATCGATCTGCTCCAACTGGCCAAGCGAATTGGCCTGCAGTGCGAAGCCGCCGAACACAAAGATCTGTCCGGGGAGAAAAATCTCACCCTGGACTGCGTTGTTGATGATTGAAGACGCCATCAAGCCTCAAAGCGACGACACAGAGGAACTCTCAATGAAAGCATCAATGTCGGTGTCAAAACCCGCGGATCTCGGGTAGGGGGTCCCGATCTGTGCGTCTTAGGCTAATGGTAACATGAAAGCGAGGGACACAATGTTTACCCAGGTTCGGGCCCTCTCGATGGAGGTAAAACCCTACTTCCTGCTTGATTAATATTGAAGATATGTAGAATACAAGAGTAGATCTACCACGAGATCGTAGAGGCTAAACCCTAAGGGCTAGCCTATGATGGTATGATTTTAATTGTGATCGGCCTTCTAAGGACCGTGCTCTCCGGTTTATATAGACACCGGAGAGCTGGGGTTTACATGGAGTCAGTTACAAGGAAGGAAACATAATATCCGGATCGCCAAGCTTGTCTTCCACGCAAAGGAGAGTCCCATCCGGATACGGGCCGACGTCTTGAGTCTTGTATCTTGACGCTTCTATAGTCCGGACGATGAATATAGTCCGGCTGTCCGGATAGCCCCTTATCCAGGACTCCCTCACCGCGCCCCAGGGATTCTGGAGGTTCTCCTGCATCGTCGTCCATACCGTCGATGTCTTCGGAGTCGAAGTCAAGCACGTCGGTTAAATCTTCGATCGTGGCAATGAAGTGGGTGGTGGGTGGGCACCGAATTCCTTCGTCGCCTACTTCCCACTTGGGCCGGACATAGTTCGGCACAGAGCCTCCTGACAAATGAGTTCAGCATGTTGCCAAAGGGCGAGTGCTGAAAGATGTCTGCAGCAGTAAACTCCATTACCGGAGCCCAACCTGGCTCGGCTGGCTCGACAGTGTGCGGACCAGGACCAACAGCCGGATATGAGTCCGGGGGCCCAGGGTTACAGGCCTCCACAGAGGTGAGAAATGTGTTCGGCTCCATCGCCGATGAGTGTGCGGCCTGCGGGGCGGGGCCCAGCCCTTCGTCCATAGGCAACGCAACCTCCCCCGGATTTAGATCCGGGGCTGCTGCGGGGGTGATGTCCCGAGCATTGTCCAACAGCAGGTCTAGGCTATGCTCGTCGTGACTGTCCGGCGCTCCTGGCACAGGCTCGAATCCATCGAAGATCAAGTCTCCGCGGATATCCGCCGTGTAGCTCAAGTTTCTGAACCTTATCCGGTGGCCAGGGGCGAAGCTATCGATCTGCTCCAACTGGCCAAGCGAATTGGACCGCAGCGCGAAGCCGCCAAACTCAAAAATCTGTCCGGGGAGAAAAGTCTCACCCTGGACCGTGTTGTTGACGATTGAAGACGCCATCAAGCCTCGAAGCGACGACACAGAGGAACTCTCAATGAAAGCACCAATGTCGGTGTCAAAACCGGCGGATCTTGGGTAGGGGGTCCCGATCTGTGCGTCTTAGGCTGATGGTAACAGGAAGCAAGGGACACAATGTTTACCCAGGTTCGGGCCCTCTCGATGGAGGTAAAACCCTACTTCCTGCTTGATTAATATTGAAGATATGTGTAGTACAAGAGTAGATCTACCACGAGATCGTAGAGGCTAAACCCTAAGAGCTAGCCTATGATGGTATGATTGTAATTGTGATCGGCCTTCTAAGGACCATCTTCTCCGGTTTATATAGACACCGGAGAGCTAGGGTTTACATGGAGTCGGTTACAAGGAAGGAAACATAATATCCGGATCGCCAAGCTTGTCTTCCATGCAAAGGAGAGTCCCATCCGGACACGAGCCGAAGTCTTGAGTCTTGACGCTTCTATAGTTCGGACGATGTATACAGTCCGGCTGTCCGGATACCCCCTTATCCAGGACTCCCTCAGTGGGCCTACTAAGTTGACGCGTCCCCTAAAAAATAAGTTGACTTTGTGGGCTTTGTCAACTTATTATAGTCAATACACGGTTCTAGTAGTAGTGGCCGTTGGATGTCTATCCAAGGATGTCGTGCTTCCTCTTCAATCTCGAATATTCTTAGCTTCGGCCGCCCAAAAAGTGATTCCTGCCCCTGACATCTAGGGTGCACCGTTTCGGAGGCTGACCCGTGGGCCTACTAAGTTGGCGCGTACCAAGGGATTTTTCAACTTAGTCAATATACGATTCTAGCTTCAGTGGCCGTACGATGTCCATCCAACGGCCGTAGTGCCTCTTCAACCTCTGGTCTTCTTGCTCCAGCCGCCCAAAGAAGCGTCAGTCGTGCCGCCTGCTCCTGCCTCCCGTGGCCGGTTGTGCTGTCGCGGAGGCCTCACCGCCCCCCATACTACTCCCACCGCTGGCCAGGCCATCCCTCCACACACCCACACCCCCTGTTATTTTGCGGCGTGTTTTTAGCCATTTATTGTTAGTACTGAAATCAGGCGTAAAGGATTTTACGGGGGTAGCCTCACACCGCAGCCGAACTAGTGAACCCTCATGCTCCTCTCCGCGTGGGCATCCACTGCCGCGTCTTCCCCAGCTCTGTCTCATCCCCTTCCTAGGCCTAGCGTCGTCCACCGTCGTGGTGCTCTCGGTGTGGCGTGGTCAACGTGGTCAAGAAATGACTTCCATCGGACATGGACTGTACGTGGAGAGGCTGATAGCTGGGTCCACGGTCGCAGAAAGGAAGTGCCTCCTTATTACGTGGAAAATAATGATACCTCCACCTAACAGCAGGGACCCACCGGACGGGCCAGTGTATTTTGCGAAAAAATGTTTCCCCCCTGACTGTTGGGACCCACCAGCTACATCTTCGCACGCAAGGAAGTGCGTCCAGGCAAAAAAAATGATTTGCCCCCCTGACTGCTGGGACCCACCAGCTACATCTTTGCACGCAAGGAAGTGCCTGATAGTCGGGACCCACCTGGTCGAAGCGTACGTAGCGTTGTCATCCTGGTCGCGAATGTGTACGTACATACTGGTGGATGTAGAGGCGCGCACATGTCGTAGTAGAGGCATGCACGTAGCATGTACACGTACGTACAGCGGCCAGTGTGCAAGAAAGAAAATATGGCCACGTATGTGTACATACGGGCGTGGTCTCGAACGCCTACTCGCGCATACGTACGGCCAGGGCTCGTGTACATGGCTGGGTCGGAACAGAGAAACAGTGTTGTCCTGTTCACGGGGAGCCAACCGGCTGGGTTGGAACGGAATGCGTCGTCGTGTTCATTGGGAGGGCTTGGATGGAACACGCGATGGAAACGAGGCCTGGCGTACCGCAGAACGGAGGAAAGCTATTGATCGGGAGGGGTGTGGCGTACCGCAAAATGGACGAAACAGACTTGTGTTGGAGCAGTACGGTCGAAACGGGGGTCCTGTTCATCGGGAGGGGTGTGGCATACCGCAAAATGGGACTCCACGGGATACTGTTCATCTCCATCGTCGACCTCCTCCAGCCTCCACGGGCTACTATTCATCCACTATGGCCCTCCTCCAACCTCCACCTGTGACTGTTCATCCACAAGCTCCTGTTCATCCAGCTACCACCGCGCGCTACTCCATCGGCTACTGTTCAACCACCCCTCTCCATGGGCTCCAGTTCAACAACCCCTCCACGGGCTACTGTTCATCCACCCCTCCATCGTCTACTGTTCATCCAGCCCTCCACGGGGCCGTCCTATTCATCCAGCCCTCCATGGGGTCCTGTTCATCCAGCCCCAACCGGCTCGATCGATCGGGGTCCTGTTCATCTAGAGGCAATGCCATAGGGTCCTGTTCATCCACCCCCACCGCTCACTGTTCATCCACCCCCCCCGCTCACTGTTCCTCCCCCCCCCCCGCTCACTGTTCCTCCCCCCCCCCCGCTCACTGTTCCTCCCCCCCCCCCGCTCACTGTTCCTCCCCCCCCCCCGCTCACTGTTCCTCCCCCCCCCCCGCTCACTGTTCCTCCCCCCCCCCCGCTCACTGTTCCTCCCCCCCCCCCGCTCACTGTTCCTCCCCCCCCCCCGCTCACTGTTCCTCCCCCCCCCCCGCTCACTGTTCCTCCCCCCCCCCCGCTCACTGTTCCTCCCCCCCCCCCGCTCACTGTTCCTCCCCCCCCCCCGCTCACTGTTCCTCCCCCCCCCCCGCTCACTGTTCCTCCCCCCCCCCCCCCGGCAACGCTCACTGTTCATCCAAACCCCCCCTGCAACACTCACTATTCATCTAGAGGCAGCATCGATCGGCTTCAGTTAGCAGCAGTAACGAAGGAATCGCTCGATCGCTCGGGTTCAGTAATGCGTAGCCTGCAGTGCAATCGCTCGAGTTCAGTTAGAGCCCACCGCCTCACTCGGGTTTAGTTAGAGCCAACGCCTCGCACACACACGCGTATGTGTACGAGAGAAATGCGCATCGCTCGGCCCCCGACCACCCACCGTAACCGGGAACTGGCCGAAATTTTCCTCGCCCTCGCTTCTACCACGGTTTTTTCCGTCATGGACGACCCAAAAAATGTCATGCAGCCGCTTCTCCGGCCCGCCCAGGACGAAAAGCCCATTTTCTGTCATGATTTTTTGTCATAGAAGTAGGAGCCCACCACATCTATGATGATACCGGGTTTTGTCACAATTATCGTCCTAGAAGTGTTATAAGTATGACAGCCCTAATCAAATTCAAGTTGAACCTAATATTGCTGTGGTTAAAGATCTCTTGGCTGATAATATTGATGGGCATGTTATTTATTTCTGTGATGAAGCGGCTAGAATTGCTAAACCTGATGCTAAGAAACATAGACCCGTGGTAGGCATGCCTGTTATTTCTGTTAAAATAGGAGATCATTGTTATCATGGCTTATGTGATATCGGTGCTAGTGCTAGCGCAATACCTATTTCCTTATATCAAGAAATTATGCATGAGATTGCACCTGCTGAGATAGAAGATATTGATGTTACAATTAAGCTTGCTAATAGAGATACTATTTCACCAATTGGGATTGTTAGAGATGTTGAAGTCTTGTGTGGGAAAGTTAAATATGTTGCTGATTTTCTTGTTTTTGGTTCCCCACAAGATAACTTTTGTCCCATTATATTTGGTAGACCCTTCTTAAGTACTGATAGTGATAGAATTGATTTCAAAAAAGATGTTGGCACGATTGGCTTGGATGATATGACTCATGAGTTTAATTTTTCAAAATTTCATAGACAACCACATGATAAAGAACTATCTAGTAAGGATGAAATTATTGGTCTTGCTTCTATTGTTGTGCCTCCTACTGACCCTTTAGAGCAATATTTGCTAGATCATGAAAAAAGATATGTTCATGGATGAAAAAAGGGAAATAGATGAAGTATTCATTGAACAGGGTCCTATTTTGAAACACAACATACCTGTTGAAATCCTAGGGGATCTCCCATCACCTAAGGGCAACCCCGTGTTTGAGCTTAAACCATTACCTTGTAATCTTAAATATGCTTATCTTGATGAAAAGAAGATATATCCTGTTATTATTAGTGCTAACATTTCAGAGCAGGAAGAGGAAAGATTATTGAACACTCTAAAGAAGCATTGTGCTGCTATTGGATATACTCTTGATGATCTTAAGGGCATTAGTCCCACTTTATGCCAACACAAAATTAAGTTGGAAGAAGACGCCAAACCAGTTATTGATCACCAATGAAGGTTAAATCCTAAGATGAAGGAAGTGGTAAGAAAGGAAATACTAAAGCTCCTAGAGGCAGGTATAATTTATCCCGTTGCTGGTAGTGCGTGGGTAAGTCCTGTCCATTGTGTCCCTAAGAAGGGAGGTATTACTGTAGTTCCTAATGATAAAGATGAATTGACCCCACAAAGAATTATTACAGGTTATAGGATTAAATAAAGCTACTAAAAAAGATCATTAGCCTTTACCTTTTATCGATCAAATGCTAGAAAGACTATCCAAACATACACATTTTTTGCTTTCTAGATGGTTACTCTGGTTTCTCTCAAATACCTGTGTCAGCGGATGATCAAGAAAAGACTACTTTTACTTGCCCTTTCGGTACTTTTGCTTATAGACGTATGCCTTTTGGTTTATGTAATGCACCTGCTACNCTCATGAGTTTAATTTTTCAAAATTTCATAGACAACCACATGATAAAGAACTATCTAGTAAGGATGAAATTATTGGTCTTGCTTCTATTGTTGTGCCTCCTACTGACCCTTTAGAGCAATATTTGCTAGATCATGAAAAAAGATATGTTCATGGATGAAAAAAGGGAAATAGATGAAGTATTCATTGAACAGGGTCCTATTTTGAAACACAACATACCTGTTGAAATCCTAGGGGATCTCCCATCACCTAAGGGCAACCCCGTGTTTGAGCTTAAACCATTACCTTGTAATCTTAAATATGCTTATCTTGATGAAAAGAAGATATATCCTGTTATTATTAGTGCTAACATTTCAGAGCAGGAAGAGGAAAGATTATTGAACACTCTAAAGAAGCATTGTGCTGCTATTGGATATACTCTTGATGATCTTAAGGGCATTAGTCCCACTTTATGCCAACACAAAATTAAGTTGGAAGAAGACGCCAAACCAGTTATTGATCACCAATGAAGGTTAAATCCTAAGATGAAGGAAGTGGTAAGAAAGGAAATACTAAAGCTCCTAGAGGCAGGTATAATTTATCCCGTTGCTGGTAGTGCGTGGGTAAGTCCTGTCCATTGTGTCCCTAAGAAGGGAGGTATTACTGTAGTTCCTAATGATAAAGATGAATTGACCCCACAAAGAATTATTACAGGTTATAGGATTAAATAAAGCTACTAAAAAAGATCATTAGCCTTTACCTTTTATCGATCAAATGCTAGAAAGACTATCCAAACATACACATTTTTTGCTTTCTAGATGGTTACTCTGGTTTCTCTCAAATACCTGTGTCAGCGGATGATCAAGAAAAGACTACTTTTACTTGCCCTTTCGGTACTTTTACTTATAGACGTATGCCTTTTGGTTTAAGTAATGCACCTGCTACTTTTCAAAGATGCATGATGGCTATATTCTCTGACTTTTGTGAAAATATTTGTGAGGTATTCATGGATGATTTCTCCGTTTATGGATCCTCTTAGGATGATTGCTTGAGCAACCTTGAACGAGTTTTGCAGAGATGCGAAGATACTAGTATTATTTTGAACTGGGAGAAGTGTCACTTTACGGTTAATGAAGGCATTGTCTTGGGGCATAAAATTTCTGAAAGAGGTATTGAAGTTGATAAAGCCAAAGTTGATGCAATTGAAAAGATGCCATGTCCCAAGGAAATCAAAGGTATAAGAAGTTTCCTTGGTCATGCCGGTTTTTATAGGAGGTTCATTAAGGACTTTTCTAAAATCTCTAGGTCTCTGACTAATCTATTACAAAAAGATATTCCTTTTGTCTTCGATGATGATTGTATAGAAGCATTTGAAATACTTAAGAAAGCTTTGGTTTCTGCACCTATTGTTCAGCCACCTGATTGGAATTTACCCTTTGAAATTATGAGTGATGCTAGCGATTATGTTGTGGGTGCTATTCTAGGACAAAGAGTTGATAAGAAACTAAATGTTTTTCCATATGCTAGTAAAACTCTAGACAATGCCCAGAGAAATTATGCTACTACTAAAAAAGAATTTTTAGCAGTTGCATTTGCTTGTGATAAGTTCAGACCTTATATTGTTGATTCTAAAGTGACTATTCACACTGATCATGCTGCTATTAAATATCTTATGGAAAAGGAAGATGCTAAACCTATACTTATTAGGTGGGTTCTCTTGCTACAAGAATTTGATTTGCATATTATTGATAGAAAAGGAGTGAGAACCCCATTGCGGACAACTTGTCTAGGTTAGAGAATGTTCTTGATGACCCACTACCTATTAATGATAGCTTTCCTGATGAACAATTAGCTGTCATAAACGCTTCTCGTACTGCTCCATGGTATGCTGATTATGCTAATTACATCGTTGCTAAATTCATACCACCTAGTTTTACATATCAGCAAAAGAAAAAGTTTTTCTATGAT
>LR880969.1:809704012-809730798 GCA_904067115.1 Aegilops sharonensis | reverse complement strand
TGTGAATAGATTGTTACTTGATCATAAGAAACCATATGACAATATATATATGTTGTTGTTATAAGAATGATCATGATGCGTGCATGTCCGTATTTTATTTTTATCGACACCTCTATCTCTAAACATGTGGGCATATTTTTCGATATCTACTTCCGCTTGAGGACAAGCGAGGTCTAAGCTTGGGGGAGTTGATACGTCCATTTTGTATCATGCTTTTATATCAATATTTATTGCATTATGGACTATTATTACATGTTATGTCACAATACTTATGGCTATTCTCTCTTATTTTACAAGGTTTACATGAAGAGGGAGAATGCCGGCAGCTGGAATTCTGGGCTGGAAAAGGAGCAAATATTAGAGACCTATTCTGCACAGCTCCAAAAGTCCTGAAACTCCTAGAAAGTCATTTTTGGAATTAATAAAAAATACTAGCGAAGGAATAAGCGTCAGGGGGCCCACACCCTTCTCACGAGGGTGGGGGCGCGCCCACCCCTCTAGGGCACGCCCCCTGCCTCGTGGGCCCCCTGACAGGCCTTCGGTGCCCATCTTCTGCTATATGAGGTATTTTACCCTGGAAAAAATCATAAGCAAGCTTACGGGACGAATCTCCGCCGCCACGAGGCGGAACCAATCTAGGGCTTCGGCGGAGCTGTTCTGCCGGGGAAACTTCCTTCCGGGAGGGGGAAATCATCACCATCATCATCACCAACGATCCTCTCATTGGGAGGGGGTCAATATGCATCAACATCTTCACCAGCACCATCTCCTCTCAAACCCTAGTTCATCTCTTGTATCCAATCTTTGTATCATAACCTCAGATTGGTACCTGTGGCTTGCTAGTAGTGTTGATTACTCCTTGTAGTTGATGCTAGTTTGTTTATTTGGTGGAAGATCATATGTTCAGATCCTTAATGCATATCAATACCCCTCTGATTATGAACATGAATATGATTTGTGAGTAGTACGTTTGTTCCTGAGGACATGGGAGAAGTCTTGCTATAAGTAGTCATGTGAATTTGGTATTCGTTCGATATTTTGATGAGATGTATGTTGTCTATCCTCTAGTGATGTTATGTGAACGTCGTCTACATGACACTTCAACATTGTTTGGGCCTACAGGAAGGCATTGGGAAGTAATAAGTAGATGATGGGTTGCTAGAGTGACAGAAGCTTAAACCCTAGTTTATGCATTCCTTCGTAAGGGGCTGATTTGGATCCACATGTTTCATGCTATTGTTAGGTTTACCTTAATACTTATTTTGTAGTTGTGAATGCTTGCAATAGGGGTTAATCATAAGTGGGATGCTTGTCGAAGAAACGGCAGTACCCAAGCACCGGTCCACCCACATATCAAATTATCAAAGTAACGAACGCGAATCATATGAGCGTGATGAAAACTAGCTTGATGATAATTCACATGTGTCCTCGGGAGCGCTTTTCTCATATAAGAACTTGTCCAGGATTTTCCTTTGCTACAAAAAGGATTGGGCCACCTTGCTACACCTTATTTACTTTCATTGCTTGTTACACTACAAAAAAAAAGACACATCCGTGACATTTTGGGCCGAACGAAAAAAAAATTTGTCATACATATGACACTTCTATGACGATAATTGTGACAAAACCCGGTATCATCATAGATGTGGTGGGCTCCTACTTCTATGAAAAAAAAATCATGATAGAAAATGGGCTTTTCGTCTTGGGTGGGCCGGAGATGCAGCTGCATGACATTCTTTGGGCCGTCCATGACGGAAAAAACCGTGGTAGAAGCGAGGGGGAGGAAAATTTCAGGGAGTTGCCGGTTACGGTGGGAGGTCGGGGGCGG
This sequence comes from Aegilops sharonensis, assembly GCA_904067115.1. Lineage (NCBI taxonomy): Eukaryota > Viridiplantae > Streptophyta > Magnoliopsida > Poales > Poaceae > Aegilops > Aegilops sharonensis. The sequence goes on along the minus strand of LR880969.1, from coordinate 809,728,970 downwards.
AGCAATGCGCGTTTCTCTCGTAGGTACGCGTGTGTGCAAGGCGTTGGCTCTAACTGAACCCGAGAGAGGCGTTGGGCTCTAACTGAACACGAGCGATTGCACTGCAGGCTACGCGTTACTGAACCCGAGCGATCGATCGATGGCTATTAATTGAACCCGATGGAGCGATTCCTTTGCTACTGCTGCTAACTGAAGCCAATCGATTGGATGAATAGTGAGTGTTGCGGGGGGGTGGGGGGTTGGATGAACAGTGAGCGGTGGTGTTGCCTCTGGATGAATAGGAACCCGTGGTGTGGAGGGCTGGATGAACAGTATAAGGTGGAGGGGTGGCCGTGGAGGGTGGTTGAACAGGACCCCGTGGTGTGGAGGGCTGGATGAACAGTAGACAGTGGAGGGGTGCCCGTGGAGGGGTGGTTGAACAGTAGCCGGTGGAGTAGCGCGCGGTGGAGGCTGGATGAACAGGAGCCCGTGGAGGCTAGAGGAGGTCGACGGTATCCCGTAGAGGCTGGAGGAGGTCGACGGTGGAGATGAACAGTATCCCGTGGAGTCCCGTTTTGTGGTACGCCACTCCCCTCCCGATAAACAGGACCCCCGTTTCGATCGTAGGAGGTCCGATTCATCCGTTTTGCGGTACGCCACACCCCTCCCGATTAACAGGACCCCCGTTTCAACCGTAGGAGGTCCGTTTCGTCCGTTTTGCGGTACGCCACACCCCTCCCGATCAACAGGACCCCCGTTTCGACCGTAGGAGGTCCGTTTCCTCCGTTCTGCGGTACGCCAGGCCTCGTTTCCATTGCCTGTTCCAAGCCGGTTGGCTGCCACGCGTTCCGTTGCCTCCGGATGAACACGACGCATTTCTTTGCCTCCCCATGAACACGACGCATTCCGTTGCCTCCCCATGAACACGACGCATTCCGTTGTCTCCCCATGAACACGACGCATTCCGTTGTCTTCCAATGAACACGAACCCTCGCCGTACGTATGCGCGACTAGGCGTTCGAGACCCCGCCCGTATGTACACATACGTGGTCGTATTTTGTTTCTTGCACCCTGGCCGTTGTACGTACGTGTACATGCTACGTGCGCGCCTCTACTATGATACGTACGCGCCTCTACATCGACCAGTATATATGTACGTACAAGTTCGCGACCAGAATGACAACGCTACGTGCGCTTCGACCAGGTGGGTCCCGACTGTCAGGCAGTTCCTTGCGTGCGAAAATGTAGTTGGTGGGTCCCAGCAGTCAGAGGGGCGAATCGTTTTTTTTTTGCCCGGAAGCACTTCCTTTGCATGTGAAGATGTAGCTGGTGAGTCCCAGCAGTCAGGGGGGCGAATCATATTTTTTTCCTGGACGCACTTCCTTGCGTGCGAATATGTAGCTGGTGGGTCCCAACAGTCAGGGGGCGAATCGTTTTTTTTGCCTGGACGCACTTCCTTGCGTGCGAAGGTGTAGCTGGTGGGTCCCAGTAGTCAGGGGCAAACGTTTTTTTCGTGAAATATGGTGGCCCGTCCGGTGGGTCCCCGCTGTCAGGTGGAGGAATAATTATTTTGCGTGTAATAAGGAGGCACTTCCTTGCTGCGGCCGTGGACCCAGCTGTTAGCCTCTCCACGTACAGTCCATGTCCGATGGAAGCCGTTCCTTGACCATGTTGACCACGCCGCACCGAGAGCACCAGGGCGGTGGACGACGGCGATGCCTAGGAAGGGGACGATGCGGCGCCGGGGAAGACGCGGCAGTGGATGCCCACGCGTAGAGGAGTATGAGGGTCACTGTTTTCGCTGTGGTGTGAGGCTGCCGTCGCCGCAGAATAACAGGGGGTGTGGGTGAGTAGAGGGATGGCCTGGCCAGCGGTGGGAGTAGTAGGGGGCGATGAGGCCTCCGCCGCATCGCAGCCAGCCACGGGAGGCAGGAGCATGAGGCACGACCGGCGCTGGTTTGGGCGGCTGGAGCAAGATGACCAGAGGTTGAAGAAGCACTACGGCCGTTGGATGGACATCGTACGGTCACTGGAGCTGGAATCGTGCATATTGACTAAGTTGACAAAGCCCTCCATCCCCGTCAACTTAGTAGGCCCACAAGTCAGCCTGCACTATATTGGGTCCTAGCTAACAGGGGGAGTATTCATTTTTTTTGTGCGTAATAAGGAGGCACTTCCTTGCGTGCGAAGTATAGCTGGTGGGTCCGAGCTGTCAGCGGAGGTGACTTTTTTCACGAAATACTGAGGCCCTTTCGGTGGGTCCCTGATGTCAGGTGGATGAATCATTATTTTGCGCGTAATAAGGAGGCATTTCCTTGCGTGCGGCCATGGACCCAGCTGCCGGCCTCTCCACATACAGTCCACTTCAGATGCATGTCGCTCGTTGACCATGTTGACCAGGCCGCGCCGAGAGCACCAGGGCGGTGGACGACAGCGAGGCCTAGGAAGGGAACTTCACGGAGGCAGGGAAGACTCAGCAGTTGTTTCCCACACGGAGGGGAGTACGACTGAACGAGGGTTTACTGGTTCGTCCGCCGTCGCCGGAGAATAACAGCAGGTATGGGTGAGTATAGGGATGGCTAGGCCAGCGATGGGAGTACGGTGGGGCGGTGAGGCCTACGCGGCAGCACAGCCGGCCGCGGGGAGGAGGGAGCAGGCAGTCCCGCCGGCGCTTGTTTGAGCGGCTGGAGCAGGAAGAGCAGAGATTGAAGAAGCACGACGGCCGTTGGATGGACATCCAACCGTCACTGCTTGTGCGTCAACCTTTTTTCAAGGAAAGCCCCAAATCTGTGAAAAACAGCATACAGCCCATCTGCCATTATTTCTAATAATTTACATCCCATTTGCTAATTCTTAAGGTTTTTATTGGAGCCCATATTATTTTTGTTAGCATTACAGCCCATATTGTGCCCACGGTTCAAACATTATACGAAATTTTGCATATTTCGGTGCGGTCCGAACTGTTTTTAATTCCGAAATTTCGACTCACATTCAAACTGATTTAAAAAATAAATGTATATCAATATAAAATCCAACAAATTCTCCACGCATAAAAATTAATGTAATTTAAAATCTTGAAATGAAAAAAAATATTTGAAACTAATTGTCGGTTTGATGTGTTTTAAAAATGTACAGCCCATTTCTCATTACTGATGGGCCATTTTCTCGGCCAGCCGAATGGAAAGCTCTCCTTGTCTTGAAAGATTTGCAGCCCAACAGGCCTGACAAAGCGACTTAATTGGCAAATCACAAAAAAACTGGGCTGTGGCCATGGACCCAGCTGTCAGCCTCTCCACGTACAGTACTCTTCTGATGGAAGTCGTTCCTTGACCACGTTGACCACGCCGTGCGGAGAGCACCACGGCGGTGGACGAAAACGAGGCCTAGGAAGGGGACCATGCGGAGCCGGGGGAGACGCGGCAGTGGAAGCCCGCGCGAAGAGGAGTACGAGGGTTCACTGGTTCGGCTGCGGTGTGAGGTTGCCGTCGCCGCAGGGCCTGGCCATTGGTGGGAATAGTAGGGGCGGTGAGGCCTCCGCGGCAGCACAGCCGGCCACGGGAGGCAGGAGCATGCGGCACGACCGGCGCTGCTTTGGGCGGCTGGAGCAAGAAGACCAGAGGTTGAAGAAGCACTACGGCCGTTGGATGGACATCGTACGGTCACTGGAGCTAGAATCATTCATATTGACTAAGTTGACAAAGCCCTTCGGCCCCGTCAACTTAGTAGGCCCACAAGATAGCCTCCCACCAAGGTGGATCCCAGCTAGCCGGGGGAGTATTCATTTTTTTGTGCGTAATAAGGAGGCACTTCCGGTGGGTCCGACCTGACAGCGGGGGGAACATTTTTTCGCGAAATATGGTGGCCCGTCCGGTGGGTCCCAGCAGTCAAGGGGAAACGATTTATTTCGCAAAATACTGGTGGCCCGTCCGGTGGGTCCCTGCTGTCAGGTGGAGGAATAATTATTTTTCGCGTAATAAGGAGGCACTTCCTTGCGGCTGTCGTGGACCCAACTGTCAGCCTCTCCACGTACAGTACTCTTCCGATGGAAGTCGGTCGTTGACCACATTGACCACGCCGCGCCGAGAGCACCACGGCGGTGGACGACGGCGAGGCCTAGGAAGGGGAAAATGCGGAGCCGGGCCACGGGAGGCAGGAGCAGGCGGTAGCACAGCCGACCACGGGAGGCAGGAGCAGGCGGCACGACCGGCGCTGCTTTGGGCGGCTCGAGCAAGAAGACTAGAGGTTGAAGAAGCCGTATGGCCGTTCGATGGACATCATACGGTCACTGGAGTATTGACTAAGTTGACAAAGCCCTCCATCCCCGTCAACTTAGTAGGCCCACAAGTCAGCCCAACAATATGGTGGGTCCCAGCTAGCAGAGGGGTATTCATTTTTTGGGTGTAATAAGGAGGCACTTCCTTACGTGTGTAGATATAGCTGGTGGGTCCGACCTGTCAGCGAGGGGAACATTTTTTCGCGAAATTCAGAGGCCCTTCCTGTGGGTCCTAGCTGTCAGGTGGAGGAACCATTATTTTGCGCTTAATAAGGAGGCATTTCCTTGCATGCGGCCGTGGACCCAACTGTCAGCCTCTCCACGTACCGTCCACTTTCGATGGATGTCGTTCATTGACCATGTTGACCAGGTCGCGCCGAGAGCACCAGGGCGGTGGTCGACGGCGAGGCCTAGGAAGGGAACGACACGGAGCCAGGGAATACTCGGCAGTTGTTTCCCACGCGGAGGAGTACGAGGGTTTACTGGTTCATCTGCCATCACCGGAGAATAATAGCATGTGTGGGTGAGTAGAGGGATGGCTAGGCCAGCGATGGGAGTACGGTGGGGCCGTGAGGCCTGCGTGGCAGCATAGCCGGCCGCGGGAGGAGGGAACAGGCAGTCCCGCCGGCGCTTGTTTGAGCGGCTGGAGCATGAAGAGCAGAGATTGAAGAACCACGACAGCCGTTGGATGGATATCCAACAGTCACTGCTTTCGTGTGTTGACTAAGTTGACAGGGCGTTGCGTGTGCGTCAACCTTTTTTTTATGAAAGCATACGCGTCAAGCGCACAAGTCAGCCTCAAATCTGTGGAAAACAGCATACAGCCCGTCTGCCATTATTTCTAATAATGTACAGCCCATTTGCTAATTCTTAATATATATTTTTTGGAGCCCATCTTATTTTTGTTAGCATTACACCCCATATTGTGGCCACGGTTAAAAAGTATACGAAATTTTGCATATTTCGGTGCGGTCAACTGTTTTTAATCCAGAATTATCGATTCACATTCAAACTATTTTGAAAAATAATTTATATAAATATAAAATCAAAATAATTGTCCACGCATACAAATCAATGGAATTTAAGATCTTGTAATGAAACAAAATGAAACTAATTCCCGGTTTGATGTATTTTAAAAATGTATAGGCCATTTCTGGGAAAACCGAATGAAACTCTCCTCATCTTGAAACATTTGCAGCCCAGCAGGGCCGATAAAGCAAGTAGGCCTTGTTTGGGTATTTATTTAAAAAATAGAACTGGGCTAGCCATTTTCATCAAGAAAAAAACACAACTGGGCTCATGATGTGGTAAACATAAATAAAACCCTGGCTAGACGGGCCACAGCCCCGTTGTTACCCTGATCCGTCGCTAAAACTAGTATAAATAACAACTGTTTGTTCCTCATTGTCTAAAAAAAACTACTTGTTCCTAAAAAAAACTGCGCGACTTGCTGGGTCCCTGGTGTCAGCCGCTCGTAGTGTAATTCTCTCGTTTATTGACTACGTTGACGATGGCGTGAGCCCCAGATGTCCAACCATCAGGAGGAACCATATATTTGGGCTTGTACTATAGAGGCACTTGCTTGCGTACTGCCATGACGCTGTAGGTCCCTACTGTCATCCTCTCCACATACAGTCTTCTCCTTGTTCCTATCGGTTGTTGACGACGTTGACAACGCAAGAGGGCGGCGCACCGCGCACGGCAAGCAAACCAAGGCCTTAAGGCGGAGGACGACGGCGAGGCCTCGGACGGAACGAACAGGAGCCGTTGAAGATGCGTCGGTCCAGTCGCAGGCGGAGGGGTGTACGAGGGTTGACTGGTGGGGGTGGTGGGGGCTAGTCACTTGGCTTCTGTAATGCACAGTGAGCTCAAGCAGCCGGCGTGAGTGATGTTATTTCCCTTGGTTGTGATTTGTTACAATATTTCACTCTAAATTAAACGAATGGCAAGCCATTTGCCTTGTTTCAAAGAAAATATGACAGTCACAGCCGAGTTGAAAAGGGCAGGAACATCTAACTCCAGCATACAAATTGTACAAAAGCACGAGGGTTGATTGTTCATCAGGTTTACAAAAAAACCCCAGATTGAAAAGGGCAACAACATCTAACTCCAGCACTGTTTTCGGCAGTCACAGTCAAATGAATCGGTCAGGTCCATAGAATGAACATCCTGGATCGTAAAATTTACTGGACTATGACCACAATATGTTGTAAATAGAAGCCCGGCACGTTCAGAAGCTTTTTTGCCCACTTGAAACTCCTTTTTTTGCTCTTCCACATACCCATCCGTCAAAACCATGCTGCTGATAAACTTAAGCCTGATGGACAATAGTAACCTCGCATTCAGCAGGAAGAATTTGACAAATCTTGTGTTTGCATGGTTGGCTACATATCGTTCTAGCATTATTGTCTTCAATCGAATCTCATGAGAAGTGAGAAAAACCCGATGCTTACGAATCCACCGATTGGTTATAACTTTCTTACCCCATCCTGTTGCCTAAATAGACATGAAAATTGAAAACAGTTAAGGTCTAAAAGAAGTGTGTCGAAAGAGCAACAGCTGAACGGTTAATTCTAGTACACTATATGCGGGCTAACAATGTGCGTGAAATTATCACCTTTATATACAACTTCTCCAGACATGGAAAGCATTGCAGCAAGCCAATAATCTTGTTCAGATCAAAACTATTCATTTGGATAAATAAGATCTTGACAGAATCCAGCACCATTGATAGGCCATCCATGGAGGAACTCCTCATTGAGCATAGAACATAATATTAGTACAAAATGTGTAATCCAAGATGATATATAAATTATGCACAGAAATTTAAAATACAGCATATGGTTACAAGTGTAGATGATAATATAAAGTACCTAAAGAACTGTGGAGCCAAACACCATATTGAAATGAGCATAGAGATCATGTATTACACCCAAGGTCTCTAGTTTAGGCGCAGAGAGGACGGTTATTTGCAACAGTGAATAACTAGAATCAAGGATCAACCTTTGAAGTGAAGGGGCATCTTGGATGATGAGCTGCCTTCCGTCAAAAGAAATCCAATTCTTACAAGGTTAGGCGACTTTATTTGGAGACAACCGATTCTAACTGTGAAAACAAGCCCCAAGCACTCCAGCGCAGGGCAACTGGAGTGGATGATATTGTGCAATGAGGCCTCCGATATACGAACCCGCACAAGTGAAAGTTTCTTGAGAAATGGGAGTCGAATGTTTAGTACCAGATTGTCTGGAAGGTAGCACAGCGCAAAGGTGGCGGTGTGGAGAGAGGAGGAAAACCGCGAGATGGACATCGGTGCTGAGGTCACAAGTTCATGGCGTTCTGTATGTGGTATGTGATTTCCAGGGGAATAGTAGAACTCAGGAAGTTGTAGTTCTGTAAATTCAGGGGATTTCAGCCAGGCGTCCACCGTGCAGGGCATGGTATGCTTGCTTAGGTAGCATGACGGGATGCAGAGGCTTTGAACGGAGCCCTGGTGGGAGGAGATGATGTCTCTGGGGATTTCAAAATCATTGAAGAGAGATAGCTGACGACAGTCGAGATTAAGGGGCACGGCGCGCCATAGAGGGCGCCACCGAATTGAGAGGACTTGGGTGAGGCAGCAATCCTTGGTCGGGAGAAGCGGGATGATCTCCCCAAGGACGGCGTCCGGGAGATCGCTGATGCGGTCCACCCGAGATTCTACGGGTTCCTGGGATCCGGTGGGGGCGAGGTCGCCACTTCTCCCCGCGCTGCCGGGTGCGGGATCTACAACAGGCGTCGCCGCTGGCGGGAGCCTCATCTTCTTGGCGCTGGGGTCAGCCGACTCCATTTTCCTCGAGGGCGTCGCGTTGCGCTCACGGATTTGACCAGAGTAACGAATGACGAGCCTAGTTGTAGTGCGAGCGAAGAAGAAGGGGAGCTGGGGTTTTCTGTAGGAGTGAGGAAGAAGGGGAGCTGGGGTTTTCTGTAGGAGTGAGGTGAGGAATTTGGGGGTACGAGTGGAGCGAGCTGACGTGAGGTGGGTGGGAGCGAGGAGGAAGAAGAGCACCCATGTTTTTTTGTGGGGGAGGGGCGGTGTGCTGGGTGTGGGTAGCGCCTTTTGTATTGATTTTACTATTTACTAGTGTGGATTGGCTGTTTTGTCTTGGGCCCAGAGAAACAATTACTACTAGTACAGTGGAGACACTCTACAACTACCAAGAAAAACAATTACTACTAGTACAGTGGAGACACTCTACCGCTTCTGGCTCCTCCTAGGTCATTGAAACGTCTCCCTCTACTGAATGCCGTTATACTTTTGTTCACCGACATGCGGGCCATGCAGCGCGTGGGCCCAAATGCCATCCACCAAATTAGCAGGCAGTATGCAGGCGGAGTCACCCCGGTCGTAGCGCGGTAGTAACGAGCCGTCGTATCACAAAACCCCACCTCCCCGCAGTCTAAGTTTGACGGACGAAGCAACCATCATTTCACTCCTCGCTGAATCCCCTTCTCCCTGACCGTCTTCAAGAAAGTCAACACTCGCATCTGCCACTGTTCTTCTCTCCCAACAAAGGGAAGGTAAGCGGATCCGTGATGTTGGTATATTTTCATTCAGAGAAAAAAAATAACTTTTGCAAAGCAGTAACCGATACTCACTCTCTCTTTTGTTTCATTGTCATTGCGATTGTGTTTTCCTTTCAGTGGTCTCCTAGTATTCGTCAGTTTCATGATGGACCAAGGAGAACCAGGCAAAGATCTGCCGACATTGGAGCAGACGCGGGAGGCTGATCCCCACGAGACCGAGAGATCCAAGAAGATGGAGGCAACCACCGAGCCGACCCCAGATACGCTCACGGCCACTAATGAGATAGTCAACGCCCCGTTTGAGGTTACAGCCCCCGTGGCACTGCAGAAGCAGTTTTCCCCCTTCGAGGATGTGCCCCCCCCCCTGCTGAGCTGCCCAAGGTGATTTCCTTCTTTGCCGATCTCGATTGTGGTTTTTCATCTAAGTATGTGGTGATTTTTTTAGAAAAGGAAGTATGTGGTGATTAATAATGCAAAATTTTATTAGCTTCGATGCCATGCTATACATAGTGGTTTAAATAACTTGTGGTTCTTATACTAAAAAGTAATTCAAAATTTGTTTCTGTTTCAATTAGAGCCCTAAGGCAGACAAGGATTGTGTGGTTGTGCATGTCACTCGCTATGAGGCGGACGACCTGAATATACGCACGGGGAAAACAGAGTTCTTAGGCTGTTGGATCCTGGAAGCCATTTGCGGTTATACCAATGAAGAGTTGTATTCCAGCCTCACTTTTGTCAGGCGTGTTGTCCAGGGTGTACTGAAGCACAACAAGTTCAAAGCTACTCCTTCGTTTGTGAGGCATATTGTTCTTGTCAAGCTTACGCAGGAAGATGATGTGTTATGCCTCCACAAACAAGTTTATCAGTGGCAAGGCCACAAGGTTGTCTTCATGAAGGTTCACAGGATTGAGCTACTGCGGGACGTCCTCGATGATGTTCATGGCAAGGTTCATGTTGTGTCCAGCGCAAATTAGATCGAGGCATGAAATAGTTGCCCCAACAAGTGTTTAATAGTAGTTTGGATTGTGTCAAATTATCCGAACCTTGCCTATTATCGACCCCTCTGGGGCTAGTGCTCTGTTTGAATCCGTCTATGGGAACTGCTGCTACTTTTGTGTGCCCACGAATCATGTGAGAACCATCGTAATTGTTGCCAAAACAGATGCGTCCTCACTAGTTTTTTCATGAATATGGCATGGTAAGACATAAGTTGTCACGGTTTATCATACGAGTAGTGTGTGTTTTGATGAAATAGAGCACTCGTACGAGAACCGTGCGCCGACGTATACATAAGGACTTGTAAACACTGTTGGTGCTACCCCACTTGTAAGCAGTTGTGCAAAACACGTCACATTGGCTCAGCTCGCTTCAACACTAGGCTATCGACCAGCTAACAATCAACAATCTGATGTTTGACATATAAGCAACTACTATGTATCTTGTTATAGTGGTTCATGCAGTTAATTGAGGCCACCATGTAATAAATTCCAAACGTTCACACGCTAGTCCAGCGCTCATGTGGAACACTCACAATTAAACTCGTCTTCATAAAAATCTTGAAAAGCATAAGTTAAGCAATTTTATACATCTCAATGATTCATAGAACATAACAAACATATACTAGTTCACAGCAAAAGACAAAGTTGTGAGAAGGTTTACAAATCAGGAAAAAACAAGCAAGGCTTCTCTGAGCAAAGGGCCTCCCGGCAGGCTTAAATTTCCTGGAGTACACTCTGGTTTTTTCTTGTTGCCACCATCCAGGGTTAGTTTCTCCCATTCCAGAATAACCAATTATAATTGTGGTCTCAGCTGGAATGCTGAAATGAACCATGCAGTGTACTGACCAGCTGAAATGCTTGTGCATTCCACTAAATATAAGCACCGCTATTTCCAGAAATAAGCAAACCACAATGCCTCTTGTCCGCGCACCTGTCCAAAAAACCGTCGTGCAGACGTGCTAGCTAGTCCTCGGTCCATGGATGAACTGGTAGAAAGTGCATTCCGGACTAGGATGCAGTTTTTTTCGCTCGTCCCTGCACTGCAATCAGGAAGTAAAATGTACGAATCAGCTTCTTTTAGATTGTGTTGTTCATTCTACCTTAGTTACTACCAATGTAGGGATACCTTGAAGACGGGAGGTTAGACAACGACAACGAGGGATAGCCATCTCATTTTGCGCAGTTGTACTAAAACTGAGGTGTGTGCTTTTGATTGCGCGGATAGAAACGATACGGAGACAGACATCCCAAAACGATATGGAGACAGACATCCCTGTTTGCGCAAATACGAAATATGGTTATTTAAACAGTGACACATATTACTACTTTCCCCCGTTTCCTCTTAGAACCAAGTCCTAGATTCATGCTACAGCTTTCCCACTTTCTTCCCTGTTTGAACCAACGCTTTGAGTTCACTGTATGAACTAGCTTTACTTCTAATAATAGTAGAAGTCTAGGTGGCTTTATAACAGCGGACAGAAGTAGAAAAGGATCCACACGAAGGGGGAAGAGTTGGGGCAGTAGAGCAAGGCAGGTTTCGAAGGAATATATACCTGAGGGTCGTCGGCTTGTGGCAAAGACGACGTCGGGAGGCCGCATCTTGGCCACAATACCGCAGGAAGGAAGAAGGGGTCGGAGGCCCTCCCGAGCCGGCGCTCTCTCGGAGAGAACGGCACGGCCGCCGATCGGGACGCGCGGGCAGCCGTTGGTCTCCTCCCTCGCCGCCGACGACAGCGTGAACGATGCACCTACACCCCCTGCCCCGGTCGAGGTTGTCCGGCCAGATTTGTGACCAGCCGTGAGCTGAGAGAGAGAGTGTGGCCACCTATGTCTTGCTTAGATCTGGAGAGCATGAGAGAGTGAACGAGAGGAACCCTAGTAAAGCAAGCGCTAAGGCTCCTGCTTTTATATATAGTGGAGTGATTTTGTTGTATCGGCTTCAAAAAAATGCGCTCCTACGTGTACCCGCGAGTGGGTGTGAGAGAACTAGTGCGTGCGTGCACCGCTTCTCTTCGTGAGAGTAGAATATATACTATGCCCAAAGAACGTTCGCCGCAAGAGTAATAGTATAAGTGTGTGATGTGTGAGCTAAAATAAAATGTGTGTGCCGTATTTTGTTTTTTAGAAGTTCTGAGGGTAGGGTGTGAAGAGCACATATGTGTGTGACGTCTACCTGCAGATAGAGGATGGGTGCGACGTGCGAGTCTGCGAGAGGACTCGGGAGAGTCGTGACTCGTGAGGGTGCGTGTGCGTGAGAGAGAGGGGGGCACGTATCAATGCAATGCATGTCATAAATCATTATCCGACAAATGTTCGCCAAAAGCCTTTTCCTGACGAACGTCGTAAGAACCGTTAGATCGGCATCCGAGAGTGTCAGTTTTTGCCATGTCATTTAACAGAACAGCCACTCCTCCTACACACAAATCTTCCACGTGAGTGTTAGCAATTGCTGTATGCTCCCTCCGTTCCGAAATGTAGTGCATACAGCTTTATTGAAAATTAGAACCTCGCAAACTTTTACCGAGTTTTCGTGTACCAAATTGCACATGTAGAATACCCTGTATATATCATTTCATTCAACTTCGATAGGTAACTATAAAGATGGGTGAGGAGTCTACAAAGAAAGACTATCATATCACCCGCAGCAATTTCAACCATCCTTTAGTGTCGAGGAATATCATAGGAACTCTATATGATATGATTTTTATAGGATTTTTTTCCTTTAGAGCCAATTGGTTCATAGGAATAGATTCATATACTCTACATTTCAAAGGAAATAAACATGATATCATTTCTATAGCTTTAGAGCCACTTGGTTCATATGAATGGATTCCTATACTCCATTAATTTCAAAGGAAAATAAACATTTGCGTATATTCAATAGAAAAGTTCCTATGATATGAACCAAATTACATATCTTTACTAATCCATCCTCATAGGAATTGAGATACATGTCATCTCTAGATTCAATAGAAAAGTTCCTATGATGTGAAGCAAATGACATCTCTTCTCCAATCCCTACTCATAGGAATTGAGATGCTCCATGTCATCTCTTTCCCTACAACTTCCACGTATGCATCTTCTATTCCTAAATAGATAGTACAACCCACTAGTAGCTTTTTTCCAAAACATGCAACTATGGCACAAGAACTATATAGTGTGCCGATAACTTTGAAAGATGGTCGCTGGATGAAGCTAACCCGACAGTGCAGAGATGGGCAAATCCGAGCACTACTGGCCGTTGGATATCATCAACATTTGTCAGGACCGTATTTTTGGGATATAATTCCCCAGATAATGGCCCTTGTGCTCACCAGCCCCAGGATTACTGTTAGCTGATGAGGCACCAACTTGATACAGAAACTCCAAGCAAAATACAAGATATGTGGTACAAGACCATTATGGCCTATAAGTACAACAAATGGTTTCTGGTGGTTGATGGCGGAAGCGGTTTGTGGATCATCAGCGTTTATGGGACTCCATTTCCCACAGGAAAAGCTGATCAGGTTAACTCCTATCTTTGCGAGGCTGGTATCACCGTTGCTTAGGTTCTGAGGCTATCATGGCAACGCTCCTCTCCATGCAAGGAATCTGGCCAAGACAATAGCCAGGGACAAGCCAGTGAGTACTTTGAATGTACTCGCAAACATTATGAACACGGGTATAATATAACAAACGATAATCATGCTCTGAAAACATTCTATGATCACAACGTCAGTCATAAAAATAAAATTCCGGATGCATGCAAGCAGGTTATTTATATGTAACATGAATATGTAATAACAGAGTAGTAAGAAAATGCACCGGTCGGATGTCTGAAGCGACGTCCCGAAAGGATAGTAAATAACGAGCATGCCTCAGTCGGGCGTCTGAGCGACACCACATAAAGGGCTTATAAAGTAAATAACAAGCATGCCACAGTCGGGCGTCTGAGCGAACCCACATAAAGGGCTTATAAAGTAAATAACAAGCATGCCACAGTCGGGCGTCTGAGCGACACCACATAAAGGGCTTATAAAGTAAATAACAAGCATGCCACAGTCGGGCGTCTGAGCGACACCACATAAAGGGCTTATAAAATAATCACAGGGAATATCCAGGAGGTAGAACCATCCCAGCGATACTCAATAAATCTAATAATGAAAATAGTTAGTCCACAGTAATAATAATCATGATCATCACAAGTCACATGTCATGATCCACGTTCCGGTTTAGCAGTTTCTCCTCCGAAGACCGACACTAAGACCGACACTTGACCCAACCCAGGCTGTAGTCCTTAACCAAGGACACGCCTATTCGAATAGATTTAATCTCTGCAGAGGGTGTACTCTTTGCCCACGAGTAACGGATTCCTTTACTCCATCGGGACTAATTCCGTTTACGGTCTTTTAATTGAAAACACGCCTAACTCGCACACACCAGCTTAACTTACCGGTGTCTGGAATCACCCACGACACTTGTTAAGCAAAACTCTAAGTGGGGAGGCTACAACCTCGCGTAGCATGGGATCAAATTTATATCACGCGCTCTAAGGGGTGCCCCCCTCTCGGTCCCAACCGGAAACACCCATGCCCCCGGACCAGGTGGCATGCCTACCGGATGCAGCTGGTATCTTCCACCATGGCCTCTCTGTACGGTGTGTGCCAGGAAGGGGTTGACAACTTACTGAACCGTACCCTACCTATGGCAGGGACACGTGGTAGTACGAACAAGTATGGGGGTTACCAGAACAAGACTCGATTTGTGGTCGACTTAGGAGGTTTAAGTATTCCCTGCATGATTAGCATAACAATTTATACTTCAACCAGCAGACAGGATCACCACCCGTCATACCTCATCGTGTCGTACCGGACTCAACCGTCTCGACAGAGGATTAGAGACAAGCCTGTGTCTACCCAAGACAGAGGCTCTCCTAGATTCCTTCCGGTATGCATGAAAGGCATACGATGGTGATTACTATCACAACGCATCAATTTCAAAAGCACGGAATCATCAATATGCACTTATGAGTATTTTCATATCGCCACATAAAATAACGAAACTCCGACACGAGGGGTGTTGTAACCGTATCAAACAACACACGGTAATATTATGCCAGGGTTCAGAATGCTTTCCTTCAAGTTGTGTAGAGGCAGGGTGCATCCTAAAACTTTTGAAAGCTTTCTTCTCCTCCAAAAATCCTATTTTGAAAATATTCAAATTAACACATAGTTTCAAAATGTACAAAAAAGTTGTCTGAATTTTTTTCAAATAAATCTGAAAATAAACTAGACAATATTTGAGAGAGGTAGGAGAAAGAATCAACTCATTTGGAGTTATATTTAAAAAGTTAGAGCTAGTCAAAGTTTAGTCAAATTTCTGTTTTTAAAATAAAAAAGAAAAAAGAAAAACGCTTCGAAATGGGTACACGTCGAAGACGTACTCTGGGAAATACGCCTCCACTTACGCCAGCGTGGACCGGCGCTGGGTCACTGACAGTGGGTCCAGGGGGCCCACTGGTCAGGTTTGACCAGTCATCCCCCGCCTTCCCTCTCCTTTGGCCGAACAGGGGCGCAGCTCCGGCGTTTGGCGGCTCCTCGCTGGCTCCGGTGGGCAGGGATGGATCCGCCAGCCTGGGGCAGTCCTCCGGTGGTCGCTAGGGTGGTGGGGGCGAAGGGAGTCACCGGCGGTGAGCTTCGCGGCGGCCGGTGGCTTCGGGAGGTTTGGGGCTTTGGGCTATGGTGGTTTCCCGAGCGGGTTTGAGGTATTGGGCGGCTCCACAGGGTCATGGGGAGTCGAACGGTTGCGCTAGATGGACGGGAGGGGCTCGGTTGCGACTGAATGGACCGGAGGGCGGCGGCGGCTATACTGGTCGGAGATGGGGAAGAAGACCTTCCCTGGTCGATTGGCTGCTACGGGGGTGCTAGGTGGGGTGGCTTGAGGTCGCCTGAGGTTTCGGAGGGGCTCGGGGGTCCTTTTATAGCGTGATTAGGTCGGTTCGGCGGTGGCCGGAGATAAGCTCGACGGCGAACTGCCATTTTGTGCTGCAGGGCGACGTGGCGGTGCTTTGGGCCGGTCGGTGCTCTAGGGGGCGAGCTGGCCCGCGTGGGTGGCTCGGGCGGCGCCGTCCACGGCAGGGCGGCCGATTGTGGCCACGGCCGACCTGACGGCGGCCCTGTGGAGCTCCAGGGGCGGTCTGGCGTGTTCTGGTGAGTGGATGAGGCCGGGGTGTGGCTCTGCAGGTGAGCAAAGGTCAGCGGCGTGGGGTGAGCGAATACGGCGGCTCGAATGCACGCACGTGCAAAACACGCGCCCTGGGCGCGCCCAGAGCACGCACGCAACATGCTCGACAAAATTCCAGGGTGGCCTAGAGTGCTCGAGCGAGGCTGGCAATTAACAGGACTAGGTTAGGGTTTGCAAGGATGTTAATGGACATGGGGGTTAGGTCAGGGGACCAAGTTTGCAATGCTAACTAAAAACCATGCCAAAACTGGCCATGCACACAAGGTGTTTGACAAAAAGCTAGAGGCATCTAGGCAGTTCTTGGAGTGGTAAAAATCTCCAGATCAGTGTCTCATTAGGTGTATGAGATGGTGGTAGGGTTAGTTGGCCAAAGCTAGAAATATGACAGTGCAAAAATTTGAGAAAACCAAATCTGGTCAGAAAGAAAAGGATATGGTTTCATGGACCAAAACTACTCCAATGGGTTCACTCTCTTAGACTTAAGTGTTTTGAAGGATGGACTATAAGCAGGAAAAAGAATCATGGGTAAAGGAGCAAGTTAAAATATGGTTGCAGTACAAATCATCAAGTTGGACCAGAATGAAAATGACGTTGATTTACTCAAATTTTTCAAAGGACATAACTGGGTTTTTGCATAAAGTTGAATAATATACTCCTATTAACATCCCATAATTTTGGTGGAAGTTTTAAAGAAATATTTAAATAGGTTGTAGTGCAAAATTGCGCACTGGACCAGATTTGAAAACTTGGTGTAGAGCTTAAAATCTCCAATGAACAGAAGATATTTTTGCATAAAAGTGATTTAAAAACATCACAGGACATCTCCAAATTTTGGTTGGAATTTTAAATAAATTTATCAAATGGTTGTAGTTCAAATAGAGCTCCAAAACTAATGAAAAATCACTTTAAGGAATAAAGCTCAGAGAGCAATAATTATGCAAATAAATCCACTGATAATAGAAATGTTTTTCTTGAGAGGGTAAACAAGTCCAATAATATAATTGGAAAGTTTCCACTTGGGGTAAAAACTCCATAACAATAAAGAAAAGAATGGTCCTGAAATCAAAAAAAATCCAGAAATTAAAAATTTATCTCCTGGTAAAAAAATTAATAAACAAAGTGTGGTTAAAATTTTGTGGTGTTACAACATTCCACCAGATCTGCCACATGTACAATTTAGAAGACTCCATGGTTGAACTGAAGCATAATGCACAAACCTCAAAACACAAGCACTTCTCCTTTGTTCTAGAATCTTCTATATCATAATTGATTATTTTTTCTAAATGAATTGCCATTATTTGTTTTTTACTTTATGATTTACAATGCACAACCCCATTAATCTTAACATTTTTATAAAACTAATTGATTTTGAATGAGATGAACTATAAGAACTAAACGAACATCTACATCATGCATATATGACTCAAAGCTTTACATGCTATAGTGTGTATTTATTCATAATTTGGTTTCGTAATATCATGCGTTCAATACATGTGTACCTTACTAGTTTTGAGTAGAGTAGAAAATTTCACGCGGCCCCGGGTATATCAAAATGCAGGGCCCATGCATTATTGCCTTTCGGTCGAACCTACGTCCACAATTTTTTGTACGTGCTATATCTCCACTGGTCCTCGAACCCAAAATGATGCCTCATTCCCGTAAAACCAAGCGGCCCACACATATTTAAGGCGCCGACTCGAACCCGTTTACTACGATGTGGCCCCGCACACCATAGTACTCCTACAAACCCTACCGCCGCACTCATCATCGGTTTTCTTCAAGAGGACGAGGGAGAAGCCGATTTGTAGTGGAGGAGCTTTCAAAAAAAGGATCTGTAGTGGAGACCCCTACCCTAGGGTGCCCTAGGTAGCTGCCGCACGCATCATTGTTTTCTATTTTCTTTATTCTCTTGCGCGCTAGAGTGAAATGATGGTTGCTTCGTCCGCCCAGCTTAATGCGGGAAAGGTGGGGCTTTGTGATTTGACCCCTCATCGCTCATTTTCTACTACTGCGGCGCTACGACCGGGGTGCCTCCAATTCCAACCGCTGCTCCGAACTGTAATTTGGTGCATCGCACGTGGAACAAGACGGTGGATGAGCCACATGTCTGCCAAAGGGGTCCTGTTAAGTGTGTCGCCATTTCGTGTGCGGACTGAACCTGCTTGAGTTGCTACGCCAACACGACAGGAGCAGCCTACCACTTGGTTTTGCTCCTTGGTGAATCCCGACTATATTGATCTAAAAAGATACGTGTTGAATTACAATTTCCGTCTCGGTTTTTTATTTGTAGGCGTCTCGGTTTATAGGGCCTGCACGTAATTCTAGGTCATCCATTTGACTAACTAAATATGAGTTACTATGTCACAAAAAGTATATCATTGGATTCTTATTGGTTGATATGTGAAGAAACAAGAAACGAGGTAGAAGTTAATGCACCGCGCCTTAGTATTGTGGGATTATTTGGTTTTCGTAAGATGACGTGCGTTTGGTTGCAAGGGTGGTCATGAATGGGTTGGGATCGTTCAGAAAATAGACATGTTTGGTCATAAAGTACATGAATGGTTCGAGTCAAAAAAAGAGAATATGCCTTGAAGATGCTGAACCATTCCACCCAACCAAATCGGTCGAATCAAATGTCCACCCTTTGCATGCATGACTATGTGAGCATGACTGGTGGTCCCGTCTTAAATAATTAGCTCATCTCTTATATTCAGCCAAACACATGAATTGAATGGTTCAATCCCAAAAAAATTGAATGGTCCCAATCCATTCATACGATACCTTCAACCAAACGTATCCGACGGAGGGAGTAGTTGTATTTAAAAGTCGAGGGCGGGGCTTTTCCTGCCCGGTAGGCGGCGGGACAGTTCTACCTAGTCGTTTCGACAGAGATGCGAGAAGACGAGGGAGTAGGCTACTGCAAACATAGGGCTATGTGATTTGACAGCTAGTTACTGCTGGACAGGTGGGGCCCCGTGATTTGACTTGCCATTATCATTTTAACTGTGGCGCTACGACCGGCGTGAGTCTCCCGATTCCTGACCACCTCCATACAGGTGCCTCTCCCAATGCTCCACCATATAGTAGTAGAGGATGGCTCTTGCATGAGAGCCCACTTCTCCACTTTTTCCTTGCCTCTCTTTCCTCCACATATGCAAAAATGCCATGTAAAGCGCACTATTGTACTTACTTGCTCCTACAGGTGCTTAAGCTTGCCAGATAGGCATAAACTCTGATGTGGCAAGTTAATCAAGAAGAGAGAGACTAGTTTGGTGACCCAAGGAAGAAACGGTGCTAAGCGCATGTACCTAGGTGAAAAGACAATTTTGAGTCTATAGCTAATTAAATGAAGCAAACTTAGCAACACCATTTCATTGTAAGAGGTCACTCCTTGGCAAATGCAATAAATACTAGTACTCCCTGTGTCCCATTATATAAGAACATTTTTGACACTACACTATCTACTGTCAAAAACGTTCTTATATTATGGGACGGAGGGAGTACGAAGAAAGAGATAGAGAGGAGTAAAAAATGCACTTATAGCCAACCTTGTTGTAGTATGAGTGACTAAGTGATGACTATGTATGACATGCCAACATCAGAAAGCCTAACGCACCGTGTTAAATCTCCAAGGGCGCGACCACGCGAGCGACGCGACGGTCGTGGTAGGTGGGACGATGATACGGGCTGCTGGCAGCCCTTGGATCTAAGATCAAACGGTCGCATGCTAAGTTGCTGAAAATTTTAAGAATAACCCTCCAGGATAAGATATTCACCCATAGGTCTAGAATCACGCCATGCAACCGTTCGATCTCAGATCCAAGGGCTCTCGAAAGCACGTATCATGGGAGAATGGAAAGCCACTACCCTGCCGTTCGCACGCTGGCAGTTCGCTCCTACTCTTTCCTGCACGTCCTTTAATACTACGGCGGTTCGCTCCTAGTCGTCCCGTCCATTCACATTATGGCAGTTCCACTAATCCTAACCCTCCTCCCAAATCCATGGTGTCCCAAATCTCCCCGATCGGCAGTGAGTACAAGTTTAGAACCATCACCGACAATGAGTTCGACGTCGTCTACACCCGTACTTCCGCGACGGTGAAAGGATGTCTTTCTCGCTTCAGACGCATGTTCGAAAACTCACATGATGAGTGGGTCGCTGGGCTAGATGTTGAGTACACCACAGTCGTGGGACGAGAGAAGGATCTAAAGTACGAAGAGAGGAAGAAGCCCGCCGTGATCCAGGTTTGCGTACATAACGTTTGCTTGGTCTACCACATATGCCATGCCGACGTTGAGTGCCAGGATTTTAAGAACTTCCTCGAGGACAAAACAGTCAAATTCATTGCTGTAGACTTTAAGAATGACAAAGAAGTCCTGCGTCGGATAGGCCTCGTTGTAGGCAACCCCTTCGACCTCCAGAAGAATCGGCTGGTGCCCTCTCGTCAGCCCTCAATGCTGACCCTGGCAGGAGCCATGGTTCATCCTTCGTACCACAAACTGGAGAAACCTTGTTACACATTTCATCGTCATGCATGGCAGCGGAATGTACTAGATATAGACCACATCCACTACGCTACAATGGATGGCTACCTTTTTTTCAATATCTACAAGGGTTGGATGAAGAGCAACAGCCAAGTTGGCGGTTCAAGCAAAGAAGTATCGGCCAAGAGGAAGAGGGACAAGGACGAAGTCGAGGACGTGGACGAGGACTCCGAGTAAGGTGGCAGTGTCGTTGCTCATGGCGGTTCTAAAATTCTAATGCAGTGTCTACCGGATTAGTTGCATAGTTTAATTTCAGGTGTGCTTAGTTTAATTTGAGGGGTGTGTTGTGCTGAGCCCTCAGCAGAACTATGTTATGTTTCTTCTCGTTACTTTAACTCTTCAGTATGTACATACTGGTACTAGTATTTCTTTAATAGAATTTAGCACCCCAATTAAGCACGTACTAGCTTTTTTAATAGCACTATATGCATAATTTGGCGACGAGCACTCTCTATATGTACCACCTTTTTTTTAAATTTCATTTTTTGCTCCATGGAGTGGCGTACTACTGTACAAAAGTATACATTTTTTAAAAGGCTAGCGTACTGTTCATCATATATATATAGCCAGTTAAATTCACAACCTAGAACGACGTGCATGCCATGTAGTAAACCGATCCGGAGGAAGTATAGTGAAAATGAGGTGATTTTACCCAGCGATCGGCGGGGGAGCATGGCCTGTCATGCGGTCCACGTGTCATGATGTACCAAGGCGATGTGTGTGTGCCTCTTGAGGCAGAAGCAATACTAGTATGTGGTTTGAGATGATGTCGAACCGAAGTGTGAAATAATGGTTGCTTCGTTCGTCTGGGAAGGTGCGGCATTGTGATTTGACGTCTCATTTCTCATTACTAACACTGGGCCGGTACGAGTGGGGTGCGTCCCCCCTGCTGTTCTGCACTGTTATTTGGTGCTTGACACGTCGACCCGGTTGCTATATGTCCCACATGTCGGCGACAGGAAGTACAGAATTCATGAAAGAGAGCGTCGACGGAGGAGTATACTACAGAATTCATGAAAGGGAGCGACTTAGTTTTGGAAAAATCTGTTTTTACGGAGTACGTACCCACTAGGGTTTATAGGGCTCATCTAAAAAACATTCGTTTTTCCGTTTGATAAGTCTCAATTCTAGTACTATACTAGTAGTAGTACCATTACATGTTGGATTTCGAGGTGCGTTAGATCACCCGACGCAAGCAGTGTCAAGAGGAAACTAACCAATGTATGTACAAGTTCATGGAAATTTAGTGGTCATTCATGCATTCGTTCTAATTAATGCCTCGGTAAACATAACTTCTTGAGAAAAACAAGCGTACTGTGCAAACTATGAAATTAATTCGACCACTCATCGTCTGCCTTGGTTGGAGAGATTTTGAAATTGAGCCATAAACTGGAAAGGAGGGAGTAGTAACTTTTGTCTCGATTACTATTTGTGCCCTTGTATAGATGCAAAATGTATTTTTTTATAGTGGCCTTTTATAAGTAAATAGAGGGAGTACTAACCAAAGTACGTAGTAGGGACGAGGAGTAAACGGAGGGAGTAGTAAAATTTTCTCCTCGTGCTGCGAGCCACCGCGCGCGTGGGCGAGGGAGCGGGCGTAAAGGCGTACAGTAGTACTCCAGCTTCACCTCATCCTGCAAGCCACCACGCCCGTGGGCAGGGGAGACGGCGTACTAAGCAAGTTTCTCCTCGTTCTGCGAGTTGACGGGACACATCAAAAGTACTCCAGTGTATAGAGCCTTGCCTATAAGGTAGGCCCCACATGGTTTGCCTCTTTTTTTAACTTAACATAACGCGTCAAGTCGCAATTTTTTTGTTCACCCTTGGTAGACGATCCTCCCTCCACCAAGTGGACAACCAGTACACGTGCCAAATTACCACGTGGGCTGCCCTTTTCGTACAGAAATGAGCTCCACCGTGTACCCGCGCGGGTGTGGTTGGGAATGAGACGGGAGTACGTGCATCGTGCGTGCACCTCTTCTCTTCGTGCACGTCCCCCACCTATGTGGGTGTGTGTGAGAGAGATACAAACCTAGACATAATGCGTCGTCCATCCCCATGCCTCCGCCCAGTCCGACCACCGGTCACCACCACGGCACCACGCCCCACTCCTCCTCACCTTATCTCTCATATTTCTCCCTCCATTTTTATATACAAGGGGCCACTATCAAAATTACAATTTGTAGATATACAAGGCCACTAACACTAATCGATGCAAAATTAATGGTGTTTGACTCGTGGTACTAGCAAAGGAGGACATTAATTATCCCTTCCATGCATGCAAGAGTTTGTAAAAAAATGCATCTTGATGTTCCGTGCAATGCACGGGCATCTTGCTAGTCCATGAAAACAACACATGGCAAAATTCCACGGCGAACGAGGGATTTGAATCTGTTGGGAGGGGCTGTTTGGATCTTGCCCGGGGTAGCCAAAATATTGGCGACCCTTTTGTCCACCGGTGCCTTTGCCACCGATGAACGAGGAACGGCTCGAGTGCTCATGCTGTCATGCATCCTCCAGCGCGCACAATGGAGACGAGCTCGCATGAGCTGTGTTTTTTTGTCCCACAACGCTGCCCGAGCCGCCCGCAGACCGACCGGCGACCCGCAAATTACGCCATCCAATAGCCGCACACATTATGACAGCAACTCAACCAACCGGACGAAATTCACGCAAACACGTAGACAAACTGATACTCATTCACGCAACCACCGAAGTATTTCATATAAACAACGACGGAAATCATATAAAATACCGGATTTTCACACAAACATGACGGATTTCATTATATTCAAATGAACAACGCGGTGCTAGTTCTGGACAGCACAAGTACATGGCCTAAATGGTCGCCCGCCGATCGATTTGTGTTCCTCATGTCCGGTAGCACGATCACCGGACTGCCGGGAGCCCCGGAGGTATATGCTTCAGCGCAAAGGACGGCTCACTTCCGCACTGCCCAACTGATATCATTGTCTGGTGCCGAAGATGATGGTGGCCAGCACCGGTTCGAGTTCATCACCGGCCACTACTTCGCCATGGCCGGCACCGGCTCGAGTTCATCCTAACATTGACCTCTTCCGTGGAGCCCATGCGGGGTCGACGAAGGTCCTCCCAACAAAAGGATCCAGCAAGACACCTGCTGTGTATGCCGGCATCGCCTCCGCTGTGGCCTTCATGGGACCCAAGTGGCGCCGGCCTCCCGTGTTCTACTTCTCCTCGATGATGGCGGCGGACGCGGAGGCACTGGCCACCGACTCGTCGCTCTCCACGCACCCGGCTTCTATCGCTGCTTGCATGGCGCGGCCGACGGCATGGGAGTCTCGGCCACAGAGGGAGACGCGGTACGAGGCGGCGGCATGGACGGTAGCAATGATGCCCGTGCACCGCTCCTCGTCGAGCTGGCCTGAAGCGGCGAGTTGCTGAACCGCGCGCCGGCTTGGGGCGGAAACTGGCTCCGTCGGGCAAGGGGAGGGAGGTGGATCAGCGAGCTGCATAGCTCGTATCCGGCGGGCTACCCAGCCGGCTTGGATGCGGAATAACTACTCTTCATAAGCCATTGTAAGACTGGACAAAATGGTGGAGGAGATAGGGGAGCGGCGGAGGTGTGCGATTCTTGGCCGGCGTTTGGCCTCATTTAAATAGGAGATTAAATAGATGGCGGACGGGAGGAGCTCGGCCGGCGTTGCGTTTAACGGCGGCCCGGTCATGAACGGACGTGTGTCCTGAGTGGGTTTCTCGGCTTCCACACGGGCGGGTTTCATGGAGGCGTTTGAATGCGGCACGGAGGCGTGTTCAGCCGGGCGTGCCGCGAGTGGCGCCCACGACTCTGACCTAGGACACCGCGCCGTTCTTCCGCTGATGTGTGGGCTCTTTGGGTGCATGGCCTGGATTTCAGTGACCCAACGCAGGCAGCGCACAGCAGAGGAACCTTTGGTGGGCCAGGGTGGTCAGAAGCGGGCATTTCATAAACCGATGATTGTTCATTGAGTGTGATGTCATCTTTTTCATGTAGTTAAGCGTGTGTCTTGTGTCGTGTGCTGTGTGGATGTAGGCATGCGAGTGTTGCGTGCGTGCAAGGGTGCGTTTCAGTGTTGCATGCATGGGTGCGTACGTGCAAGGATGCGTTTAAGTGTTGCATGCATGGGTGCGTACGTGCGTGTGTTCGTGAGTGCATGTGTACGTGTCAGTGTTGCACGCCAGCATGCGTGCGTGTGTACGTTATGTGTACGTGTCAGTGTTGCACGCCTACATGCGTGTGTGTCTTGCGTGTGTGCATGTGTACGTGCGGGGTGAGGCTACATGTCAGTCGACTGACTTCTTCATCTCTGGTCATTAGATTTTCCAGCTGTTGGATACGAGATCAAGGGCCTCCAGTTTAT
>LR880969.1:809687048-809702363 GCA_904067115.1 Aegilops sharonensis | reverse complement strand
GATAATGTGCGTGCGGGAGACACGTAGGCACATATATGTGCGTATAGAGGGCTAGTAGAGACCGTGCATGTGTATATATGCATGTGAGAGAAATAGTGTTTTCCAACTGAGATTAGTGAAAAGAGTGGTACATAGTAGTCAGAAAGAGAGATAGAGAAACAGAGAGAGCATGTGCGTGAGACACCCCGACACCCTGAGAGAGATTGTGAGCATGTGCGAAAGAGAAATGCCGATACATATAAAGTGTGTGCACTTATGCGTTAGATAGAGAGATATCTACGTGTAAAAGGCGGTTCTACGCATTAAATTAAAAATATATATGGCATTATTATTTTTGGATGAGATCATGAATTTTGCAAAATTGCGTATGGACAAAAATCGGTCTATCAGACACCCATACTCTATTGAATGCTAGCATGTGCATGTGTTTATTTCATATTATCGATCCATAGAGTGAGAGCAGTTTGAAATATAGGCAATTGATGCTTTTGCAATTCATATATAAACATTAATTAGTGCACTCCATGTTGTTAGTGTGAAGCACTTTATACATTTGTCACTTGCATGGATACATTCCAAATTGCTAGCTACGAAATAAAATACATGTCGAATTCAACATAAAGGGGGTTTCGAAGATTCGAATTCATAGGAAGTGCATTCACCTATTTGAACCCGAGATAATGGCATTTGTAAATCAGATGTAAAAGGGGGCATCAATCTTTGTTGTGAGTTTGAACATGGTATATATATTCATATGCATATCTAACTTGTTTTTTGCAACCAAGGAGATTATACCTGGAACCATGCATGAACTGAGGTAAGTTGCATATTTTTTAATATATACTCGTGTACAATGTATATTAAAATGTACCTCCTCCATTCCAAAATAATCATAGCTTTAGGATTTTCAAGAGTAAAGATTTTTGAAGTTTGACAAATCCTGAAAGTTCAATTCAAGAGAACCGAAAACGTTAATGCTTCTGCTCCCAAATATTGAACGAAGCGCCAAATAGGCCTCTGGTCACCCGAAACCGCGTGAGACTAATGTTTTGGTGGTAGGAAATTACTGTCCTGACTCTGGCCCGTGTAGCCTATCGGCCCGATGTCCAAAGGTCTAAACCGGGGTAGGTTTGTAACTTCACCAAGACACCAGTCTCAACCGCCTCCGATAAGCATTCATACGCCATGGGCGCCTAAACACCCATGCGCTCGGCCGAAATCTATCCCGCCCACATTTGGGACACCTGACATGACCGTCCTACCCCCAACCCGCAATATGTCCGAAATTTTAGATGGGGGCGAAGTTTGTAACTTTCCCCAAATTTCAAACAAGCGTGTCTCAAACCGAAACATTGTTCCCCCTTAGTTCCCCGCCTCCCTCCGTTTCCCCATTCATACTTCATGGGCACGAAAACGCCCTCTCCACCAGCCGCGAAACCCCAACCTCCTCCGTCCTCCACCCCATAGCGGCCAATCCACCGCCGCCCTCCTCCATCACGCCGAAGTCGGTACCCCGACGTCGTCGTCCAACGCAACCGCAACCGCAACGCCATCAAGGACTTAGCAGCTAAAGCTGAGGCAGAGCTGCCTCCACGACGCCGACGCCGACGTGCACCGTACCAGAACCACTCCGACCACGCCGTCCTGCGCCTCACTGCTGCGGCTCCACTGTCGCAACCGTCCACCGCACCGGAGCTGTTCCCGCTACACCGTCGTTCGCTGCCTCGGATCTGCTTCCCCGCCGCCGACAGACGGCCACCGCACCACACTCAACAACTTGGCCATGGGTTCGTCCAAGGCTGCACCGTCCTCCACAACTTCTGGTTTCCAGCGAACAACAAGAACGTCGGAAAAACAGAAGGAGGACACATCACTGCCAGCAGAAAGAGGTACTCCTCTTCCCTTATTCGCGCAAATCTTACGTCTCCGCTCACACCGTATTCATCCCACGAAAGAAACTACTTGAGTGCTTCTTACTGCATCTTCTTCGTGATACTAAATGCACAAGGTTTCCTCCCTTTTATTATTTCACCTTTGCTAGAGGTCAGTAGCCCGCCTAGATTTCAATTCTGGGTCAGTCGAACCGCAATTAAAAGAAGCAGCACCCGCTTAGGCGCGCGGAGCACCTAGTCCGCCTATTCCCCGGGGAGCAGCGCATCGGTGTCTATCATAGGGGTGTGGGGCGCAGGAGCTGCTTGCGCCCGATCTGGAGGTCGACGGGGCTTGAATGGATGGCCGGGGGGCGGTGCCAAGCACGGCGGTGCGGTGAGGTCGAGGGGAGGGCGCAGGCAGGGGAGGAATACTGGGCCGGTGGTCGCTGGCATTTCGAGGAAGATCGTCAACACTGACTGGTTGCAGGTAGATGAAGGCGATCTCCCCGTTCTTTGTACATCGAACGGTGCAGAAAAAATGGACTGACCTATTTGCTTTCAGTCGACTGTTATTTTCATAGAATCATGTAGTAATTGAGTGGGCCATGCATGTTGTAGAGCTATCATATGTCTCCCGTCATTTATTTCTCACCGACCTGCTATCTGCTACCTTTACACTGTACTAATTGTGCACACACTTCACCCATACTCACACTATTGTTTTTTTATGCATGGGTATTTCAGACTCTGGCGCAGTGTTGATGAATGCAGAAAAGAAAAGACAGAAGTCGCTCCAGTGTAATTCGAAGATAAGCAGTAAGCGTTTCAACACTCTAATGGGTGCAGTGTCAGCAGTTGGAGACAGTAAAAGTAGCTCTGCAGTTGATGATCTCAATTGCCACACACAACCATCCCAGGTGCTTGCTTTAACTTCACGCTGTCAAATGTGGTTGCATGTTGCATATGGTATCTAGCTTGTATTGCTTCCAATTTGGTTAAATTGCATCTGCTTACTTTACACATTATACCTTTAATAATGACATGCCTTCCTGGTTTTGATACATACTACATATGTCTATTAACCATGTTCGTACATCAAACTAATGCTCTTTTGTATCCCTCGTCAATCACTTATGATGAGACAGTCACCCGGGTGGGTTACTGTGAGACGCCCTACTCATTTAAAGAGTGTAGTGTCATCCTCCCCGCATGATTCTCAAGAAACAGCAAGGCTAAATGAAGATAGTCAACGTAGCTCTCTAGTTGATCACCGCAATTCCCCCACACCACCATCGCAGGTGCTTGCTCTTACTTGGCAGTGTGATATGTGGTTGCATGTTGCATATGGTGTCTACCTTGTAATGCTTCTAATTAGGGTAAATTGCATCTGCTTAGTTAACACATTATACCTGTGAATATGACATGCCTTCCTGTTTTTGGTACATACTACGTCTTTCTATTAACCATGTTCTTACATCAAACTACTTCTCTTGTGTATCCCTCATCAATGCTCCTAATTTGTTAAATTGCATCTCCTTAGCTTACACATTATACATGTGAATATGACACGCCTTCCTGTTTTTGGTACATACTACGTCTTCCTATTAACCATGTTCGTACCTCAAACTAATGCTCTTTTGTATCCCTCGTCAATCACTTATGATGAGACAGTCAGCCGGGTGGGTTACTGTGAGACGCCCTACTCATTTAAAGAGTGTAGTGTCATCCTCCCCGCATGATTCTCAAGAAACAGCAAGGCTAAATGAAGATAGTCAACGTAGCTCTCTAGTTGATCACCGCAATTCCCCCACACCACCATCGCAGGTGCTTGCTCTTACTTGGCAGTGTGATATGTGGTTGCATGTTGCATATGGTGTCTACCTTGTAATGCTTCTAATTAGGGTAAATTGCATCTGCTTAGTTAACACATTATACCTGTGAATATGACATGCCTTCCTGTTTTTGGTACATACTACGTCTTTCTATTAACCATGTTCTTACATCAAACTACTTCTCTTGTGTATCCCTCATCAATGCTCCTAATTTGTTAAATTGCATCTCCTTAGCTTACACATTATACATGTGAATATGACACGCCTTCCTGTTTTTGGTACATACTACATCTGCCTATCACACCATGATCTTACATCAAACTAC
Organism: Aegilops sharonensis; assembly: GCA_904067115.1. Taxonomy (NCBI): domain Eukaryota; kingdom Viridiplantae; phylum Streptophyta; class Magnoliopsida; order Poales; family Poaceae; genus Aegilops; species Aegilops sharonensis. The sequence goes on along the minus strand of LR880969.1, from coordinate 809,698,335 downwards.
TGTTCTTGTGTATCCTGCATCTATCGCTTATGATGAGACAGTCACGCGCGTTGGTTAATATGAGACGCAATAATCTTATAAAGAATGCAATTTCATCCTCTCCACATGATTCTCAAGAAACAACAAGCCTAAATGAAGATATTGAACGTTGCTCTGTACCTGAAGACAACACTTCCCCTACACCACCATCACAGGTGCTTGCTCCAACTTCGCAGTGTGATATGTGGTTGCATGTTGCATACGGTGTCTAGCTTGTAATCTTATATTTACTAATTGGATGCACCATACGAGTCTCCATAATAATCCACATCATTAAAATTAATTACACCATTGGTCTATATAATAGATCAATCTTGACCCCACGTTTATGTTACTCCACGGTGAAAAAAGAAGACCCAACGTACACGCGACAGAGGCCAAACTTGAATTCCTCAAAAAAAACGTGAACTAGCCTACACGTATTGGTCCATATCTACAGCCGTGATCGTCTAGGAGTCCAGTACCATGAATCCCTTTATTATGAACAGCACCACGTACCTATCGCTAAAGAAATCCAGGCGTACCTCTCCTTCTCGAGCGCCGCCTCTGTCACCGTATCCTTAAGATCGGCCTGGCCGGTACGTCGTTCCTCGCCCTTGCCGTACAGCCGCCAAAGTCCACCGCCTCCTCGACGGCTCCGCCATGGTATTCTCAAGATCCGCGTGTTCTCTACTTCGCGTGTCTTCTCCCTCGCGTCGTCCTTGCCGTGCAGCCGACAAAGGTCTCTGGCCCTCCCTCCATGTTCTCATCGCGTGAGGCTCAGCCGACCAAGGTCTCCACCACTTCGTCTAGGCTTCAATACTATGGCTTTTAAAAAGAACAGATAGATCAAGCTAAAGGACGTCCAAGAGATCAATAGATCAAGTAGCATCCGCTTACTTTCTTATTTGTTGGAACATAATCTCTTCTGGTGAGATTAATTAGGTAAAGGTATGAATTGTAATAAGCATATTTTGATTCTGAAGTTTCTATTTTCACATGTTTTTAATGGACCATGTTGAAATGCAGACGTCTGATTTGTGCCCTGACTATCGATTTATTTCTTGATTAAGGTGTTGATCCGCTGTAATTATTAGTTACTCTGAGGATAGAGCGTCTTATTTCTTGATGCATCATCGAGGTAAGACAATGAGCAGAATCTCCATAGACTGAAAATCATTCCTTGCACAGTGAAATAATGTTTGGAGATTGCAAGATCTTATTTGTTATTATGTGTAGTCTGTGGAGACTGGAGACACAAGTATTTATTTGTCCATCTGACAAGATAGAATTAGTAGTTACCTATATATGTCCCCTTTATTAGACAGGAATCAAAACTAATGACCAGGAGTTGATCTATTGTTGCAAAAAAAAACACAACATACCACATTAATATATTTGCTGCATGTATCAAATAGCAGATATGTGTGGTTGTAGTTTTCTTAATAGTGGAAGAGTGAAGCTATTTATTCCAGAGCTTAGGAGCGATCAACACCCAACTTAAGTAACTACTTTTGTTCACTAAACACATTCATTTCTATGTTTTTCAGTAATATGACATGAATGGTTGAACCTTGATGCAGTTTATTTTTTGAACTATAACCTTAATGCAGTTCTTCATGTTTTGCCTCAGAAAGTTGCGCTCAAGCAAACAAGATGCCCATAGCGCTATACTTTTGGGTATCTAATATCTATCCAGACCATTCAACGTGTATTTCTTTAAGTGAATTTCGTTTTATCTCCCATGGACTCATGGTACCTATATCAGTTGGCAGAACTGACCGTTACAGGTAGAGAACTAAAAGAGTGGACGGCATATAATATTTATGACAGGAAGTGATGCTAAATTGAAAGCTTAGACTATTTGTTTACTTATATGCAAAGAAAGAAGTAGAAATCTGTATCTATACATGGAAACTTGGAGATACATAAACTCTACTCTTGGCACCAAAATTGCTTATTTATGCAGAAGAAAAAGATTCTGCCCAATCATGCATGGTTCCGGTCCTCTCCACCGATTCCATTGCAGGCAAAACTTCTATCTATCCCTACATGGTAAAACGAATTATCTGAAAGTTTCTGGTCCCATATTGGTATCCCATGTTCCAGTAACGTACTGGTGGACTCTCTTAGTTATTGTTTAGTCTTTTGTTTGGACTAGATTTTTGTCTCAAGTGTAACCGGAACATGTGGAGAGATAGTAAACTTTGCTATTTCCGTTTTGTATTTGTATTAAGTATGTACACATAAAAGTAAGACTAATTTGTCTATTAAGATCTATAATTGTGAAAATGCACAGGGACATTTTTCGTTCTTGCAATCAATGTATGCCATCGTAGGTTTTCTTTTCTGCTGTTCCACCAACAGATTTGATGGCCTATTTTCCTACTCTGCATCTTGCTGCTGTCTACTGTCTATTCTTTGATTAGGGAAAAGCTAGACTGAGAAGTACATGGCGACCACCTGCTGATGCCGGATGCCAACATCCGTTCTATGAGATTGGATGGCGAAATTACAATGTGCGACATTCAACCATAAAGTGCTTTTTTTTCCTGGATCGCCCTTTCTAGGCTTTTGATTTCAGGTAACGTCACATTGCTTCGCTCTAATATGTCTCCGCTTCCATTGGTTAATCTAGCAGGCGTGTATATTGTTACAAGGTACTACAACCTGAGCGTGTCTAATAGAATATGATTATGCTCCACATTATTGGTTTACCACTTCTGAACTTCAGAAGTTAGTTTGATCTCATCAGGGAGTCAACAATATTACTTTGCGGCAACTCTGTGAAGTGTTGTTAGATGGCAGCCTCTATGATTCGAGGTACATATTTGTAGCGCTTACAACGTCCAAAGCAGCTTCTGTTATTGACGTCTGATCGGATGATCCGCTGGATAGAGCATGCAAGCACGGTTGGAGCAGCATAACAAGGAAGATGCAGTATGGATCACACAGTCACACTTACATGCCATCACGTGAACGGTCACGATGAGGTCATGTTCATCTGTAACATAAGTTCTATGTACCATGTCAAAATTAATCATATTTACACACTATTTAAAATAAGATCTTATTTGCACAACTATTCTATCAATAATACGCCAGTATGAGGAAACATATATATTTTATAGCGTCAGCTGGATCCTTATGTTTCAGAGAAAATGGATGTTTATTTGAGATATTTTCTTTGTGTAGGTATGATGATGTAAGCAAACATGAGGAAATAAAAATTACTTACAAGAGAGTGGATTATCTAAACCTGGGTGTTTCAATTTTGCCTGCAAACATGTGTGTGGGTCCTGAAAATGTTAGATTATTTATATTTATCAGTTAATGAAGATAGTAACTCCATGCACCTATCAATGAACTTGAGAATTTTACAGGTTCACTTTTCAATTCTCCCTCTTTTAATTCTATGTGGCTTTGCTTTCAAATTTAAGGTTGGGTCTAACACTCTTCGTAAATATAGCTCTGTTTACCTTCTATTGGTCCGCGGGGAACATGATATGCCTATATACAGCCATAGAAACAAACATCTGAACCAACGTCGACATGAATTCTATTTACAAAAGTTAGATCTTATATGCCTTTATTACTATAAAATTATGGTTCAATATTTTGTGATATATATGAAGTTTAACTTTCACGTGGGAACCTCCATGCAAATTCGAACACAAAAACAATATCAAAATATAAGTGAAAAACATGCACCGTGTTTCAGGCCTACAAAGTGTATCACCAAGCATGTATGATGGTATATTTACTTATACAATAATGGTAAAAAAGTAGAAAAATGTCTAGCCCGTGCTGGTGCACGGGTTGATGATTAGTGCTTCTAATTAGGGTAAATTGCATCTGCTTAGTTTACACACTATACCTGTGAATATGACATGCCTTCCTATTTTTGGTACACACTACATCTATGTGTTAACCTTATTCTTACATGAAACTACCTCTCTTCTGTATCCTGCATCAATTACTTACGATGAGTCACCTTTATTCGTTGCATATTGCATATTATTTCTAGCCTGTTGCCATGTATTGCTTCTAATTTGGTCAAATACCCCGGGGAACTAATGGGCCTCGATGGGACCTAGTGGAGAGAGAGAGGGGCCGGCCAGGGCAGGCCGCGCACCCCCTCCCCTTGAGTCCGAATAGGACAAGGAAGGGGGGCGGCGCCCCCCGTGCCTTCCCCCTCTCCCTCTCCTTCCTTCCCCATCTCTCCCTTTAGGTGGAAACCTACTAGGACTTGTGAAAGATCGAAGATGTCTCCTAGAGGGGGGTGAATAGGCGCTTTAAAATAATTACGGTTAAGGCTTGAACAAATGCGGAATAAACCTAGTGGTTAATTTGTCAAGCACAAAACCTAAAACAACTAAGCAAGATAAGCAACTATGTGATAGCAAGATATACGACAAAGAACAATATGGCTATCACAAAGTAAAGTGCAAAGTAAAGGGCTCGGGAAAGAGATAACCGAGGCACGCAAAGACAATGATGTATCCCGAAGTTCACACCCTTGCGGATGCTAATCTCCGTTTGGAGCGGTGTGGAGGCACAATGCTCCCCAAGAAGCCACTAGGGCCACCGTAATCTCCTCACGCCCTCGCACAATGCAAGATGCCGTGATTCCACTAAGGGACCCTTGAGGGCGGTCACCGAACCCGTACAAATGTCGATCCTTGGGGGCGGTCACCGAACCCGTACACTTTGGCAACCCTTGGGGGCGGTCACCGGTACCCGTCGAATTGCTCGAGGCGATCTCCACAGCCTAATTGGAGACCCCGACGCTCGCCCGGAGCTTTACACCACAATGATTGAGCTCCGAACAACACCAACCGTCTAGGGCGCCAAGGTACCCAAGAGGAACAAGCTCAAGGGTACCAAGCACCCAAGAGTAATAAACTTCTCAACTTGTAACTTCCACGTATCACGTGGAGAACTCAAACCGATGCACCAAATGCAATGGCAAGGGCACACGGAGTGCCCAAGTCCTTCTCTCTCAAATCCTACCGAAGCAACTAATGCTAGGGAGGAAGATGAGAGAAGAACAAGAAGGAGAACACCAAGAACTCCAAAATCTAGATCCAAGGGGTTCCCCTCACATAGAGGAGAAAGTAATTGGTGGAAATGTGGATCTAGATCTCCTCTCTCTTTTCCCTCAAAAACTAGCAAGAATCCATGGAGGGATTGAGAGTTAGCAAGCTCGAAGAAGGTCAACAATGGGGGAAGAACACGAGCTAAAGAGATGAGGTTCAATGGGGAAGAAGACCCCCTTTTATAGGTGGGGAAAAATCCAACTGTTATGCTCACAGCCCGCACAGAGCGGTACTACCGCTCCAAGGAGAAATCCAACCGCTAGGGCGGTAGTACCCCTTCGAAACACAACAGCGAGGAGGCAAAAAGGCCAGAAGAACCGTCGGAGCGGTAGTACCGCTTGACCTCACGGTACTACCGCTAGGGATAGCGGTACTACTGTTAAGGGTAGCGGTACTACTGCTTGTGAGCGGTACTAAAAAATTACATCCGGGCCTACCACCGCAAGACTTGGGACGAGTTTTACATCCTCTCCAATTCGCGGTAGTACCGCTGCAGCCTTTTCAGAACACCAAAACTGCCACAACTTTTGCAAACGGACTCCGAATTCCATGAAACCAAGTTTGTTGGAAAGATAGTGACAAGGGCTAACACAATCTTGAAAGAAATATCAATAATAATAAAATTAGAAAATTCTCATAATAAAATGTTGAGAACCCTTCCTCGGATAAGACCGGTAAAACCACCAACACCGAAAACATCATAGAAGACGCATGCGAACTCCGTTTTCGATGAACTCAAGCTTGTCATCAAGATGAACATAAGATCTAAGACTCGCAAAGAGAACCAAACAAGAACCAAGAAAAAAGATGCAAGGATGCAATGGTTTGAGCTCTCTACTAACGATACGATCAAGCTACCAACTTGAGAGCCCCCCTTGATAGTACGGCAAATGATCCTATAACCCGGTCTCCCAACTACCACCATGAGACCGGTAAAATAGAAAACCTATCAAGGGAAAACCTTTGCCTTGCACATGGTCCACTTGATCTAGATGATGACGATCTTGACTCCCTCAATTTGGACCACCTTTCTTGATTGCGTTGGCTCGATAAAGACTAGATGATTGCTCCCCCATAGTCCACTATGGGTGAGCCACTCTTCAGCTCATCTTCACAAGTCCATTGTCACCACAATGGGCGGCAAGCTTCAAGCACTTGATCTCTTCATGATGCATCACTTGAACTTGCACACCGCATCCTAACCCCACAAAGAACTCTCACGAAGACCATGGGTTAGTACACAGAGCGTAATTGACAATGCATACCATACCATGGGATCACTTGATCCCTCTCGATACATCTTCTACGCTTTGTGAGTTGATCAACTTGATTCACTCTTGACTTAGTCTTGATCAACCTTGAATCTTTCCAACTCTCTTCATTTGGGTGATGTCTTGAAGGTAAACATGAATGATCACATAATCTTCTTCTTCAAAACATGCTTGCAATAAGCTCAACACTCGCATGACCAATCTTTGGATAATTCCTTAATAGAACCTTGGTCAACTCATAAACTCCTTGAAACCAACGCATGGACTTCAAGAAAAGCCTATGGACAAAACCTTCAAATATAACTCAAGGCAACCATTAGTCCATAGAGATTGTCATCAATTACCAAAACCAAACATGGGGGCACCGCATGTTCTTTCAACTTGGAGTCCCCATAGGATTCCCCTATTGGAGGTGTGCCCTTGGAGGACTGGCCGGCCTTCCCCTCGCTCCTTTATATATGGGGGAAGGGGGCACCCTAGAACACACAAGTTGATTGTTTAGCCGTGTGCGGTGCCCCTCCACAGATTTCCATCTCGGTCATATCGTTGTAGGGCTTAGGAGAAGCCCTGCACCGGTAACTTCATCATCACTGTCAACACGTCGTCGTGCTTACGATACTCTCCCTCGACTTCGGCTAGATCTAGAGTTCATGGGACGTCACCAAGCTGAACGTGTGCAGACCGCGGAGGTGTCGTACCTTCGGTGCTAGGATCGGTCGGATCGTGAAGACATACGACTACATCAACCGCGTTGTCATAACGCTTCCACTTTCGGTCTACGAGGGTACATAGACAACTCTCCCCTCTCGTTGCTATGCATCACCTTGATAGATCTTGCATGATCGTAGGAAATCTTTTGAAATTACCGCATTCCCCAACACGTAGATCCCGCCACAACACTCTGCTTGGAACTGCTCCAACTGACAGCTCCACCATTCAATAAAAATACGTATCCGGATTGCGACTTGAGTCATCCGGATCAGTGTCAAAGCTTGTATCGACGTAACCACTTACGACAAGCTCTTTGTCACCTCCATAAACGAGAAACATATCCCTTGTCCTTTTCAGGTACTTCGGGATGTTCTGGACGGTTGTCCAGTGATCCACTCATGGATTACTTTGGTACCTCCCTGCTAAACTTATAGCAAGGCACACATCAGGTCTGGTACACAGTATAGCATGCATGATAGAATCTATGGCTGAAGCATAGGGGATGACTTCCATTTTCTCTCAATCTTCTGAAGTGATCGTATTGGGGAACGTAGTAATTCAAAAAAATCCTATGATCATGCAAGATCTATCTAGGAGATGCATAGCAACGAGAGGGGAGAGTATGTCCACACACCCTCGTAGACCGAAAGCGGAAGCGTTATGTTAACTCGGTTGATGTAGTCGAACGTCTTCGCGATCCAACCGATCCAAGTACCGAAAGTACGGCACCTCCGCATTCAGCACACGTTCAGCTCGATGACGCCCCTAGTGCTATTGATACAGATGATGAAGAGGGAGAGTTATGTTAGCACGACGGCGTGGCGACAGTGATGATGAAGTTACTAGCACAGGGCTTCGCCTAAGTACTACGACGATATGACTGAGGTGTTAAACTGTAGAGGGGGGCACCGCACACAGCTAAGAGATTGTTTGTCGTGCTTTGGGGTTCCCCCTACCCCCGTATATAAAGGAGGGAGGGAGGAGGCAGCCGTCCTAGAGGAGCGCGCCAAAGGGAGGAGTCCTACTAGGACTCCTGGTCCTGGTAGGAGTCCCGCTTCCTTTTTTGGAGTAGGAGAAGAGGGAAGGGAAAGAGAGAGGGAGAAGGAAAGGGGGGACGCGCCCCCTCCCCTAGTCCAATTCGGTTTGGCTAGGGGGGAACGCGCCACCTCCTGACCGCAGGCCTCCTCTTCCCAATAAGGCCCATGAAGGCCCAATACTCTCCCGGGGGGTTCTGGTAACCTCCCGGTACTCCGAAAAATACCCGAATCACTCTGAAACCATTCCGGTGTCCGAATATAACCTTCCAATATATCAATCTTTATGTCTCGGCCATTTCTAGACTCCTCGTCACGTCTGTAATGTCATTCGAGACTCCGAACAAACTTCGGTCAGCCAAAACACATAACTCATAATACAAATCATCATCGAACGTTTAGCGTGCGGAACCTACGGGTTCGAGAACTATGTAGACATGATCGAGGCACATCTCCGATCAATAACCAATAGCGGAACCTGGATGCTCATATGTGCTCCTACATATTCTATGAAGATCTTTATCGGTCAAACCGCATAACAACATGCGATGTATCGTTTGTCATCGGTATGTTACTTGCCCGAGATTCCATCATCGGTATCTTCATACCTAGTTCAATCTCGTTACCGGCAAGTCTCTTTACTCGTTCTATAATGCTTCATCCTGCAACTAACTCATTATTCACATTGCTTGCAAGGCTTATAGTGATGAGCATTACCGAGAGGGGCCAGAGATACCTCTCTGATACATGGAGTGACAAATCCTAATCTCGATCTATGCCAACCCAACAAACACCTTCAGAGACACCTGTAGAGCATCTTTATAATCACCCAGTTACGTTGTGACATTTGATAGCACACAAGGTGTTCCTCTGGTATTTGGGAGTTGCATAATCTCATAGTTAGAGGAACATGTATAAGTCATGAAGAAAGCAATAGCAATAAAACTTAACGATCATTATGCTAAGCTAACGGATGGGTCTTGTCCATCACACTAATGATGTGATCCCATTCATCAAATGACAACACATGTCTATGGTTAGGAAACATAACCATCTTTGATTAACGAGCTAGTCAAGTAGAGGTATACTAGGGACTATATGTTTTGTCTAGGTATTCACACATGTACTAAGTTTCCGGTTAATACAATTCTAGCAGGAATAATAAACATTTATCATGATATAAGGAAATATAAATAACAACTTTATTATTGCCTCTAGGGCATATTTCCTTCAGTATCCCACTGGCACTAGAACCAATAATCTAGATTACATAGTAATGATTCTAACAACCATGGAGTCTTGGTGTTGATCGTGTTTTTCTTGTGGAAGAGTCTTAGTCAATGGGTCTACAACATTTAGATCCGTATGTATTTTGCAAATCTCTATGTCTTCCTTCGCGACTTGATGACGGATGTAATTGAAGCGTCTCTTGATGTGTTTGGTTCTCTTGTGAAATCTGGATTCCTTTGCCAATTGCTCCAATATTGTCACAAAAGATTTCATTGGACCCAATGCACTAGGTATTACACCTAGATCGGATATGAACTCCTTCATCCAGACTCCTTCATTTGCTGCTTCCGAAGCACCTATGTCCTCCGCTTCACACGTAGATCCCGCCACGATGCTTTGCTTGGAACTTCACCAAATTACAACTTCACCATTCAATATAAATACGTATCCGGATTGTGACTTAGAATCATCCGGATCAGTGTCAAAGCTTGCATCAACGTAACCATTTACGACAAGCTTTTTGTCACCTCCATAAACGAGAAACATATCCTTAGTCTTTTCAGGTATTTCAGGATGTTCTTGACCGCTATCCAGTGATCCACTCCTGGATTACTTTGGTACCTCCCTGCTATACTTATAGCAAGGCACACATCGGGTCTGGTACACAGCATTGCATACATGATAGAACCTGTGGCTGAGGCATAGGGAATGTCTTTCACTTTCTCTTTATCTTCTGAAGTGGTCGGGCATTGAGTGTGACTCAACTTCACACCTTGTAACACAGGCAAGAACTCTTTCTTTGACGGGTCCATTTTGAACTTCTTCAAAACTTTATCATGGTATGTGTTTTGTGAAAGTTCAATTAAGCGTCTTGATCTATCTCTATAGATCTTGATGCCCAATATGTAAGCAGCTTCACCGAGTTCTTTCATTGAAAAATTCTTATTCAAGTATCCTTTATAGAAATTCTGTATCATTTCCAATCAACAATATGGCATCCACATATAATATTAGAAATGCTACAGAGCTGCACCTCACTTTCTTGTAAATACAGGCTTCTCCAAAAGTCTGTATAAAACCATATGCTTTGATCACATTATCAAAGCGTATATTCCAACTCCGAGAGGCTTGCACTAGTCCATAAATGGATCGCTGGAGCTTGCACACTTTGTTAGCACCCTTTGGATCGACAAAACCTTCTGGTTGCATCATATACAACTATTCTTTAAGAAATCCATTAAGGAATGCAGTTTTGACATCCATTTGCCCAATTTCATAATCATAAAATGCGGCAATTGCTAACATGATTCATACAGACTTAAGCATCGCTACCGGTGAGAAGGTCTCATCGTAGTCAACTCCTTGAACTTGTTGAAAACCTTTCGCAACAAGTCGAGCTTTGTAGACACTAACATTACCATCAGCGTCCGTCTTCTTCTTGAACATCCATTTATTTTCTATGGCTTGCCAATCATCGGGCAAGTCCACACTTTGTTCTGATACATGGATCCCATCTCAGATTTCATGGCCTCAAGCCATTTCGCAGAATCTGGGCTCATCATCGCTTCCTCATAGTTCGTAGGTTCATCATGGTCTAGTGACATGACTTCCAGAATAGGATTATTGTACCACTCTGGTGTGGATCGTACTCTGGATGACCTACGAGGTTCGGTAGTAACTTGATCTGAAGTTTCATGATCATCATCATTAGCTTCCTCACTAATTGGTGTAGAAATCACTGGAACTGTTTTCTGTGATGAACTACTTTCCATTTCGGGAGAAGGTACAATTACCTCATCTAGTTCTACTTTCCTCCCACACACTTCTTTCAAGAGAAACTCCTTCTCTAGAAAGGATCCATTCTTAGTAACGTATATCTTGCCTTCGGATCTGTGATAGAAGGTGTATCCAATAGTTTCCTTTG
>LR880969.1:809667392-809679084 GCA_904067115.1 Aegilops sharonensis | reverse complement strand
TTTATTATTGCCTCTAGGGCATATTTCCTTCAGGTCAGGCATTGAGTCTGACTCAACTTCACACCTTGTAACACAGGCAAGAACCCTTTCTTTGACTAGTCCATTTTGAACTTCTTCAAAACTTTATCAAGGTTTGTGCTTTGTGAAAGTCCTAACAAGCGTATTGATATATCTCTATAGATATAGATGCCCAATATATAAGCATCCTCACCGAGGTCTTTCATTGAAAAACTCTTATTCAAGTATCCCTTTATGCTATTCAGAAATTCTACATCATTTCCAATCAACAGTATGTCATCCACATATAATATTAGAAATGCTATAGAGCTCCCACTCACTTTCTTGTAAATACAGGCTTCTCCAAAAGTCTATATAAAACCATATGCTTTGATCACCTCATCAAAGCGTATATTCCAACTCTGAGATGCTTGCACCAGTCCATAAATGGATCGCTGGAGCTTGCACACTTTGTTAGCACCTTTAGGATAGAAAAAACCTTCTGGTTGCATCATATACAACTCTTCTTTGAGAAATCCATTAAGGAATGCAGTTTCGACATCCATTTGCCAAGATTTCATAATCATTAAATGTGGCAATTGCTAACATGATTCAGACAGACTTAAGCATCGCTACGGGTGAGAAAGTCTCATTGTAGTCAACTCCTTGAACTTGTCGAAAACCCTTTGCAACAAGTCAAGGTTTGCAGACAGTAACATTAACATCAGCGTCAGTCTTCTTCTTGAAGATCCATTTATTCTCTATGGGTCTACGATCATCGGGAAGATCCACCAAAGTCCACACTTTGTTCTCATACATGGATCCTATCTCAGATTTCATAGCATCAAGCCATTTTTTGGAATCTGGGCTCATCATAGCTTCTTCATAGTTCGTAGGTTTGTCATGATCAAGAAGCATGACTTCTAGAACAGGATTACCATACCAATCTGGTGCGTATCATGCTCTGCCAAACCTACGAGGTTCTATAGTAGCTTGTTTTGAAGTTTCATGATCTCTATCTTTAGCTTCCTCTCCAATTGGTGTAGGCATCATGGGAATAGATTTCTTAGATGAGCTACATTCCAAATTGAGAGCTGGTACAATTACCTCATCAAGTTCTACTTTCCTCCCACTCACTTCTTTCGAGAGAAACTCCTTCTCTAGAAAGGTTCCATTCTTAGCAACAAAAATCTTGCCTAAGGACTTATGGTAGAAGGTGTACCCAATTGTTTCTTTCACTACAAAAAAAATACACTTCTGTGATGATACGTGTTTGTCACAGTAGGTCACGTTTTCTGTCATGCATGTACATCCATGACGATTTTATGACAGAATCAAGATAGCCATACCTGTGCTGTCATAGAAGTGTTCCATGACATTACCAAAATTATCATCACGGAAGTGTCCACTTCCATGACGATAAATCGCACGTCACAGAAGTGCTTTCGTCAAGGGTGACCGACACGTGGCATCCACCGTAACGGATCGCGTTAAGCTATCGGGTCGGGTTTTGGATCCGAAAACCTGTTAACAGCCCCGACCAATAGGGATTTTCCACGTGTAAAATCATCATTGGCTGGAGGAAACACGTGTTGGCTCATCGTTGGGACAGATGTCATCCACTCATTGGACAAAAGGCGCCTATGATACGTCAACACGTGGCACGGCCCAACAAAGGCCCATTCCAGCGAAAATTCCGGCCTGTTTGACTTGGTCAAAAGGTGGCGTGCCGGCCCACGGAAAGCCTCTTAACGGCATGTTCGCATATAGCCCATTTACAGCCCGCAAACACAGGGCCCATTACGGCCTATCTGAATTAGGCCCAGTAGCGTCATCTGGGCCGTCCAATATGATTCTAGCCCATTTTAACTTCCGGCCCATGTATGGCCCATGACGTCTTTCGGCCCATATGAGGCCCTTTGTAACTCTTGGCCCATTAATGGTCCATGCTGAAACTAGCCCATAATGACAGTGTATCACTTTATAACCATTAACGGCCCATTATTCCATTGGGCCGTTTCCAGCCCATGTTATCTTTCGGCATTTTAGGGCCCATTTTTTCTTGGGCTCATTTCCAGCATTCGGTTACTTACGGCATGTTACTGTCATTTTCTGCTTGTGGGCCTAATTCAGCCCGTTGTTACAGTCGGCCCATTTGTGGCCCGTAAATACGTTGGGCCGTTTTCATAGCGTCATCAAATACGGCCTATTAACGACGGCCCGTTATGGTCGGCCCATGAACGGATGATTCCAAGTCAAGCCCGTTTACGGCCATAATGTGGTCTGTTATTGGCCAATCGATCCTACGGTCCATATAAGGCCCATTGATGATATGACCCATAGAAGGCCCATTGTTTCTATGGCCCGTAGAAGGGCCATTGTTTCTACGGCTGGTAGGAGGCCCAGTGTCACTACAGTAAATGTGTAGCCCATGGTTATTGTGGCCTATTTTTAAAAAATAGGTTATTACGGCCACTAGCAAACCGCGGAAGAAGAACTGCACTGACTACAAGCAAACAGATAAACAAGACAACAAGGAAATAAATAAGCAAGCAACTAACGCTAGGCTATAACGGCTATTACACATATTACATCCACTGGGCATCAAAGTTTGCCACCAGTGCAAATATAGGGAACAAAGCAGCATATCATATACACTGGTTGTCAAAGTTGGCGACCAGCGCAAATAAACGCCGCAGCAAAACAAATCCTGAACTGAAGCCACTTCAGAAGATCTCAAGAAACAATATCCTGGGTACCCATAATGCTGGCAAGATGCTTAGCAAGATTATTAACTTTCTCTTGTTTGGCGCTTAAATCCTCCAGCGCTTGTTGTTGCACCAGGAAGTATGCATCTGAATTCTGCATGGACTTCCTCAATCCTTCCGCTTCCTGTCGCAGCACATCTGATCAATGTCTTTCAACTTGAAGTTGAGACTCAAGAAGACGAACTGATTCAGGAAGCGAGTTCGAAGAGCTTGTGCCAGCAGTAGTGGCCAGTAACTCGAACACTACATCAAGACATGACTTTTGGGTTCTCTCACTGTCGTCAAGATAGTTTTTATCATCTTTCTTGGAGACCAATAGGGATGTCTCACTATCTTGAACCTTATCTGCATTACTTCCTTTACCATTGCATAACGCGGTACTGTTCTCCAATATTTTGTCTGCATTCTAAAAGAGAAACAAGCAGACACATCACAGGTTTACCTTGTTGTATATGGAACTCATTTTGGCAAATGAGTTCAGTAGTAAAGTGGACATGATAAAAGCATGAAACAAACATATATCTATGTACCATGGTCACTTTATGGTCCATGTCATTCTAGTTTTTGTTGATCAAGATAGAGACACAGTTCAAATAATATTTGTTCAAGACAAAGCAGAATATATAGAATAGAAGTGTGGGAAACTATAGAGCAATAACAACACTTGTAATGTGCATGACATGAGAAAATAACTGTTTATTCAATTGAAACTGAAATCAACATAGAGCAGGTTACAACAGCAAACCAGTTAAAGAAACAGGTTTAAAACATACCTGTTGCGCCATTGGAGTTTTAGTTCCACCCTTCAAATTTGAAAATAGTTGGTATGAGTAAATACAGTAATGCAAGAGTAAAGGAGTATGAACCATAGCTACAGAACCTGACCTAAGAACAAATCTTCTTCTCCTTTAAGCGTTGAGTTGGGATTCGGAGTGGTGGTCCTCATGCTTTGGGCACTGCAGTTCCCTTACTAACTGCTCGTGTTTGGGTGCTTTGTGGTGGAGGCGGTGCTGTGTCAACTGGAACTGGGTTACTATCTGCCGGGGTTGGGGTTAGAAGGGGTGTAGCTGGTTCTCTGTCCAACTGGGTAGGGGTACAATCTGCGAGAGTCTGGGTTATGTGTGGTGGATCTGGTCCTTGGGCAAGTACAACCGTGGTTCTATCTGCATCAACTGGTAGCACTATCTTTTCTGAAGACCGTGTTGTTACTCCCTTAGATACTGCCATCACCCTCTCCAATTCAAATGGCTGATAAACAAGAAAAGTAATTGAAAGTATAGAGATTGTATGATAGACAGGTGCAATGGATAGTGGGGAATAAAAGAGGGCATGAAATATTTCACATTTATGTTGTCTAACCAAACAGGATAGCATGACACAATTTCACATATATGATGGCTAACTAAACAGGATAGCATGACATAATTTCACATTATGATGGCTAACTTAAAAAGATGGAAAGACATAGTTCAAAATATGATGACTATGTACACAGGATGACATGATATAACTATATAATGTGTTTATTAAATAGGTTGGCATGCCATAATTCACATACATTCACGGATAGAATGCCATAATTCAAAATATAATGACTGTAAACACTAAACAGGATGAGATGATATAACTATATGATGTCTTTATTAAATGGGTTGCCATGCCATAATTCAGATAGATGATGTGTGTGTACTATGTAAACATGATGGCATGATATAATTCAAATATATGTTTTATATAGTAAGCAGGTAAGAAGATGAAAATCCATATATGCTGTAAAAACTAAGCAATGCAAGACAACATGCATGACATGGGTAATATAACTCTGCCAAATTTGAGCATAGACCTCAGGGGGGAAATAGGACTGGTCATCAGTCTCTGAATCCTCCTCTAAGGAGTTGTTTGTAACCAGCAAGATGTCTGCTTCAGTAGGTAGCATTGTCTTCTCTGAATACCTTATTTTCACTCTAGATACTTCCATCACCGCTTCAAATGGCTGATGCACAGGAAGAGTAGTTGAATATACAAACATTGTCGACAAATGGAACACGTAATACAAAAAAATGATAGCATGATATAATTCACATACATGATGATTGGCTAAATAGCATGGCATTGCATAATTCACATATATAATGCCTTTGCAACAAGATAGCATTGCATAATTCACATATATAATGTCTTGCAACAAGATGGCAATGCATAATTCACATATATGGTAATTAGACACTGAACAGATGGCATTAACACAAAGCATGTCTAAACTAATCAAATGACATAGCAATGTGAGACACCATACGCACGATATGAGCAACATAACCCTGCCAAGTTAGAGCATACACCTCGGGGGGGGGGGAATAGGACTGGTCATCTGTCTCTGAATCCTCCTCTGAGGAGCTATCCGTAACCAGCGAGATATGCGCTTCGTCAGATAGCATAGTCTGCTCTGAAGACCTTGTTTTCACTCCAGAATTTTCCATCACCGTGTCAAATGGCTGATGCACACGAAGAGCAGTTGAATGTACTAACATTGTTGACAAATGTAATATGTAACGAAAAATAAGGATGGCCTGATATAATTTACACATAAGATGACTGGCTAAGTAGGACGGCATTGCAAAATTCACATATATGATGCCTGGCTAAACAAGATGGCGTTGCATAATTCACATAAACGATGAATAAACTAAACAGATGGCATTCGCACAACGGATGTCTAAACTAAGCAGATGACATATTTGATGTATAAAGTAAGCAATGCAAGGCACCATATGCATGATATAACCAACATCAGCATGCCAAGTTAGAGCGAAGACCTCAGGGGGTAAATAGGAGTTGTCTTCTCCTTCTGAATCCCCCTCAGAACAGATATCTTCCTCTCGATTACAATCCGAAATACGTGGAGGGGGGTTGCCTTTGCACCTACCATGGAGCGATGTCTGCATGAAATTTTATTGCCACGCAAGGCTCATCTCTTTTGCTCTACATGTTCAGTTCCATTGTTTACAATAACTGTCAAGCATAGGAATAAAACATAGTGAGATTATGTAAGGAGTGCATGCGGAAATCCAGAGTGATGGTAGCAACCTGTGGATAGACCCAAAACCAATAATAGCAGGCAGATAATTGCTTCAGTTAAAAAATATAGATAATGGCTTCTTTACTGTTTGTTTCCCGCCCAACATGAAACTCATAGTAGACACCCGAAATTAACCAGATAGTAGATAGATACTATTGATTGTGGCCCCGATATGTACCCCACAACCATTTAAAAGCTCAAGTTTGACCAATAGTTTGGAGCTGACTCAGAGTCTAATCGATGAACAGGACGATAAAGTAGCATGTAACATTAAGCGATGCATAACGTAAGAAGATACGAAAGAGTGTGACCTCTCTTGCGGACCCGTGTAGTCCTCGAGGTCATCTGCTCGGTTGATGATGGTAATGCAGTTTTCATGGCTGCCGGTGGCGGGGAAGAAGATCTGAGGCGGCGAAAGACAGTCTGGAGGCCGGATCCCTGCTGTGCTGGACCCTTCTATCGTTGGAGCAGCTGAGCTGGGGTGGACGACGGCGCAGCAGGAGCGGAACAAACTACACAAGGTTTTCTTTGACAACTATCTGTAAGAGAAGTAATTCTGTAAGGGCTCATTTGAATTGGAGGATTCCAACAATGCAGGGATAGGAAATAGACAGGAATAGGATAGGAATGCACATGCAAAACAGAGAATTTAAACACATAGGATTTCTGCCAATCTAGGTGTTTGATTCACAACAATTGGAAGATCACAGGATGCAAAGAAGCATGGTGAGATTAAGTCAAACCACAAGAAAATGTACGATTATAGTGCTATTATGCTACTATCTCTTAGTCGTGTGCTTCATGAATAGGAATTTGAAAAGGAGGACAAGTGAAAATTAAAATTCCTACATTTTTTCTTTCAAGGAGACACTAAAGGAACAAATCCTACAGTTTTCCTTTGCTCCATTCCTTTGAACCAAATTCATGAATAGTAGTACCGTAGGAAACTTTCCAATTCCTATGTGTTTCATTCACTTTTCCTTTCAAGCACTGGCGATTCTAGTAGGCAGGCTTGAGCAAGGAAAAGCCTGCACTAAAAAAATGTTTTTGTGCTACTTCTATTACTTTGGACCCAGGCCACTGCCCTACTAGCTCAACTCCCAGGGTCATCGACAAATGCACAGCTCAAACGCGCAAAGATAAAAAATGATGGCGTTCAAGAGAGTCCATCACGGATAGCTAAGTTGCGTGGTACCTCACTGCTTGTCATATAGTAGGATAAAATAATCATATTTCCCGTTACTACGTGTGCTCAGTGGACAATATATATAACATGTAGAGTAAAAAAGAGATGCAACACGTGTACAACCTCTTTGATGAAGCCATGTCGATCTTAGCGTGATTGGGTTGGCCGGCGAGGAAGCTCTGGCTGACTTGGCTGTCGGAGGAGGGGAAGAAGATCTTAGGCATCTTGAGATGGAGCCCGAGGTACTGCTCCGCTGTGATGGAGGGTTTCATCGTTGGAGCAGCTCTGGTGAGTTGTACGACGCCGAGGCTGAAGCAGGACAAGAGAGACAACGTTAACCTGAGTGGAATTCGAATAGCATCTCCAATACATGACGTAAAATACATAACCACAAAGTGCTAGATGTAAAATATATCAGCCGCTCATCTCTGAACTTAACTGTCGAAACTGAATTTAACTGTCGAAACTGAACTTAACTGTCGAAACTGAATTTTGCTGTCGAAACTAAACGCGGTAGCAAGGTGAGGCTACACGCCGGTCGACTGACTTTTTCATCTCTGATTAGTCGATTTTGCAGCCGTTGGATACGAAATCAAGGGCCTGCAGTTCATCGTCAACCTCCACCCCCCTGAGCCGCCAGCCACCACCGGCCAAACAGCCGCCCCGCCCGCCCTGAAAACACTCCCCACCGCCGGTCCACTGTCGCTCCGACCATCCCTCTAGCCCCCCCCCCCCCCCCCCCCCGGCGCCCCCCCCCCCCCCCCCCCCCGGCGCCCCCCCCCCCCCCCCCCCCCGGCGCCCCCCCCCCCCCCCCCCCCCGGCGCCCCCCCCCCCCCCCCCCCCCGGCGCCCCCCCCCCCCCCCCCCCCCGGCGCCCCCCCCCCCCCCCCCCCCCGGCGCCCCCCCCCCCCCCCCCCCCCGGCGCCCCCCCCCCCCCCCCCCCCCGGCGCCCCCCCCCCCCCCCCCCCCCGGCGCCCCCCCCCCCCCCCCCCCCCGGCGCCCCCCCCCCCCCCCCCCCCCGGCGCCCCCCCCCCCCCCCCCCCCCGGCGCCCCCCCCCCCCCCCCCCCCCGGCGCCCCCCCCCCCCCCCCCCCCCGGCGCCCCCCCCCCCCCCCCCCCCCGGCGCCCCCCCCCCCCCCCCCCCCCGGCGCCCCCCCCCCCCCCCCCCCCCGGCGCCCCCCCCCCCCCCCCCCCCCGGCGCCCCCCCCCCCCCCCCCCCCCGGCGCCCCCCCCCCCCCCCCCCCCCGGCGCCCCCCCCCCCCCCCCCCCCCGGCGCCCCCCCCCCCCCCCCCCCCCGGCGCCCCCCCCCCCCCCCCCCCCCGGCGCCCCCCCCCCCCCCCCCCCCCGGCGCCCCCCCCCCCCCCCCCCCCCGGCGCCCCCCCCCCCCCCCCCCCCCGGCGCCCCCCCCCCCCCCCCCCCCCGGCGCCCCCCCCCCCCCCCCCCCCCGGCGCCCCCCCCCCCCCCCCCCCCCGGCGCCCCCCCCCCCCCCCCCCCCCGGCGCCCCCCCCCCCCCCCCCCCCCGGCGCCCCCCCCCCCCCCCCCCCCCGGCGCCCCCCCCCCCCCCCCCCCCCGGCGCCCCCCCCCCCCCCCCCCCCCGGCGCCCCCCCCCCCCCCCCCCCCCGGCGCCCCCCCCCCCCCCCCCCCCCACCCCCTGAAAATCGACTGACCCAAAAGTCGATTCAGTCGACTAAAGTGTAGCTAAATCGGAGCAGCATCGCAAGCAAGAGTAAGAGCGAGAGCAGCAGCGTGAGCAAGAGCAATAGCAAGAGCAGACCAGGCAGGGGACCGAGAGCAAGAGAAGAGCAGCAGCGCGAGCGAGAACTAAAGCAGCAGCAGCTCCTACTGATGTGGACGTCGCCGCCGAGGGAGCGACACCGTGGAGAAAGTGGCCGGCAATGCCGCCGTGGATGGAGTCGCGCCGTGTCGGCTCGGGACCGAGCGCCGGCAGCACCGTGAGATCGAATCAAGAAGAAAATGCGGTGATTAGTGTACAAACTCTTTGGTGGCGCCGATTAGGCCGCAGCTTCATCCGAGGAAACGGTGATGATGATGCTCTTTCGGTGGTGCAGGTGAAGATGGCGGTGTGGGAATGGAGGTGGCACGAAAGACAAGGGGAAGATCGGGGCAGCTCCTTGGAGGTGGAGGATGGGGTGGCTGAACCGGCGGGACGACGAGATCGACGACGGATCCTTATCCGGTACGGTGGATGAGGGACGTCGAGGTGTTTCTGTGGACGATGTCGTCGGGGAACAGGCTCCGGCTGGGTGGCGGACGGAGCAGGGTGTGGGGCTTCGTCACGGGTTTTCGCGGCCTCGGTGTACGAATGGGTGGGCGGATGGGATGGCAGTGGGGAACCATGGCTTAAGGACGCGCTTGTCCAAAATGTGGGGTAAGTTACAAAAGTACCCCCACTGATTTGAGGCGGTTCTTTCAGTTCAGAGGTACCACGGGCATTTCACGTGTCGGGATTTCGCAGGAGGTGGGAGTTTTCGCACGCGTTATAATTTCGGAATAGCAAGGCGGGGGTTGAGATGGAGGGAGTTGTCGGAGCACAATGAGACAAAGATATATCTTAAATATTTCGGGCTAACAAGATGCGGGTTGAAATTTCTGCACAAGCCTAACGTGTACTGTACCAAATCAATTCGCACTACAAATGTCATTCAAAACTTTGAATTCATGTTATGTTCAATTAAAATATTTTGCTACATGTATAATGCATGCAACCTACTACTCAAATGAACGTTTTAGTGCATTCCAAACGTATATACTACCGCTTCAATATGAACTAAATTTGAATTCGTTTCTCTATTTCAATAAGATCTACAGTAATGATTGTTGTGAAGTCAAAGCATTTGAATTCGTTTCTCTGTTTTAATAAGATTTACAATCATCATTATTGTCAAGATAAACCCTCGTTTGTGTATTATCTTCACAGCACACCACATGATTAGTCTCGAGTTACATATGAACTATGTGTACTATAAGAACTCGAACTCGATTTTTTGAATCCACTTTATGTTGATTTCAAATCCGGTAATTGCCTTTGGCTCCTAGGTGCATATGCACCCATTGTCGAAATACACATTTCGAAAAGTTGAAAAATTTGGAACAAAAATCCCGCGTGTATATCCGGACATTTTATGTGCGTGCACAAGATTTCAGTGAAAAACGACGTTTGTTGTGGCTTGTGTAAGAAAGACAAATTCTGATGCTTCATTCTAACTATTCATGAGGCATTTCTTTATCTTTTTTACACAAGCCACAAAAAACGTCGTTTTTCACCGAAACCTTGTGAACGCACATAAAATATCCGGATATACACGTGGGATTTTTGTTCCAAATTTTTCAACTTTTCAAAATGTGTATTTCGACAATGGGTGCATATGCACCTAGGAGCCAAAATGCCGCTCTCTTTCAAATCACATTACATTTCTAGCTCTAGCTAGATCTTCATAATATAAACCATGTATCATATGTATAATGTGTTTATCACATTATGTATGGTTCCCCGCCCCCCTACGCCTACAAGTATTTAGATGTGAGTTGCAAACACCACACATTACCACAAATTCAAATAAAATGTGAGAATTTTCGATATATAGTATTGTTTAGATTGTTCGATATTTAGTTGTAAGCTGCAAACGCCACCTATTATCACAAATTCAAATAAAATGTGAGATTGTTTGATGTATAGCATGGTTTAGATTGTTCGACATTTAGCTGTGAGTTGCAAACGCCATGCATTATCACATTATGGTATAACATGTGCACAGCACGCGTATCACCGCTATATTCATGCATGCATATGTTTAAAACACTATGATCTTCTATTCAAATAAATAAATCCACTTTCATATCAAATTATGATCTTTGTTAGTCTATTACACCCACACAATCCTCTAACCTTTGTAGCTACCACTAACTTTATCTCATGCATGCACACGCCCTCCTCGCCCTCCCCCTCCCTCGGCATTCTATCCACCGGGCACATTCATTTTTTTTCTTTAGGTCGTTCTCCCAGAGTCTCCACAACTCCTTTCCGACACACACCGATCGATAAACCTCTCCAGCGATGCCTGCCTACAACATACACACGCACCTTCAATCTCCTCCTTTATGTGTCCTTGCCTCGTGTCTCTCATACGGTCACACACATGTGTAAACTCTCGCCCCTCTTTTCATCGATCTCACAGCCGCACACTCCTCCCCCTATCTAGCTAGTAGCTGGGCCTCTTGCACCACCTCCTAGCTCCCTTCTCTCTGTCTATCCGTCTCGTTGGGCCTTATTTTCCTCTAACAAACGGACGTACATCGACCGATCTCCCGCTATACATATAGCTAGCTAGGTCCTGGCTTATAATTCATTTTTACCCACGCGTCGATCAATCTACCTCATTAGTTATGTCTCTCTTCCTCCGACAAACAACAATTGATCTATTGATCTAGTTAGGTTTGCTTACCAAACACATGGTTCCCCTTTGCGTCCTGACAGATCTATCACGCACAGGCACACACAGAAACACATCCCCACTCTTATTGATAACATTGCAGTTCCACCCTCAGTTTGTCTAGCAGGCCTCTCCGACCATCTTCAAGAAGCAACTCCATCACCCATCCAGCACTTTACCCCTCTCCCTCCCTCTCTCTCTCTCTCCTCTCTCTCT
>LR880969.1:809638782-809656113 GCA_904067115.1 Aegilops sharonensis | reverse complement strand
AAAATTTTCAGAAAAAGATTTTCTACAACATGAACACTATTTTAGCTTCAAATAAAATACACACAAATTTTAATAATTCACACAGTGCTACCGGTCCAATAAAATCCAATAAAAATCATTTTTAAAATACCAAAATGACTTCAAATTAATTCTCTCCAATTTTCTGATGTAGGGAATCATGTTACCCTATTTTCCATATATTTTGTTTTTGGAGAAAAATAATTTGAATAAAACTCAAATAACTCCAAATTGGAAATAAATTCAAAAGAACTTTGAATTTTAATTCTTTTAAAACTCCCAACTCATATTTCATTTAATTTGAAGAAGTCATTTTATCTTCTCTCGTGAAAATCATTGAGTTGCATAAAGTTTCAGAATTGGAAATATTTTCCAAATGAAATTCAAATATATTCAACACCCCTTGTCATTTAAACAAATGGAAGAAGTCATGTCATCTTCTCTCCAGGGTTTTGTGATGAAAAGAATTTGAATTCCCAAAGATCATGAAAGTTTGGGAAAGTCCTTTTATTCCCTCTCATTAAACTTTCAAAAAGTTTCAAATTCACTCACTTTCAGTCGATCAATCAAACAATCAACCAAAACTATCTATGTGTTTATAACATTCCAAAATTTAGAATTTTGGGATGTTACACTGACACGGAGTTTTTTTAGTCCCTGCACCAAAATGTCCTTGTAAACAAACACCCTCTAATAATGCCGCTGGAAAATTGATGCAATGCCACAGTTAAAAGCAAATTACATGTTTAACAAATTTTATTGTTAATATAATCTCTATGTTAATATTAGTCAATGCCACCGTTTGAGAAATGCTACTGTCTTGCTTTCTTTCCCATTTTGATAAGGTAGATGCTTTTTTTTGTTGGCTTCTGTGTCATCCACTGTTATTGACCACTAGTTGTTTCCTTTGCACCTCTGTGTAAACAGGGTTATATACTTCACCTTGTTGCCATTGTGACCTTTTGTTGCAATGCACAAAACACTTTTGTTTTAAGAGTGTTTTGTGCGGTTCAACCAAAATGTCACACCGACAATGTTGCTTGATTGCTTGACCTTAGTGGAACTGCACAAGAGGAGATCTTACTTCCTATCCGTGTTGGCAAATTTGGTTCAGATCTTCTTCTTGTGAGTTGTTTGAATTCCGCATCATGAGAGGTCAGTACTAGCCTTCTTTCACATGATTCTGCAGTGTGCTTTCATATGTTATGCTACTTGTACGGTAATGTTGCTTGATTTTAGTGAACAACACAAATGGAGACAAGACTTCCAATCTGTATGTGCACCGTAATATCCCATTGAGGTAAGATGAGGATATTTCACAACTGTTGGCCCACTTTCATCAGAAAATTAATGTCATTGTTTAGTGTTATACTTGTGCTCCCTAATTGACATGCCAAATCTTACATTGAAGGTGAAGCTTGTCTGTTATTGAACCAAGTGATGAACGGGAAGAACAAGCAGAAGAAAAACAAAAATCAACTCTCGGTGCTGTAATGAAGCACTGGAACTGTGATGACACAAGTAATGATATAGTTTTGGGAAACGTTTCAGGCCGGGGCGCCGGCCGAACCTTCGGCCGGTCGCGAGCCACGCTGGCGCCCCGCGCCCGCCCAAGCCACGCCCCACGTGAGACACCAGATATTGTTGGGCCCCACGTGGACCACCCTTCCTCCCTTTTATTTTTTCCCTAACTACTGTATTCATCCCCTACCTCCAGATACATCCTTTCCCGTGGCCATTTTTCTTCTTCCCTTTCCCTGCGTTGCTGCCTACCAGCGGCCGCTGCCGGCCGTCTGCTTCGCCGAGCCAGGGGGACTACCCAATTGCTGGTAGTCAGCGGCCGCTGCTTCGCCGAGCCAGGGGGACTACCCAATTGCTGCTAGTCCTCCTCCTCCACACATCTTCTCCCCCAAAACATCTCTCCTTCTCTCTCAAATAAGCCATGGTTCAAGACGAGGCAAGGTCTGGGAAGGAAGCTGCAACCGGTGCCCGGGGAGGCTGCGACCCGACCATGAGACGGCGAGCATGGTGACCTCAGGATGGCAAGGATAGGGCGACGCTCCTCCGAGAAATCAATCAACATCATTATTTTTGCTACATGCTTCAACCGGCGTCGGAATTTGCTACAAACGGGATCGCATACTGCTGCCACCGGAGTCATGTTTTGCTACAATGCGTAATCGATCTTGCGTTTTTGCTACAATCGATGTCGCTTTTTGCTACAACCGTTTCCATTTTTTGCTACATATGTTCAGATTGTGTTGCGACCCAACGACGGCGGCGATGACTTTTTTGCTGCAACCGTAATAGAGTTTTGGTACATCCAGCAACAATTTTTGCTACATCCATTCTTTTTTCGCCGGCGACGATACAATAGAGAGATACAACAGCCGGCAATGATGACAAGTTTTTTCGCTGAAAAAGCTGCAACGGGCATCGTCAAAAGCTGGAACCGGCCATCAGCGGAGCTGCATCTAGTGTGGTGGTGCCCCGGCAGCCATGTCGGGCACCTCTCGCGGAGCTCGACGCCCATGGCCATGGCGACAGCCCTCGCGGAGCTCTACGGCCATGGCCATGGCAGCACCCCTCACGGAGCTCGATGCCGATGGCCATGGCAGCACCCCTCGCGGAGCTCGACGCCCATGGCCACGGCAGCATCCCTCGCGTAGCTCGACTCCCATGGCCATGGCGTGCCCTAGCAGCCACGGCGGCATCCCTCCAGCGGAGCTCGACGAACATGGCCGTCGTGTCCATCACCAGGCGGGGAATCGCGGGTCACAGGGGGGCGCGTCCAGCGCGAGGAAGGAGACGAGTTTGGGGGAGAATCGAACGGTTACGGGCGCGCAGATCGTACGGCTACCGAGCGACCGGCCGAACTTTCGGCCGGTGCGCCGGCGCCTATCGTTGCCCTATAGTTTTGCATCTTAATTTATTGCCATGGCTGGAACAAGCAATTGTTTTGCCACTGATTTGATGCCACTCTTAATGTAATACGTAATTATCTCTACTTGTGCAAACAAAGATCTTCTTTGAAGATACCATATATTTTAGTGGAATTGCACAAGAAGATGTTGGAAACATTAAACTAATCGAGGAGTATATAGTAAGCATGGCCACCATAGTAGATAGCAACAGATGGTTCCGAAGAAGTGCTTCATATGTATGCTCTACACAATAAGCCTCCTGACAAAGGTTGGTACTCGCCCACTGATTGCATCCATATGATTGAGCTTTGTCATCTCTATTGGTGTTGTGCTACTGTTTAGATACTGTCATGAAAAAGTGGTATTGTCCTTGAGAAGTGCTTCATCTGTGTTGTTTTAAATATTTCCTTTCCTTTTTTTCCAGCATTTAGTTGTCCTCTTGTCTTTGCACAACAGGATCATCTTCCTCCGAAGAAGAATATGGAGTACGTGAAGTGGCTAGTTCCGATTATGCCAGGATGAAGAACACATGTCTATCTTCTCATTAGAAGGAGCAGTTGAAGGATGGTTACATTACTCCCCACAAGACCAAACTAACTTCAGCTCAGAAGGACTGACAAGTCTCCATTTTTTTGCTGTGATGCGTGAGTACAATGTTGTTCTAGGATTCTTTCTATTGAGTTCCATTTTTCTAAAAGTGTGCTCTACATGGACCATGTAGGTGCCTGTTTAAACTGTCAATTCATAGTACAGTTTGCTTTATACTAATCACTTTTTTTGTGTTTGTGCAAACAGGGGTGCTCAGCTTGATTTCAATGGGAACTGCACAAAATGTTCATGAATACATCGAATCATTCATTTCACCACAAGAAAGGAGGTGCCGATAAGTTCAAGGTGTTGCAACATATAATGGCGAAATCATACAAGCTACGCGCGAATTTGGATGATTTTGGTGGAACTACACAAAAAGAACAGCTGGTTTATTTAGCACAAGGTGCCATGTCAATGTCCGAACTGAGGGCAAACCCTTCCCATTCCACAATCGTAGGCATTTGATATTTTGGAATGGGACAACCTTGTCAAATTTTGCTCATTGATTTTAGCAAGAAGACATGCGTTTGATATTTTCGAATGGGACGCCCTTTGTTGTCAGCAGCGTCGATCAATTTTTTTCTTTATTCTTTAGTTGTGAAGTAAATATTGCCTCTGACGTGTGAGTCACTGAGATGCATAATCATCGATTGTTTTGAATGTTCTCTATGAATTGCCAGCCCTGTGTGTTTGATTGCAATGTACAGAAACGCGAAAAATCTGCTCAAACTCTTTGTACTCCTTATGTTCCTTTTTACTTCGCACACTGTGAGAGTGCATACTTTTTTCTATAAGATTGGTCAAAGTAGAGATACTTTGACAGCAGACAAAACTTGTATGCAGACTAGAAAGGACCGAAGGGAGTACATGTGAAACTGCTGCAAACAAGGTGATCACCCTGGGAATAATGCTAGTACGTATTGTTTTGCATGTTCATCCAATGCCAGTGATACAAGAATTTGAACTAATCAAAATAAATTCATTCATACACGGTCGGATTTCGTATAAACATGCCGGATTTCATTACATTTCATACATTCTTCAACTAAAAAGGGGTGCGATGGATGTATAATTAATTAACCGAAGCTACCCACCTGTGTCCCGTTGAGCCGAACAGAAGCTTGAGTGACTTAACTGCAGGTGCAGTTGCGTAACTGACATGTGGCCTGTTGGGCCCACGTGTCAGTCAGCCAACTACACCAGCAGTTAAGTAGAAGCAACATTCTTCTCCAACACAGCTCTCCGACTCCACGTCACCGCCAAGAAGCTAACCGGCCGTCAATGGTCAAGCCACCAAGCTTTGCTTCAACCGGAGGGTAGCATCGCTGGCCTTACTTGGACCCGAGCGGCGGCGACCTATCGTGTTCTACTCTTCCTTGTTTTCTGTGTGGCGCGGCCTCGTTGGCAGCGGGGCGGGGCCTCGGCGGAGCCAGCGATGTCCTCTGTCTCGTTGCCGGCGGGCGGCGCCTCGGCGGAGCGGTGGAAATCCTCCCCCTCGTTGCCGGCAAGGTGGGGCCTCGGCTGAGCCGGCAATGTCCTCTGCCTCGTTGTTGGCGGGGCGGGGCCTCGGCAGAGCCGGCAGTGTCTTCTGCCTCGTTTTTGGCGTCGTGGGGCCTTGGCGGAGCAGGGCCTCGTCAACGCCAGTGGAGCGGGGACTCGTCGGAGCCGGCATTGTCCTCTGCCTCATCCTCGGTCTCGCCAAACAGCGCCTCGCCCGCTTCATCGCCCTCTTTGTAGACGGCCGCAGCCTCCGCCACCCGCATGCGGTACCGCCAGCACTCGAGGCGGCCCTTGCGGGCAGAGCGGTACGAGTCGAGCAGCACCTCCTGCTCCGCCCACTCCACTGTGATCTGCTCCTCCGCCTACAGCTCCTCCTGGACGAGATGGTGGTTGTAGGCGGTGTTGGCATGCGCCTCCCGGAACTGCTCCTCATGCTTCTGCCTCACTGTGTCCATGTGTTTGGCACGGTCATCACCGATGGTCATGGTGCAATGCACCGGTGAGGATGGCGCGGAGGAGGGGGTTGGCGCTGGATTGTCGACTAACATGTTCTCCATTGGGATGTCATCGTCCTCCGGCTGCCTGCCGGCCAGCCGGTCGGCAGCAATGGCTGCCATCTCCTTGTGGTCCATCGTCCGCCCGTCCCGAAGAGCGAGAGAGCGTGTGGAAGCCATGGTGGGCAGTAGTGGTGTGGACAGGAGAAAGGGAACGGATGCGGATGACTGCGGCTACAGCCGGCGCAGTAGTTTATATAGCAATGGTGGTCGGTGGAGGGACGGACGTGTGGCGCCGGAGTAGCCGCCTCGGCAACCGTGTATCATTAATGTGGGCGGCAGATGGACGGACGGACGGCACTTGTGTCATTTGAAGGCGGAGCAATCTCCTGCACTGGGAAGCGAGGCGGGTGGCGCTGACTGTTTTGGGCGGAAAGCGCGCGCGGGCGAGGAGATGACTTTACTTGGAGAGGATGACAATAGGGACCCACCAGGGCCATAGCCTCACGTACGCAAGTGCGTCCTTAATATATAAAAACTATAATTTTTTTGCTTCCTCCTGGTTTCCTGACATCACGGTCCCACACCATTGTCAACCTATGTAGTCAATAAATGAGAGAATTGCACAAGAAGCGGCCGACAGCTGGGACCAAGCAGCTCGAGCAGGATTTGTGTTTTTGAGGTGTGAGCACTGCAGAGTTTTTCGATGTTTAGCCCAGATATTCATTTTTCTCCTCTGAACAACAACGAAAACATCGCTGCAGGTATTAACTGGGCGGGCTGTGGCCCGTCTAGCCCAGGCCAGATATCCAGCCCAAATATTAATTTTTTTTTCAAGCTGAAAATGGCTAGCCCAGGTATACTTTTTTTAGGAATACCCACGCAAGGTCAAGTTGTTATTCTCCGCCCCGCTGGGCTGCAAATCTTTCCTAGGAGGGATGCATTAGGCTTAACAAGAAAATGTGATTTAAGAAATAATAAATGGGATGTAATTATAAAAACTGGGCAGTAGCTATAAAAAATGCACCAAACACGTAATTACTTTATAAAATATTATTTTTGGATATTGAAAATTTTAATTTCATTAATTGTTGCGAGCGCAATGTTTTGTTGGATTTTTATGTAATATAAATTTATATTGAAATTGTATTTAATATGACTAGAAATTTCAGGATAAAAAGATTTCGGATCCCATCAAAATGTGGAAAATTTTATTGAATTCTCTCTTCAACGGTTGGTTGAAATTATTAATCGCTGTCCTAGCTAGAAAATGGGCTCTACTTTTAACAAACTGTAAATGTGTTGTAGTAAATACCATTAGAATTCAAAAATGGGATGTACATTCTTACAAATCGCAAATGGGCTATAAGTTCTCTGGCACACACTTGTGGGCCTACTAAGTTGATGCGTCCCCTAAAAAATAAGTTGACGCGTATGCAAGGCTTTGTCAACTTATTATAGTCAACACACGGTTCTAGCAGTAGTGCTCGTTGGATGTCTATCCAACGAATGGCGTGCTTCTTCTTCAATCTTGGATATTCTTAGCTTCGGCCGCCCAAAAAATGATTCCTCCCCCTGACATCTGGGGCACACCGTTTCGGAGGCTGACCTGTGGGCCTACTAAGTTGGCGCGTACCAAGGGCTTTGTCAACTTAGTCAATATAAATGATTCTAGCTTCAGTGAACGTACGATGTCCATCCAAGGTCGTAGTCAATATAAATGATTCTAGCTTCAGTGACCGTACTTAGTCAATATAAATGATTCTAGCTTCACCGCCCCCATACTACTCCCACCGCTGGCCAGGCCATCCCTCCACTCACTCACACCCCCTATTATTCTGCGGTGATGGCAGCCTCACACCTCAGCCGAACCAGTGAACCCTCGTACTCGTCTCCGCGTGGGCATCCACTACGCGTCTTCCCCGGCTCCATGTGGTCCCCTTCCTAGGCCTCACCGTCGTCCACCGCCGTGGTGCTCTCGGTGCGGCGTGGTCAATGTGGTCAACGACCGACTTCCATCGGAAGAGTACTGTATGTGGAGAGGCTGATAGCTGGGTCCACGGCAGCCGCAAGGAAGTGCCTCCTTATTACAAGGAAAATAATGATTCCTCCACCTGACAGTAGGGACCCACCGGACGGGCCACCGTATTTCGCAAAAAAACGTTTCCCCCTGACTGCTAGGACCCACCAGCTACATCTTCGCACGCAAGGAAGTGCGTCCGGGCAAAAAAAAGATTCGCCCCCTGACTGCTGGGACCCACCAGCTACATCTTCGCATGCAAGGAAGTGCCTGACAATCGGGACCCACCTGGTCGAAGCATACGTAGCATTGTCATTCTGGTCGCGAACGTGTACGTACATACTAGTGGATGTAGAGGCGCGCACGTGTCATAGTAGAGGCGCGCACGTAGCATGTACACGTACGTATAGCGGCCAGTGTGCAAGAAAGAAAATACAGCCATGTACGTACATACGGGCGGGGTCTGGAATGCCTACTCGCACATAAATACGGCCAAGGCTCGTGTACATGGCTGGGTCGGAACGGAGAAACAACATCGTCGTTGTGTTCATGGGGATTCAACCGGCTGGGTCGGAACGGAATGCGTCGTCGTGTTCATCAGGAGGGCTTGGACGGAACAGGCAATGGAAACGAGGAATGACATACCGCAGAATGGAGGAAACGGTGTTGTGTTCGACCAGCCACGTTTGAAACGGGATCCTGTTCATCGGGAGGGGTCTGGCGTACCGCAAAATAGAGGAAATGGACCTCCAACTGTCGAAACGGGGGTCCTGTTGATCCGGAGGGGTGTGGCGTACCACAAAACAGACGAAACGGGCTTGTGTTGGAGCGCTACGGTCAAAACGGGGTCCTGTTCTGTGACGCCCGGATAATTAAGCTACAGTAACCCTCTGGTAATGATGCCACGTCACCTCGATTATTGTTGATAATCTCGCGTTAGTTCAGAACCGATCCAAATTCAAATATGAATTAAAGTTAAAACAATTAAAGTTTTCAAAACTCAAAACTAAATTGTTCCTAACGTGTCAAATAACCCGTAATAAATGATGGTGAAGAAGTCATCTTCTAATAAAATACTTAAATGCACTAAATAAACTAAAAACAGCGATAAAACAATTATCTAAAATGCTTTTAAAATAATAAGCACATGCAATACACTTTTTAAAGTGCCAGAATATTTGGGGCTGTGACCTATTTGATAACACCAAATTAGTTGTCGCTTTTAAATTTTATAAAACTAAAATAAAATAAAATAGAAAAGAAATAGAATAAAAACAAAAGAAGAAAAGAAAACAGAACCAAAAAAAAGAAAGAAACCCCCCCCCACTGGGCCACAGCCCAGCTGGCCTCTGGGCCAACCAGGCCGGCCCAGCCGGCGCCTATAGCCCCCCTGGGGCGATCGAACCCTAGCGACCCCCTCCCCCCCCCCCCCCCCCCCCCCCCCCCCCGCCCCGCCCGCGGCCCGCCCCCCCCCCCCCCCCCCCCCCCCCCCCCGCCCCGCCCGCGGCCCGCCCCCCCCCCCCCCCCCCCCCCCCCCCCCGCCCCGCCCGCGGCCCGCCCCCCCCCCCCCCCCCCCCCCCCCCCCCGCCCCGCCCGCGGCCCGCCCCCCCCCCCCCCCCCCCCCCCCCCCCCGCCCCGCCCGCGGCCCGCCCCCCCCCCCCCCCCCCCCCCCCCCCCCGCCCCGCCCGCGGCCCGCCCCCCCCCCCCCCCCCCCCCCCCCCCCCGCCCCGCCCGCGGCCCGCCCCCCCCCCCCCCCCCCCCCCCCCCCCCGCCCCGCCCGCGGCCCGCCCCCCCCCCCCCCCCCCCCCCCCCCCCCGCCCCGCCCGCGGCCCGCCCCCCCCCCCCCCCCCCCCCCCCCCCCCGCCCCGCCCGCGGCCCGCCCCCCCCCCCCCCCCCCCCCCCCCCCCCGCCCCGCCCGCGGCCCGCCCCCCCCCCCCCCCCCCCCCCCCCCCCCGCCCCGCCCGCGGCCCGCCCCCCCCCCCCCCCCCCCCCCCCCCCCCGCCCCGCCCGCGGCCCGCCCCCCCCCCCCCCCCCCCCCCCCCCCCCGCCCCGCCCGCGGCCCGCCCCCCCCCCCCCCCCCCCCCCCCCCCCCGCCCCGCCCGCGGCCCGCCCCCCCCCCCCCCCCCCCCCCCCCCCCCGATCCCCCGATCTCTCTCCCCTTCCCCGCGTGGATCTGGATCGGGGGCGCTCGCCCCCGAAAATGGTGCCCCGACCCCCATCGTCTCGTCGCCTCGCGGACGCTGCCCGGAGCCCGCGCCGCCGCCTAGACCTCGCTGCCCGTCCCCATCATCCTTCCCCAAACCCTAGCCCTACCGATCCACCTCGTCCTCCCTCTCCCTCGAGCGTGCCCTCGCCTAGATCGGGCACAGCCCGACGCGCCCCGAGCCCGCCCGTCGCTGTTACCACTGCCCCGCCTGACGCCGTCGCTGCATCGCCTCCGCGGACCGCCTCTTCGTCGACTTCGCCCATAGGAGCAAGCCCGAGACCACTACCTCGCCGGTTCGGCCTCGTCTTCCACCTCTGCCCCGCCGGTCATCGCCGTCGGATCCGCTGCACCGAGCCACTTCCAGCCTCCCCGAGCCTCCCCTGCAACGCTGTGAGCGGGCTCCTCCTTCCCCCTCTCGATTCACTGTTGTAGGCCGCCATTCGCGCCCTCCGTGCTTCTGACCGTGGCTGCGGACATCGCGCGGTCGCTGCGCCCCGCGCTCGCCCGCATGTGCACGACATTGCTCGCCCCGTGCGCCCTGCGCCGCACCTGGCCACCGCCCCCTCACCTTGCTGCCCCCACTCTGGTCAGTTGCGGCCGCCCTGCCGTGGCCGCCGGCTAGCCAGCACGCTCCCGGGTCCGGTGACCCGGCGCCCACAGCCTTGTCGGGTGCCCCAGCCGGGTCCTGGCACCCGAGAACCCCGCCCGAGACCCGCTAAGGCCCCCAGGGGCCTATGACAAGTGGGGTCGTCCCCAAAAACGTTTTAAAAAACTATTTAAAAAATATAATAATAAATCAAAATGATTAATTAATTAAGTAATTAATTAAGTTAATTAATCCTGATTAGATTAACCTAATAACTAATTAAACTAATTAATCTGTTTTAGTTTATCTTAGTCAATGACAGTTGGACCCACGCGTCAGTTGGATCCAGTCAACCGACTGTTGACTGCTGACATCACCCTGACATCATTCTGACGTCATAATTACATTTTCTAATTAAATTAATTCTGTTAATTCTAGAAAATGATTAAATCCTTTTAAAATTAAATATAAAATAAGCCGTAGCTCGGATCGAAGAACTTTGTACATGAAAGTTGCTGAGAACGACGAGACGAACCCGGATACGCAGCCCGTTCATCCGCCACGCACTCCTAACATATTAAACTCGCAACTTTCCCCCTCCGGCTCCTCTACCCGAAAACGTGAAACACCGGGGATACTTTCCCGGTTGTTTCCCCCCTTCACCGGTATAACCTCATACCGCGTTAGGGCACGCCTAGCATCACGCTTTGCTTTGACATGCATCGTTACGCATCTGTTTGCATTGTATTCATTGTTTCTTCCCCCCTCTTCTCTCGCTAGACACCGAGACCAACGTCGCTGCTACTCGATACGACTACGGAGTTGACGACCCCTCTCTCTTGCCAGAGCAACCAGGCAAGCCCCCCCTTGATCACCAGATATCGCCTACTCTCCTCTATACTTCTTGCATTAGAGTAGTGTAGCATGTTACTGCTTTCTGTTATTCCTATCCTGATGCATAGCCTGTCTTTGCTACTTCTGTAGATACCTTTACCTGCAATCCTACTTGCCTAGTATAGGATGCTAGTATTTCCATCTGTGGCCCTACATTCTTGTCCGTCTGCTGTGCTATACTATCGGGCCGTGATCACTCGGGAGGTGATCACGGGTATATACTATATACTTTATACATGATACATGTGGTGACTAAAGTCAGGTCGGCTTGTGGAGCACCCGCGAGTGGATCTTTGAGGCGGAGCGACAGGGCAGGTTGAGACCGCCTAGGAGAGAGGTGGGCCTGGCCCTGTTCGGCGTTCGCGGATACTTAACACGCTTAACGAGTTCTTGGTATTTGATATGAGTCTGGCCATTTGGTCTATATGCACTAACCAACTACGTGGGAAAGATATGGGCACTCGACGTTGTGGTATCAGCCGAAGCACTTCGTGACGTCAGCGACTGAGCGGCGCGCACCGGATTGGAACGTAAGCCTGCTCTTGTATTAAGGGGGCTAGTTCTGCTTCCGGCCGCGTACGCAACGTGCAGGTGTGCTAAGGGCGATGGTCCCAGACCCATGTGTGCTTAGGTTTAGAACGGCGTGCTGGCCTCTCTGTTGTGCCTAGGTGGGGCTTCGACGTGTTGATGTTCCGCGGCCGGGCATGACCCAGAAAAGTGTGTCCGGCCAAATGGGATCAAGCGTGTTGGGTTATGTGGTGCACCCCTGCAGGGAAGTTAATCTATTCGAATAGCCGTGATCTTCGGTAACAGGACGACTTGGAGTTGTACCTTGACCTTATGACAACTAGAACCGGATACTTAATAAAACACACCCTTCCAAGTGCCAGATACAACCCGGTGGTCGCTCTCTCTCTCTCAGGATTACGAGGAGGGGATCGCCGGGTAGGATTATTGCTATGTGATGCTACTTGGAGGACGTCAGTCTACTCTCTGCTATATGCTGCAAGGCGGAGGCTGCCAGAAGCGTAGTCTTCGATCGGATTAGCTATCCCCCTCTTATTCTGGCATTCTGCAGTTCAGTCCACTGATATGGCCCTTTACACATATATCCATGCACATGTAGTGTAGCTCCTTGCTTGCGAGTACTTTGGATGAGTACTCACGGTTGCCTTGTTCCCCCTTTTCCCCCTTTCTTTACCCGGTTGCTGGGACCAGACGATGGAGCCCAGGAGCCAGACGCCACCGTCGATGACGACTACTACACTGGAGGTGCCTACTACTACGTGCAGCCCGCTGACGACGACCATGAGTAGTTAGGAGGATCCCAGGCAGGAGGCATGCGCCTCTTCCGATCTGTATCCCAGTTTGTGCTAGCCTTCTTAAGGCAAACTTGTTTAAATTATGTCTGTACTCAGATATTGTTGCTTCCGCTGACTCGTCTATGATCGAGCACTTGTATTCGAGCCCTTGAGGCCCCTGGCTTGTATTATGATGCTTGTATGACTTATTTATGTTTTAGAGTTGTGTTGTGATATCTTCCCGTGAGTCCCTGATCTTGATCGTACACGTTTGCGTGCATGAGTAGTGTACGATTGAATCGGGGGCGTCACAAGTTGGTATCAGAGCCGACTGCCTGTAGGAATCCCCCTTCCACACTCCTTGGCCGAAGTCGAGTCTAGACATCGCAAAAACTTTTACTAACATGGCTGTGTGTCCTACGGGCCCACGTCACCATCGGGTGGTACTAGGATCTTTTACTTCTCGACCTTTACTCCGGGACTCTGATCTCTCTTCTATTCGGGTTAAATGAATTTTACTAAATCTAACATTAGGATCTCGTTATCACTTTCACCCGGAGAGCCTCTTATTACTGATGATCGTCTGCTGCACGTGAAGACCCTGAAGATACTCTCCGCTATTAACCCGAGAACTTGTGTTCATCGCGTTTGCAATTCCCTTCCACCGTCAACCCTTATGGATAACTACTTGCAGTTGTTATTCTTACATTCATCCCCAGTTGGTCTTGTTATTACAAGATACCCCGAAATTCACTCTAATGTTTCGATAATCCTTTGAGCTTACTGCCTTGCTGTTCTTTGTCACCTGAATACCCCTACGGATAATTCTCGCACTTATCGAGTATCCGCTCATCCCCCATTTGTTCATGTGTTTCACAATGGTCTTCAAAATACTATTCGATCCTCCAATAATCCTTAGCAGCTTTATTGCTCTGCAAATACTTGTCTACTTGCATTATGGATGCTTCCCATGTATCTGGCAATATTCACTAGTATCTTTTGACACCGTCATTTTGATCCTATTGATTCAGCATGTGTGCGAATGCACACAATCATCAGTCGAGTCCTAGGATTATCTTTCCGGCTCAGACGTCATTTTGAACATGAGCTGGTTCTCGACCAAACTATCTGTCATCAATTGTGCCTCTGGTATATCCAACTTATCCATCCTTGATCAGAGTGACTGCTTCTGATCCTTTGTTTTGGAAATCAAAATTCCTTTGCTATCTAAGCATCGAATTATTTCTATGTTCTCTAATATGATGCCCATGCATTCTTCTTCCTCTGGTTGAGTAACGATGCTCACATCAGATCCCTTGTGGACCATCGGTTCCTTTGTCGGATTTTATCCGACAGTGTCCTTCATATTGAATAACCTTGAGAGCCTTTACATGGGTATATAATTCCTTTGGTAAATTGTATCATCTGCTTTTGAACAATGCTCTACTTTCGAGCTTGTATTATTTACCCCGAAGTTTGTGGTATATGTTCGTAAGATGCCCTGATGGGTTGAACCTATGCCTTCCTTACTATGTTTGAACTCGGAAGTTTTCACGGGTCATACTTATCTGGTATTTCACCAGGTAAAACTTTCAACACTAATGCCATTATCGAAACGAGAAGTGAATGTAAGGTTATGCTTTGGAGAAGTGGGAGTCGACCTTGAACTTGTGTTCATTCCCATGGACACGATGTAGATCTTATCATTAAAGCTTCTCTTAAATTAATTATTCCTTTGGTATAAGTTCATCTTATATCTGGGATCTGGCCTTTTGCAATCGTGGCTCCGACCATGTTCTCTTTTAAATACCATTTCTCGTGCAAGTTTAAGCACTTGTCTTCTGTAGAGCAATACCCCAGTCCAACTTCTACTTTGATCTGTCATCGAGTATTACCCCCCTGGTATCTCGAGATTATCATGGAACTGCATAACTTCTTATGAGTTCTTCATCAAGTGCTACATTCCCACTGATTCCAATTTTTCACGGGCTCTGAGTTATTAAACACTCAAATACACCAATAACTGAACCGAGTTCGCACTACGGTTCAACAACTCTTCAGATAAGATTCTATAAGTACGAGTTTGTACCCGATCACATCATTCCTAGCTTGATCGGCCATATCATTATCATGCTAAATTTTAACTGTGCTACCGGGTCCTTCTCGGAGCACAAATTTCGACGGTGAGCTAATCTTACAATCGATCTTCCTCGTCATACCGTTTGACCTTGTACAGCAAGCTTGATTTCGAGTTTGTGTCGTACCCATGGTTCCAATGACTTTTGGCTTCATCATTTCCGTTGACTTGATGTCATCGCCGACCAGTTACATCTTCTCGAAACCTCTCGACAAATGTGTCGTGATCATCATCAACATTCTGGGGTCTTCCAAGATATCTATCGAATTCTTGATGAGAAATAGCATCATTTGCACTCCATGGTTTGGGTTATCATCCACAACATTATTGCATTCCCTCCAACACAAAAATTGTTCCTGTTTTGTGTTGTTCCTTGAGTTCCTTTCTATCCTACTTATTTTATGATTCTACCGCGGAGTATTACCATCTTTGATGTCAAGAATGTTGTGAGGATTGCTCCACCTCTTCAGAATTCTTTCTATAATGATACTTCTCACCATCACCATTCTTTCTTGGTCCTCGTGTTGATTCCAACCGGGGTACCCACAAGTGAACGGTGTTGTTTGGATTCTGCCCTCCTAGCAACCCTCTTAATGGTCGACCGTTCATTCTTAGACTATTAATTATTGAATCACCATTCCGACATTGGTCGTGCAACCCAACCCATATTTCGGGCGCACCTTTCAACCAATGTTTAATTGTGTATGTCTTCCTCGAGCTTACTTCCTTATATCATTTGATATGACAAATGTTATCTCCTTATCCACATAATTGTGGAGATCCATCTTTTGGATACCTCGATGAGTTATCGCTGAGTCCATCAGTCACCTCCCCATCCTCTTCTTGATTTAATGATGAACTCTTGTTTCGGAACTCGCTTCCATAGTTCATTTCCCGAGAATCTTCGATGTCTTCTCGTCAATTTGTGTCGCACCTTTTCTCCTCGAGCGTCGTGAGTTTGAGGTATCCTGACACCAATCAGATCTGAATCTCGGTCAGATATGATGGTTGGAACATATTTCCAAGAGTTATAACAATGGTCTTTATGTGACCCGGTAAGGTGATGTCGTGCCTAGCACACCTGGCTGGAGGCCCTATGTTATGGTTTCCTTTTCAGTCAGGCTATCCTTTCTTCCATGAGGAAATTGTAAGACTTATTCTATAAGTTCTTCCTGATGGACCCTTTTTGTTTCCAAAGTCTGAACTTTGCTTGAAGACCATGCAATGCTATCTCGAAGCATGTTTGTGGTACTCCAATTTTCAACAAGGACATTTGAAGCCAATGCTAAATGTTTCCTGCTAAATTATCCAAACACCGCTGTATGGGTAATGTCATGAAATTTCTCCCCCCTACCTAAAGAGTTTTCTACATTATATCCTGTCATGGATATCATGCTCTGCTTGTCCTTGGGAAGGATATACCCTTGGAATATGTGCTTAAACACATTTTCCTTTCCATTGTTCTGTTTAATCTGATAATCTTATTTTCCTTTCCATTGGTTGGTTTAACCTTTCTTGAGGTCTATATAATCTAAGCAGTATTATTCTCCTGCTTATGTAAGCACCTCGTGGTACAACTCGGTCAGTAAGACCCTGTTACTATTGTTGATGACATTCCGGTAACCACCGATGGACGAGAACTTTGCCTATTGGTCCGCCTCGTTCAACGAGCAGGAAAATGGTTCTCTTCATCCCTCGCCCTTGGTACTGATGTTGCTGCCGACATAACTGACAGTCTATCCTCTGACATGCCTTGCTTACATTATCATGCAAGACGTCGTTGCCCTTCCTACTTTTAACCCACATGGTGGGCCCATAACCCTGTAGCGACCCGACCTCAGATGGTCAAGTCCCTGTGCTTCTGTGTCATCCCTGGATCGGTAATGCTGACACACACAGTACTCGAAGGATTTATAAGCAGAGTAGCAATCACACACTTATTACATCGAATGTTTCAAAATAGAACTTATTACAATAATATGGCTTAAGGCCATCTAATACGATAACAGCGGAAGGCTTGGAAGGTAAAGTGAGTCCATCAACTCCAACGGCATAACTGAGCTGCACGGCAACGACCTACAATCCTTACTCCTCGTTTGAAAAGTCTGCAACATAATACGTTGCAGCCCGAGAACGGGTCAGCACATGGAATATGCTGGCAATGTAACACATAGAGAGTAATGAAAGAATAAGCTATACTACATGCATATATGGCTGGTGGAAAGCTCTATGGTTATAGTTTTGCGAAAAGCCAATTTTTCCCTACATCAAAGGAATAAATTTTACTTTAACTATCATGGTGGTTGAAACATCATTGAGAAGGTATAACCCCAACTCAATCCCAATTAAAGTGATTAACAACCCAGCAATATTAATTTAGAGTGATGAGATACATGTGAATACTCAAGTACTAGATACTCAGAATTGTCCATAACCGGGGACACGGCTAACCATGATTAGATTGTACACTCTGCAGAGGTTTGCGCACTTTTCCCCACAAGACTCGATCGCCTCCGTTGGTTTCTCGCACCACATGGTGTTTGAGAGACGGATGACCGAGACACAGTCTTTCAGAAACATTAACTCTCTACTCCGGATAGATCATACCAAACCTATAAAACCCACTACCTGCTGACCTACCTCTTCGAGAGCTTCACGTA
>LR880969.1:809588854-809607316 GCA_904067115.1 Aegilops sharonensis | reverse complement strand
CGACGGCGCGGGGAGGGGCGGCGGCGACGGCGCGGGGCTCCGGGCGGCTCGGGGCTCCGGGCGGCTCGGGGCGGCGGGGCTCCGGCGGGACGGGGGTCGGGTGGTGGTGGCGGGTGGTGGCGGAGGCGGGGCGGCGGCATTTACAGGGGGCGGGGGCGGGCGGTGGCTTGGGGAAGGGGTCGCCGGGGGTGGAGTCTGGCTCGGACTCGCCCTCGGAGTCCGTGCCACGCACGGCGGCGCGCGGGGAGAGAGGCGGCGGCGCTCGCGGGCCGGCCTGGCTCGGCTGGGCCTTTGGCCCAGTCGAGCGCGGGTCCTTTTTTTTTAATCATTCCGCCGAAAGAAAAATACCTAGGAAAATAAATAAAAATCCAAAAATTCCAAAATAAGTTTTCTCCATCTAAATAAAATATTTAGAACTAGATGAACTTTTCTTGGCCCCTAAAATGCAACTTTTTAAACATATGCAAATTTTTCTAGGCAAATAAAATTCCAAATAAATAAAATAAAATCCCAAAAATGATTTTAACATTTTTCCTCTGGTATTTCAATTATTTTGGAGAAGTCATATTATCTCCCCTCATTTATTTATTTAAAAATGAAATATTTTTCGGGAGAGAAAAATAATAAAATCCAATATCCTCGACTTTCATTAGTTGATAAAATTCAAATATGAAAATCGAAAAATCCACAACTCTCTCCGAGGGTCCTTGAGTTGCTTAGGATTTTCGAGGATGGCAAACGAGAATGCAAATAAATATGGTATGCATGGATGACCTATGTATAACATGCCAAATTGAAAATTTGGGATGTTACAAACCCATAGTTCCACAGGATCGAAACCTG
This sequence comes from Aegilops sharonensis, assembly GCA_904067115.1. Taxonomy (NCBI): domain Eukaryota; kingdom Viridiplantae; phylum Streptophyta; class Magnoliopsida; order Poales; family Poaceae; genus Aegilops; species Aegilops sharonensis. The sequence continues at coordinate 809,606,473 of LR880969.1, read as the reverse complement.
ACTCTCATGTACACCCCCTGTTCCCAAGGTTGTTCCTCGCGCCTGGCCTCGTGGCTAATTCATGAGCCACCTTCAGGTCTGGTATCGGACACAATACTTATTCCCGTTGTTTTGACCCTTTCACGACCTACAACAGGCATCGAACGATTGCCTGCCCGCTCGAAACTTCCCAAGTTACCTCCTTACTTTGCTCTCGATATTTTCTTAAGATTCGATTTGAGAGTTACTTTCCGCCACCTTCCTCGATGTTGTCGACCCGATAGTCAACCTTGCCGACGTCCGTTCTCCCAGAGTGCCCACCCTTTATTCTTTCGTAAGTACGATGGAGTTGGTTTCGATCCTGAAGAAAAGGCGTCGACGTCACCATGATGACCTGAAGCAGATAAATGAAGACATCAATGTATTGAATCGGCCTCTTCGAGAAGAGCAAGCCAGGATGAGAAGACCCGCTAGATTCGTTACCAAACCTTCCCCCCTTACTCCCCTCTTAAATCTCGGGACGAGATTTCTTGTAGTAGAGGAGAATTGTGACGCCCGGATAATTAAGCTACAGTAACCCTCTGGTAATTATGCCACATCACCTCGATTATTGTTGATAATCTCGCGTTAGTTCAGAACCGATCCAAATTCAAATCTGAATTAAAGTTAAAACAGTTAAAGTTTTCAAAAGTCAAAACTAAATTGTTCCTAACGTGTCAAATAACACGTAATAAATGATGGTGAAGAAGTCATCTTCTAATAAAATACTTAAATGCACTAAATAAACTAAAAACAGCGATAAAACAATTATCTAAAATGCTTTTAAAATAATAAGCACATGCAAAACACTTTATTAAAGTGCCAGAATATTTGGGGCTGTGACCTATTTGATAACACCAAATTAGTTGTCGCTTTTAAATTTTATAAAACTAAAATAAAAGAAAACAGAAAAGAAATAGAATAAAAACAAAAGAAGAAAAGAAAACAGAACCAAAAAAAAAGAACCCCTCCCCCACTGGGCCACAGCCCAGCTGGCCTCTGGGCCAACCAGGCCGGCCCAGCCGGCGCCTATAGCCCACCTGGGGCGACCGAACCCTAGCGACCCCCTCCCCACATCCCCCCCCCACGATCCCCCGATCTCTCTACCCTTCCCCGCCCGTCGCTGTTGCCACTGCCCCGCCTGACGCCGTCGCCGCATCGCCTCTGCGGACCGCCTCTTCGTCGACTTCGCCCATAGGAGCAAGCCCGAGACCACTACCTTGCCGGTTCGGCCTCGTCTTCCACCTCTGCCCCGCCGGTCATCGTCGTCGGATCCGCTGCACCGAGCCACTTCCGTCCTCCCCGAGCCTCCCCTGCAACGCTGTGAGCGGGCTCCTTCTTCCCCCTCTCGATTCACTGTTGTAGGCCGCCATTCGCGTCGTCCGTGCTTCTGACCGTGGTCGCGGACATCGTGTGGTCGTTGCGCCCCGCGCTCGCCCGCATGTGCACGACCTTGCTCGCCCCGTGCGCCCTGCGCCGCACCTGGCCACCGCCCCCTCACCTTGTGTAACGCCCCGGATACAACTTTCCATAATTGTAACTCCAACTCTTGCCTTTTCTGGAGATGCGATATATTATTTCCTCCGTGGTTGGGTTTTTGTCTTTTGTTTTGCTGCGGCCGCCCTGCCGTGGCCGCCGGCCAGCCAGCACACGCCTGGGTCCGGTGACCCGGCGCCCACAGCCTTGTTCAGGTGCCCCAGCCGGGTCCTGGCACCCGAGAACCCCGCCCGAGACCCACTAAGGCCCCCAGGGGCCTATGACAAGTGGGGTCGTCCCCTAAAACGTTTTAAAAAAAGATTTAAAAAATATAATAATAAATAAAAATGATTAATTAATTAAGTTAATTAATCCTGATTAGATTAACCTAATCACTAATTAAACTAATTAATATGTTTTAGTTAATCTTAGTCAATGACAGTGGGACCCACGCGTCAGTTGGATCCAGTCAACCGACTGTTGACTGCGGACATCACCCGGACATCATGCTGACGTCATAATTACATTTTCTAGTTAAATTAATTCTGTTAATTCTAGAAAATGATTAAATCCTTTTAAAATTAAATATAAAATAAGCCGTAGCTCGGATCGAAAAACTTTGTACATGAAAGTTGCTCAGAACGATGAGACGAACCCGGATACGCAGCCCGTTCGTCCGCCACGCACTCCTAACATATCAAACTCGCCACTTTCCCCCTCCGGCTCCTCTGCTCGAAAACGTGAAACACCGGGGATACTTTCCCGGTTGTTTCCCCCCTTCACCGGTATAACCTCATACCGCGTTAGGGCACGCCTAGCATCACGCTTTGCTTTGACATGCATCGTTACGCATCTGTTTGCATTGTATTCATTGTTTCTTTCCCCCTCTTCTCTCGCTAGACACCGAGACCGACGCCGCTGCTACTCGGTACAACTACGGAGTTGACGAACCCTCTCTCTTGCCAGAGCAACTAGGCAAGCCCCCCCTTGATCACCAGATATCGCCTACTCTCCTCTATACTTCTTGCATTAGAGTAGTGTAGCATGTTACTGCTTTCCGTTATTCCTATCCTGATGCATAGCCTGTCTTTGCTACTTCTGTTGATACCTTTACCTGCAATCCTACTTGCCTAGTATAGGATGCTAGTATTTCCATCTGTGGCCCTACATTCTTGTCCGTCTGCTGTGCTATACTCGGGAGGTGATCACGGGTATATACTCTATGCTTTATACATGATACATGTGGTGACTAAAGTCGGGTCAGCTTGTGGAGCACCCGTGAGTGGATCTTTGAGGCGGAGCGACAGGGCAGGTTGAGACCGCCTAGGAGAGAGGTGGGCCTGGCCCTGTTCGGCGTTCGCAGATACTTAACACGCTTAACGAGTTCTTGGTATTTGATCTGAGTCTGGCCATTTGGTCTATACGCACTAACCAACTACGTGGGAAACATATGGCACTCGACGTCGTGGTATCAGCCGAAGCACTTCGTGACGTCAGCGACTGAGCGGCGCGCGCCGGATTGGAACGTAAGCCTGCCCTTGTATTAAGGGGGCTAGTTCTGCTTCCGGCCGCGTACGCAACGTGCAGGTGTGCTAAGGGCGATGGGCCCAGACCCCTGTGCGCTTAGGTTTAGACCGGCGTGCTGGCCTCTCTGTTGTGCCTAGGTGGGGCTGTGACGTGTTGATCTTCCGCGGCCGGGCATGACCCAGAAAAGTGTGTCCGGCCAAATGGGATCAAGCGTGTTGGGTTATGTGGTGCACCCCTGCAGGGAATTTAATCTATTCGAATAGCCGTGATCTTCGGTAACAGGACGACTTGGAGTTGTACCTTGACCTTATGACAACTAGAACCGGATACTTAATAAAACACACCCTTCCAAGTGCCAGATACAACCCGGTGGTCGCTCTCTCTCTCAGGGTTACGAGGAGGGGATCGCCGGGTAGGATTATTGCTATGTGATGCTACTTGGAGGACGTCAGTCTACTCCCTGCTACATGCTTCAAGGCGGAGGCTGCCAGAAGCGTAGTCTTCGACGGGATTAGCTATCCCCCTCTTATTCTGGCATTCTGCAGTTCAGTCCACTGATATGGCCCTTTACACATATATCCATGCATATGTAGTGTAGCTCCTTGCTTGCGAGTACTTTGGATGAGTACTCATGGTTGCCTTGTTCCCCCTTTTCCCCCTTTCTTTACCCGGTTGCTGCGACTAGACGATGGAGCCCAGGAGCCAGACGCCACCGTCGATGACGACTACTACACTAGAGGTGCCTACTACTACATGCAGCCCGCTGACGACGACCAGGAGTAGTTAGGAGGATCCCAGGCAGGAGGCTTGCGCCTCTTCCGATCTGTATCCCAGTTTGTGCTAGCCTTCTTAAGGCAAACTTGTTTAACTTATGTCTGTAGTCAGATATTGTTGCTTCCGCTGACTCGTCTATGATCGAGCACTTGTATTTGAGCCCTCGAGGCCCCTGGCTTGTATTATGATGCTTGTATGACTTATTTATGTTTTAGAGTTGTGTTGTGATATCTTCCCGTGAGTCCCTGATCTTGATCGTACACGTTTGCGTGCATGAGTAGTGTACGATTGAATCGGGGGCGTCACATGTTCATCGGGAGGGGTGTGGCATACCACAAAACGGGACTCCACGGGATACTGTTCATCTCCACCGTCGACCTCCTCCAGCCTCCACGGGCTACTGTTCATCCACCATCGACCTCCTCCACCCTCCACCCGCGATTGTTCATCCACGGGCTCCTGTTCATCCAGCCTCCACCGCGCGCTACTCCACCGGCTACTGTTCAACCACCCCTCTCCACGGGCTCCTGTTCAACCACCCCTCCACGGGCTACTGTTCATCCACCCCTCCACCGACTACTGTTCATCCAACCCTCCACGGGGTCGTCCTGTTCATCCTGCCCTCCACGGGGTCCTGTTCATCCAGCCCCAACCGGCTCAATTGATCGGGGTCCTGTTCATCCAAAGGCAACGCCATGGGGTCCTGTTCATCCACCCCCCCCCCCCCCCCTCCCTTTTCACCCCCCCCCCCTGCGCACTGTTCATCCCACCCCCCCCCCCCCCCCTCCCTTTTCACCCCCCCCCCCTGCGCACTGTTCATCCCACCCCCCCCCCCCCCCCTCCCTTTTCACCCCCCCCCCCTGCGCACTGTTCATCCCACCCCCCCCCCCCCCCCTCCCTTTTCACCCCCCCCCCCTGCGCACTGTTCATCCCACCCCCCCCCCCCCCCCTCCCTTTTCACCCCCCCCCCCTGCGCACTGTTCATCCCACCCCCCCCCCCCCCCCTCCCTTTTCACCCCCCCCCCCTGCGCACTGTTCATCCCACCCCCCCCCCCCCCCCTCCCTTTTCACCCCCCCCCCCTGCGCACTGTTCATCCCACCCCCCCCCCCCCCCCTCCCTTTTCACCCCCCCCCCCTGCGCACTGTTCATCCCACCCCCCCCCCCCCCCCTCCCTTTTCACCCCCCCCCCCTGCGCACTGTTCATCCCACCCCCCCCCCCCCCCCTCCCTTTTCACCCCCCCCCCCTGCGCACTGTTCATCCCACCCCCCCCCCCCCCCCTCCCTTTTCACCCCCCCCCCCTGCGCACTGTTCATCCCACCCCCCCCCCCCCCCCTCCCTTTTCACCCCCCCCCCCTGCGCACTGTTCATCCCACCCCCCCCCCCCCCCCTCCCCGCAATGCTCATTGTTCATCCAGAGGCAGCATCGATTGGCTTTGGTTAGCAGCAGTAGCGAAGGAATCGCTCGATCGGGTTCAGTTAACACCCATCGATCAATCGCTCGGGTTCAGTAACGCGTAGCCTGCAGTGCAATCGGTCGGGTTCAGTTAGAGCCCAACGCCTCGCTCGGGTTCAGTTAGAGCCAATGCCTCGCACACACGCGCGTACGTGTACAAGAGAAACGCGCATCGCTCGGCCCCCGACCACCCACCGTAACCGGGAACTCGCCGAAATTTTCCTCGCCCTCGCTTCTACCACGGTTTTTTCCGTCATGGACGGCGCAAAGAATGCCATGCAGCTGCGTCTCCTGCCCGCCCAGGACGAAAAGCCCATTTTCTGTCATGATTTTTTCATAGAAGTAGGAGCCCACCACATCTATGATGATACCGGGTTTTGTCACAATTATCGTCATAGAAGTGTCATAAGTATGATAGGAAAAAAATCGTTCGGCCCAAAATGTCACGGATGTGTATTTTTTTGTAGTATTTAGGGTAACCTATCAAGACACGTTTCTTCGATTTGGGTTCGAACTTATCGGGATGAAGCTTTTTCACATAAGCATCACATCCCCAAACTTTCAGAAATTACGGCTTAGATTTGTTGCCAAACCACAGTTCATACGGTGTCGTCTCAACAGATTTTGATGGTGCCCTGTTTAAAGTGAATGTTGTTGTCTCTGATGCATAACCCCAAAATGATAGTGGTAAATATGTAAGAGACATCATAGATCGCACCATATCCAATAAAGTGTGGTTATGATGTTCGGACACACCATTATGTTGTGGTGTTCCATGTGGCGTGAGCTGTGAAACTATTCCACATTGTTTTAAATGAAGGCCAAACTCGTAACTCAAATATTCTCCTCCACGTTCAGATCGTAGAAACTTTATTTTCTTATTACGATGATTCTCCACTTTACTCTGAAATTCTTTGAACTTTTCAAATGTTTCAGACTTGTGTTTCATTAAATAGATATACCCATATCTTCTTAAATCATTTGTAAAGATCAGAAAACAACGATACCAGCCATGAGCATCAACACTCATCGGACCGCATACATCAGTATGTATTATTTCCAATAAGTCACTAGCTCGTTCCATTGTTCCGGAGAACGGAGTTTTAGTCATCTTGCCCATAAGGCACGGTTCGTAAGTATCAAATGATTCATAATCAAGTGATTCCAAAAGCCCATCTTTATGGAGTTTCTTCATGTGCTTTACACCGATATGACCCAAACAGCAGTGCCACAAATAAGTTGCACTGTCATTATCAACTTTGCATCTTTTGGCATCAATATTATCAATATGTGTATCATCACGATCAAGATTCAACAGAAATAGACCACTCCTCAAGGGTGCATGACCATAAAAGATATTATTCATATAAATAGAACAACCATTATTCTCTTATTTAAATGAATAACTGTTTCGCACTAAACAAGATCCTGATATAATGTTCATTCTCAACGCTGGCACCAAATAACAATTATTCAGGTCTAAAACTAATCCCGAAGGTTTCTTCCCGGGAGTGACAACTTGCTTTTCAGTCTTTTTGAAGTTCCCCTTCTTTTTACCCTTTTCCTTCTTCTTGAAACTAGTGGTCTTGTTAACCATCAACACTTGATGCCCCTTCTTGATTTCTACCTCCGTGGCCTTTAGCATCGCGAAGAGCTCGGGAATAGTCTTTTCCATCCCTTGCATATTGTAGTTCATCACGAAACCTTTGTAGCTTGGTGGCAGTGATTGAAGAACTTTGTCAATGACACAATTATCTGGACGATTAACTCCCATCTGAGTCAAGTGATTATGGTACCCGGACATTCTGAGTATGTGCTCACTAACAGAACAGGCCTTGCAGGTGCATCAAGGACATAATTCTTCTGAGCAGCAATGAGGATAATCCTCAAGTTACGGACCCAGTCCGTGTAGTTGCTGCCATCATCTTTCAACTTAGCTTTCTCTAGGACCGCATTAAAATTCAAAGGAACTGTAGCACGGGTCGTTGATCTACAACATAGATATGCAAAAAACTATCAGGACTAAGTTCATGATAAATTAAGTTCAATTAATCATATTACTTAAGAACTCCCACTTAGATAGACATCCCTCTAGTCATATAAATGATACATCCAAATCAACTAGACCATGTCCGATCATCACGTGAGATGCAGTAGTTTTCAATGTTGAACATCACTATGTTGATCATATCTACTATATGATTCACGTTCGACCTTTCAGTCTCCAGTGTTCTGAGGCCATATATGTATATGCTAGGCTTGTCAAGTTTAACCCGAGTATTCCGCATGTGCAAATCTAGCTTGCACCCGTTGTATTTGAACGTAGAGCTTATCACACCCGATCATCATGTGGTTCTCAGCACGAAGAACTTTCGCAATCGTGCATACTCAGGGAGAACACTTATACCTTGTAATTTTTAGTGAGGGATCATCTTATAATGCTACCGCCGTACTAAGCAACATAAGATGCATAAAAGATAAACATCACATGCAATCAAAATATGTGATATTATATCTCCATCATCATCTTGTGCTCATGATCTCCATCACCGAAGCAACTTCATTATCTCCATTGTCACCGGCTTGACACCTTGATCTCCATCGTAGCATCGTGGTCATCTCGCCAACCATTGCCTCTACGACTATCGCTACCGCTTAGTGATAAAGTAAAGCAATTACATAGCACTTGTATTTCATACAATAAAGCGACAGCCATATGGCTCCTGCCAGTTGCCAATAACTTTTACAAAACATGATCATCTCATACAACAATCTTATATCACATCATGTCTTAACCATATCACATCACAACATGCCCTGCAAAAACAAGTTAGACATCCTCTATTTTGTTTGTTGCAAGTTTTACGTGGCTGCTATGGGCTGCTAGCATCAACTGTACAAACCTACGGCACAAAAACCACAATGTTGATTTATCAAGTTTAATGTTTTAGCCTTCACAAGGATCAGCCGCAGTCAAATTCGATTTAACTAAAATTGGAGAAACAGACACCCGCCAGCCACCTTTATGCAAAACTAGTTGCATGTCTGTCGGTGGAACCGGTCTCGTGAACGCGGTCATGTAAGGTTAGTCCGGGCCGCTTCATCCAACAATGCAGCCGAATGAAAATAAGACATCGGTGGTAAGCATTATGACGATCACCGCCCACAACTTTTTGTGTTCTACTCATGCATATCATCTACACATAGACCTGGCTCGGATGCCACTGTTGGGAAACGTAGCATGCAATTTCAAAACATTTCCTGCGCTCACGCAAGATCTATCTAGGAGATGCATAGCAACGAGAGGGGGAGAGTGTGTCCACATACCCTCGTAGACCGAAAGCGGAAGCGTTAACTTAATGTGGTTGATGTAGTCGAACGTCTTCTCGAATCAACCGATTATGTACCAAACGTACGGCACCTCCGAGTTCTGCACGTGTTCAGCTCGATGACATCCCTCGAACTCTTGAACCAGAAGAGTGTCGATAGAGTCGATGATTTCAGTTAGCACGACAGCATGATGACGGTGTTGGTGATGTGATCCGCGCAGGGCTTCGCCTAAGCACTGAGATGATATTATCAGAGTAAATGGTGGAGGGGGCACCGCACACGGCTAAGAGAATAATTGTCGTGCCTTTGGGGTGGGGGGGGGGGGGGGGGCCCCCCCCAGGGACCGCCAAAATAGCCATCACCCTTTTGCGTCCCCCCCCCCCCCCCTCTCTAAAAGGGGAGGGGGGGGGGGGGGGACGCAAAAGGGTGATGGCTATTTTGGCGGTCCCTGGGGGGGGCCCCCCCCCCCCTTTTTATAAGGGGGGGGGGGGGGGGGCCCCCCCCAGGGACCGCCAAAATAGCCATCACCCTTTTGCGTCCCCCCCCCCCCCCCTCTCTAAAAGGGGAGGGGGGGGGGGGGGGACGCAAAAGGGTGATGGCTATTTTGGCGGTCCCTGGGGGGGGCCCCCCCCCCCCTTTTTATAAGGGGGGGGGGGGGGGGGCCCCCCCAAAGGCCCGCCAATTTTTCTTTTCCCCTTGGGGGGGCCCCCCCCCCCCCCCGCCCATGTATATAAAGGAGGAGGGGAGGAGGCGGCCGACCTAGAGGGTGCGTGCCAAGGGGGGAGTCCTGCTAGGACTCCCAGTCCTAGTAGGATTCTCATTTCCTTTCTGGAGTAGCAAAGGGGGAAAGGAGAGGGAGTGGGAGAGGAAAAGGGGGGGCACCGCCCCCTCCCCTAGTCCAATTCGGACTCCCATGGGGGGCGCATAGCCACCCCTTGCGGGTTGTCCCCTCTCTCTCTCGTGGCCCATGTTGGCCCTTTAGTCCCCAGGGGGGTTCTAGTAACCTCCCGGTACTCCGAAAAGCATCTGAAACTCCCCGAAACCATTCCGGTGTCCGGATGTAACCTTCCAATATATCAATCTTCATCTCTCGACCATTTTGAGACTCCTCGTCATGTCCGTGATCTCATCCGGGACTCTGAATAACCTACGGTAAACAAAACACATAACTCATATAACACCAATCGTCATCGAACATTAAGCGTGCGGACCATACGGGTTCGAGATGTAGACATGACTGAGACACCTCTCCGGTCAATAATCAATAGAGGAACCTGGATGCTCATATTGGTTCCCATATATTCTACAAAAATCTTTATCGGTCGAACCGCAATGTCAACATAGCTATTCCCTTTGTCATCGGTATGTTATTTGCCCGAGATTCGATCGTCCGTATCTCTATACCTAGTTCAATCTCTTTACCGGCAAGTCTCTTTACTCGTTCCGTAGTGCATAGTCCCGTAACTAACTCGTTAGTCACATTGCTTGCAAGGCTTCATATGATGTGCATTACCAAGAGGGCCCAGAGATACCTCTCCGATACTCGGAGTGACAAATCCTAACCTCGATCTATGCCAAACCAACAAACACCTTCGGAGATACCTGTAGAGCATATTTATAATCACCCAGTTACGTTGTGACATTTGATAGCACACAAGGCATTCCTCTGGTGTCCGGGAGTTGCATAATCTCATAGTCGGAGGACCATATATTTGACACGAAGAAAGGAGTAGCAATAAAACTGAACAATCATAATGCTAAGCTAAGGATGGGTCTTGTCCATCACATTATTCCACTAATGATGTGATCCCGTTATCAAATGACAACTCATGTCCATGGCTAGGAAACTTAACCATCTTTTGATCAACGAGCTAGTCAAGTAGAGGCATACTAGGGACACGTAGTTTTGTCTATGTATTCACACATGTATCAAGTTTCCGGTTAATATAATTCTAGCATGAATAATAAACATTTATCATGAATAAGGAAATATAAAATAACAACTTTATTATTGCCTCTAGGGCATATTTCCTTCAGAAACTTAGGAAAACCACAACTTGCCTGCTATGAAACATGTAGTTGCCTCAATTATAGCTAGTTTTTTTTAATAATTGTCCCTTTTATAGGACCAAAAGTTGCCTCCCCTTTTGCAAGTACTCCCTGTAACCGTATCTACCAAGTTGTATGACCACTAGTTTTTCCCAATTTATTTTTGCTCAACATATAGTTTAGAAACGATGCCTACATTTTTTTGAAAAACACAAGTACCCTCCTTTTTTCCAGTGGTTACTACTAGTACTAGTTACTACTGTGTGTGGCACACATTTCACATGTTCCTATTTTTCAGAGGATCGCAAGATGCCCAGTTTTATCAAAACTACTTGCTTCAACTGAAATTGACTAGTTGCTTTTTACAAAGAAAAGTGGTTGCCCTCTTTCTTTCCGAGTACTTTCTTATAAAATGACCTCATATATTTTACCAGCATCTCATATTGTTTTTCTGGAAATGTTTTCCTCTCGTGATTATGTTTCCTATCTTAGAGAACATTGATCCAGAAAAACCAATAATGGGGAATCATTATTGGGTGTTCAATCTGAACATAAGAGACAAGAGGTTTGAAGTCCTTGATTCTTGCAGGACACTAGATAATCCTGTCTTGGACAAGAACGCTGGGTTGATAGCAGCAACTGTTTGTAGTTTATGGGAGCATCATTATGGCCACTCACGTGTTGTGCTGGATAAGTATCCCCTAGTCAACATCGATGTACCGAGGCAGAACAATGAGTAAGCAACTTTTCTCAATATCAAGTATCTGAAAATCAGTTTTTAATTATGTGCATTTTCCTAAACAAGCTTTTTTTTTGTGTGTTACAAACAGCACTGATTGTGGCATTTACGGGCTGACGAACACCAACAAATGGGTTGCTAGGGTTGTTCCAAAATACTAACAAAGTGATATTCCAAATATCAGGAAGCATCTGGCGAGCATCTGGGTCTCAGATATTCACAACAAAGCTCTTTGGAAGGAAATCCTGGAACTATCGTAGGTATGTTCACCACACCTTCCTTTTTTTGCATTCATTCAGTGAATTTTTCTATTTTGAATAGCAAGTACCTAGGGGAACATAGTTCATGAACTTGGCCAAAGTTGGAAGGCAAGAAATAGTTTGAAACTAGACAACTAATTTAAGAAGAGCAGGCAAGTAGTTATAGAAATGCTGGCAAATAGTGCCTCCATTTTGTGGAAATGTACCCAACTACTACTTGCTTAAGCAAGGGAAAGAAACCTATATATGGTTGCAGCAAGGACAATAAAAAAATCCACACCAAGTATCAACCACACTACAAATCAGTTCTAAGTTGCCCACTTTGTCAATACAGTTTCATGAGCTTTTCTCATTGAACAATGACAGAAAAATTTTAGATTGTTTTTCACTTCATCCTCATTTGGCTATCATTTTTTCACTTCCTTCTTTGGCCTTCACACCAACCTTGCCTCGCAGCTTGCTGCATTATGGTCAAAAGAACCACAAAAACTACATTTTTTCTTCCTTTTGGGGTGTAGTTCCAGCGCTGATTCAATTCGTTGATACTTCGCTCTCCCTTTCATGATGGACTTCCGTGGGTCCCTTGGAATAGGTGGAGTAGGTGCAGAACCATCAGGGGTGTCAGGCTGCAGTGGAACAGGAGCACCTGAGCCTCCAGCACCCTCTGGCGGCACCGGCGGCGGAGCACCAGTAGTTGTTTGCGCATTCCCACTACAAGCTGGAGCAGGTGCACGCACCGAAAACGATGGTGGCTGAGGAGGAGGACCAGTAGTTGTTTCAGGTTGTGTGCGTCTGGCACGCGTAGCCGCTGGAGATTTCTTTTTCTTGCTCAATTTTAGGCGCGCAAGCTCTGTCCGAGCTGCACGCATATTCTTCTTTACAACTTCTGCAACAGCATCAGATGCACAGGCAACTTTGGCCAAGCTTGCAAAATCCATCTGCATGTTCGTATGTAGCATTGGCCTCTTTGACAAAGGGGGGCATTTCATCTGCTTGTTCTTGGGCAGCAGGGGGCACATCAGGAACTGCTAGGGGAGTCCACCTCCGAAGAATGTATTGCGCTGGTATTTCATCCACTCCAAGGTGGGTAAATACATTTAAGATATGGCAGCAGAGGATACCATCTCTGTCCATCTTGCAGCACTCACAAGTGTAGTTGCCTGCATCACTTTCAACCGACACAAAGTAGTTCCTGTCCCATATTTAGCAACCCATTCCTGATTAGGTTCAAGCTCATATAAATAAACCTGGGCAAACGTCGGGCCGGGCCGGGTTTCGGGCTGGGCTTGTAAAACCCGACCTTCATTTCTCAAGCCCGAGCCCGGCCAAAGCCCGAAATACTCCATATTTTCCAGCCCGAGCCCGGCCCGAAATCAAGCCCAAAGCCCAAAAGCCCGGCCCGAATGCTGTTTTTTAGTACGCGCACGTGCAAGCCCGGCCCGAAGCCCGAAAGCCCGGCCCGAAATACGGAAAAATTGAAGCCCGAGCCCGGCCCGAACTATCTTTCGGGCTCCAAAACAAAGCCCGAGCCCGGCCCGAATGTCAAGCCCGGGCAGGCCCGGCCCGGGTTTTTCGGGCCGGGCTCGGGCCAGGTCGTCGGGCCGGGCTGCCCATGCCCGGGTTTACATATAAATGTGCACCCCGGGGGCGTACATTGTACCTCCCAATCATTTCAAACTCATTACCAAACTTTTTGTACAAGTCTCTAGTGTATGTTTCATACGCCTACTTCTCAATGGGAAAAGGTGACCACAAATCAGTGTGCAAGTGCTCTGTCCTATAATCTTGCACACCCTCCCGGACAAGCACATGTGTTTGAATCTTCTCATACTGCTTCATAAAGTTTAGGATAGAGCCATGTGGGTTCACATATCTCTTCGGGATGGCATTGAACCCCTTGCTTCTTTGTGTCAATTGCAGGAATGGGAAGAATCGGTGCTTGAAGTAACATGGCACCCATGTTGCACGGTACTCGTAGAGTTGTCAAAATGTGTGCCAATAGCAGCCTGATATTTCATCATTAGAGTAGCCCAATTTGCCTCAAATTCTTCCGGTGTGAAGCTAAAGTCTATACATTTGTTGAAATCCTTTGCCAATCTAGGGTTCCTGCCCAACATTGACCCGAGCTTCTCTTGAGCTTTTTCCATGATGTGCCAACGACATCGCCGATGCACACTTGTAGGGAAAATGTTCTTAATTGATTCAGCCATTGCAATATCTTGGTTAGTAATGATGTTGTCAGGTGCTCGACCATTCATTGCTTCAAGAAATGCTCCAAACAACCAATCGAAGCTTGTTTCCAAATCTTGCCTAACAAACCCACACCCCAACATGATCGACTATCCATGGAGATTGATACCAATGAATGGCGCAAATGGCATGTTATACATGTTTGTAATGTATGTTGTGTCAAAAGCGACACAATCATGATAAGCCTCAGCACACGCCCTACGTGCTGCTCGATCAACCCAGAACATATTGACAACCCTATCCTCCTCATCATATTTGACCTTGTAGAAAAAATCAGGGTCATTTTGTTGTTGATCCTTGAAGTAGGCAATTGTCTCAATCATATCTCCCTCCTTTGTGTCAAACTTATTCAAGCCTGATTTCGGATTTGATATCGCTTTAGTTGTGTAAGGCACAATTAACTCTGAACCATAAAATTCAGACATGATGTTCCTCATACGACCTGCAAGAAAAGGCAGCCACAAAAAATCAGGCTTGAATGCACAAGTTGCTCAAGTGGCCTACACAACTTGCTTGACCTACAAACTGTCAGGTTGCCTATCTAGTAGAACCACAAGTTGCTCAAGTTGCATACACAACTTTCTTGACCTACAACTGTCAGGTCGCCTATCTAGTAGAACCACAAGTTGCTCAAGTTGCATATTGATACGTCTCCAACGTATCTATAATTTTTGATTGCTCCATGCTACTTTATCTATTGTTTTGGAATTTAATGGGCTTTATTTTCAACTTTTATATTATTTTTGGGACTAACCTATTAACCGGAGGCCCAGCCCAGAATTGCTGTTTTTTGCCTATTTCAGTGTTTCGAAGAAACGGAATATCAAACGGAGTCCAAACGGAATGTAACCTTCGGGAACGTGATTTTCTCACCGAACGTGATCCAGGAGACTTGGACCCTACTCCAAGGAGTGCCAGAGGCGGTCACGAGGGTGGGGGCACGCCCCTCCCCCTGGGCGCGCCCCCCAGCCTCGTGGGCCCCCTGACGCTCCACCGGCGTACTCCTTCCTCCTATATATACCTACGTACCCCCAACAGATCAGGGGGGAGCCAAAAACCTAATTCCACCGCCGTAACTTCCTGTATCCACGAGATCCCATCTTGGGGCCTGTTCTGGAGCTCTGCCGGAGGGGGCATCCACTATGGAGGGCTTCTACATCAACACCATAGCCCCTCCGATGAAGTGTGAGTAGTTTACTTCAGACCTTCGGGTCCATATCTAGTAGCTAGATGGCTTCTTCTCTCTTTTTGGATCTCAATACAATGTTCTCCCCCTCTCTCGTGGAGATCTATTCGATGTAATCTTCTTTTTGCGGTGTGTTTGTTGAGATCGATGAATTGTGGGTTTATGATCCAGCTTATCTATGGAAAATATTTAATTCTTCTATGCATTCTTTTATGTATGATTAAGTTATCTTTGCAAGTCTCTTTGAATTATCCGTTTGGTTTGGCCAACTAGATTGGTAGTTCTTGCAATGGGAGAAGTGCTTGGCTTTGGGTTCAATCTTGCGGTGACCTTACCCAGTGACGGAAAGGGTTGCAAGGCACGTATTGTATTACTGCCATCGAGGATAACAAGATGGGTTATTTATCATATTGCATGAATTTATTCCTCTACGTCATGTCATCTTGCTTAAGGCATTACTCTGTTTTTAACTTAATACTCTAGATGCATGCTGGATAGCGGTCGATGAGTGGAGTAATAGTAGTAGATGCAGAATCGTTTCGGTCTACTTGTCACGGACGTGATGCCTATATGCATGATCATTGCTTGGATAACCTCATAACTATGCTCAATTCTGTCAATTGCTCAACAGTAATTTGTTCACCCACCGTAGAATACGTATGCTCTTGAGAGAAGCCACTAGTGAAACCTATGGCCCCCGGGTCTATTCTCATCATATCAATCTCCATCACTTTATTTACTTGATTTGCTTTTACTTTTTACTTTGCATCTTTATACCAAAAATACCAAAAATATTATCTCTATCAGATCTCACTCTCGTAAGTGACCGTGAAGGGATTGACAACCCCTAAGCGTTGGTTGCGAGTAGCTATCGATTTGTGCAGGTACGAGGGACTTGCGCGTGGTCTCCTACTGGATTGATACCTTGGTTCTGAAAAAACTGAGGAAAATACTTACGCTACTGTACTGCATCATCCTCTCCTCTTCGGGGAAATCCAACGCAAGCTTGATATGTAGCAAGAAGAATTTCTAGCGCCGTTGCCGGGGAGGCTTACGCAAAAGTCAACATACCAAGTACCCATCACAATCCCTATCTCTTGCATTACATTATTTGCCATTTGCCTCTCGTTTTCCTCTCCCCCACTTCACCTTTGCCGTTTTATTCGCCCTCTCTTTCCCAGTCTCCTCCTCCTTTTTCCCTTTGCCTTTTGTTTGCTCGTGTGCTAGTTCGCTTGCTTGCCGTTATGTCGAATTCCTTATCCGCTCCTATGTCTCCCGAGTTTGAAGTTCTTCACTTCAAGCAAAGGCAAGGAGAAAACTTAAAAGATGCTTGGTATAGGATGATGGAATCTTATCGTAAGTGCACCCTAGAGGTGAACTTTAGAATTCTTCTTCGCAATTTTTATGTTGGGTTAAATATGACACATAGACAACTCTTGGATTGCATGGCCAAGGGAAATTTCATTAATATTGATCCCGGTATCGCGCATGAGATTATAGAGGGAATAGTGGGAACACCACCCCAAAAGGGAGGATCTCATCCTACGCAGGAAGAAACCCAAGTGTTTGAGAAGATTTGCGAAGTAACAAAGATTTTACAAAAGTCTCTTGAGCCTCTTAAAAATATTAGCGGAAATCTTAACCGTATGAATATGTTGATTACTCTTTGCAATAAATGGTTGGATTCTTTAGATCTAAAAATTTCCGAGTATTACGGGAAGAGGGAAGAACCCTCCGGATTTGAGCATGACTCCGCTAAAAAATTGAAAATTAAAGAGGGCAATACCTAGATCTATCCTTGTTTTTATGCCTAGCTAGGGGCGTTAAACGATAGCGCTTGTTGGGAGGCAACCCAATTTTATTTTTATTTTTTTGTTTTTGGTTCTGTTTAGGAATGAAATAATCCATCTAGACTCTGTTTATATGTGATTTTATCTTTTAATTAATGTTTGTACCAAGTTGGACCTATTGGATCTTCTTGGGTGATAGTTATTTGATCTTGCTGTAATTTCCATAATCTTTGTGCTCAGTGCCCGAATTGTTAAAAATCACCAGAACGTGATAAAATACTTATTCCAATTGCTTCTGATCAATAAACAAATTGTACAGGTCTTCCAATTTTGGTAGAATTTTTTGGGTTCCAGAAGTTTGCGTTAGTTACAGATTACTACAGACTGTTCTGTTTTTGACAGATTCTGCTTTGCGTGTGTTGTTTGCTTATTTTGATGAATCTATGGTTAGTAAAATAGTTTATAATCCATAGAGAAGTTGTAATACAGTAGGTTTAACACCAATACAAATAAAGAATAAGTTCATTACAGTACCTTAAAGTAGTCTTTTGTTTTCTTTCTCTAACGGAGCTCACGAGATTTCTATTGAGTTTTGTGTTGTGAAGTTTTCAAGTTTTTGGTGAATTCTTTTGATGGATTATGGAACAAGGAGTGGAAAGAGCCTAAGCTTGGGGATGCCCATGGCACCCCCAAGATAATCCAAGGACACCAAAAATTCAAAGCTTGGGGATGCCCCGGAAGGCATCCCCTCTTTCGTCCACTTCC
>LR880969.1:809553282-809565440 GCA_904067115.1 Aegilops sharonensis | reverse complement strand
GGGGGGGGGGGTGTGCAGGGGATTGCATGTTTGCCACTAGGCACAAACTGCAAGTGTTGCCCTCGAATGCAATTGCATGTCTTCAAGGCTACTTCAACTTAGTGGTGTTTTGTGGGTGAGGGTAGTTGCATGTCTTCCAATAGGCATGCAACTGCATGTGTCGCCTTCGACTGAAACTAAATTTTGTTTTGTCTCTGGGCGGCGGGAGAGGGGGCAGTTGCATGTGTACACCAGGCACGCAACTGCAAGTGCAGCGTCCCGACCGCAACTGCAGTTGCGTGTGTACACTAGACATGCAACTGCAAGGGTCATCCCTGACTGTAACTGCATGTCTTCTAGCATGACTGCAACTGAACTTTGTTTTGTCGAAGGGCGAGAGAGAAGAAGGACTTGCATGTGTACACTAGACATGCAATTGCAAGTGTCACGCCGCGACTGCAACTGTTTGTCTTCCATCATGACCGCAACTGAACTTTTATTTTGTTGGAGGGCGGCTGGAGAGTGGGAGCAGTTGCATGTGTACACTAGGCATGCAACTGCAAGTGTCGCCTCCCAGCTGCAACTGCAAGTCTTCCATCATGACCACAAGTCAACTTTGTTTTATCAGAGGACGATTGGAGAGGGGCGGCGGCAGTTGCATGTATACACTTGGCATGTGACTGCAAGTGTCGCACCCTACTGCAATTGCATGTATTTTCATCACGACCGCAACTAAACTTTGTTTTGTCGGAGGGTGGCGGGAGATGGGCGGAGGTAGTTGCATGTGTACGCTTGGCATGCAACTGGAAGTGTCACCCTCGACTACAATTACATGTATTACATCAGACCGCAATTGAACTTTTTTATCGAAGGGCAGTGGGAGAGGGCGGTGGTAGTTGCATGTGTACACTTGGCATGCAACTGGAAGTGTCACCTTCGACTACAATTACATGTATTACATCAGACCGCAACTGAACTTTTTTATTGAAGGGCAGTGGGAGAGGGCGGTGGTAGTTGCATGCGTACACTTGGCATGCAACTGCAAGTGTCGCCCCCGACTGCAATTGCATGTCTTCCATCACGGCCGCAACTGAACATTTGTTTTGTAAAGGCGGTGGGAGAGGGAGGGGCAGTTGCATGTGTACACTAGGCATGCAACTGTAAGTGTCGCCCCTTATTGCAATTGCATGCCTTCCATCACGCCTGCAACTAACCTTTATATTGTCAGATGGAGGAGGGAGAGCGGGGCAGTTTCATGTATGACACTAGGCATGCAACGACAAGTGTATACCTCGACTACAACGGCATGCCCCCCTAACACAAACGCAACTGGGCTTTGTTTTGTCTAATGGGGGCGAGAGAGGGGGGCAGTTGCATGTTTGACACTAGGCATGCAACTACAAGTGTAGCCCATCGACTGCAATTGCTTGTCTCCTAATGCGGATGCAACTAGACTTTATTTTGTCAAATGGAGGTAGGAGATGGGGCAGTTACAAGTGTATGTTAGACATGCAACTGCAATTGTGACACCCAGCTGGAACTGAATGTCTACACACCCGACTGTAATTGCCTTTTGTTTTGTCGGAGGCACTAGGGGAGGGGCAGTTGCATATCTAATTCTAGGCATGCGACTGCAAGTGTCGCTCCCGACTGCAATTGCATGTCTACCCATCTGATTGTAAGTGACCTTTGTTTCATCGAAGGGCGGTGGGAGAGGGGGAGAGTTGCATGTCCGACACTAGGCATGCAAACTGCAATCATAGCCCTTGACTGCAACTACATGTCTGGCCACTAGTATTAGAGATGCATTAACTAGTTTGTATTTATGTGTGAGTCTCTTTGCGTTAGGAATAGCATGTCTTACATCACGCCTATGTCTGCCACTAGGCATACAACTGCAAATGTCGCCCGTACTACAACTCTATTGTGTTTTATGGGGGGTGCGATAGTTGCATATCTACCGCTAGGAGGCGGTCGGCGATTGTATCATTGATTTATTTATTTTTCTTCATTTTTTCTTGATTTACTTTTAATACATTAATATTGTTGTAAATACGCGATGAACATTTCCGTACAACACATGATAAATATTTATTCAAATACGCGATGAACATTTTTATATTATGCTGCGAAAATTAGACAAATGCGCCATGAACATTTCATAATATACAATGAATATTTTTATGAATACACGATCAATTTTTGTATAAATTCGAAATGATACAAATATAGGATGACCATTTATACACACAAAAAGACGAATTTGTTTTAATTTGAAAAAATATATAGATTTTTTTCTCAGTTTTAAAATTATTTTTTCATAGTTTTCTTTTGGATCTATGAAAAAAAACTGAAACAGAACATGAGCCAGCAGAACAAACACTGATGGCCTATGTAAGGCAACGGCTCGCTGGCTGTAAGAGACACATGCACAACAAAGAATTCCTTATTTTCTGGCATAGAACTATTTTATAAAAAAACAAAGCCCAAGTAAGGGAGCAAGCCCAACAAAAAAGGAGACAAGCTAAGAAACATCACCCAACAGACCCAGCCCAATAGAAAATCGGTCACGGACGTAAAACCAGAAACCCAAACGATGTGGTATTCTGCGTACGTGAGGAAAACCTGTCGTAACTTCTGATTTTGTACCTGTTGACGTCACGTCGACTGAGAGGGTGTTTGTTTCTAGGGACTTATTGGTTTAGGGACTTAAAAAAGTCCCTATAAGTCCCGTCTAAACCAAACAGGAGAGACTTATAGGGATTTAAAGTGGGCATTTGTGACTTATAAAATAAGACTCTTAAGAAGGGACTTATAGGAACTTATAGTTATAATATGATCTTATAGGGACTTATAAGTCCCAAGAACCAAACAGATAGGGACTTTTTAAAAATTTATGACTTATAAATTGGGACTAAAAAAAGTCATAGACTTATGAACCAAACAGGGCCTGAGACTTCGTCAAGTCTCAGTCGACTGAGACCTGAGACCTAGACAAACCCATAAAATTATTCCAAGTCCAAACTCGCTCGAAATGATAGCTCGTATGAATAATGGCTACTGGTTTACGTCTTCAGTTCGGAGCTCCCGGCATCTTCTTCCGCAGTCATGGGCTGCTGCTGCCCTTGCTCGGCCGACGCCCCACGCGCCTCCCGCGAGCGCAGCAGCATGGCGCGCATGGCCGGCGTCGCGTACGACATGGTCGCCTCGTTCGACGCCTCGGCCACTGGCGCCGCCGCCATATATCCCCCGCCGCTCGACCCCACTTTTCTGATCATCCTCCTCACTCCGGTCCGCGCCCTCATCAACGACTGCTGCTCCTCCGGCTCCAGCATCTGCCTGGAGGTGGCGCGCTGCTGCTGGTGCGCGCTCATGCCGGCCAGCATGTACGCCCGCCCCGACCGCATGTAGCTCTGCCGGTCCGACACGCGCCCGCGCATCTCCTGCAGCTCCGCCCCCAGCGCGATGATCACCGGGTCGCCGTCCCCTGCCGCCTCCGACTGCTCCAGCGCCCGCTGACGGTTCTCGAGGATCTCCACCGCCTCCTGGTGCTCGCCCCGCTCCGCCGCAGCCCTCGCCGCCGCGATGTCTTCTGCCGCCTCCACCCGGACGCGCTCCCGCTCCACCTCCACCGACCGCTCCGACGTGTCCGGCGCGTGCTCTGGCCTCGCCACCGCCGTGTCCTCGCCCGTCACGCTCACCTCCGCGCCGGTCGCCGCGTTTCTGTAGCTGAAGACCACTTTCACCAGAGCAGTGGTGTCGCCGTCTGTCGCCTCGGTTCTTGGCACGGCCAGAAACAGCAAGAAGCGCCTCTCCTCGTCGGCGTAGAGTTCCCCGACTCGAACAGACGCGGCGCGGCCGTCCTCGTCGACGCGGCTCTCGTAACGGCCGGACTTGACGGACACGACACGAACGCCGGGGTGCACGCACGACACGGCGATGCGCGCCTCCTGTACCACGACGGAGAGCAGCCCGCCGACGCACTGCGCGAATGCGTCCTGGATCACCGCCTCGTTCTCGATGAACGAGAACGTGCCGCCCGTCGCCTCGGCGATGACGTGCATCGCNCCTCCTCACTCCGGTCCGCGCCCTCATCAACGACTGCTGCTCCTCCGGCTCCAGCATCTGCCTGGAGGTGGCGCGCTGCTGCTGGTGCGCGCTCATGCCGGCCAGCATGTACGCCCGCCCCGACCGCATGTAGCTCTGCCGGTCCGACACGCGCCCGCGCATCTCCTGCAGCTCCGCCCCCAGCGCGATGATCACCGGGTCGCCGTCCCCTGCCGCCTCCGACTGCTCCAGCGCCCGCTGACGGTTCTCGAGGATCTCCACCGCCTCCTGGTGCTCGCCCCGCTCCGCCGCAGCCCTCGCCGCCGCGATGTCTTCTGCCGCCTCCACCCGGACGCGCTCCCGCTCCACCTCCACCGACCGCTCCGACGTGTCCGGCGCGTGCTCTGGCCTCGCCACCGCCGTGTCCTCGCCCGTCACGCTCACCTCCGCGCCGGTCGCCGCGTTTCTGTAGCTGAAGACCACTTTCACCAGAGCAGTGGTGTCGCCGTCTGTCGCCTCGGTTCTTGGCACGGCCAGAAACAGCAAGAAGCGCCTCTCCTCGTCGGCGTAGAGTTCCCCGACTCGAACAGACGCGGCGCGGCCGTCCTCGTCGACGCGGCTCTCGTAACGGCCGGACTTGACGGACACGACACGAACGCCGGGGTGCACGCACGACACGGCGATGCGCGCCTCCTGTACCACGACGGAGAGCAGCCCGCCGACGCACTGCGCGAATGCGTCCTGGATCACCGCCTCGTTCTCGATGAACGAGAACGTGCCGCCCGTCGCCTCGGCGATGACGTGCATCGCGGCGGCGTCGTGGTCGTTGCCGAAGCCGAAAGTGTGGATCGGCGCCGACCACTCGCCATCATTGTCCGTGCGCGCGAAGGAGGGCGGGACGAGGTCCTCATAGTTGCTGGCATGGACGCCAGACGGCCCCCGGCGCCTCGTCATGGTGTACGTGTCTTGGCCGTCGGAGAGGAGCACGACGCTGGAGACGGCGTTCCTGTGCCGGCGCTCGTCGAGCACCTTGGCGGCCGTGCGGAGCCCCTCGGCGATGTTGGTGCCGCCGCGCGCCGCCAGGGACTGCACGGCGCTCACGGCCAGGGCCTTCCCGGCGTCCGACATGCGCGTGAGCCTGGTCAGCCGGCGCGCCTCGGAGGAGAAGGACACGACGGAGAGGCGGTCGTCGGGGCCGAGGTTGTCAATGACGAACTGCATGGCCTGCTTCAGCAGCGCCAGCTTGTGGCCGCTCATGCTGCCGCTGACGTCGAGCACCGTCACGAGGTCCAGCGGCGCGCGCGGGGGCGGCTTGTCGCTGCCGGCCGCCACGGCGTCGGCCATCCCGGGAGCCTTGACGTGCACGAGCACGGCGAAGTTGTCGCTGGACGAGTCCCGGGCGACGGCCGCGTACTCGGCGTGCGTCTTGACGACCACTGCCCCGTTCGACGCAGCTGCCGGTGTGCTGTCAGCTGGCGGCCCGGAGGCCGGCTCCACCTGCTCGTCGTCGTCGAAGACGACCGTAGGCACGGGCGGCGGCTGATGATGCTGCACGGTATGCACGGGCGGCGGCGGCTGATGATGCTGCACGACATGCACGTTCGGCGGCGGCGGCTGGTGATGCTGCATGATATGCCCGCGCGGCGGCGGCGGTGCCTGCGCAGGGAACGGAGGCATCCCGCCATCGCCATGCATGAGAGGAGGCGATGATATCGGCTCGTTGGGAGGCTGCACGGCGTGCATGGGAACGGGACGACCCAGCCTGGGCAGCGTAGGCGGCTGCGGCACCGGCGCGGTGGGTCGCAGGAAGGGCAGCTCTCGCCAGCGCGCGTTGCAGAGCGGGCAGACGAGGTGGCCGTGCGCGACGCTGGCGGAGATGCAGTTGAAGTGGAAGGTGTGGGAGCACTCCGCCGTGAAGGTGGCCTGCCCGCCGCCGGCGGCCATGCCGCCGAGGCAGATGGCGCAAGGATTCTCCTACGCACAAACAAATGGAAACATCATCAGCCGCTGATGAAGATGGACTGACGAACACAAAAATTGCAATCTTCAGAATTTTGCCATCTGTATCTAGATTAAAACGAACCGAGATTTACACATATCAATTGCCTGACTATCCGTAGCAAAATTGAACGGAGAAAGGATTCATTTGATTACCTGGTCAGGGGCTTCCATCTCTGCAACTGCAAGCTGCTGTGGAAATTGAGATGAAACAAGTCAGCAGGGCAGCGGCGACATAAAACGAGGCAGATGCTTCGTCGGGAAGGAAAATAATTGTAGCACTGTTAATTTCCGCCGTGGAGGCCACGTTCGTCGTGCTTGACCCCGACCCAAATGCCTAAATAATGTGTGCTTGCTGAACTTCGTGGAAGAAAATATGGTCATTCAGTACGTCGTCTGCTTCGGCTGTAAGCCATTGACGACTTCACCGCCTTAGAAAAGTGGAGAAGGACAAGGACGGACGATGAAACTGAGGCTATCATTCCCACTGTTTTTGGGGAAGGCATTATCCGGAACTGGAATTTACACGACATGTTCGCGGAAATGACTTTGTGCTAGCACACAACGAGCAAACGAAATGTAATTTCCCAGTTTAAACTCCTAATTTTTTGAAAAACTCCACCCATATATTGATCAAATAACAATAGTCTTACAATCGTTCATTACATAATTAGCCACGCAGGGCGGAACAGAATTACACAGAATACCATCGAACATGGTACCAAAACTAAATTTTGCTATCTCATGCGCCGCCTTGTTAGCCTGCCTATCAATCTTAACAATCTTGAGATCAACAATAAACTTGAAGGCGCTGATCGTCCATTTTTAGATCCATATAAGGAGGCCTGTCAACAGTTTCTTTCGCTAGGAAAGATGCAGCAAAGGAGCAGTCAGTTTCCTAGATAATTGGTTTGTGAAGAGAAATACCAATGTACAGTCCGGTGAGGTACGCACGAAGTTCTGCCTCCTCCGCTCCGGAGCACATTTGAATAAAATCCCAAAAAGACACCGGGACTTCTCCCAGATGATTCCCAGCGACAACCCCAACGCTAGCAGATCTCAAGCTCTCCACAAAACTAGCATTAACATTTATCTTAATATACTCCCGCTCTGGAGGCTTCCAAACAGGTCATTGCCGACTAAGATTCTCCCCATTCCCCATCACCCCCTTCCCTTTTGCTTTGGTCCACTTGCACACGAGCGTTGGAAGTGGAGAAAGTCTTCCAATAATTATCCACGAAGATAACAAACGCATTCACCGATTCTTTCCCTCTTCCAAAAATTAAACGTTCCTTAGATGCCAAGCTCTCCAGAACATAAATAATACTTGCTCGCGTACCGGAGACCCCAATTGGTCAAGCAGGATGAGAAGCTAGTCTGGCCCCGTAAATCTGAACAACTCCTTCCTCGGAATATTCCACACATCCCCCAAGGTGATACGCAAAGCATGCGCCTTAGGGCAGGTCACCAGAGCGTGGAAGATATTTTCATCCTGAACTCCACATATAGTACACATACTAGAGACCGTTTGATGGTGAGTCACTCTATTCACCTGAACCGCCAAACCGTTGGTCGCAGCTCTCCAAGCAAAAATTCTAATTTTTTGCGGAACCTTAGCCTTCCAAATAACGTCCCACAGTCTTTTTTCCTCATTAACAGCAGCACTGGATATTCCTGTCTCGCCCCTGTTGTCCTTAAGATTTAAAGCCAGTCTTTACGCACTTTTCACAGAGAACATACCACTTTTCTCATAGTGCCAAGCAACTAGATCACCTTCTCCCACAGACTGAATGCGTAAGTTTAGGATCTCTTCGGCATCATGATGTGTAACGCCCCGGATTCGTTGCGCCAGGTGTCCGCCAGTTATTCGCCGTCGTTGCCATGTCATTTGCTTGCGTGTTGCACTTTGCCATGTCATCATCTGCATTTTTTATCATGTCATCATGTGCATTTCATTTGCATACGTGTTCGTCTCATGCATCCGAGCATTTTCCCCGTTGTCCGTTTTCCAATCCGGCACTCCTATGTCTCCCGGCGCCCCCTTTTGCCTCTTTTCGTGTGCGGGTGTTAAACGGTCTCGGAATGGACCGAGGTTTGTCAAGCGGCCTTGGTATAGCACCGGTAGACCGCCTGTCAAGTTTCGTGTCATTTGGAGGTCGTTTGATACTCCAACGGTTAACCGGGTAACCGCAAAAGCCCCCTTCTCTTTGCAGCCCAACACCCCTTTCAAAGTGGCCCAAAACCCATCCTAACCCCCTCCATGCTCTCGGTCATTCAATCATGATCGCGTGGCCGAAAACCGCTCCTCATTTGGACTCTCCTAGCTCCCTCTACCTATAAATATGTGACCTCCCCCGAAATTTTCGGGTCATTCTACCCTAACCCTAGCAAAATCGCCCTCCGCCGCCACCGGACGCGTCCGCACCCTGCCGGACACGTCCGCCGCCGCCCGCCGGCCAACCACGACGCGCCACCTCACCCTCTCTCTCTCCTCCCTCCACCGCGCGGCCCGCGGGACCCGGATCGGGCCCGCGCAAGCCCGCGCCGCCGCCGCCGTTCGGCCCGCGCCCCCGCGCTCGGCCCGCAGCACCGCCGCCGACGCTCGGGGTCCCCGCGCCTCCGCCGCCCGGCCGCTCCCCGCCGGCGACCTCGCCATCGGCCGCCGCCTCCGCCGCCGCGCCTAGCCCCGGCTAGCCCCGCGGCCCGACCGCGCCTCCCGCTCCTCCCGAGCGCAGCCGCGCCCTGCGCCCGGCCTCCCCGCCGCCCGGGAGCCCGCTGCCCCTCCGCCGCCGAGCCTCCGGCCGGACCCGCGGCCGCCGCCCGCGCTCGTCGCCTGCCGCCGCGCCGGACCTCCCGCTCCGGCCGCGCCCTCGCCTCCGACGCCCGTTCCGCGCCCCCACCGGCCTCCTCCTCGCCGGAGCGCCTCGCCGGAGCCGTCTCGCCGTCGCCGGAGCCGGGGTGGATGAGATCCACCCGGGCCCCGAACCAAACGCGGCGCCCCGCACCCGGATCTCCTCGTCCCGGAACCCCTCCGTCCATTTTTCCACGGGGTGAGAAAACCGCTAAGTCCCCGAATCTGCAGTTATTTTCATTCCATGTTCATGCCATCATATCTCTGCATCCGTAGCTCCGTTTCGTGCGTGTAATATGTCAAATTGTTTGCTTCGACGAGTACATCATTTCATCTCATTGCATCATTTACATTTGAGCTCATCTTGATGCCCGAAATGCTGTTAGAAGAGGGCTATGTGATGTTAGTTTCAGATTCTTATCAGAACATGCACTTTTGTCATTTTTGCCATGATTGATGTGTGCATCCTATAAACTTGAGTCCTACATGTGTTTTGTAATATGCCATGCCATCTTTACAGGGGTGTATGCCATGTATTTTTGTGATCTCTGTGGTGACTAGCACAAGCATGCAAACTAGGCTTCATGATGTTGCTGATTTCAGCCCCTGTTCTGCTGATATTTTTATGTCATGTAAACTTGATGCTATCGAGAGATCCATGCTTATTTTGAGATACTTCAGTAAGGATGTTTTGAACATATGGTTATTATCTATCCATCCATGCCCTTGTTTGCAATTATGGAGTGCCATAGCTTGAGTCAATCGAGCTCTACTTTTGCTATAAAATATTTCCTGGCAGGTTGTTTACATGTTATTCAATTTTGCCAAGATTGTTGTAGTTGATCCGTGTATGCTATGATGTTGTTCTTGCCATGTATAGCTTCTATGCCATGTCTTCTTACTGTGAGTTGCCTTTCCATGCCATGTATTGCTCTGTGGTGAGTGGTTCAAGCTCACCAACATGCCTACTTATTGTTGTTCCTGCCATGTATGAATCTGTAATATAACTTGTCATGTTTACATGGGTGCCATCATATCTTCTGATCCTTTTTGGCTCATAGTCAGTAAGGGACTTTTGTTCTATGCAATTAGTAGATTCATGCCAAGCCTTTCTTTGCCATGATAAGTTCCTGTAACATGTTGTTTGATAGCTCTAAACATTGCAACCTGATGTTATTTCCTGATAAGTCTGAAACTGTTATTATTTGCAATCTTGCCATGTCATTTTGAGCATTTCTAGTGATTTCTGGAGATAGCTCAGTGATCATGTTTTATCATGCTTTACCTGTACATCATGCCCATGCCTTTTGTTTTCTCGTTGAGGTCCTGTAGCATGTTGTTTTGATGCTTGCAATATGCCTAGTTGCTGTTTTGGTCAGATTGTTGTCATGACTTGTATTGTGTGTATGTGTTGAACCGTTGCTCCGTTTTGAGTGTGCTCTATATGAAACTTGCTTGATTTTGCATGTAGTTTCATATTATCATGTTGCATCCTTGTTTTGAGGTGTTTGTTTGATGTTTGAATGCATTTTGCATCAATGCCATGTTTAACTTGTTTTGCTCATATCTTCTAGACCGTAGCTCCGAATCTAATGAACTTTATATGTAACTTGACTAGAATTTCGTGTAGATCTGCGTGGTGCATCTTAACTTGCTGTTTAACAACTTGAACATAAGGTTTATTCAGATCTGGACCAATTTCGAAATTTGCATATGAGGACTTATCGGAATTGTTATATGTTGTTTCCGACCTCATTTAAACTTGCTTTGATGTGTTGCTCTTGTTTGCATCATCTCTTGCCATGAGTAGCCTCATCTAGCCTTGTCATGCATCATGCTTGTTGTGCATCATGTCTTGTTCATGTGCGGTGTGTTTACTATGTTGTGTGCTTCTTCTTGTTAGTTCCTGTTTCGTTGCGATCGTGAGGATTCGTTCGTCTCCGGTTGGTTCGGCTTCATCCGTCCGTCTTCTTCATGGACTCGTTCTTCTTCCTAGCGGGATTTCAGGCAAGATGACCGCTACCCTGGATCTCACTACTATCATTGCTATGCTAGTTGTTTTGTTCTATCGCAATGTTGCGCTATCTATCACTTGTTCCTCAAGCCTCCCAAATTGCCATGTCAGCCTCTAACCTTTTGCACCCTTCCTAGCAAACCGTTGTTTGGCTATGTTACCGCTTTGCTCAGCCCCTCTTATAGCGTTGTTAGTTGCAGGTGAAGATGAAGTTTGTTCCTTGTTGGAACATGGAGATGTTGTTCCTTGTTGGAACATGTTTACTTGTTGGGATATCACAATATATCGTATTTAATTAATGCATCTATATACTTGGTAAAGGGTGGAAGGCTCGGCCTTATGCCTGGTGTTTTGTTCCACTCTTGCCGCCCTAGTTTCCGTCATATCGGTATTATGTTCCCGAATTTTGCGTCCCACTACTACAAAAAGGGCTATAGATGGAATGGCTACTAATGGCGCACCTGTGATGTGGTGCGCCATTAGTATATTCTAATGGCGCACCATGTCTCGGTGCACCATTAGTAATATATTACTAATGGCGCACCTGGTGTGTGGTGCGCCATTAGTAGTTTGGGAAAAAAACATAAGAAAATTTTTTGTTACTAATGGCGCACCTTGGAGTGGTGCGCCATTACTAGTTTTAACTAGTAATGGCGCACTTTCCACTGGTGCGCCATTACTAAGTTTTTTTTAAAAAAAAATATCAAAAAAAATATCATTCTTTTCCACTAGTAAGTTCTAATGGCGCACCGTGGGGTGGTGCACCATTAGTAGTTGAACTACTAATGGCGCACCACTCCCACGGTGCGCCATTAGTAACAATGCACGGGGCTTTCAAGATCTAGCGGCAAAAAAATTCAAAAAATTTCAAACTTACTAGTGGCGCACCGTGGATGTGGTGCGTGAAGGAAATATGCCCTAGAGGCAATAATAAAGTTATTATTTATTTCCTTATATCATGATAAATGTTTATTATTCATGCTAGAATTGTATTAACCGGAAACATAATACATGTGTGAATACATAGACAAACAGAGTGTCACTAGTATGCCTCTACTTGACTAGCTCGTTAATCAAAGATGGTTATGTTTCCTAACCATAGACATGAGTTGTCATTTGATTAACGGGATCACATCATTAGGAGAATGATCTGATTGACATGACCCATTCCGTTAGCCTAGCACTTGATCGTTTAGTATGTTGCTATTGCTTTCTTCATGACTTATACATGTTCCTGTAACTATGAGATTATGCAACTCCCGTTTACCG
>LR880969.1:809523641-809543568 GCA_904067115.1 Aegilops sharonensis | reverse complement strand
GCCCTGCGTCGGTGGAGCATCATCATCGTCACCACGCCGTCGTGCTGACGGAACTCATCCCCGACACTTTGCTGGATCGGAGTCCGGGGATCGTCATCGAGCTGAACGTGTGCAGAACTCGGAGGTGCCGTACGTTCGGTGCTTGGATCGGTCGGATCGTGAAGACGTACGACTACATCAACCGCGTTGTTATAACGCTTCCGCTTTCGGTCTACGAGGGTACGTGGACGGACACTCTCCCCTCTCGTTGCTATGCCATCACCATGGTCTTGTGTGTTCGTAGGAAATTTTTTGAAATTACTACGTTCCCCAACAGTGTGCCACTAGTAACAGAAAAAAAATTACTAATTTCAAAAAAAAAAAATTGAATTTTTTTTCAAAAAATAATACGTAATATGATCGAGAAGTTTGAAATATTTTTCAAAATTTCATCATAGTCATTAACATGAACAAAGTATAACAGGATTGATATGCTAGATATATCAACAAGTGCCTGTGAAGTGAGCTGTTGCTGGGGTTGGATAGAACTCTGAAGTTAAGCGTGCTTGGGCTGGAGTAGTGTGAGGATGGGTGACCTTTCGGGAAGTTTGACCACGGAGTGCGATTTGACCTGAGATTAAGCATATTGACCCGAGATTAAGCCATAGTGAACTGAGATTAAGAAAAATTTGAAAAAAAATTTGAAAAAAAAAATTTGAAAAAATTTTAAAAAATACTAATGGCGTGCTATTAATGGCGCACCACAGATGCGCCATTAGTAGCCATATTAGGTGCGCCATTAGTAGGGGTTTTTCTAGTAGTGTCCCTAACGCGGTCGGGTGATTTATGGGACCCCCTTGACAGTTCGCTTTGAATAAGACTCCTCCAGCAAGGCCCAACATTGGTTTTACCATTTGCCTCACCTAGCCCTTTTTTTCCCTTGGGTTTCTGGAGCAAGGGTCATCTTATTTTACCCCCCCCCCCCGGGCCAGTGCTCGTCGTGAGTGCTGGTCCAAACCGTCAGCCGCCGGTGGCCACCAGGGGCAACTCTGGGCTCGCCTATCGGAAGTTTGGACAATCCGGTGTGCCCTGAGAACGAGATATGTGTAGCTCCTATCAGGATTTGTCGGCACATTCGGGCGGCTTTGCTGGTCCTGTTTTATTACTGTCGAAATGTCTTGTAGCCGGGATTCCGAGACTGGTCGGGTCTTTCCGGGGAGAAGGAATATCCTTCGTTGATCGCGAGAGCTTATCATGGGCTAAGTTGGGACACCCCTGCAGGGTATAATCTTTCGAGAGCCGTGCCCGCGGTTATGTGGCAGATGGGAATTTGTTAATATCCGGTTGTAGCAAACTTGAAGCAAGCTCTTCTAAAATACACCAACCGTGTGCCTAACCGTGAGTGTCTCTTTTCGGGGTTGATCGAGAGGAGAACACGGTTTCTGGGTTATGTCTGACGTAAGTAGGAGTTCAGGATCACTTCTTGATCATTACTAGTTGACGACCGTTCCTTTGATTCTTTTCTCGCTCTCAT
The DNA here is from genome assembly GCA_904067115.1 of Aegilops sharonensis. Taxonomy (NCBI): domain Eukaryota; kingdom Viridiplantae; phylum Streptophyta; class Magnoliopsida; order Poales; family Poaceae; genus Aegilops; species Aegilops sharonensis. Next base: position 809,542,055 of record LR880969.1, on the reverse strand, counting down.
TTGCGTAGGCTAGCCACCATATATGCTTAGTCGCTGCTGCAACCTCACCACTTTACCCCTTCCTTTCCCATTAAGATTTGCTAGTCTTGATACCCATGGTAATGGGATTGCTGAGTCCTCGTGGCTCACAGATTACTACACCACCAGTTGCAGGTACAGGTTGTGCGATGATCTTGACGTGAAAGCGATGTTGCTTGTTTTGGAGTTCTTCTTCTGCTTCTTCTTCGATCAGGGGATAGGTTCCAGGTCGGCAGCCTGGGCTAGCAGGGTGGATATTGTTTGAGTTTCTATTTATGTTTCATCCGTAGTCGGATGTTGATCTTGTATATGATGTTGATGTATTCTTGTGGCATTTGTGCCTTATGTATGTATCCCCACTATTATGTAATGTTGATGTAATGATATCCACCTTGCAAAAGCGTTTCAATATGTGGGTCTATCCTTGGTGGGACCGTCGAGTTCCTTTTGGATAGGGTCGCATATTGGGCGTGACATGATGAAAGAATGAATGTCTAATCAAATTTTCATCCCATCTTCTCGTCCCGCTCATGAATAATTCCAACACCCATTTCAGTCTAGTTCGATGCTTTTTAGCTGTAATTTTTAGTCCCGAAATTCTCGGGGGCCTGTTATCTCTCCAAATGTTAACATTTTTACCATCGACCACTCTCCATATGACCCCTTGTTTTAACAGTTCCAGACCATGCATGATTCCTTGCCAATTCACGGACGTGGCTTGCGGGGAAACTGTATCCAAGATGTGACCATTGGGATAATGCTTTGCCTTCAAAATCTTAGCACACAACAACTCTGGATACACCAATAAATGCCAGGCTTGTTTAGCTAATAACGCTTGGTTAAATAACCTAAGGTCACGGAACCCCATGACTCCCTGTCCATTTGGTTTTGTTAGTTTGTCCCAAGCTAACCAGTGGGTTTTCCTCTTATCCTCTTCGTCTCTCCACCAGAAATTTCTTATAATCTGAGCTAGCTCCTCACATAACGAGACTGGAAATTTAAAAAGTCCCATGGCATAAACTGGCAGCGCTTGCAAAACAGCCTTGATTTGAGATTCCTTAATACCAGTAGAAGCATACTTTTCAATCCAATTTGACGCTCTTTTTAAAGTCTTATCTTTGGTCGACTGGAATTTCCCAACCTTCATTCTACCCTATGGTACCGGAAGACCAAGATATTTATCCTCAAAACCTTCAGCAGTAATATTAGAATAACCATCGTGGACACTTGATCCTCAATACTGCACTTTTTGCCAAATTTAATGGAGCACTTATCCGGACTAAGATGCTGACCAGTTCCTTTCTCATAATCTGACATAATAGTTTTAACTGTTAAGGCTTGGCCAATGGACCCCTTCAAAAAAGGAGGCTATCATCTGCAAACAATAAGTGAGATATACCAGGCCCTTGTCTTGTAAGCTTAAACTCTTTAAGAACACCTTTCTCACAAGCGTCCTTTAACAACAAAGAGAGAGCCTCAGCCACAAATAGAAACAAATAAGGAGATAACGGACCCCCTTGCCTGAGTCCACATGATGGGTAAAAAGGTTCCAATAGCTATCCATTAAACCGCACCGAAAACTTCATAGAGGTAACACAAGTCATGATCCAGTTAATCCATGTTGGCGCAAAACCAAGAGCCCCAGGCATACTTTTAAGAAATTGCCAGTCCACACGATCGTGCGCCTTTGCCAACTCCAACTTGTAAGCGCAAAACTCTCCACGCTTATCTTTCAACGTACTCAGTGAGTGAATACATTCAAAAGCAATAAGCGCGTTATCAGAAACTAACCTGCCAGGAATAAAGGCGCTCTGAGTGGGAGAAATCATACCATCCAAGAGAGGTCTCAGCCTATTCACCAGACACTTCGATATGATTTTGTAGATGATGTTGCAGAGGCTGATCGGTCTAAAGTCTTTGATGGACTGGGGATTCTTCACTTTAGGAATAAGAACAATAGTGGTATCATATATACCATCGGGCATAACACCTGAGATAAAGAATTGTTGGACTGCCCTTACAATATGCTCCTTTATTAATCCCCAATTTCTCTGGAAGAATCTAGCTGGAAAACCATCTGGGCCAGGAGGCTTTAGTGGACCAATTTGGAAAAGGGCATTACTAATCTCTTCCTCCGAAAAAGGTTTACAAAGCTCCACATTCATATCATCATTGACGAGAGGTTTGACAATCGAAATGATACGAGAAGGGTCAACATTAGAATCACAAGTATACAGATTCTGAAAAAACGTATTAGTGATACCTTTGATTTCTTCCATATTCTCCGTAAGAGAACTTGTATTACGATTCCTTCTCTAGAGCTTCTGGGCTCAAAGTAAATTATGAAAAATCAAACTTGATTCCTATACATGTATCAGAAGAGGAGGTTCATGCTCGGACTGGCATTCTGGGGTGCTCTATAGCTCAATTCCCCTTCACCTACCTGGGAGCTCCTCTCAGCATAACAAAGCCCAGAATGAAACACTTCATGTATATTATTGAGAGAATTCAACAGACTCAGTGTGTGCTCTGACCACCTGAGTTATGATGGGAGGCTGCTGATGGTCAATGATGTCCTATCTTCATTACCCACCTCCCTTATGAGTTTTCTTCTTTTTATAAAGGCATTATTACTTAGTTAAGTTGACAAATATAGGAGACATTTGTTTTGGAGAGGGAAAGATTTGGAAATAAAGAATCCTCCCTTGGCGGCGGCATGGGAGCTAGTATGCAAACCTAAAGAGCATGGTGAATTAGGGATCCTCAATTTACAGTTACAAAACAGTAGTCTGTTGATGAAGATGCTCCATAAGTTCTTCAATCATCATGATATACCATGGGGCCACTTGGTCTGGGAAGCATACTATGCCAATATGCAACATGTTGATCAGCCTGCTACTGCTTCGTTTTGGTGGAGAGATTGTCTCAAACTAATGTCTATCTACAAAAACATAGCCAACTGCACTGTACTCAATGGTACCTCCATTCAATTCTAGACTGATACTTGGAATGGTCAGCCTTATACTCAAATTTGACCTCATCTGCACTCCTTTGCCAAGGCTGATCAAATTTCTATTAGCCAGATATGGAGCCAAGATGATTTATCAGATCTTTTCCATCCACCTCTCTCTAAAGATGCATTTGCACAATTTAATGATCTTCTCCAACTTGTCACAGAAATTGACCTTCACACATATCATGATTTGTCGCAATGTCCAGCAGATGCAACCACTTACAAAGTCGACAACATATACAAGATTCTCATGGATGAGCATGATGTTCTACCAGTTACTAAACGGGTTTGGCACACATGTTGTTAACTACTCCCTCCGTCCCATAATATAAGAACGTTTTTGACACTATTATATTATGGGACGGAGGGAGTAAAGCATAAGATATTTTTTCTGGCTGTTCATTAACAACACACTAAGCACCAGGGCCATGTTACAACGCAAGAATTTCTTCCTGGAGGAATACTCTTGTGTGTTATGTCATCTGCATGAGCTTGAAACAAGAGAGCACCTTTGTCCCAACTGGGCTCCCCTATATCAGGCCATACAAATGGATATCAATGATATGAAAACTCAGATAGGCTTGCCTTTCGCTTTGGAGGTCATCGTCCTTGCTGCCTGGTTCATCTGGACTACCAGAAATGACTGGATTTTCAAAGGGATCCCGCCAAGCCTATACACTTGTAGAAGAAAATTCAAGAATGAGCTTCAGTGGCTAGTCCATTGAGCCACGAGAAAAATGATTCCAACCTTGAAGCCTGGGTTGATGCTCTTGTTTGGGATGTTTGGATCAATGGACTGCATGCATCGAACATGCATGTTGTTAACTAAAGCATGTACGCCGGACCCGACCGCGCGTATCTCTGCCGGCTCGCCACGCGCCCGCACATCCCCCACAGCTCCGCCTCCAGCGCCATGATCACGGGGTCGTCGTCGCGCGACAACTCTGACAGCGCCACTGCACGTTGCCGGTTGTTGAGTATCTTCACCGCCTCCCGGTGGTCGCCCCGTTCCGCCGCTGCCCTCGCCGCCGCGAAGTCCTCTGCCGCCTCCACCCGGATGCGCTCCCGCTCCACCTCTACCGACCGCTCCGACGCGTTCGGCGCGTGCTCCGGCCTCGCCACCACTGTGTCCTCCGTTGTCACGCTCACGTCCGCGCCGGTCGCCGCGTTTCTGTAGCTGAACACCACTTTCACCAGAGTAGCGGTGTCGCCGTCTGTTGCTTCAGCTCTTGGCACGTCCAGAGACAGCAAGAAACGCCTCTCCTCCTCGGCGTAGAGTTCCCCGATGCAGACTGTGGCGGCGCGGCCGTCTTCGTCGATGCGGCTCTCATAACTGCCAGACTTGACCGACATAACACGGACCCCGGCGTGCACGCACGCGACGGCGATGCGAGCCCCCTGAACCACGACGGAGAGAAGCCTGCCGATGCACCGGGCAAACGCGTCCTGGATCACCGCCTCGTTCTCGATGAACGAGAACGTGCCGCCCGTCGCCTCGGCGATGACATGCATCACGGCCGCGTCGTGGTCATTGCCGAAGCCAAACGTGTGGATCGGCGCTGACCATTTGCCGTCAGCTCCCGTGCGTGCGAAGGAGGGCGGGACGAGCTCCTCGTAGTTGTTGGCCCGGACGCCGGATGATCCTGGGCCGTCGGAGAGGAGCACGACGCTAGAGACGGCGTTTCTGTGCCGACGCTGGTCGAGTACCATGGCTGCCATACGAAGCCCCTCGGCGATGTCGGTGCCGCCGCCCGCCATGAGGGACTCCACGGCGCACACGGACAGGGCCTTCCCGGTCTCCGACATGCGCGTGAGCCTGGTCCGGCGGCGCGCCAAGGAGGAGAAGGACACGACGGAGAGGCGGTCACCGGGGCCAAGATTGGCGATGATGAACCGCATGGTCTGCTTCAGCAGCGCCAGCTTGTACCCGCTCATGCTGCCACCGACGTCGAGAACCGTCACGAGGTCCACCGGCACGCGCGGCGCGTCGCCACCAACCGCCATGATGTCGGTCATCCTGGGAGCCTGGACGTGCACGAGCATGGCGAAGTTTTCACTAGACGAATCCCTAGCGATGGCCGGGTACTCGCTCTGCGTCTTGACGACAATTGCTTCGTTCGATGCGGCAGCTGGTGACCGGTTGTCATCTTGCGGCCTAGAGGCCGGACCAACCTGCTCGTCGTCGTCGAAGACAGCCGTGGGCGGCTGAGCCTGCCCGATACGCACAGGTGGCGGCGGTGGCGGCGGCGGTGGCGGACGTAGCTGCGTTGGCAAGCTCAGACACGACGATGTTAGTGGTGGCATTGGCTGACCGTGTTCGGAGCTTCCTGCATATTCTTCTTCAGCTTGTAGCTGCTGCCCTTGCTCGGCTGATGCCTCCCGTGCCCTCCGCGAGCGCAGCAGCATGGCGCGCATAGCCGGCGTCGCGTACGACAATGTCGCCTCGTTCGATGCCGTCAGTGCGGCCATAGATTCCACTGATTTGGAGGACGTTCTCCTTGCTCCGTCGTGGCTTACTATGACCGACATCTCCTCCACCAGATTCATCTGCCTCGAGGTAGCGCGTTGGTGCTGGTGCGCGCTGATGCCGGCGAGCATGTACGCCCGACCAGACAGCGCGTAGCTTTGCCGGTTTGACACGCGCCCGCGCATCTCTTGTAGCTCGGCCTCCAGCGCCACGGTCACGGGGTCACCATCGCTCGCCGCCTTTGACAGCGCCACTGCACGCTGCCGGTTCTTGAGTATCACCACCGCCTCCTGGTGCTCGCCCCGTTCCGCTGCCGCCCTCGCCGCCGCAATGTCCTCCGCCGCATCCACCCGGACGCGCTCCTGCTCAACCTCCACAGACCGCTTCGCGTCCGCGGCGTGCTCCGGCCTCGCCACCAGTGTGTCCTTGGCCGACACATTCACGTCCATGCCGGTCGCCGCGTCTCTGCAGCTGAATGACACATTCAACAGAGCGGTGGTGTCACCGTCTGTCGCTTCGGCTCTTGGCACGGTCAGGATCAGCAAGAAACGCCTCTCCTCATCAGCGTATAGTTCCCCGACCCAGACCGTGGCGGCGCGGCCGTCGTCGTCGATGCGGCTCTCGTAACTGCCGGACTTCACCGACATGACACGGACCCCAGGGTGCACGCACGCGACGGCGATGCGAGCCTCCTGGACCACGACGGAGAGCAGCCCGCCGATGCACTGTGCGAACGCGTCCTGGATCACCGCCTCGTTCTCGACGAACGAGAACGTGCCGCCTGTAGCCTCGGCGATGACGTGCATCGCGGTCGCGTCGTGGTCATTGCCGAAGCCGAAAGTGTGGATCGGTGCTGACCATTCGCCGTCAGCGCCCGTGCACGCGAACGTGGGTGGGACGAGGTCCTCGTAGTCGTTGGCCTGGACGCCGGACGGCTCCTGCTGCCTCATCATGATGTAGTTGTCCTGGCCATCAGAGAGGAGCATGACGCTCGAGACGGCGTTCCTGTGCCGGCGCTGGTCAAGTACCATGGCTGCCATACGGAGCCCCTCGGCGATGTCGGTGCAGCCGCCCGCCGTGAGGGACTCCACAGCGCTCACGGACAGGGCCTTCCCGGCCTCCGACATGCGCGTGAGCCTGGTCACCCGGCGCGCCTTCGTGTTGAAGGACACGACGGAGAGGCGGTCGTCGGGGCCGAGATTGGCGATGACGAACCGCATGGCCTGCTTCAACAGCGTCAACTTTTGCCCGCTCATACTGTGACTCACATCGAGAACCGTCACGAGGTCCACCGGCGCGCGCGGTGCGTCGCCACCGGCTGCTGTGATGTCGGTCATCCCGGGAGCCTGGACGTGCACGAGCACGGCGAAGTTGTCGCTGGACAAATCCATGGCGATGGCCGGGTACTCGCCTCGTGTCTTGATGACAACTGCTTTGTTTGATGCAGCGGCTGGTGACCGGTTGCCAGCTGGCGGCCCGGAGGCGGGACCAACCTGCTCATCGTCGTCGAAGCTGCATTGTGGCTGAGCCTGCCTAATACGCACGCGTGGTGGCGGCGGTGGAGGCGGTGGAGGTAGCTGTGTGGGCAAGCGCGGCCACGACGATGTTAGTGGTGGCCGTGGCACGGAACGCACGGGCGGTGGTGACGGCGGCGGCGGTGGAGGTGGCACGAAACGCACGGGCGGTGGTGGCGGCGGCGGTGGAGGTGGCACGGAGCGCAAGGGCGGTGGCGGTGGCTGACCGTGCACGAAATGCACGGGCCGTGGCGGCGGCTGTCGTGCCTGCGTGGGAATGTGTGGCCACGAGTATGCCGGTGGCGGTGGCTGACCGTGCATGAAATGCACGGGAGGTGACTGCCGCGGGAGAATGATGCACGGGCGGAGGGGAACGGGATGAGTCTTTGTCTGAAATCGCACCGGCGGGGGCGGCGGAGGTGGAGGTGGTGTGGGTCGCCGGAACGGCAGGTCGTACCGCGGCGCGTTGCAGAGCGGGCAGACGCGGGCGGAGATGCAGCTGGAGTGAAACGTGTGGGAGCACTCCGCCGTGAAGGTGGCCTGCCCACCGCCGGCGCCCATGCCACCGAGACAGATCGCGCAGGGATTGGTCTACGCACAAACAAACGAACAATTTCAGGAGAAAATTTTGCATCGAGAAACTCAATCTGGAGAAGAATTCTTTCATCAGCTGAAAGAAAAAAGAAAGAGAAAGGGTTAGCACGTACGGACCTGCTCAGGGATCTCCATCTCTTGAAGTTGAAGCTTCTACGAAATGAAATGGAAGTTGAATTTCGTGTATATATAAAACGAGGCGACGTGGACACGTATCAGTGTATCATCGTGCAGGCCACGCGCCTTCCTTGTCGACCCCGACTTCATGAAATAATCAATCAAGAGAATAATCAATGCTCCCTCTGTACGTACGCGTTAAGGGATGCACAACAGCAAGGATGATCGATTAAATTAGGCGGAGCGGACTTGCTGGCTTTGAGTTGCTAAGTGCCTCTCTAACCAATCCTTTAAAAAATGAACTCCTCTTTTTTGGAGTTCGCTGCACGATCCTTTTTTTTTAGGATCAATGACTCTTTATTACTCAGGTGTAGCTAGAAATCTCGTCCGAGACGGACTGAAGGATACAATCAGGTGGCACAATCCACCACACATTACTAATCTCATCACCTAAACCTACTTTAGCTAACTTATCCGCTACTCCATTGGCTCCCCGCTTGGTCCAAGTCACCCTTACCTGCGCAAACTGCGTGAGCAGGTGCTTGATCTCCTGAATGCATCGCCTCAAGCTAGACAGATCTTCTTCCCTTCTGTTGATCGCTGCCACAACCGCCATGTTGTCCAGCTCAACGTGTAGATTCTGCACTTGCGCTTCCCTAGCAAGAGAGACGGCTCGTCGACATGCCAGCGCCTCCGCCTTCTCCGCACAAGACACATGATCAAACACCTCGCATGCTGCAGCTATAAACGCCCCATTGTGGTCTCTCAGCACTGCGCCTGCACCCCCTTTTCCACGGACTTGAGAAAAAGCCCCATCAGCATTTACCTTGATCCATCCCTTCTCTGGCGCCTCCCATCTCACTCGAGCACTTTGCTGGCGAGGAGGTGCTGGTTTGTCGTGTATCCCCTGCCACTCCTCCACAAGCCTTACCACCCGATTCATTATCTCATGTGGATCCTCCATTCGCTTGCCATCCCTCGCTTCGTTTCGAGCTAGCCAGAGGGCATAGATGGATTGGATCATCATAGCTCGCTCCTCCCCTCCTGCCTGTGCGAACCAATCAAGAAGCCACCTGGCAACTGTACTCTGAGAATCAAACTGACACGGTGGGATCGCCACCGAAATTCCCTTTTCCGACTGCAGTTTTTTCCAAAATAGGACCGAATGAGGACATCCCCAAAACCTATGATAGATCGTCTCATCTCTTCCACATGCCGCGCAAAACACACCCGCTTTTATGCTTCTTCGTTGTAACTCATGTCCAACAGCAAGTCCATTGCGCAACAGCCGCCACATATGTATTTTTGCTTTGCCCGGGGCTGATGTATCCCACATAGCCAACCAACATTTGTGCCGCTGAACCGAGGAAGATGACTCCTGTCTGCCCGTCCTTGCACGGTTCATCGACATTCGAAGGTGGTACGCTGACCTTACCGTGAAGTATCCATCTTTGATAAAATTCCAGGCTAGATAATCATCCGTACCAGGACCTCCAACCATGATCTGCTTTATATCAGTAGCATCATCTTGAGAGAACATCGCATCCACAAGTTGCTCGTTCCACCTTGTGCCCGAGCTATCAAGCAAATGGCTTACCTTTGTGACTCCCTGGACATACTCGGCACCCAGTGGTGTCAAGCTGCCACTCCTCGGGATCCATTGATCATGGTGTATGTTGATGGTGGAGCCGTCTCCAACTCTCCACACCAATCCGGCTCTGAGGAGATCTCTCCCATGCGGTATACTTCGAAAAGTGTAGGAACCCCCATCTGGACATGTTGCATTCATGATTCCCCCTTCATTATAATATCTTGCTTTTAGGACACGCGCACATAGCGAAGAGGGAACTCTCAACAGTCGCCAAGCTTGTTTAGCCAATAATGCTTGGTTGAAAGCCTCGGGATCTCTGAACCCCATACCACCCTCACGCTTCGCTGCACACATTTTATCCCAGGCTATCCAATGCACTTTACGTTCACCATTTACCGCCCCCCACCAGAATTTTGATGAGATAGATGTCAAGTTCCGGCACATCTTCTTTGTGAGGTGAAAACAGCTCATAGTAAACGCTGGGGTAGCTTCCAGCCCGGATTTTACAAGAACTTCTCTTACTTTCTTTGACAGCCCTTGCCCCTTCCATCCAGTGACCTTTTTCTTCGAACTCTCTTCCACATATTTGAAGGTTCCATCTTTGTCCCTTCCAACCACTTTCGGGAGACCCAAGTACCTCTCGTTTAACGCCTCAGATTCAATACCAACAGTTTGTTTGAGGGAATTCTTCAACTCCTGCTGGCACCCCTTACAAAAAAAATATTGAAGATTTCTGAAGATTGACCTTTTGTCCCGACGCATCCTCATATCTACCAAGGATATCCCTCAAAACCTGGAAGTTATCAACGGACCCCTGGAGAAAGACGATGCTATCATCTGCAAACAGGAGGTGTGTCACCTGCGGGCCAGTGCTTCCAAATGACACACCTTTGATAATCTTTTCACCTTGGGCTTTCTTCAAAAGCGCAGAGAAACCTTCCACGCAAAAGAGGAAAAGGTACGGGGAAAGTGGGTCTCCTTGCCTTAAGCCTCGAGAGGGAGAGAATAATCTAGACATTCCCCCATTTAACTTCACCATGAAATTTGCTGACGTGACGCATCTCATGACCATGTTGATCCATGCTGTATCAAAGCCAAACTGTCCCAACATTTGCTCCAGAAAGCCCCACTCGACCCTATCATACGCTTTCATCATATCAAGCTTTACCGCACATAAGGGCTTCTTCCTTTTCCGCTTCCTGATTGCATGCACACACTCGTATGCCACAAATACATTATCAGTAATTAGCCGCCCTGGGACGAAAGCGCTTTGCTCCTCAGAGATAAGGATCGGTAGGATGACCTTCAATCTGTTCGCCAACACCTTCGCTGCAATTTTGTATAAAACATTACAAAGGCTAATTGGACGAAATTGCGAAAGTAACTCCGGTGAGTTAACTTTCGGAATCATAACAATGACAGTTGCATTAAAAGCGTCCGGTGCTGCCCGTCCTGCAAGAAACTCCCGTACCACCGTGCAGACCTCCTCTTTTACAAGCGACCAGTGCCGCTGGTAAAACAGAGCGGGAAGGCCATCGGGGCCTGGAGCCTTTGTTGGCCCCATCTGAAACAAAGCCTTCTCTATCTCCTCATCTGAAATCGGCGCCCTTAGTTTCTGGTTCATATCTTCTGTCACGACCGCTGGTATATTTTAAAGCAGTTCTTGCGCTCCTACCGACCCCTCTGAAGTGAACAAATTTTCATAGAACTTTGCCGCCATCTCGCGCATCTCCTCATCTGCCATGCACTTCGAACCATCCTCTCGTATCAGCGCCCGAACCGTATTTTTCCGCTTCTTATGTGATGCTCTTCCTTGGAAATATTTTGNTGGGACGAAAGCGCTTTGCTCCTCAGAGATAAGGATCGGTAGGATGACCTTCAATCTGTTCGCCAACACCTTCGCTGCAATTTTGTATAAAACATTACAAAGGCTAATTGGACGAAATTGCGAAAGTAACTCCGGTGAGTTAACTTTCGGAATCATAACAATGACAGTTGCATTAAAAGCGTCCGGTGCTGCCCGTCCTGCAAGAAACTCCCGTACCACCGTACAGACCTCCTCTTTTACAAGCGACCAGTGCCGCTGGTAAAATAGAGCGGGAAGGCCATCGGGGCCTGGAGCCTTCGTTGGCCCCATCTGAAACAAGGCCTTCTCTATCTCCTCATCTGAAATCGGCGCCCTTAGTTTCTGGTTCATATCTTCTATCACGACCGCCGGTATATTTTGCAGCAGTTCTTGCGCTCCTACCGACCCCTCTGAAGTGAACAAATTTTCATAGAACTTTGCCGCCATCTCGCGCATCTCCTCATCTGCCATGCACTTCGAACCATCCTCTCGTATCAGCGCCCGAACCGTATTTTTCCGCTTCTTATGTGATGCTCTTCCTTGGAAATATTTTGTATTCGTATCTCCTGCAGCTAACCAGTCGACTCTGGACCTTTGGCGTTGCATTACTTCTTCGCGAGCGTAAACCTCACGAAGCTGTTCCTCTATGTCCCTCACCTCCGTAGTATACCCAGTTCGTAAAGCTCTGTATCTTGCATCTTCTATCTGCGTCTTTAGCTGCTTTATTTGGTTGCGGATCGAGCCGAACACCACACGCCCCCATTCTTGCATGCTCGTCGTAAGCTTTCCTAGCTTGCCGCATGTTGCCTCAAGCCCCGTTCCTCCATCATCAGCTTCGAGCCACTTCTCAGCCACCATAGAGTCATAGCTCTCATGCCTCAACCATGCCTCCTCAAATCTGAACTGCCGCGCACCCTGGCATCCTCGTTCTGAAGCCGTCTCCAGTACGTGAACAACCAAAGCGACATGGTCTGACTCTTCAGTTACAATGTGCTGGACGTGTGTGTGCGGGAATAAAGCCAAGAAATCATCATTGCATGTTGCCCGGTTGAGACGGACCTGAATATTGTCATCACCTTGTCTTTTGTTATCCCACGTGTAGGGATAGCCTGAAGAACCCAAGTCTGCAAGCCCGCAGTCGGTCAAGCAGTCGCGAAACCCGTCCATTTGCAGAAAACTTCGTTTGTTGCCTCCCTTCTGCTCTGACTGTAAAAGCACTTCATTGAAATCCCCGACACACAACCATGGGAGTGCGTCCTGTCTTTTTAGGTATCAGATCGCATCCCAAGATTTCTTCCTTGCTCCACGTCCGGTTCACCATAGAATCCAGTGATTCTACAAGTTTTCCCTTCCCAGACCACCTCCACATCCACAAAGGCTCCATGGCCTCACAGTTACATTTATATGCTCCCTCCACCACAGGGCCAGCCCTCCACTCTGACCTTGACAGTCCACCGCCACACCACAAGTAAACCCCAACCTCCATTTAAGTTTCTCCATAGCCCTTGCCTTCTTCTTAGTTTCAGACAGAAAAACCACCGCTGGGTTGTGTGACCTAATCAGTTCTCTCAGTTCGCCAACTGTCGAGTCCAACCCCAGTCCTCGACAGTTCCAGGCTAAAACATTCATTGCTCCCGGCGGCCCCGGTCCTCGGGGTCCGCCGATCTCTCTCTGTTAACTGAGATGCGGTCAAACACTGTCGACGTTTTACGCCGTGTATCGCGGATGAAGGCATCTTGTCCTGCTAGCCTGTCCGACTCCCCCTTCGCTATCCACATCTGCCTCGGCCCTCTCTTTCTGCTTTCATGCATGTCTCTTTCCCTCTGGATGTCCCTATAATCATAAGCCGTGTTTTGCCTTGGTTTCGGCACGTAATAGCCCCTCCTTCTTTCCTGTTGTCCATAACCTTCGGCCCTTCCATGTTGCTCTACTCTTGTAAACACACCTGCCTGTCTCCCTCCCTGCGCCACATGAGCTGACCCTTTCTCCCTCATCTCCCTAGTGGCACCACGGTCATACTCCCTCTCCCTTCCCAGCTTCCTGTCAATCAGCTTATCCCTCAAGTTCTGTTCTCTTTTCATCTCCAGCCCCTCCCTTAGATCCTGCTCATGTCCTGCACCACTCTTCATTTTATCCCGTCTGGGGCTATTCACCTCTTCATCTCTCGGCTTACTCTGTCCGCCAGTGCGGTTTTCAGCAGATTGAGAGAATTCTGTGTTTAGGTTTCTCTTGGTCGGAATATCCCTAACACGGACTTGCTCAGCTCGGTGCCTTGGTCTTGTACCATCATTCTGTGAGTTACTCCAGCTATTGCTGCTACTTGCTACTCCTCCCAAAGATCCCTCCTTTCCCGTATTTCTTCCAGGGGATGCACGCAGCCACCCTCCCCATTGGAGCGATGGGTCTACAGGGGGCTCACAAACTCCATTCTTATGCACTAATCGCCCACAATCGAAGCAGAAGTGGGGGACCTTCTTGTAGTAGAAGTCAAACCATGTACCCACCTTATCATCTTTAGACCTCTTCAAGGTAAAACCACGGACCAGCGGTTCGAATACATCAATTTTTGCTCGAATCCGAAGCTGGTTTCCCCTTGCAACTCCATCCTTGTCCACGTCCACTCTCACAATTTCTCCCACCCAATTTCCCAAAGCTTTTCTAAAAACCCCTGTCCTCTTATCCGGTGGCAGATCCGTCACTCTAACCCACATATCCACTTTATCAAATACCATCTTCGAGGGTCTCGTTTTACCTTCATACTCCTTCATGATCAAGACACTAAAATCAAACTGCCAGGGCCCATTGTTCAACACATGTCTGTAGTCTCCCTCACTTCCAAAGTGTACCACAAAAATATTTGAGCCCATGTCCCTAAATTGAGCTACTTTATGCAGCCCCCACGCCCGAGTCATGGCTTTTTCTAGGGCTGTCTTGTTCATCGGTCGAGTGGTACACGCCTTTCCCACCGCTGACCATCTAGAGCTCTTGGGCATCTCTGCCTCCTGATCTTCAAATATAAAACCCTCAGCTTCTTTATCCATAAGAACCATTTCCCCCAATCTTGCAGACAAGCTCGACGTCGGATCCGGGGTCTTGCGCTCCAAAGGATACTTTGATTCTTCCCTGGTAGACAGGCCATCCATCTTGCGCACCGTCGGCGTTGCAGCCGCCGCCGTCTTCCTTGGTGTAGCCGTCTTGGATCTCCCAGTCGCTGGAGTGGCCGCCGCCGCCTTAGATGTGTTCATATTGTTCATCTTCCCGTCCGTTGTCGCCTTATCAACCTCCGTCCCAGCCATGAGCAGCAGCCCACAGCAGGGAGAATCCGTTCTTGGCCCGCGTCTAGGGTTGCGCAGTCGCCTCCCTCTCCGCTGCCAGATGCACAACCACGCCCGAGCAGCAAAACCCTAACCCTAGCGTAGGAGCGCAATCGCCCCCTACCGCCTTAGCGTTTCCTTTTCGTGGTGGACCCCCATAATCCTTAGCCTCCGCTGCACGATCCTTAAAACCTTTACAGAGGAGAAAATGTTCCTCTTCTAAGTTTGAGAGCCAGCCCAACTCTCCTATTCATAAGGGTCGGTGGCAAGTCCCGAGTAAAACTCATCTGCCTTGTGTGAAGCACACCGCCGGCCGGCCACCACCCTTGTGACCGGAAAAACAGAACCCTCAACATCCGGTGACCCTCGCCAGCTTAGGAATCTCGCCGGCGGCGAGGAATTTGGACGATTCATAGCTCGGGCCACCTCGGCGGCGGACTGCTTGCACTAGTGTCGTTACCGCGGCTGTGGACCATGAACACGAGCGCTTCGACACCTCCCGCATGTCGGGTGCCACGACTCACGAGCGCGTGAAGAGGCGTCGTCCTGCGTAGTGAAGTACTCTGTGTCAGTCGCCGCGTGTGCTAATGGTGCTTGTGCGTGTGTGTGCTGCTACTGCGTGTGCGTGCACAGCCGCTGGTAGGATATGTGTTCATTTGCGTGCGTGCACAGCTTCCGGCGTACGCATTTGTGCGTGTTGCGCGTATTTGCTAGCCATGCGTGTGTGCATCTGTTCGTGTTGTGCAGGCTGCACGTGTTCATGTTGCTGACGCAAGGGCTGTTGTCCGAGCTACCTCACTCGCGGTCACCGTAGACAGACAACTCTGGCTAGGTTCGCCGGGAGGAAGAAGAAGAAGACGACGAAGAGAGACTTCCATGTGGGGTCAATTCGTTTGAGAAGTTAAATTTGAGGGACTGGTTAGGTCCGACCACCGTTAGATGAGAGGTCGTTTGCTCCTCTAAATTTTGTAGACCGTTTTTACGGTACCCTGTACTGCTGACCGAAGAGGCAGCAGTATATTAAAATCTGACCATCGATTTTCTGAGGATAGGATTAACATTTTGTAGTTTAAAAATTAGCTAAGGGCTGGAGATTTCATTTTCTAGGTAACACTCGCCGCAGATTGATCCGTTCGACACCTTCTTCCTGTTGTAACACTCCCATCGCCGTGGTCTCATCTGCCCGGTACTACCAGCTGCCGTCGTGGACGAGCAGTGTGCACCTGGAGCCATCGGATGTCCGGAAGGCGGAGACGTCGGTTCAGAGGCTCTAAACCTTTTCGGCCCAGCTGTCCTCGCTGAGGGAGGAGGCAGCGGTCCAGTCCCCGGAGAGCGAGACGGCGTCGCTAAAGTCGGCGACGCGGCCAAGCTGGGGTGAGGCGGCGCGCGCTGCCAGAGGGGAACCGGCGGATGGCAAAGGGGCGTCGGCAGGGACTTCCGTTGAGACGAAGATGAGGGAAGAGTAGTCGCCGGTGAGCGCCAGGGTGACGGGGTCCTAGGGGAGCAGCGGTGTCAGGGGCGGCGAGTCCTCCTCGAGCTCCTCGTGGCAGGAGGAAAAGGGTGGGTTGGGCCATGTCGGCAGTCGACACTCATGCGAGCTGAATTTTTACGTCCCAAAGTACCCTCAGAATAGTATACTGGAGGATGGGAACGAAGCAGTGCAAGCTATACTGCTCGTGATTCAACTGACAAAATTGAAGCAGTACAGTTCGCTTGTCACCGTTAGATTTCGTCAATGGACCGCCAATATTTGTCGCTGGGTACCGTAAAAGAGCTCTAATTGTAAGGGATCGGTTAGACATGCTCTAAGTTGTTGGTTGACTACGCCTCTCATCCACCATACACTCTCCGTCCAACGGCTGCTATACCCGTTTGTTATTATTCTTGTTTCGTGTACAAAATGATGAGATCGGCGATTGCCGCGGGGAAGAAAGCCACGGGCTCGCGCTCCAAGCGTGCCCGGAACGAGGGGGGCGACCTCCGGGCTGCTGTCAACAAGGACTTCCAATAAGTGAACAGCCGAGGGATGACACCCACGAAGTGGAACTGTGACGCGTTCTTGGAGTCCCAAGGGCTCCACGGTGACTTCACATGGCTTGCGAACAATGTCGGGATGTGAGTTTTCAGTGAGTTTCATTACCTGACATACCGCAGCATCACCGTGGAGTTCCTCTCTACCTTCGAGCACAGTCTCGAGGATCCGAGGGTGCCGGCGATCTGCTCCTTCACACTCGGGGGAGTTCAGCATACGATGACGCTTGAGCAGTGATGCAACGCTTTTGGGTTTTAGAACCAAGGGGTTCTCGACATCAGGGGCGTGCCCATCGCTGATGCATTGGGTACTTGGGTATATTGGTAGTCCCATGATACCTCACACGGTTATAAACTAATGGCAATGGGCGATGGCAGCACATGGCAAGCCCATGCATTCTGAATATTCACATGACACCAATCTTTGCTGCTAGATGATTATGTAAGTGCCCGAAACCTAAACCTTATACATTGTCTATTAGAAAAAATCTCTAGTTTAAAATTTATTTGTTTTTAAAAAATGAGCTTTTCCTCCTCGGTAATGCTAGTTTGCTTTGATGAATCGGTATCTTATATGTAAATCATGGCGAAATTATCCGCATCAGATGGCCTGTGAAAACTTCCATTCAGAGAAAATACATTAACGATAATGGTCTTTCTATTATTTCCGTAAAAGGAAAACCAGGAGAATCTTACTTCTCGTTTGGATGCTTAAACAAAAAATTGGTTTTCCAGTTTCTACAAGTTTAAGGTTGGTAGTGGAAGAAACACCCAATTTTGAGAAGCCTGGCGGATGGGGGACAAACCCCTCTAATGTCTCATTCATTGTAGACCATATGGTCTATGTTTCGAAGGAACAAAATATCAATTGCTAATGTTCATCAAAAAAGGGTGGGAGAATACAATTTCATCGTACCTTGTTGCGGTACCCTAGATATGTGGGAGTGTTTAAGATGATTGCGCTAAAATTATCCTGGTTGGACAGGATGATTCAGTCGCATGGTCCTTGTCAAAGAATAAGATGCTCTCAGTCAAGTCGCTATATAGACAACTAGCAGTTAATGTGAATAAATTCCCCACATAGATTATTGTGGAATACCAAAATTCCTTTAAAGATAAAAGTCTTAGTGTGATTAATTGTGAAAATTAGTGTATTGGGTCTAAAAAGGATGGCAAGGTAGCAAAACATGTCCTTCTAGTGGGTGTGATGAATTTGTTGATCATCTTTTCCTTCGATGCTCATTAGCTAGATTGGTGTGGAATACCTTAAAGTGTGCTTTTAATCTTCGCATGACATGTTTCATATTGGTGTCCTAGATTTAAGAAAGCGGAGGAACATTTGATGATGGCGTGTGTTTCTGTTGTCTTTCGACTGAGAAATAGTGCTATATTTTATTAAGAAAAGCGAATGGTTCTGGGGTGGTTGTAAACACGATTTTCTATTGGTTGACATCTTGGTCTATATTGCAGAAAAAACAAGTAAACTAAAATGCTTTAAAGTGGAGACAAGATGAGAAAAGGAAGCAAAAATGTTCGAGCTAATAGCAAATTAAGTACTATTTTCGCAAGGTACATATGGATGGCATGTAAAAAAGCACATAAACATTTAATCATGCTGGGTGTTGCTGTTGTCTTTTGGACTATCTAGACACTGAGAAATGACGGTATTTTTGATTAAAAAGATTGAATTGATCATGGGGTGGTTGTAAACACCTATTGGCTGACACGCTGGTTTATATTGCAGAAAAATAGAGAAAACCAAAATGCTCTAAAGTGGAGACAAAATTGAGAAGAGGGAACAACAATGTTTGAGCTAATAACAAATGAAGTGTTCGGCATTGTACATAGATGGCATGTTGATACTAGGAGAATCAAATATGCCTGAAGAAAAGTTGTTGATGCTCCAAAC
>LR880969.1:809471758-809482901 GCA_904067115.1 Aegilops sharonensis | reverse complement strand
GGGGGCAAGCCTCCCCCCTTGGCCGCCGCCCCCCTTGGGAGATCAGATCTCCAAGGGCCGGCGCCCCCCCAGGGGGCCTATATAAAGGGGGGGAGGGAGGGGGCAGCCGAACCCCTGCATCTTGGCGCCTCCCTCTCCCTTGTTACACCTCTCCTCCTCCGTCACGTGCTTGGCGAAGCCCTGCGGGAGTGCTGCTTCTCCACCAACACCACGCAGTCGTGCTGCTGCTGGAGCCATCTTCCTCAACCTCTCCTTCCCCCTTGCTGGATCAAGAAGGAGGAGACGTCATCCGCTCTGTACGTGTGTTGAACGCGGAGGTGCCGTCCGTTCGGCACTCGGTCATCGGTGATTTGGATCACGGCGAGTACGACTCCATCATCCACGTTCTAGTGAACGCTTCCGCACGCGATCTACAAGTGGTATGTAGATGCAATCTCTCTCCCATGACTCGTTTCTTAGATGAACTCATAGATGGATCTTGGTAAAACCGTAGGAAAAATTTAAATTTTCTGCAATGTTCCCCAACACACTCTCCCGCCGTCGTCGTTTCTCCCTCTCCTCTCCTCTCTTTCGCCGTCTCCAGTTCACACCCATGGCCGAGCGCTTCCCAGACGACGGCGCGGCGGCGAACGGCTTCGGCCGCCGCCATCTTCATGAAGACGAGGCTCGCCTCCTTTACGAGGCCGAGTACCCAGTCCCGCCGGACATGCGGGTGCCCGGGGCGTGGAGGATCAGCGCGGGCGGCGTGCCGGTGCCCCCGATACCTACCGGAGCGGCCCGGCGTGCGGATATCGCATCCGCTCGAATCTGCCGCGCGCGGCGAGGGAGGGGCCACGGTACGTCCCCGACAGCCCGCTCTGGGAACCCTACTTCCGCCGCCATCACGCCCAGCAGCTCGAGGCCACCAATGGCGTCGAGCCCTCCGGCAGGCTCAACGCCGCCGTCTGGCGTCGGTGGTGGGGCGTGCCCGGGCGCACGTTGGAGGCCGTCCTCGAGTACATCGAGGGCGGCAACACGCCGCGCCTCGAGTACCCCGCTCCCCCTTCTTTCTCACGCCGCCGGGGAAGCTCCTGGACCCCGAGGCGCATGGAGACCGGGGGGGTCCTCCTCCTCGTCCGGCGGCTCGCCCTGCCTCCGCCCCGTCAAGCCGGAGCCCCAGGGCGCGCCGGTCAGCGCGCGCACCCGCAGCTCCGGCGTCCGCATCGGCGCCAACGCCTCTCCACCCACCGGCCGCCTCGTCTCGTCGAGCCCAAGCCGGAGCCCGGCTTGCCCTCGGAGTACGAGGAGATAGCCCGGCGCGGCATCTCCGACGAGGACGCCATGCGGTGGGCGCGGGACGACTACCTCCGCGACGAGATGGTCCGGCAGCGCCGGGCTCTGGAGGAGATCGCCGCCCGCAAGCGTGGGCGCGAGGACGAGCACGGCGCCGTGGTCCTCGACAGCGAAGACGACGACGACGCCCCCGGACCGTCCAACCTGCCGCGCCAACCGGGGGAGGGATGCAGCAGGGACGGCGGAGGCGTAGGCGGGGGCGGCGGCGACGACGACGACGACGATGACGACGACGGCGGTGACTACACGCGGTTCTACCGCCTCCTCGGCATGTAGAACCGCGTGGGCGGGCGGCGAGGGAGACGGCGGGGGTAGCCCGCGGTAGTTTTTTTTTTTTGTAAAATATGTTTAAGTTTGAATGAACTCGCCGACGTTTGTGTTAAATTTGAGTCGTTTTTGCGCCGTATTTGCCTTTTTTTACTAACCGTGGGCGCCGCGGCTGGTGGATATCACGGCCCCAGTGCGCGGTCTAGCGCCGGTGCGCCCCCAGGGGGCGATTTTTTGCCCCTCCTGAGGGCCAACGGCTGGAGATGCCCTTATACATTGTCTATTAGAAAAAATCTCTAGTTTAAAATTTATTTGTTTTTTAAAAATGAGCTTTTCCTCCTCGGTTATGCTAGTTTGCGTTGATGAATCGGTATCTTATATGTAAATCATGGAAAAATTATCCACATCGGATCGCATGTGAAAACTTTCATTCAGAGAAAATACATCAATGATAAAGGTGTTTCTATTATTTCCGTAAAAGGAAAACCAGGAGAATCTTACTTCTCGTTTGGACGCTCAAACAAAAGAATAGGTTTTCCAGTTTCTACAAGTTTAAGGTTGGTAGTGGAAGAAACACCCAATTTTGAGAAGCCTGGCGGATGGGGGACAAACCCCTCTACTGTCTCATTCATTGTAGACCATATGGTCTATGTTTCGAAGGAACAAAATATCAATTGCTAATGTTCATCAGAAAAGGGTGGGAGAATACAATTTCATCGTACCTTGTTGCGGTACCCTAGATATGTGGGAGTGTTTAAGATGATTGTGCTAAAATTATCCTGGTTGGACAGGATGATTCAGTCGCATGGTCCTTGTCAAAGAATAAGATGCTCTCAGTCAAGTCGCTATATAGACCACTAGCAGTTAATGTGAATAAATTCCCCACATAGATTATTGTGGAATACCAAAATTCCTTTAAAGATAAAAGTCTTAGTGTGATTAATTGTGAAAATTAGTGTATTGGGTCTAAAAAGGATGGCAAGGTAGTAAAACATGTCCTTCTAGTGGGTGTGATAAATTTGTTGATCATCTTTTCCTTCGATGCTCATTAGCTAGATTGGTGTGGAATAACTTAAAGTGTGCTTTTAATCTTCGCATGACATGTTTCATATTGGTGTCCTAGATTTAAGAAAACGGAGGAACATTTGATGATGGCGTGTGTTTCTGTTGTCTTTCGACTGAGAAATAGTGCTATACTTTATTAAGAAAAGTGAATGGTTCTGGGGTGGTTGTAAACACGATTTACTATTGGTTGACATCTTGGTCTATATTGCAGAAAAAACAAGTAAACTAAAATGCTTTAAAGTGGAGACAAGATGAGAAAAGGAAGCAAAAATGTTCGAGCTAATAGCAAATTAAGTACTATTTTGGCAAGGTACATATGGATGGCATGTAAAAAAGCACATAAACATTTAATGACGCTGGGTGTTGCTGTTGTCTTTTGGACTATCTAGACACTGAGAAATGACGGTATGTTTGATTAAAAAGATTGAATTGATCATGGGGTGGTTGTAAACACCCATTGGCTGACACGCTGTTTTATATTGCAGAAAATAGAGAAAACCAAAATACTCTAAAGTGGAGACAAAATTGAGAAGAGGGAACAACAATGTTTGAGCTAATAACAAATGAAGTGTTCGGCATTGTACATAGATGGCATGTTGATACTAGGAGAATCAAATATGCCTGAAGAAAAGTTGTTGATGCTCCAAACGCAGATGATGTTGTTGATTAACTGTAGCTTTAATGTCGAAGCTCCCTAGCCTATTGGTTGTTGTAGCTCCCTAGCCTATTGGTTGTTGTAGCTTTAATATCAAAGCTCTCTAGCCTGTTGATGTTTATATTGCCCTGTCTAGCCATGAAAGGGTCTTGTTGCTGTTCTTCATGCGTTTGCCATGTCTATCTTTTCTATAGTTGATCTAAGACCATATTTTAATATTGATTTGTTGTATTTATGTAAGCAAAAAGGCATTTCAGTTAAATGAAATCAGAGAAGGAACATTCTTTTTTTTTTAACATGTTACCATAATCATGGAACGGAATAATTTGTTATCCTTACTAAGTTTTACATGAGATGATAAAAAGGTAGAGTAATCGCCATCAATATTGCTCCGCCAGACCCACAAGAGTGTTCCTGTCTACTATCAAAAGAAAGGAATCAGCAAACCAAATGTTGTCATCTCGTGGTCTGATGACACAAAGTATCCCTTAATTTTAGCATGGCTCGGCTGACACTTAGCCCTCTCATCCGTCATGCAATCTCTGTCCAACAGCTTACATCAAGGAGTAAAATTTGCATCATAGAATTGGTTTTGTGAAATAAAAGTGAAATTTACGTGTGATGCAAAGTGGCATTTGTGAAATAGAAGTGAGTTTTGTGAAATAAGAGAAATAAAAAATGAAATTTGTGTGTTCACTTTCCATTTTTCGTACTCCCTTCCTTCCATACTGTAGTGCAGTAAGTCAAACCTCACAATTTTTTCAAATCTTTGGAGGAAAACATTTACATTTAGAATGACAAGCATATATTATTAGATTCATTATAATAAGTAGTAGTTTCACATTTTATGTATTTAATACGTACTGTACTATCGGTACAAATAGTTTTCTTTATAACTTTGGTTAAAATTTGTAAAGTTAGATTTTTAGAAAAATCTATACACACTACATTATGTGTGTGTGTGTGTGTGAGAGAGAGAGAGAGAGAGAGAGAGAGTATTTCACAAAAATCACTTTTTTCATTCCATATAATTTTCAGTTCTTGGGTTGGGAAGTGAGGGGTAAAGCAGGCCATTGGATGAAGATGGTATGATTGATGAGAGGCTAAGTCAGTCGGATAATGACATGGCAACTTGAAGTCAGACAATCCGCTCCAAAGCGGTACTCCCTTCATCCCATAATTAGGATGGTTATGCAAGCTAAAACAGCTTGCAAAGCGATCTTATATTATAGTATTATGAGGTGAAGACGCCATCTCATAATTAAGATCGTTTTGCAAGCTAAAACAGTTTGCAAAGAGATCTTATATTATACGGAGTATTATAAAACGAACAGCGTAGAAGATAGCAACAAGAAATTAGTGCTCGCCAAGCTCTGTTCTTGATTTCACTTTAGTGGAACAGATACAGCAAGGCGTTACAACATTTTCAAGTAACGATCTTACAGTGCAACATGCTACTGCGGCAGCTTAGTACGTAGTAGTAGATGAGTCCCCCTGCAAGCTTTGAGGTAGCGACGCCGAAACCGGCATCGCCATGCCATCGAAGCTTCAGGCGCGGCAACTACTCCCAAGTCACCCGATCGATCGATCGACCCCCCTACGTTTCCTTCCCACCTTCGTTCGGTACACACCTTCGATCATCACGGTACGTATGTATGTAAAATGCATAGTTGATTAGTTGCAGAGGGCGACGGCGGCCTCCTGGACGACGCCCTGGGTGGCGTGGGCGACGCCCTGGGCCTCGCGCTCCACCTGCTCCCGGCTCACGTCCCTGACGCCGGTCTCCGTCATGCGCTTGACGAAGGCGGCGAAGCGGCGCCAGTTGTCGGGCTGGAAGAGGTCGGGGCCCATGCGGAGGTAGGTGAAGGCGACCATGCGGTCCTCCTCGGCCTTCTCGGCGGCGGTGGCCAGCACCTGGTCATGCGCCGTCTCGTCGTACCTTGGCAGGGCGTTCTCGCCGGCGAGGCCCACTCCGGCCTCCTTGGCGGCGCTGGCCACCTGGCTCACAAGCGCCTCGGGCATGCACTGCGCGTCCTGCGGCTGCTCGTGGTTGCGCATCTCGACGCAGGTGAAGTTGAGCACGGCGCCGTGGCGGCCGATCATGCGCGCGATGGGCAGGTACCCGTCGTGGTTCCTGGTGTTGTAGTAGCCGGCGGTGAGCTCGGGCGCGTGGGAGCGGGTGCCGTAGTGCCAGTGGATGCCGGCCACCTTGACGGAGACCTTGACCCCGGGGGTGCCCGTGAAGACGGAGGAGCACGCGGAGAGGATGCGCTCGCCGTGCTCGATGAGCATCTGCGAGTACCAGCTCATGAAGAACTGGCCGTAGTCGGTGTTCCAGCCGCCCTCGCGGCGGAAGAAGCCGGTGTCCTCTGGCCACTGGTTGTAGCTGCCCGAGTCCTCGGGGCCGGCGTTGCCCCACTCGGGCCTGCCCACGGCCTCGGCGGCGGCCTTGAGGCTGGCGCGCAAGTAGCGGTCGTAGCACTGGAACTCGCCGATGCCGGGGAAGGACCAGGTACCGTTGCTCTCCGGGTAGGAGGGGTAGCGGAGCTCGCCGGCGGGGCCCATGCCGACCTGGATCTCGCAGATGGTGTTGCCCATGTAGGGCGCCATGTGGTCGCGGAAGGCGCGCATGAAGTCGGCGTAGCACTGGACGGGGGTGCGGCCCTTGAGGGCCGGGACCGTGTCGGCGCCCAGCGAGAGGTACTCGTAGTTCCGGCGGCCGCACCTGTCCGTGTACGCCAGGTCCTGGTCCTTGTCCATCTCCTCCGTTACCCATTTCGGAAGTGGTATGCTGCATCCATGCAAAACACATTAACAACTGGAGTATTACTTACTTATATGGTGTGTGAAGCAATATAGGAACAACAGTAATTTCCAGCTGAGAGTAACAACATACTTCCTTGCTTGAGGGGTTAAGAGCAAATACAATAAGGTAGCACAAGCAGGCTACAAGACTTGAACATTATATTTTTGCTTAGTTGAACATTATGTTTTTGCTTAGTTGAAATAGCGAGAAGAGAAATATGTTGTAGATTATAGTAGCCGGATGCCGGCTGCAGCACGAGCGCAAGACACTTCCTGAGATTATAAAGTAATACATGTCTAAAACTTACCGTTGCACGTGCGGGCTATTAGGTTGGCTTTAAACTTACTGTTGTACTTATCGTTAGCCGATTGTTGATTGTATTAGCTCTAAGGGATATGTAATAGTAAACGGAGGGAGTAGTTGTGGTCAGAAATCACGTGCATAGTGGGCAGGACACGTGCATACGGGGCAAGCGCCACCGTCCACAGGGCGGAGATCACGTACAGCGTACTTTTTGTTATCCAAGCTCTACGTGTTGCCTGACTTGAGGCCAGTTATCTTTCATTTTTTTTTTTTTTTTGAAGATCACGAGGTCCGAAAAATTGTGACCCTCCACGTCTAGAGTTCGAGAAAGTGCGTGGGAAACGAGCCCGTGTCACTTCTACGTCACGAGTTGTCCGTTGGCCTCATGATAGCGTTTCTACACAGTTCTACACATTTCTAGAGAGAGTACTTCTACAGTACGTAGTACTGTACCCATCATAGCGTTTGTCTAGCACATGATACTGTGAGTGCAAGTGGCTACAAACTAATGGCAAAATGGGCGGTGGCAGCACATGGCAAGCCCATGGAACCACAAAATCCAAGAACACTACCTAATTCAGGCTTTGCTTCTACTGCACATGTACGCGTCCATCCCGTAGATGCGATGGTACATGGAATCATGGGAAAATACAAGAATGTACGCAAGGACGATCAAGATCAGCATGCATGTACCTATATGTGTACTTGGATAGAAAGAGGAGTGAATGGAGGAGAGGGAGCAGAGCACGACGTACTTGACTGAGTCTCCGACGTTGCCGCCGCACTGGTGGAAAGACATGACGGCCTGCACCTTGAGCCCGGCCTTCTTGGCCATCTCCATGAGCTCGATGTAGCCGGCGAAGTTGTACTGGCCGGGGCCCTCGCTCTCGGCGATGCCCCACCACACGTCCACCATGATGCCGGCCGCGCCGGCGCTCTTGAGCGCCGCCATGGACGCCTGCACCGCCTTTCGCCGGTTCAGCGCGCTGCCGTCCTTGCGCACCGTGTCCAGCGGCATCATCACGAACACCGGCACGCCCACCTTGCGCGCCTCCTCGCCGCCCGCGTCCTGGTGCGCGGCCTCGCCCTGCTGCTGCTGGTCGGGCGCCATGGCCTGGAACATCTCCTGGCCTTGCGGCTGCGCGGGCTCCACCAGCTGCGCCTGCACCCTGAGGCTGGTCGCCTGCGCCGGCGCCACAGCGGAGCCGGCGGCGGCGGGCGAGGCCGCCGCGAACACCGAAGCGCGCGCGCCGGGCGCCGTGGTGGCCGCGATGGCTGCAGCGCCGGTCTGGTGGGTCAGGTTGAGGGCCATGTGGACGAGGACGGGCTGGGAGAGCTTGGACGACGACGACGGACGGACGCTGCTCAACTCAGATCAGATCACCGGTGACGACAGAACCGGACGGGCGAACGGAGTTTATTGAATGTGTTCGCCGGTCGGAATGGTTCTGGGAATGGGTGGGAACGGAGTCGACTCCGGACCTAGATTTATTGCTGCGGCCTGCCTCGACCGAAGGGAAGGAAATGGGTGGGGCTGGCAATGGAGGAGGCCGGCATGGGGTTAAATAGTGGCGATGAAAGGTGGCGCGCGCGCGGTGGGGACGGACGTGGCGCGTGCTCCGCCGGTGAGGGCAACGTGAGGCGGTGCGGCGCGGGCGCGGGGGCCGGGGAATGGACGGCGACGCGTGAACCGGCCTCGAAGCGACGTGTGCGCTGGCGCGGGCGGCGCGCGCGGCCACGTCGGGCTCGGAGGAGCCCCCCGATGCGCGACGCGTGTCCCGGCCCGGTTTCGGCGGTCTCTCTCGCTGTACGTCCCGCCATATCCTGCGGCTCCCGTGTGCGGGAAATGCGTCTCGTTTAACGGCCATTTTTTGTGTGCGGCGACGGAGTATTTTTCTCGTCCACGGATGGGTGGATTAGATCGGACGTGGTCGGTCGGGTCGGCTCGGCTCGGCTGTGCAATCTGTTTCTGAGTTCTCGTGGTGCCAGTCAGTCACATGGTGCAGCGCAGGCACAGGCACACACCCCGTGAACGCCGTGAAGATCAGTGTGATTTTGGCAACTGGTGCATGTTACATTAGAAGAGTATCAGATCAGTGTATGGGTCAACGCAGATGGGTTCGTTGACAGCCCAATAACAAATTTTTAGTACGTACTTCCTCCGTTTCAAATTACTTGTCTTAAAAGTAGATAAAAATAGATGTATCTATAACTAAAATACGTCTAGATACATCTATTTCTGTGACAAGTAATTTCGAACGGAGGGAGTATAAGGCCGAAGAGGGGATGAGGAGGAGAAATCTGTAAGCACCAAGTATTGCAGGTTTTAGACAGACCTACACATAGGAAAGAGCGACGAAAGAAAGCGCTGGGTCATGACCACCATGGCCGTGAGTTATTGCTTCACGGGTTTGAGGTCACATGGCGTGGCAACATCTTTCCAACAAGACGGCAAGTTTGGCTCAAGTTTCACCTGATCCTTCCTCCCAAAGGTTGGGCTATCACTCCTTCCCCCAAGCGTTTAACCTAGCTTTTGTAGAAGGCACCCAAACCGAAGCATTTTATCACTTTACCTACTAGTAAGTCACCTGAATTTTAAATTTAGGAGAGTCAAATTTGGCGTGAAGAAAGGAACATCGGAGAAAAGAAAGGAGCTCGGAGAAGCCCTCTTGGTCTATCTTAGAGAGGTAGGTGACCCATTATTTATCTCTGTTAGAGCATCTTCAACAACGGCGTCAAAAGACGCGCGCGTGGTAAACTTTCACTTTAGCGCGTGTGGGACGTTTTGGCGCGCTCCAGCGGCGGCGAGAAACGTTTGCGCGCGCGCGGGAAAAGGCGGCGGCTCGCGCGCTAGATTTGGCGCACCGCTTCGAGCGCGCCTATAAATTGCGGCGCTCGCCACACGGCCTCCACACTGCCACGCGCGCTCCCCCGCTCACTCTGCCGCTTGCTCGCCGCTTGCTCGCCCCCGCCACCACCGCGCCACCATGCCGCCGTGCCGCCGTGGATCATCTGGCTACCGCGGCGTCCGCGAGCGCCCCGGCGGCACCTACTACGAGATCCGGTCCGGCGACGTCTGGCTCGGCCTCGGCATGTTCGGGACCGCGCACGAGGTCGCCCGCGCGTACGACACGGCGGCGTGGGGCCTAGAGAAGTCGCCGGCGCAGATGAACTTCCACGACGTCTTCACGCGCGAGCAGGCGCAATCCGTTGCCCCTCCGCCTCGTCTTATCATGGACCAGGACCGTGCGGAGCACCGTCGGCGGCAGCGCCGCCTCCTCATCACCGAGGAGGACGAGCGAGCCATGGCGGAGTGGCGCCAGCGCCATCCGGAGGGCGTCGCGGCGGAGCACGCCTTCTGGGCGGAAAGGACGGCAAAGCGCCGCGCGGAGCGGTTGGAGAGGCGTCGGCGAAAGGCCCTGGCAATATCGCAATGCGATATCGTTGAGGCAGGTGGGGTGTCGATCTTTGGGGATAATGATCCTCGTTGGGATCACATGTGGATCGATACCTCGGACAACACCAGTCCGTATGAGGACGAGGGCGACTCGGAGTAGGGTGTAGTTGCACCATAGTTCATCTAGTTGCACTGTAGTTTTATCTATCTATGTAGTGTTTATCGATCTATGCTATGAACTATGTAAAATATCTATGTATCATTTTTATTATCTATGAAATAAGAGCATATGATTCTTTTCTTGATTGAAATCATTCACTTTTCCTTGAAATCGTCACAAAGTAATTGGAAGAAGAAGTGCTTGAGAAGCTCATGGATATATTCTATAATGGCTTCTCCAATATTTCGAGCCGTAGCTTCATTTCATTATTTCTATAATTTTCTTCACTTTATCATTGCCCTCAAGTACAAGTAATTTCTGACAAACTTTCTTTCCCATGGTTCGGGTGGGCACGGATATGGATGGCAGGACAGGAGTGAAGATCACTCAGCTAAGGGCTAGACCGACGTGTATCATTTTTATTTAAAAAATATGTATGTAATGTTTTGTGCGATAGCGTGCGTGCTGCATTTTAGCGCGCCTGTTGGAGCTACACGAGCGCGCTAAATTTTAGCGCGGCTGCTGGAGCCAGCGCTACCCACCGCGCTATTTCAGGCGATGGGCGCGCTGCAAAGTACTTTTTAGCGCGGCGCCCGTTCGGCGGCTCTTGGAGGTGCTCTTAGGCTTGCGAGGGTGGTGCAGGTTTCGACGGTTGAAAGAAGAGCTGAAGGTTGCAGAAAGAATTATCAAAGTTTTGCATCGAACCCAAATTGTATTTTCGACTTACACCTAGCCAGTCCTGTATTTTTATGGGAAAAGCTCTCCTTCACCTGACCGATCACTCGCGCCGCATCTGCCGGCTCCGCATCCGTCGGATCGTCTGTTGATCGGACAGACGACAACCTCCCCGCTTCCGCGTGACACGCGGCGTTTCTGGAACAGAGCCATTGTTTTAGTACAGTTATTCTTGCAACTGACCAGCTCTATCGACTCTATCAACTGACCAACTCTATTGACTGAGAGGGCTAGGGTACATGACTGGATTCGGGAGGGTGGCGCAAGGCGTTGGGCGGCAGCGGCGAGCGGCGCAGGGCATTGAGCGGCAGCGGCAGCGGTGCAGGGCGTTGGGCGGTGGCGACGGCGCATATCCTCCACGGTGGTGACGACGACGACGGGTTCGGCGGCGGCTGATAGGTATGGATCAGGCAACCCTCCCCC
>LR880969.1:809449132-809459218 GCA_904067115.1 Aegilops sharonensis | reverse complement strand
AAAATCTACAAGTCATCAAAAACCCAGCACTACGCGCATGCTCCTAGGGGGTAGATTGGTAGGAAAAGACCATCGCTCGTCCCCGACCGCCACTCATAAGGAAGATAATCAAATAACACCTCATGTTTCAAATCTGTTACACAACTTTACCATACGTGCATGCTACGGGACTTGCAAACTTCAACACAAGTATTCCTCAGATTCACAACTACTCAACTAGCACAAATTTAATATCACTATCTCCATATCTCAAAACAATCATCAAGCATCAAACTTCTCTTAGTATTCACAACACTCATAAGAAAGTTTTTACTAGTCTTGAATACCTAGCATATTAGGATTAAGAAAATTACCATGTTGTTTAAGACTCTCAAAATAATATAAGTGAAGCATGAGAGTTCCTATATTTCTTCAAAATAAAACTACCATCGTGCTCTAAAAGATATAAGTGAAGCACTAGAGCAAACAACAAACTACTCCAAAAGGTATGAGTGAAGATCAATGAGTAGTTGAATAATTATGCAACTATGTGAAGACTCTCTAACATTTAAGAATTTCAGATCTTGGTATTTTATTCAAACAGCAAGCAAAACAAAATAAAATGACATGACGCTCCAAGCAAAACACATATCATGTGGTGAATAAAAATATAGCTCCAAGTAAAGTTACCGATGAACGAAGACGAAAGAGGGAATGCCTTCCGGGGCATCCCCAAGCTTAGGCTCTTGGTTATCCTTGAATATTACCTTGGGGTGCCTTGGTCATCCCCAATCTTAGGCTATTGCCACTCCTTATTCCATAGTCCATCGAATCTTTACCCAAAACTTGAAAACTTCACAACACAAAACTTAACAGAAAATCTCGTGAGCTCCGTTAGCGAAAGAAAACAAAACACCACTTCAAGGTACTGTAATGAACACATTATTTATTTATATTGGTGTTAAACATACTGTATTCCAACTTCTATATGGTTTATAAACTATTTTACTAGCCATAGATTCATCAAAATAAGCAAACAACACACTAAAAACAGAATCTGTCAAAAACAGAACAGTCTGTAGTAATCTGAAACTAACGCAAACTTCTGGAACTCCAAAAATTCTAAAAAAAATTGGTGGACCTGAGGAATTTTTCTAGTAATCATCTGCAAAAAGAATCAACTAAATAGCACTCTCCAGTAAAAAAATTAGCTAATCTCGTGAGCGCTAAAGTTTCTGTTTTTTACAGCATGATCATAAAGACTTCACCCAAGTCTTCCCAAAGGTTCTACTTGGCACAAACACAAATTAAAACACAAAAACACATCTAAACATAAGCTATATGGATTATTTATTACTAAACAGAACCAAAAAGCAAGAAACCAAAATAATGTTGGGTTGCCTCCCAACAAGCGCTAACGTTTAACGCCCCTAGCTAGGCATGATGATTTCAATGATGCTCACAAAAAGATAAGAGTTGAAACATAAAGAGAGCATCATGAAGAATATGACTAGCACATTTAAGTATAACACACTTCCTATGCATAGGGATTTTTTGAGCAAACAACTTATGGGAACAAGAATCAACTTGCATAGGAAGACAAAACAAGCATAACTTCAAAATTTTAAGCACATAGAGAGGAAACTTGATATTATTGCAATTCCTACAAGCATATGTTCCTCCCTCATAATAATTTTCAGTAGCATCATGAATAAATTCAACAATATAACCAGCACCTAAAGCAATCTTTTCATGATCTACTTGCATAGAAAATTTACTACTCTCCACATAAGCAAAATTCTTCTCATTCGGAATAGTGGGAGTATCATAAGAGACTTGAATACTATAAATTGTTTCCACATTAAAAGAGTAATGTTAAGAAAAAGGGTAATCATAATCATCACAAGTTTTATAAATATAATCATCGCTACTTTTTATAGCATAAGTTTCATCACAATAATCATCATAAGTAGCAACTTTGTTCTCATCATAATCAATTGAAACCTCTTCCGAAATAGTGGATACATCACTAAATAAAGTCATGACCTCTTCAAATCCACTTTCATAAATATTATAAGATTCAACATCCTCCAAAATAGTGGGATCATTACTTCCTAAAGTTGACACTCTTCCAAACCCACTTTCATCAATATAATCATCATAGGTAGAAGGCATGCTATCATCATAACAACTTTGCATATCAAAACTTGGGAGGCTAAAAATATCATCATTATTAAACATAGCATCCCCAAGCTTGGGACAAACATTAATTGCAGCAAATATATTCTCAAAAACATCATCTTCATCAAACATAGCATCCCCAAGCTTGCGCCTTTTCATATCATGAGCATAATCACTCTCATCATCAATAGTATGGATAGCACCAATAGTATAGCAACCATTATTATCATATTCTTCCAAGAAAATGCCAAAAATATTTTCAAGATCATAAGAAGTATCATTATCTTCCCTATTTGGTGTATACTTGCAAACCCAATGCACTCCACAAAAATTGACATGTTTATAGGAGACATTTTCATTGTGACTAGTGCAATCGTCATTAGTACTATGGATATTCAAGGAGTTCATACTAACAACATTGCAATCATGCTCATCATTCAAAGATTTAGTGCCAAACATTTTAATACATTCTTCTTCTAACACTTTGGCACAATTTTCCTTTCCATCATACTCATGAAAGATATTAAAAAGATCAAGCGTATGAGACAAACTCAATTCCATTTTTTTGTGGTTTTCTTTGATAAACTAAACTAGTGATAAAACAAGAAACTAAAAGATTCGATTGCAAGATCTAAAGATATACCTTCAAGCACTCACCTCCCATGCAACGGTGCCAGAAACTGCTTGATGTCTACTACACAACCTTCTTCTTGTAGACTTTGTTGGGCCTCCAAGTGCAGAGGTTTGTAGAACAGTAGCAAATTTCCCTCAAGTGGATGACCTAAGGTTTATCAATCCGTGGAAGGCGTAGGATGAAGATGGTCTCTCTCAAGCAACCCAGCAACCAAATAACAAAGAGTCTCTTGTGTCCCCAACACACCCAATACAACGGTAAATTGTATAGGTGCACTAGTTCAGCGAAGAGATGGTGATACAACTGCAATATAGATGGTAGATATAGGTTTTTGTAATCTGAAAATATAAAAACAGCAAGGTAACAAGTGGTAAAAGTGAGCGCAAACGGTATTGCAATGCTTCGAAACAAGGCCTAAGATGTGCCAACCCCTATGCATAGGTTCATGGGCAGAACCCGCAAGTTGATCACCAAAACATACATCAAATGAATCACGTGATATCCCATTGTCACCACAGATACGCACGGCAAGACATACATCAAGTGTTCTCAAATCATTAAAGACTCAATCCGATAAGATTACTTCAAAGGGAAAAATCAATCCATTACAAGAGAGTAGAGGGGGAGAAGCAACATAAGATCCAACTATAATAGCAAAGCTCGCTATACATCAAGATCGTGCCAAATCAAGAACACGAGAGAGAGAGAGAGAGAGAGAGAGAGAGATCAAACACATAGCTACTGGTACATACCCTCAGCCCCGAGGGTGAACTACTCCCTCCTCGTCATGGAGAGCACCGTGATGATGAAGATGGCCACCGGTGAGGGTTCCCCCCTCCGGCAGGGTGCCGTAACAGGGTCCCGATTGACTTTTGGTGGCTACAGAGGCTTGCGGCGGCGGAACTCCCGATCTATTCTGTTCTCCGAAGTTTTTAGGGTATATGGGTATATATAGGTGAAAGAGGTACGTCAGGGGAGCCACGAGGGGCCCGTGAGGGTGGAGGGCGCGCCCTAGGGGGGTGGGCGCGCCCCCCTACCTCATGGCTTCCTCGAAGCTTCCTTGACGTGGACTCCAAGTCTCCCGAGTTGCTTTCCTTCCAAAAATGACTTCTCCAGAAGGTTTCATTCCGTTTCGACTCCGTTTGATATTCCTTTTCTTCGAAACAATGAAACAAGGGAAAAAACAGGAACTGGCACTGGCTCTGGGTTAATAGGTTAGTCCCAAAAATAATATAAAAGTGTTTAATAAATCCCATAAACACCCAAAACAGATAATATAATAGCATGGAACAATAAAAAATTATAGATACGATGGAGGCGTATCAATATAGTATTATATGAGTTATGTATGTTGGTAACCGAATGTTGTTCGGAGTTCCTGATGAGATCATGGACATAACAAGGAGCTCCGGAATGGTCCGGAGGTAAAGATTGATATATGGGATAGTAGTGTTTGATCTCCGGGAGGGTTTCGGAATTCACCGGAAGAAGTTCCGGATGTCTCCGGAAATGTTTGGGTACGAGAACACTTTTTTTGGGCCAAAGGAAAGCCCACGGGGATTTTCGAAAGTCCAAAAGGAAGTTTTGCAGAGACCAGAGGATAGACGGCAGGAACCCTGGCATCTAGGGGGTAGACGCCGGGAACCCTGGCGTCTAGCCCTGGAGTCCGAGAAGGACTCTTGCCTTTCGGGAAAAACCGACTTTAAGGAGGCTTATACTCCAAGTTTCGACCCCAGGGCTCAACATATAAATAGAGGGGCAGGGCTAGCACCAAAGGCACATCAAGAAACACCAAGCCGTGTGTCGGCAACCCCGTACCCTCCAGTTTATCCTCCATCAATAGTTTTCGTAGTGCTTAGGCGAAGCCCTGCGGAGATTGTTCTTCACCAACATCATCACCACGTCGTCGTGCTGTCGGAACTCATCTACTACTTTGCCCCTCTTGCTGGATCAAGAAGGGGAGGACGTCATCGAGCTGAACGTGTGCTGCACGCGGAGGTGTCGTTCGTTCGGTGCTTGATCAAGACGGATCGTGAAGGTGTACTACTACATCAACCGCATTGATAAACGCTTCCGCTTTTGGTCTACGAGGGTACGTGGACACACTCTCCCCGCTCGTTGTTATGCTTCTCCTAGATAGATTTTGCATGACCATAGAATTTTTTTTTGAATTACTACGTTCCCCAACAGTTCTACACACTCCACATGGCCAAGGTCGACGCCAACGCCGCGTCGGATCCACCTAGGCTATTGTTCGTCGCGCCCATCGCGGGATACAATTCCACCGTGATCTATTCCTGCTCGTTGTTGGGCCCCAACCTGCACTGATTTATTTTGTTTCCCTGTTCGATTGCTTGAGCATGCATTTTCCCGAAGGAACGACTTGGCGTCAGAATTGTAGAACACACGTTTTGTTTTGCTGGCTGAGATGGAAGCATAAACGAGCGAACTTGTTCATTTGTTGCATTGGATATGTGTGTTAGGTTGTTGAAATGTTAGTTCAGTTATTTCCTGGCTGATATGTGTGTTAGATATTGGCAATTTGGATGCAGATTGTTTGAAACAAAACATAACCGAAATAGGACCCTCTTAGTTGGTGAACGATTAGCTGGGAGGAGGTGGGCTGGTGGGGATGTAAATGGCAAATAAGTGGCGTCCATAAGTCCCGTTTAGTTAGTTTTAGCTACCTTCATAGTTCATTTTCCTCAAAAAATAATAATTAAATGGCATGTCACCATGATGGAGACGATGGTGCGACAAGGAGCAGAGCGGTTGTAGGTAGTTCGGCAGCGTTGTAGGTAGTTCAACGGCGCGACAACGAGTTTCAGGATCATTTTTTCAGTTTTTATGCTGCTGAAAATTTGTGCACTGGAGCGCATAGTTCTGAAAACTCATAGGTGTGTTTCTAAATTTTTGGAGCGTGCAGTTTCTGTAGGATCCCCTTGTTTCATTTTTCTGAAGCTACTGTTCCAATACTCATGCAGTTATCCAGTTTGTAGTTTCAGAGAAACATATATGTAATTTCTTTTTAGTTCAAAGCTTCTGTAGCTCATGCAGTTATCCAGTTTGTAGTTTCAGAGAAACATATATGTAATTTCAGAAACAATAGCTATATTTCAGAGAAACTTACCTTTCTGAAACTAGTTAGTAGGTTATGTCTGTAGCTTATGTTTCTAATACTACATGAATGTTTGTACTGCTAGCTTATAGCACAGGGAACTCAGTTTTGCTTATGAAACTACATATATCTTTTCTCTGAAATTTAGCTATTGTTCTAATACTTTTCCATGAATTTTTAGCTCGTGTTTATCTGAAATTAGTTGGATTAGCTAATGTTCTTTCAAACCTGCATTTTATCTGCAGTTATATATGCAATCTTCAACTTTTGCTTCAATACTTTTCATTCTCTGATAAGTAGATGTGCATTGTTGATAGTTTCCATGTTTTCATTTTTGCTCTTGTTTCGTAGCATGCCTATCTTCCAAACTCGTTGGTCGTCAAAGCGGCTGCACGAAATAGCCAATGTCATCAAAGGGAAAAAGAGAGATGTAATAAGCAAGTCCAGCTTCTGGGATTTGCTTTTTATATCTCCTTTGGTCCCCGCTCCTGAAGAGCTTCTTCATTTCATTGTTATGAACATTGACCCTAAGAATCGTGTGCTGAAGTATGTAACCTTTGCTTTTTTTGTACTTCTTTTCTGTTGTATAACACCTTTTGTTTTCTTTATTCTCGCATCATCTACTGATTTTTTTTGTGAATTGCAGGATTAATGACCATAAGGAGATCCACTTTTCAAAAGGCATGGTTAAGAAGATATTTAATGTTCCATCTGGTACCAAACCACTAGAGTTCGGGAAGAGGGGCAAAACTGATTTCCCTGAAGTTTATCTAGGCGGGGATAGGGCTCCGATAGCCACCACAGTTACCGTTTTATCAAAAGCAGATGATGATGATGAGGGCACCATCAAGAGG
This sequence comes from Aegilops sharonensis, assembly GCA_904067115.1. Taxonomy (NCBI): domain Eukaryota; kingdom Viridiplantae; phylum Streptophyta; class Magnoliopsida; order Poales; family Poaceae; genus Aegilops; species Aegilops sharonensis. The sequence goes on along the minus strand of LR880969.1, from coordinate 809,452,452 downwards.
TCATGGGTATTATTGTGCCTGGCTTTGGTCCTAGCTCCTATGACAGGAAACATGGCCCCCCTAGATTATCTTTACACCCTACAAGATATGAGTGTGGTCCATGAGTTCGAGTGGGATGAGCATATCCTGTGTGATGTGATGAGAGAAGTTAAAAAATGCCAGGATAAGAGGAATGAGGGTAAAGTGAAATTTCTCGTTGGTGGATGTCTACCAATGCTTCCGGTACACCCTCTTCATTCCTGTAACATCCCGGTCCTTTTTATGGAACAACAAACCTTTTCTTGAGGGGCTGATGTTTTCTTTTCTTTTTTGTGTCTTTTTCATTTTGCAGATAATTTACATGGACCATCTTGATGTGCCAAGAGGATGCTTAGTTGATGACACCATCAACTACTCGCTTCCTAGAGCTGTTTTGTTCATGAAATGGACTTTTATGTTGTTGTCGCAGTGGACACCCTAGATGATGGGTTTGGGAAGCGTCCAGTAAGTGATTGAAACTGAAAGACTTTGCTTTTTTTGTTTTGTATAAGACATTTGTCTGTTGCAATTCTTAATTATTTTTCTCGTTTTTGTAATGCAGTTCAGGACCAGTACACCATACGCAGTAGTTGAGTTCATGTCATACATAGATCAGCATCACCAAGGAACCGCCAGTGACCATGTCACAGAGGAGTTGCTGGAAATCAGCGACCAAGGGGGTGCTGTTGGGGGCGCAACACACACTTCAGATGTGCCGCAGAGCTCCCACATGCAAGCAAATGTACATGTGGGAGCAGATGCGGGTTCTCAAAGCCCACCTCACGCCGGTACAAGGGGTATCAATGGCAGCGCAGAGCATGTGCATGAGCCGCCTCCAGCTAACACGTAGAGTGGTGACGATGTGTGTGACTCTTTGGAGGAGTGGCTCCATGCATTGCCAAGAATCGAGGAGTTAGAGGTGGTCTTTTTTTCTCGCAACTCATTTTTCCCTTTTTGCTTTTTATATTTTGCATCTTCGTTTCACTGCCATGTTATAAACAAGGGTTTTTTTACATCTGGGCCCCTGGTTCCTTAGCTCTACTCATCCATCCCCACTCTCTTAACTTTTGCTCACTTTTCCCCACTCCCTTGCCTGAAACCCTCAGAAGAGGTCACAACGGACGTCGCCGTCGGGTCAGTGCTTTGACCGTTAACTCTGACGAGTGGGGCCGCGTTGGGGTGTAGATGTTCGACCGTTGGGCCGTGGTTTCGTTGGGTCGTCCCTTGCATTAAACGCCTGCGCGCGCCGCCACAACAGAAGCCTGCTATGCATGCACCCAACAAGCCTGCCTGCATGCGTCGATGCGCCGACCGAGCCTGCATGCGCTGATGCGTGCCGCCACAATGCACTGACCGAGCCGCTTCCGTGCACGCCAGCCGCCATGGATGCAGCGACGGTCGCTGCCGCTGGTTCCTCTCTTCTCTCACACTTGTCTCCTCGATTTAGAGCATCATTTTTTACTATCAGTTGCAGCCTTTTCGATCCACTCGCATCTGCACCCATTTTGCTACTCAAATAAATTGAACAAATATGTTGTGGCTGCATGCACTAGCTAGGTGGCTACATATTTGTGGCTTGTGTAAGAAAAGAAGGGTTCGTTGTGGCTACATGCACTAGGTGGTTACTAACAAAGTGAGCTCTCTAAGAAAACAATCAACATACATGTAGATAGGGCCAACAAGCCCATAGCACGATCATATAGTTGAAACTAGGAAGAACTTCATAATAGAATAGGTAGAAAACTTAATAATAGAACTTGATAAAAGGGCCAACAAGCCCATAGCATATCTCACATAGTTCAATGGGATTACAACTTAACATAACATAGACTCAAAAAAATAGATAGAGGGTTTAGAACCCTAAACGCCGCCTTCTCCACCTCGCTCCTCCTCGGCTCCTCCGAGCGCCCTTCACTGCTCCTCCGGGGCGTTGTCGATGGGGTACGGAAGAGTGTGCATGCGGGACGCGGTGGGGAAGATGTTGGTCTACTCCATGAACATGTTGTGGGCGGTGAAAGCGATGAAATCGCGGACACCAAAACACCCGGCCGAGGAGGTAGAAGGCGTCAAATGTGTTGGTGAAGTGGGCAAGGAGAGCAACCACCGCCCCGTTTTGGATGACCTCCTCGACACGGAACATCCTTGGAGATCCCCGCAGGAGGTGGTGGTAGTCGGACGTGAGGAAGAACTCGGTGAAGTTCCTTGCGGTCCTCCATCTTGATATTGCCCACACACGTAGTGTGCGCTCAACGTACACGCCAGGAGGCTAGAGCCTCTCTGGTACGGTGGGTGGGAAGTGGTAGGTTGGTCCAGTGTACTGCATGGCTGAGGATGTGCTAGAAGAAGGAGAAGTGGTCGAAGAGCAAGAAGAGCAGATGGCAGAGAGGATGGGAGATGGATGAGGGATGGCAGAGGCAGAGGGTGGCTTAAATAGCCGTAGTGTAACGTGTTATTTGGTCGTGGCAATAACGGGGTCAAATGTGAAGTAACCCGTTTTCAAACCCACCGCAGCATCTGGAGTGTACACGCGTGGGAAACGGTGGTTTAAAAAAGAAAAAGAAAAGGAAGCTAACTGCACGCATGGGAATCCGTGGTCATATATATTATATGAACAAAAAGAGACAATTTTTGAATAGTTTGTGGCCATTTTGCATGATAAAAATAAATTTGGCCATTTGCTACGCAATGTCAAACGATGTAAAATTAGAGCAAACGATGCAAAAAACAGAGCCAACACGTTCACAAAAATAGATAGCAACCATATTACTAGCATAACCAACGAGATTCAGTTCAACAAACCATAACCAACGACATTCAGTTCAACAAACCAAAAGTAACCCAACAGATAAACTAAAACATTCAGTTCCCAGCATCACATCATCGATCACATTACGTCGGAGTCAGGGCCTTCGCGAGGGTGGCATGCTGCCCCCTGATCATGTAGTCCTCCCCGCGAATCGCTACATCCTCAGCATGAGACAGAAGGTGATCGAAGCGGCCATCCCTTGGCTTTGGCTTGGTGGTGCAGTAGGGGCAGTGCCACTTCTTGAACTTGCGGTTGTAGAAGGAAGCAACTCCCTTGGCCTTGATCTTCTCCACCTCCTTGGCTGTGAAGGACGCGACGTTGCCCTTGTACACATCATCTCCAGAATCATACTACACACGGGAATGAATTGCATTAATACATTATAGATTCATATACACCATGTCAAATAAACTAAATGAAAAAGGGATAGGCTTACCTCATATTCAGAATCGTCACTAAACGCCCCCTCGTACGGGTCGTAGTCGGCCAGCTTCCT
>LR880969.1:809426885-809448635 GCA_904067115.1 Aegilops sharonensis | reverse complement strand
AAAAACCACATCCATCACTAGTATATCAATGTATTAGATTTGTACACACATTGATCAAAAACCCCAATATGACAGTCAAATAACACATTGATCATTGGTCATGCACACACATTGAAGAGCAGAGCTAATATAACTACATATTGTGGACAAATTTATATACTAATGAATCAAGTAACTTCTTAATCAATGGATTCCATTTGGGTATATGACATTCAAACCCCAATCTGAGTAGCATTCAAAAACAAATCTAATAGGGACCCAATCTAAGGCAACGAATCTGAGTAATTAAAAACCCCAATATGTGAGCACTAAAAACAAATCTAATAAGCATCATAGCATTAAAAAACCCAATCCGTTCACAACATCTAGCAGTTTTGCAACGAATTTATCCAAATCTAAAAACAAATCTAAAAACCCCAACCATTGCAGCACCTAAAATCAAAGTCCACAACATCTAGCATTTTTGCAAAGAATTTATCCAACAAACCCTAGTCCAAAAAACCCCGTCCCCCCAACCCATACAAAAAAACCCGGCCCATCCGTCAAACCAACTACTCTAACCATGTGAACTACCGTATGAATCACAATCTAACCAATGCAACTAGGGAGCAACTAACTCTACAAGCTAAGCAAGTGCAAATACCTGCTCCTCCATGGCAGGCGGCGCATCGGGGGTATCAGGATGGACTGTGCCCCTCAACGCCGTCACCTTCTGCAGTGATGAGGCGGAGCCCGCCACATCCGCAGCGGTTGCGAGTTTCCCCGCCCGCCATGGATGCCGCCGACATCCGCGGTCACCGCGCCCTGACCCTGCAGCTCCACCACATCTCCGGCTGTTGCGCCGGCGTCGCCACGAGCGTCGGCCATCTGACAGATGGAGGCTATGAAGGTGAGGAAGAGGATGCGATGGGGGAGAGTGAGACGGTGCGGTGGAGGCAGTGGAGGAGAGCGAAACAACGCCGGTGGGGGAGAGGAAGACGATGCGGCAGGGAGGGGATTTAGGGGAAAATGGTAGGGCGATGGAGGTGGTTGCCCCTCTTTATATGATGGGACGTTTTAGGCATGTCCATGGACACGTGCTACCCCACGACCGTAGTCTTGCATGCGCCCACGTATACGCGGCTCCACTCGTCAGCTAACGGTCAAAGTAATTGACCCGACGGCAACGTCCGTTATAACCTGTTCTGAGGGTTTCGGGCAAGGGAGTGGGGAAAGTGAGAAAAAGTTAATAGAGTGGGGATGAATGAGTAGAGCTAAGAAACCAGGGGCACAGAAATAAAAATCCCTATAAACAACTGTCCCTACCAATCTAATGCCATTGCTTCCGTGCATCGCAGTTGCCCCCACACATGCAAGTCATATATAACAAGAACAAAGAGCTCCATGCCAGAGAAGTTAATGTTGCGTTCAGCTCATTTGGGAGGGTCTTGCAGGGCATGTACTGCAAGTGGATGGGCCTAATGTTGTCTGAGGCACACAAAGCTGAGTGCAGCATTCATGGACAGAGAGCTGAAGGTGAAGGCATCACTTTCAGTGTACCAGGGGGGACTTCTGCTGCAGGCATGTCTGATGGGACTGCAACTGAACCTTCTCCACAATAGCCCAAGCATCCGGAGCAGCCCAACATTCATCCTGGCACACACGGGACTGCATGCATGGATGATGGCACTGCCACTGTACCGTCTTCGCAACAGCCCAAGCAACCAGGTGGTGCAATGAATAGTGATGCAGCAGCAGAAGTAGGTCAAAATAATGATGCCTCACCCAGGACGAGAGATGACAACACTGAGTATGATCAAAGCAACATCAATGATCAGAGCAATGGCAAAGGAGAAGATTTAAGCAGCAAGGTAAATGGCACTGAACTTAAGTCCCCTCGCAGCCCAAGCTTGGCACATGTGAATCTGACTAGGAGGCCAGGCACGCTATAAGACGGGCCTTCTTTGGATTGTTCGAACCCATGAGTGATGATGATTGATGTCTACTACACAACCTTCTTCTTGTATACGTTGTTGGGCCTGCAAGTGCACAGGTTTGTAGGACAGTAGCAAATTTCCCTCAAGTGGATGACCTAAGGTTTATCAATCCGTGGGAGGCGTAGGATGAAGATGGTCCCTCTCAAGCAACCCTGCAACCAAATAGCAAAGAGTCTCTTGTGTCCCCAACACACCCAATACAATGGTAAATTGTATAGGTGCACTAGTTCGGCGAAGAGATGATGATACAAGTGCAATATGGATGGTAGATATAGGTTTTTGTAATCTGAAAATATAAAAATAGCAAGGTAACAAGTGATAAAAGTGAGCGTAAACGGTATTGCAATGATAGTAAACAAGGCCTAGGGTTCATACTTTCACTAGTGCAAGTTCTCTCAACAATAATAACATAGATAGATCATATAACAATCCCTCAACGTGCAACAAAGATCACTCCAAAGCCACTAATAGCAGAGAACAAACGTAGAGATTATGGTAGGGTACGAAACCACCTCAAAGTTATTCTTTCCAATCAATCCGGTGGGCTATTCCTATAAGTGTCACAAACAGCCCTAGAGTTCATGCTAGAATAACACCTTAAGATACAAATCAACCAAAACCCTAATGTCACCTAGATACTCCATTGTCACCTCAAGTATCCGTGGGCATGATTATACGATATGCATCACACAATCTCAGATTTATCCAACCAACATAAAAGTACTTCAAAGAGTGCCCCAAAGTTTCTACCGGAGAATCAAGAACGTGTGCCAACCCCTATGCATAGGTTCCCAATGTCACGAAACCCGCAAGTTGATCACCAAGACATACATCAAGTGTTCCCATAAAAGACTCAATCCGATAAGATAACTTCAAAGGGGAAACTCAATTCATCACAAGAGAGTAGAGGGGGAGAAACATCATAAGATCCAACTACAATAGCAAAGCTCGGGACACATCAAGATCGTGCCATAGATTGGAACACGAGAGAGAACACGAGAGAGAGAGAGATCAAACACATAGCTACTGGTACATACCCTCAGCCCCGAGGGTGAACTACTCCCTCCTCGTCATGGATAGTGCCGGGATGATGAAGATGGCCACCGGATATGGATCCCCCCTCCGGCAGGGTACCGGAAAGGGGTCCGATTGGTTTTTCGTGGCTCTGGAGGCTTGCCGCGACGGAACTCCCGATCTAATCTCTGTTCTGGAAGTTTTAGGGTACATAGGTATATATGGGTGAAAGGAGAACGCCGGTGGAGCTACGGGGGCCCCACGAGGCAGGGGGCGCGCCCAGGGGGGTGGGCGCGCCCCCCACCCTCGTGAGCACCTCCCGTATCTTCTGACATGGAGTCCAAGTCCATCAAGTGGGGTTCCTTCCAAAAATAACTTCTCCAGTTGATTTTGTTCCATTTTGACTCCGTATGATATTCCTTTTCCTCGAAACACTGAAATAGGCATAAAACAGCAAATCTGGGCTGGGCCTCCGGTTAATAGGTTAGTCCCAAAAATAATATAAAAGTGGATAATAAAGCCCAATATTGCCTAAAACAGTAGATAATATAGCATGGAGCAATAAAAAATTATAGATACGTTGGAGACGTATCAATGATCTACTATTTCAGGAATTTCCTCAAGTTCGTACATCCCCTGCAAAAACATCTGTTTCAGATTTGGACTCCTTCTTATCGATCCGTGCGAGGAGCCCTTTGTTTGGTGAATCTCTGGCTACCTCAGTTGGGCCAGTTTTTGATGTGACTCCCATCGGAACACGTCCTCTAATTTCCACAGGCCCTGCAGGTTATACCACTCGTCTCTCCCAACTACTTGTGCTCCAACCCATGTTTTCTTTGTTTACGGAAACTTAGCACTTCCATGCTCCAAACCATTTGTTCTCATATAGTTTATGTTTTCTTTTTCATTTGTGGGGCAGAAGCAGGAGTAGTTGAGATAAGAGAGGAGGTGATGATTGAAGTGAGCAGCGGGAGCAAACGTGATGTGAAGAATCCCACACTCAAGAGAGCTGCAAAATCGCCAGAAAACGCACCCAAGCCAAAGAGGATGACGAAGGTCAAAGTTAATGCGTCCGACGATGCCATATACAAGCAGTACTGTTGCACAAATTACCACATAAAGGACCCTTCGGAAGGCGAGCCCTTGTAAGTGTGTTTTAGCACTTTTTTCTGCTGAGAAATTGTTCGTTCCATCCATCTTGTTTGCCACCGAGCCACTGTTTTTTTGCAACATGCAGACCTCCATTCATTAGGATAGGTGGGTTTGATGTTTCTTTCAAGCATTTCAGCAACGGCTAAAAAAGCAAGCACATTTGAACAATGAAGTCATGTCGCTTCATGTTGAAAGCTTCAACGTCGAGCACACGTATAGCAAAAGCAAACCTGGGAAGTTTGCGTTCTCGCCGCATAAAGCCGTGAGTCAACTACCCATTTTTTATATTTTTTTCACAATAGAGTTTTTGCCCGCAACATCCATTTCTTTCTAACCAATACTTTGTTCTTACATCAGTCTAAGCTTGTCGTGGACCCAAGTTCATTTCAGACGCGTTCTTGCAGCAAAGATCTCGAGAGGACCTGTGAAAGAAACAACATCATGAAATCTGATCAAGTAAAAACTTTCCTTCTTGCATCAAAGCTATCCTAGCGCAACATGCTCTGTTTTTCTAAAGTTAATTTGTGTTTCTTAATTTTGCAGCTGTTCTTCACCATTGTCAAGGACGGACATTGGGCAGTTGTGGTTGCAATCCTGATGCACAAACAATTCAACGTTTTTGACTCGAGGAGTGATGACCCTGACTATGTCAGCATCCTTGAGCAGCCATGTCGCAATCTGGTATGGACACTACACCTTTCCTTTCTCTTTTTTCATTTTTTCTCTGTATAAAAATTGATGTTGCGTTACCAATCAAAGAAGATACAACTGTGTAATCCATCTTTTAGCAATATCAAATTTTGTGCATAGCCAACTTCAAGACTTTGGTCAGTGAACGAAACCCATGGAACCTTGACTTTGACAAGTTCGATTGTTTTAGCCCGAATGGGTACCCGCAACAGTCAACAACGTATTGTTCTCTTTCCATTTTCCTTTTTTTATGTGTCCATCCACAAATTTCTATGTTTTGTTTTCCAGTGAGCAAATTTATATGTATTTGTGACTATATTTTTTATTTTTGGCAGGTTTGATCGTGGGTTCTTTGCTATTCTATACATGGAGAATCTAACTGACAGGGGTATGAGGCCATTCAGCACGGTGTGCCCATTTTGCTATGCAACACTACTAGCTAAATAACTTGTTGTTTTCAGAACACTAGTTTTCACTACAATGGAAGTAAACTTATTTCACTGCAACACTCTTTTTATTACTGCTAGTTTTCTAATCATGTTTTTTGTATTTTTCTCCTAAATAACTTACAAAGCTCCCTTGTTGTATGCCCAGGACACGAGGTCGTTGCTCAGATTCCGAGCATTTGTCGTAGCAAAGCTTTTAAAAGCACCCTCAAAACACACTCAACTCGACCGAAGAGCTCCAGAAACTGTTGAGTAGCTCATAGAAGATGTCAATCAGAGCAAAGTCTTTCCTAGATAGTTTTTAGGCTGTTTTTTGTGGGCCCATGTATGCGCTACATCCTTTTGTGTAACTGGAAACAGCAAGTTGTTATTAACCATCTACTTGTCTTTTGTGGAACCCAAGCTGGAGCATGTATCATGCTGGGGCATGTCCCTTTTTTTCTCTTTTTTCTTTTGAAATACAGGAGCATCATCCATGATGTGGTGTCAATGTGACCTTGGGTGCTGTCAATGTGAACTAGTGACGGATGCCGAGATGACAATGAAAATGACTAGGGTTTTTTGTAGTTTGTTTTCTGCTTACTGGTTTTCTTAAATAGTGAGTCCTACCCATAACAACCCATGCCATGTGTATTTTACTGGTACATATCGCTGAAAACAGTGACACTTACTAGTATATTTTTTTGTATGTGCTCTGGAAAAACTTGTTGTAGCAAGGATGCACACTGAAATCATCGTGTACCACCACCCATGTATACAATAGATTTCTGCAAGCACCGGAAACATGATGTCGCAACATGAAACAAATAGTACATTCATGTATATGCAAATGGAGGACAAAATGTACAACATGAATCATGAAACAAAGCAGTACCGAAATATGTCAAAGACCTCAAAACTACGGCACAAAATGTGAGATATCTTGTATGTCTCAAATCCAGGACACACATAACATATCCTGTAACAAAAATGTGAGCTATCTTGTACGTCCTAAATTGAAATAGAACCTGAATACATCATCAAGGTTTTGCAAAAAAGAGAATTTCTGAATGTTTTTGCTCAAGCACATGAAGTGAGGCTGAAAAAGAAAATGCAAAACATCCTTCAACAGGACCAAGAACTTCTCTCATTTTTTTTCTCCCTAGAGGTTGAGTTGCGTTGCTTGGGCATTTCTTTGATCATTTGTCATCATGGCTCTCCAGTATGCACAAGTTGGACAACATGTCCCACCTCGGAGCAGAATTGACATGTAGGTGCTACTGTCGCCGCCTCTGTCGCAGCTTTTAGGGGTCCACATGTCTGCACGTTGTGACCTTCTTCTTTGCAGAACTTGCAGCGAATACTCCTTTTTTCAGATTTTGGCTTCACTGTTGCCATTGGCTTCTTCTCTTCTTGTTTCGACTCCTTCTTCTGCTTATCATCTCGCTGCTCCACCAGAGTCTTCTTCCTCTTCTCTCTTTCAGTTGGCTGACCTTTCTTAGCGACATGAGCTGGGTTTTGTAGCATCTCTGAGCTTTGATGCTGCGGTAGGTCATCATTCAACGCTCGCGTTGCAGCAGCAGGTTGTGTTGGGGGTTCACTGCGCTGCGTTTCTTGTTGTTCTGGCAGTCCTCCTCTTTTCGCCGCTGCTATGGCAGGCTCAAGAACTTTTATTGCTTCATCTAATATCTTGTATGCATCATCATTGCAACATGCATCAGAGGCGAGCCATGTCGACCTTCGGCACAAGGAGTTGTATTTGAGCGTGTTTGTCGAGGGGTGACCAAATTCCAGCAATCGCCCAGTTCTGGCCATGCTTGTTGTTGCTGCTTCAGACCACCTTTCCAACAAGTATCATTGTGGAATAACTTGCACATTGAGGTGCATTATCACCCTTATTATGTGGGCGCAAACCATGCCATTCATCTCAAAGTAGTGGCAACTACATTGAAACACCCCTTCATCCATCATAACACGCATAGAAAAGAGCTTTGGGTTCTCATATAAGGTTGATGTTAGATTGAATAGGAGGCCTCGCCCTTGATAGTCAGTGTCTTGGTTGATAATGTAGCCGGTAGACGCAGTCACTTGTTTCTAGAACTTGCCAAAAACGTTGTGTGTGTAGTAACCAGCAGCTTGGTGCTCAATGTTGTATCTGCAACATCACAAAAGGAAGCAAAGTTCACAAAACAAAAAATGAGAAAACATTTTTGGATTTTTTGCTTTGGTATAGTGAAGCTGGCCTACCGAGAGTATAGTGGAGGAGCAGTCGTTTCGCCAGTGAAGCCCGCATTGTCCTCACGATCAAGCACAGTTTCCTGGCACAGTTCGTACTGTTGCACAAACCTCCATACAGAATCAGCTGGACGAATCATTGTCTTGAAATATGAGTTGAGCCCCTCGAACCTTCTTGTCGTGCTTGTGAATGGGAACAAATTTTTCTTGAAGTACGCTAGAGCCCACATATGTCTTGTTCGCCACATGTTCTTCAAGTGTTTGTTTTCAGCAACCTCGAAACAATGCAACATGTGATGCCATGTTTCCTCAAATTCTTCAACCATTTCTGAGTTGTTGATACAAGTGTAAAGCAGCCTATGCAAAAGCCTCATCTCTGCTCAGCAGCCTCCCCAACTTAGAACGCGCGTTGCTAAACACATGAAACTTGCAACACCTATGGCAAGTATTTGGGAGCACCTACTCTATAGCTGTTGCCATTGCTTGGTCCTGGTCAGTCATTATGTTCTTTGGATGCTCATTGTCCATTGCAACCATCCACTGCTCAAAGACCCACTTAAATGTTTCAATAGTCTCATCCGGCAACAAGGCACATCCGAGTGAAATGGTTTGGAGGTGGTTATTGATACCAACTATAGGACCAAAGGCATGTTGTATCTGTTGGTGGAGAAAGTTGTGTCAAGGAACACGCAATATTTATATTTCGGGTACAGCGCCCTTGTCCTCACATCAACCCAAAACAATGCAGTCACAGAGTTTGTGGCAGGATCTTTTTGCTTCGCAAAGAAAAACTCTGGATTCTCGTCCTTCCTCATCTCAAAGTACTTCACTGTTATATCCATGTCTTGTTGTGTTATCGCTTCCCGGAGCTTTACATGTTCATTCGCAGCATTCCTCTTCACATACGGCAGTATCCTGGGGTCACCTCCATGTATCCTACCAAGGTAACTCATGCAATCTGAATTTGATAGGTTAATATCATGCAACATCAACAAGAGTTCATAATCCTCAGCAGGTATTTTGCGATGCGAGCGGTAGTATCTAACACGCTCTGGTTGTTGCATCCGTGGATGTGTATGCTCCGCAACAAAGCAAGTGACTGTCAATCTCCCCTCCCTAAGCCCAACAATCATGTGTGCCTTACAATCATGACGGAGAATCATGTTCTTCTGACGTGTTCTTGTCACATCCATTTCAGCACCAGGCTGCCTGCTGGAGTTGCTTGTTTCTGTTGCAATGCTCTCTGAGGTGCTACTTGTTTCCGGTTTATCGGGCTTTCTAGCGTGCACACACCCAAAGACCCTCTTGGTCATTATTGCATCCTCTTGCTTCTGGCCTCTCTTTTGGCTGTACTTTGTAGAAGATATATGTGTGCCGAATCCCAACTTGAAGGCATAGTCATTGTAGAATTTCTGGGCATTCTCAATTGTGTCAAACACCATGCCAACATAGGGCGATAGTGGCTGCGATAAAACGTCTCCATCATCTAAATCATCTTGCATCACATCATCGGCATGCAACAACCCCTCTGAATCTTCACGATTATCAATAGAAAAGTTCCCTTGGACATAGCTCTCTTCCCCTTCAGCACCAGCTCCCTGAAATAGGACACATGTTTATTCATGTAAACTTTTTTTCTCGAATATGCACGAGTGTGCATATCATATAGAGAGGTGTTGTGTGAGAGTATTTTTTTTCCTCTACATTGTATCAACAGTTTTATTGTTGTTTCAGAAATTCAGGTACACAGATACATCTATCAACGGTTTTTCAACTTCATTTGCACACAAATTTTCAGTCAATAGCCTTTTCTCACATAAGCACACACATTGAAAATTGTATCATAGGTTGATAAATAACAAGTAACAGAGGGGATCATGTTTTGCAGAGATAGAACAAACAGACAGGTGTGTGGGGATTTCCCTTGGTTCCACTCACACACATGAAACAAATAGGAAATTCTAGCTATGTTTCTAATACATAGGTTTCCATGAGGTTTCAGAGACACACAAGTGCTCATGTTTTTTTAGAGTTAGAAAACTCACCCAGCTGCCGTGATTTGATCACAACCGGAGGGTTTGTGAATCAGGATGATACTCCAGCTCGCGGAGGAAGCCCCGCGGCGGCAGTCGGAGCTGAGAACGATGGTCGCGGCTGTTCTCGAAGAGGCAGCCCCCGTCGAGCTGGATCTGCGTCGGATCCCAGCATCTGCCGCGCGATGTGGTGCGTCATGTTGTTGCAAGATTTTTGCTCTTAAGGACTAGGTGCCCCGCGCGCCAACGGTAGCAATTTCTGCGGTGGTGGCGATCACCGCCGCGCTGGACGGAGCTGTGCCTGGACGGCGGACAGGGAATTTTTTTTTCTGAAACAGAACAGGTGGTGCAGGTCGATGGTTGCTGTCTAATCCAACAGCTCTTCGGGCGGCGTGGCGCCCTATTTTTATCATGGTCGTTCTATTCAGCTATCCATGGTCGCTCTATTCAGCTAGTACGATCTACTTAGATGCAAAATAATCGCCAATATATGTAGCACAGAAAAACCACAAAGCCAGGCGGTACTCCAAATCTATGCGGTTGAGAATTATGAGCAAAGCTATCCTTTCACATAGATCTTGATATGCATCTCGAAGCTGCTTGCTCACACAGGAATTACGTGGGAAATCCATCGCTGTGAAATCTGCAGCTACTTAAAAGGAACAGTATAACAAACAATTGCCCAACCGACCAAAAGCAAAATATATCCAGCAGCATGAGTGCATGACGAGAATGAAATCAACCACAGGAAATCTTTAATGTTAACCACAGAGAAGTTCACACTCGGCGGAGCAAAAAGAGAACTACTCAGTACCAAAACATTGGGAACGAGCATAGATACCAAGAACTGGCTCGAGCTTCTGCTCAGGAAACAACAAGCGCTCTAGTAACCACCCTTGAGATCGTTGACGACGTCGTACGGGATGGGGGTGACCGTCTCGATGGTGGTGCCCTCCACCATGAACCCAGGCTTGGGCCCTGCTGGCTGCCTCTTGGTGCTGATGACCTCGCCGCGCGCCTTGGCCTCCGCCTTCAGCTTGTCGTTGTTGAGTTTCCTCTGGAGGAACTCCTCGTTGCACCTGGATGGCTGCACGTGCTCCACACGCACATGGATCCTCTTCTTGATGATCCTGTTGCCGACCTGGTGACACAGAACACATGTTGTAATCAGTTTACAGACACAGAACACATTCAACAATCAGTGGAGACATTATATACTCAACAATCACATATGGAGTGTCATATATGAAACCACTGAATACATAGTACAGATCAACATTGTAATTGCAGGCTGCATGAATCGACACATGAACCAATTTAGATAGACATTACAGTCTGGACAGGGAAATGCAGTAATACTATTGCACTACTGTGTCAAAGATCAAGTGATGAAAATGTGGCCAACTGTCAAGTGATGTAAAACATCCAACTACAACATCACAAATTATTAGAGGTGCTGGCATTTACTATGTAAATATCATTCTAGAACAGAAAAAATGCACCAAGTTACATAATACAAACCACAGAAAGAGTAGCTATGAAGTGCATCAAAACTGCCTACATATTAGACAAAACAAGCCATGAAATGCATCCAAATTGCAGACAGATTAGATGAAACAGGCCAAAGCTAGGGTATCCACCAATCCACTGAATAACAAAACAGCTGTGTATATGTGTTATGTGTATCATCCAATTAGGCTATCATAACTGCTACAGGTAAAGCATGCAGTCAGAGGAAGCCAGAATGAAATTTTGATGTATGCCCATCACACGAATCGTGCGCCACAAAAACCTCTCCCGTGGAATACCACGCCTTCCCATAGCTGAAGGGGGAAGCGCTCGGCCTAGGGCATATGTGATCTAATCTAACAGTGATAATGCATAAACAGTTCAATCGAATCCATTCTCAAGATGCAGCATAACATAACAGGACATCAAATCATTGCAGGTAATTACAGAAATGTGTAGCTATGCTTGCAAATTGACAAGCAGTGACAGTAAGCAAGACAATCGACAAGGGTAACAACATATGAACCTGCTCTGGACTCTGAAGGGTTCATCAGAGGCACACATAGCAAGCTCCCATAACAAATCGAGCACAGCAAGTCATTCCTCTAGTATACTAGACTGTATTCGCATCAAACCAACTAAGAGATTTGGTGATCTTCAGAATCTTCGGCCACGGAACAGATTTACGAGTCTCGTCGGTCAAGATCGCAGTACACAGATCTAGCAAACCCGACGACCACAGATGAAGAAGGGAGAAGGTATGGGGGTGGGGAAACTATACCTGCTTGTTGATCTCGACGCCGATGGCGCGCTTGGTGACGTTCCAGACGCGGCCGGTGCGGCCGTGGTAGAACTTGTGCGGCATGCCCTTGTGGACGGCGCCGTTCACCTTGACGTCGACGTGCTCGCCGACCTTGTAGGTGCGCAGGTAGGTGGTGAGCGGGATGTACCCCTTCTTGCGGAACGGCCGCGCGAACAGGTCGCGCGTCCGCGACCGCAGCCCGTGCCCCGCCGGCATCTTCCCCTTCCTTCCTCCCTCCTTGCCTTCTCTCCCTGCGGCTCTGCGGCGGCGGCGGCGGCGGCGGGCGGGGGGAGTGTGTGCGGCGCTAGGGTTTCGGAGGATGGAGGTGCCGCGTATTTATAAATGGGTCTCGGGCCGCTCTGCCGGATGCGATGCTGGGCTAGGTTTTTGCGATTTTTCTTGGGCCTGTAATGGGTTGGTCGTTTGAGTGCAGAGTTGGGCTGTTGCACTTTGGGTCCAACCTTGCAGGCTGGTTGTTGGGCCTAGAATAGCTAAACAAGAGAGATGCGACAGAACGAACCTCTTCCGTTGGGCTGGGACGAACAACGTGTCTTAAAAGGCTGTCTAAAAAAAAGTTACCTTTGCAAAAAAAAAAAACGTGTTTGCTAATCATAAGCACCTGGAAAAAAAATTCGTGTTAGTCGATTCTACTGAGTCCGAAGAGGGAGGCAACGTGGCAAGCACAGTGAGGAGCCTCGACCCCAGCAAGGCGGAGGTGAGGAAGCAAATTGACTATTGCAGGTCGAGCGGTGCGGGTTCACTAGAGAAATGTACACTTTTTTTTTTTTTTTTTTTGCGGGGAAAACTTTCAATCTATTCATCTTCAATCATGGTAGTACAACGAGCACTAGAAATAATAAAAATTACATCTAGATCCGTAGACCACCTAGCGACGACTACAAGCACTGAAGCGAGCGGAAGGCGCGCCGCTGTCATCGCCCCTCCATCACCGGAGCCGGGCAAACCTTGTTGTAGTAGACAGTCGGGAAGTCGTCGTGCTAAGGCCCCATAGAACCAACACACCAGAACAGCAACCGCCGCGGATGAAGAGTGTAGATCAAAAGAATCCAACCTGAAAACACACGAACGAAGTCGAACGACGAACAGATCCGAGCAAATCCACCAAAGACAGATCCGCCGGAGACACAACTCCACACGCCCACCGATGATGCAAGATGCATCACCGGAACGGGGGCTAGGCGGGGAGACATTTATTCCATCTTCAGGGAGCCGCCACCGTCTCGCCTTCCTGAGCAGGACACAAACCCTAGCAAAGCTTGAAAAAAGATCTAAAAACGAAGCCCTCCCACCGGCAAGGGCCGAGATCCACCCCGCCTCCATGGCCATAGGGCCACCGGAGACGGGATGGACCGGCGCCGGCGCCGGTGAGAGGCAGAAAGCTAGGGTTTTTGGGAGGCGGCGGCTAGGTCCTGGGAGGCGGCNGGAAGTCGTCGTGCTAAGGCCCCATAGAACCAACACACCAGAACAGCAACCGCCGCGGATGAAGAGTGTAGATCAAAAGAATCCAACCTGAAAACACACGAACGAAGTCGAACGACGAACAGATCCGAGCAAATCCACCAAAGACAGATCCGCCGGAGACACAACTCCACACGCCCACCGATGATGCAAGATGCATCACCGGAACGGGGGCTAGGCGGGGAGACATTTATTCCATCTTCAGGGAGCCGCCACCGTCTCGCCTTCCTGAGCAGGACACAAACCCTAGCAAAGCTTGAAAAAAGATCTAAAAACGAAGCCCTCCCACCGGCAAGGGCCGAGATCCACCCCGCCTCCATGGCCATAGGGCCACCGGAGACGGGATGGGCCGGCGCCGGCGCCGGTGAGAGGCAGAAAGCTAGGGTTTTTGGGAGGCGGCGGCTAGGTCCAAAGCTAATCTATCTATTTATCTATTGCTCTCGAGGAAAAAAAAGACACCTATTAAGTCCCAAGTTAATCTCTAGAGAAATGTACACATCTTTGCGTAGTGGAGCAAGTCCCACAAATAACAGAGACAGATTGCAAAAGTGGATGAAATACATATAGCTTTGAAATATGAAATATAAATTCTATACATATTTTAAAATAAATGATTTTTACTGTATCTTTTTTATAAAAGTGAAAAAAGTAAGCATGTGTGTTTATAAGAGCCATGTGTGGTTTGCCCATCCCGCCTTATCTTCAAGTGGACAACGGTGTTTTGTCTTTCTTTTACAAAAAAAAAAATCACGTTTTCATTATTTGTTTGTTCTGTTTCTATAATTTCAAATCTACTTGTTTATTTATTATTCTTGAATTCCCCTTTTTGATTTTCCATTGGGAGTGAACACATGTATTATTTAAATGTTATGACAACTTCTTTTCAGCATAGACAATCTTTCCATACACATGAACATATAGTTTGATAGTCATGAATGTTTTTAAGTAAATGGACATTTTGAGTACATAATAATATTACAAAAAAAATAGTTTTATCTATGGTGCAAACTTGTATAATTATTCAATGGAACATTTTATATGAATAGCGTGAACATTTCATTTCATATGCACGAATACATCTCCTAAGTTATACGAACAAATTTAAGAGAACCCATGAAACCTTTTTTGCATAGAAATCTGACTGTTCATGTATACCTTTGTTAAAGAAAATTCTGATGAACATTTTATTTTTAAGATTACAGATATTTTAAAATTTGCAAAACATATTTTATTAGGGAAGTCCTTCAAAGAGCCGTCTGGTCTTAGGAAGCTCTGTCAAGTCAAGTGGAAATGCAGAATCCATCAGCAGGGAAGGATGAAGACACGGAGGACTTAGTAGCTAGGGCAGAAACAATTGTGTGAGGCAGCTTTCTGTTGTGCGGATTCCACCATCGATGTGCGTTTATGTAAACTAGACATGGACCTGCCATTCGTCTGCCTTCTCCAACGTCCTTGGCGACGACCCTAAAAAAACGTCCTTCTCCAACGTCCTTGGCGACAACCCTAGAAAAACGTCCTTGGCGACGGTCATCGAGATCTGCACGGTTTAGCCTCCCCGGCACACAGGAGAGCCAGGGCACGCGGTATGGCCAAAAAAATGAGACAATCCACAATCCAAGACTACTCCTCGGCTTTTTTTGTGTATATAGAAGAAACAACATGAGCACGCATCACGGAGTCCATGACTCAAACGCTGGTGGGCAGCATGCACACTCACACGGTGTTTACTATGAACATGAACCAATCCACATATATGGGGAAACGTTATAATGAGTGTGGAACACAAACTGGACAGAAGAACAAGTAGGCTGCAGCAGTGAGCCATCTTTTCCTACCGAAGGTATTTTGATCCATTGCAAATTGCAGTTGGTTTCAACATGAAACAACATCTTTCAGACATTAGCAGGCGTTCAAAAACAACATTTTCCATAAGCTGTGTAAATATATTATTTGATACTCCCTCCGTCTCAAAACAAGTGACTCAACTTTACACTAACTTGAGGGAGTATATGTTAACATATTTGCAAAAAAATAAAAAATTAAAGGAGGATAACCCCCGGCCTCTGGATCAGAACGATGCATGCAACCATCTTATTAAAATCCAAACAAAACAAAGTCTGCAATATAGTGCAGCTCGCAAACGAAGCACAAAAGAAAAAAAGATGATAAAATAAAGCCACAACCGGTAACATAAAATGGCTAGGTGACTAAATACCTATCCTTTTAATGGATCGCCGTCCAAACCGGTTGTTGATAACTCGTGCGACCGTCTCCCATCGGCTGCACCCAGTAGCTAGGGAGTATATGTTAACATATTTGCATGGTGGAACAAATTATATGAATAAATTACAGAAGTGAATGGAGTTTTGAACTATGACATAGACATGTCTTAAACAAAATTAGCTCTCTATGTTTTTATTTACAAAAGTATAAAATAATTAAGCATGTGGGTTTAATTAGGGTGCGTGATGGTTGACCCAGATCGCCATCCCTTCATGAGTGATGAATGATCCACCACTATGAATGATGAATGCTCCACCTTAATACTCGCTTCGTCCCAAAATAAGTGACTCAACTTTGTACTAACTTTAGTATAAAGTTGATTTACTTATTTTATGACGGAGGGAGTACTAGCTAATAGTCGATTTCTCTCATTCTCCAAAAAAAGTCGGTTTCTCTACTTACTCTTAAAACATGAGTGAATGCTCCACCACCATGCGTCTCTTTATTTGGGCGACCAATAGCGGGATGTCTTTTAATTTTTATTTTATCTTGCATTTGTTTACGAATAATTCTTGTATTCATTTTGTGCTTGTTCTGTTTCCATTTTAATTACAAATTTACTTGTTCATTTATTTATATATTCCCTATTTGGTTTCCCCTCATGGACACATGGACAAGTCATGAAAAAATATTTCAAGATAAACAGATATTTTGTTCTGAATTACAACATCTCTTTCCATACACATGATTATTTCTTTTGATAGTTATGGACATTTGTTTTGAAGTAAATGAACATTTTTAATAGATACTACTAGTATTAGAAAAATAGTGTTGTGTATGGTGCAAAATTGTTTCGTTATGGAACATTTTCTATGAATAGCGTGAACATTTTCATTTCATATGCAGGAATATATGTAATATATATGGACAAAGTTAAGAGAACAGATGCAACTTCTTGTACATAGAAATTTGGACTTCTGATTTTGTTGAAATATTTTTTGATAATTCTTTTTTACTTTAAAGATAATATGCATGTACATATATTTAAGAATGTCAAACATATGCATAGAGGAAGATCTTCAGTGGGCCGTTCGGTTATCAGACTTTGGTGCTTGGTCCAGAGGACTCACTACTTCACTAGCCAGGGCAAAACCAATTATGCGTACGTAGCAGCTTCTACCCTCTGCTGTGCGGATTCCGCCATCGCTGAGCGTTTGCGTAAACTGTACGTGGACCTCCTATTCGACGGCCGTCGAGATCCACACTGCCCATCCTCGGCCGTCGAGATCCACACTGCCCAAGCTCGCCGCGGCACACGGTATGGCTATGAACATGAACCAGTCCACGTAATGAGTGTGGAACGCAGACTGGACAAGAGAACAAGCAGGGTTGCAGCAGTGAGCATCAATATCTTCTCCCACTGAAGATACTCTGATCCAATGCAAATTGCAGTCCGTTTGAACATGAAACAACCTCTTTCAGACACTAGCAGGCATAAAAAAATAATTCAAACAACATTCTTTTAGTATACAACTGCCACGCACAAAAAAGCATTCCTTCGGTACAATAATACAGGAAAATAAAATAAAATCTGTGAGTTATCCATGAGATTCAGGGAAGCATGAATGTAATCACACTTCAAAATACAATATGGAAAGTGTTACATTCCGGAAATCGCCGCAAACATCATTGCCGCGGAACCAAGAGCTAATGGTACCGTTGCTCTCGTGAACTCCATTTATCCATTTGTCCACGAGCCTGAAGCCCTGGGCCTCTGCGGCTGAGAGGATCGAATCCTCATGGACACGACGCTGGATGTAGCAAAGAATGAGGGCTGCCTTTGAACCACCATCGCCATTCTCAGAAATCAGTGCCCTGGCAGTCTTGAAGAGAGGAAGTATAGCATCAGGGTTGTAGGTCACGTCGGTGCCTATTATGCAATCAAAACCTGCACCATTGCCAGAAAGCTCTCGGACCGCCTTCACATCATCGTCGTCACCCCAGAACAGCTTCCCAATCGAAATTTTGTTGATAAGTTCAGCCTCCAAATTGGAGGAAGTGTTCTGTCTGAGAAGATCGAGCGATTCTGCATCCCCGTCAGTGGCTACGACAAACTGAGCAGAACTGGCAGCAACCATTGAGCAGATGCCAGCTGAACCACAGCCCATCTCCAGCACCCTTTTGCCAGCTACTATGGAAGGATTCTCCGCTAGGAGACTGCACATGAACTGAGCTGATTCCCAGAGCATTAGTCCAGTTGATTTGCAGGTGTGCTGGTATTCTTTCGCGAGCATGTTTATTTTGAAGTCATGACCCTTTGCTTTAATCCTAATAATTTGTGCCTACAAGTAATAAAAAACATGTTATGCCCAATTACTTCACAAACAATAGCAGTGTTAGAGGTTTACATTAAACATAAACAGGAAAACATGTCGAAATCCGTGGCTGAAATATACTCAAATTTAGAAGTACTACTGGTGTTGTGCTGGCCATAATTTAACTGAAACCCCACCGTAAATACAGTGACTAAAGATGACCAGTGAACGTTATGTTCACAAAAAAGAGAGCACAGACCTGCAGTTGCAATAAAAACTAACAGCTGCAGCTGACTGCACGCATTGACAAGTGCTAACCATCGTGTTCTAAATTAAGATTGCAGATCAATGAGGATCGCCAGCAGTGTTTGTTCTTTTATATATGCCTTGGATCCTTATCCAGCAAACCAAAGTGAACGAATTAAAGGTAGTGTCCTTGTTTTAGATTGGGCAGGGAATAGAGCTGGAGAAAGCCTTTGTTGCCTTGCCACATGCTGGTTAGTTAGGGATCATAGTTGACTCACAGTATCCAAGATTTCTTACCTCAAATGGAAAATTAAAAACACCAACAATTTTACCTCATTAAGATAGTGCGATGTTCCGAACATATTGCTAAAATCCACAGAAAGGTCAATTTCTTCACTTTCGCTCTTCTTCTGAGACATGTCAACAGATAGCTTATCATCCTTTCCTTCACAAGTATCGTGGTCATGTTGATTATTTGGACTTAGAGGACCAGCTGGATTAAGGGTAAAGGTAGCTTGGATCCAATTCCTAAGTAACACAAACAAATATTTAAGCATTTCAAGCATTCGTACAGAAGATTGAAATAATCAGGGAAGATAAATAGAAGGGGTGTAACAGATGTACAATTAGTTTTTTAGGATCCTCATCGAACTTCCTTTCTTCTTCTAAAATTCTTACAGAAGTACCATTGTTTGAAGTGAATCATATAATTAACTTAGTTTTTCTTAGTTTAATATCAAGTGGTGCAACAAATAAAAGATAATATTTGAGTACAAGCTAAAAACCACGATCACCTGTTCATCACCAAGTCTAGTGAACGGTTCTCGACCTTTTTGTTGTGTACACAAATTTCCTCAAGAGTAAATCCACATTTTGAGAACAAATCCACCAGGTACTCATTTGAAAAGTAGTACGCGCGCTGCATGGCATCAACATTTGGAGATTAAGTCTACTGCACAATCATTTTGAAAACTACAGGTGGTGCACAGAATATATTACTGTGAGTTTGTGACACTTTGTGAACCTCTACTACAGAATATGATTATCTGCAGTCCACTCACCGTGCCATCACCTCTGACATAAAAGTTCTCACTTATTTGCTGGCCTTTGGACATAAGCCTTTCCTGCAAATATGTACAAGATCATGAGACACCTACATACATGCATAATGACTTCAGGCTTGTCGTATATTATACGAATAATGGTCTTAAAAGGTAGGAGTCTTGAAAATATGCTACTCCCTCCGTCCCATAATATAAGAGCGTTTTTGACACTACACTAGTGTCAAAAACACTCTTATAGGGACGGAGGGAGTACATTAGTGGATTAGTTATCCTATAAGGCTATATAACCTTAGCATCATGATCAGTTAAGGGAAGACATGGGTAGCATACAGGGATACCTCAATGAGAAAAAAGTGACTGCACATATAAATGATAGCCAACAAAAAGCAGACACGAGGAAGTAATTTCTACGTTTGAAGCAAGTTGCCAAAAAGAAAAATCATAGCTTAAAATAACTCAAGCCAGGCAGAGGAAACTTTGTCATATCTAACATATCAAAACATCCTTATTTAATACTCCCTCCGTCCGAAAAAGCTTGTCCCAAGCTTGTCCCTCAAATGGATGTATCTAGCACTAACTTGGTGCTAGATACATCCATTTGAGGGACAAGCTTTTTCGGACGGAGGGAGTACATGATCTTATATGCTGAGACATAAGCTTACGCTACCAAGAAGAGGGCAATGAATATATTTGTAGAAGCCAGAAAATGGCATGTCCTAGTGTTTTTTCTTAAAAAGCACAAAAGAAATGCGAACCTGAGCAAGGTCACCGAAGGCATAATCCCGAAAGAGTACGCGGCCACCATGCTGATACAGAATACACGAGTTCAGTTTCCTAGGTCATTAGGACAACATCCAAGAAATGAAACACTTGCTCATAGTTTGGAGTAAAGGCAGTACTTACTTTGAGGATATTTCTGACGTTCTGCAGAACTAAAGGCATTTTATCTGGTGCAACTGCAGAGAGCATAAATATCTATTTAATATGTTAGTTGTACGCTCACAGGTTTGACAATAAATATGAACAGGCACTAAATATTGTGCAAATAGATATTTGACGTGTAATCAGAGTACAACACGTTACCATTGTCACGATGTCAACAGAGGATGGCTCCACAGCCTCTGTCAGTTGTTCTGATGTAATATCACATGCAAATGCATTAACCCGGTCAGATCTGAAGTCTTTGTGTTTCTGCATGTATGATACAACCAATT
Source organism: Aegilops sharonensis (assembly GCA_904067115.1). Lineage (NCBI taxonomy): Eukaryota > Viridiplantae > Streptophyta > Magnoliopsida > Poales > Poaceae > Aegilops > Aegilops sharonensis. The sequence goes on along the minus strand of LR880969.1, from coordinate 809,428,258 downwards.
TCGACATCAATGGATAAAACTCAGCACCGGACTAATGATTCAGCTATGACAGAGAGAAGCAACTACCTTAACCAAGTCAACAGCTCGTGAAGAAAAATCACAGGCATGAACAAATATATCTGGATATGTAGCCAGCAGTGGAAATATTGTATTCCCAGCTCCACAGCCAACCTATATTGAACTTTACACCAGTCATGCTAATATTATGCAAGCAAGAAAAAACAAGAAATAAGCTCGATGCAGAGATTCCGTCATCTGCACTGCACCGTAGATTCAGATGAACACTGTCCACACCTCCAAGATTGCCATATTTTCCCCATCTTGGACCTCAAAGTATTTCCCCCATTCTTTATCCAGGTAATGTCGATCTTTGAAGAACTAAAAAAGAAAATGGAAGGGCACAAATCAAATGCATGACAGAATAAACCTAAACAAGAAGGCATTTACACAATCACATACAATTGCAACAGAGGTTTACAAATGGAAACGGCATGTCTGATGAAGATTAAAGAATCAAAAAGCTCCAGAGATCATTGGATGTAATGTACAGTAAGAGCTATGACAAGATTCCATTGTACTGTTGAGATATATACCACAACCATTGGCGAAGAGCAGGAACCAATTTCAACAAGGATGGCATTTCGTGTACTACAAGAAAATCAAACTGAAGCGAAAACTCAAGATAGCTAAAAACCGCATAACTATACGGAATCACTCTGGTACTCTGCAATGGTTCTGTCGGAGCTAGTCTTACGTTTCTGGGTAGTATCAACAACTGCGCACTATTAAGCCACTGATACTTAAGATGTGACCGAGGGGTTTCCCTCCTGCACGTCCTTCTCAAAACTAGAGTAAACCAAGGATCATAACTACCGAGACCATATCAGTAACCAAACATTGCGGCTGCAACATAAAATCGCAAGATTCAACTAGGAGTATTTTTGTCCGATAAAAAGAAGCCCACATGGCTCCCAATATCACTGCTGAAACTGGATGTAGCAATCCTACCAACACACAAGGGGACAGCACCCCCCCTACTGCACAGCCCACACCACATCCTTCTCAACGCATGAACTAGTGCAAAACTACAAGATAACCAGAGCTACAGAACTACTAATTCTGAAGTAAAGGATAACATTGACCAACAGCACTGCATCCCAGCGACAACTGAAGCTTACAAATTCAACTATTTCACTTGGCGCTAACAAATTCAAGTAAGCCACTTGGGAGAAGTGGGATAGGGGGGCTAGAATCGCAACCTTGTCCTCGTGGCGCTTGTAGAAGATGTCCCAGTACCTCCGCGCATCCCTCTCGTACTTCTCTGCATCGAGAGAACCAAGCCTATAACAACAGCGTGGAAACAAACAGCGGAG
>LR880969.1:809390183-809401516 GCA_904067115.1 Aegilops sharonensis | reverse complement strand
TTATGTGATGTGTATTACCGAGAAGGCCTAGAGATACCTCTCCGACAATCGGAGTGACAAAACCTAATCTCGAAATACGCCAACCCAACATGTACCTTTGGAGACACCTGTAGTACTCCTTTATAATCACCCAGTTACGTTGTGACGTTTGGTAGCACCCAAAGTGTTCCTCCGGTAAACGGGAGTTGCATAATCTCATAGTTACAGGAACATGTATAAGTCATGAAGAAAGCAATAGCAGCATACTAAACGATCAAGTGCTAGGCTACCGGAATGGGTCATGTCAATCACATCATTCTCCTAATGATGTGATCCCGTTAATCAAATGACAACTCTTTTGTCCATGGCTAGGAAACTTAACCATCTTTAATTCAACGAGCTAGTCAAGTAGAGGCATACTAGTGACACTATGTTTGTCTATGTATTCACACATGTATTACGTTTCCGGTTAATACAATTCTAGCATGAATAATAAACATTTATCATGATATAAGGGAATAAATAATAACTTTATTATTGCCTCTAGATTATATTTCCTTCACATGAATGGGATTATATTTGAAGATAAAAAATATAATGATCCCATGATATTTATTCAGTCATTGACATATTGGATCATGGCTTGTTCTATTTTACAGATGAAAAAACCAAACAAAAAGTTGCTGGAGCTGAAGTCAAAGCTACTAGAGCATGTAGCAAGTGAAGTCTACAAAGCGTCCCAGTGGTGGAGATGTAATGTTCCTAGGATGGAGTAATGCTGCAAGCTGAATGTCTTCCTTGAAGCTCTGAAGACTTAGGTTTTTGCTGTTTAGTTATGTGCCTCTGGTGGTCAGTTGTTGATCGTTTAGTTTGGTTTCTATTTTGCCGTATCTGTAAGTAGGCTGCTTTAGCCAGTGTGGCGCAGTCTCCCCTATTGTAGATGTTTCGGTTGTTGGGTGACATTTCCTGGAGATGTCTAGGGTGCACCTTCGTTTATTGCCACATGCTGGTAGTGGTTTTCTGCTGGTGTTTGGTTCTTTTAGCTTAGTTGTACTGAATCTTTGTAGCTCGTTGGTGAAATTGGAAGAGGAAACCCTTCTTTGTTTCAAAAAAAAAATTTACTAGTTTGGGCTGGACTGACAATTTGGCCCAGAAGTAACGGACCCAGCGTAATGATCACTTTGCCTTATCGGAGGCCCATTTGCAGTGAGAGTGAGCGTCCAGCCACACCCATTTTGCCTTATCTCGTCATCCATAAAGCCCTTCTCCCTCTGCCATCCCCGCTTCTCCCCGCACGCTCCAATGGCAGCCACGGCGGTGACCCTGCCCACCTCCGCGCCGTCGCCCTTCCCCGTCGCCGCCCCCTCCGCGCGCCGCTGCCTCCAGCTCCGCCGCTCGCCGGCCCCCCGCCGCGCCGTCCGCGTGGCCGCCTCCGCCGCGACCGAGGCGCCGCCCACGCCGCCGCCGGCCACCCCCTCCGGCATCATCCTCGTCGACCCCGCCGAGGCCCAGAAGGTGCACCGCCTCAAGACCGTCTACGACACCAAGGTCATCCCCGTCATCACCGAGGAGTTCGGCTACACCAATGTCCACCAGGTACTACCACCCTCTCCTGCTCTCCTCTGGTTGCGCAGGCGACGGAGATGAACCGAGTCCATTTCTTGCGTGGATTCTTGATTGATTCTTCTCGGTTCTGCTAGGTGCCCAAGCTCGAGAAGATTGTGGTGAACTGCGGGCTGGGGGTGGATGCGGGGAACAACAAGGGCCTGGAGGCCGCCATGAAGGACCTCGCCTCCATCACCGGCCAGTACCCCGTCAAGACCAAGGCCAAGAACTCCGTCGCCAGCTTCAAGATCCGCGAGGGCAACACCATTGGTATCGCCGTCACGCTCCGCGGCAGGGTGAGTCCCCTGTGTCACACCTGCACTTTGAAATGCCCACTTCTGACAGATTGGCATATGAAATTTCTAGCAGCAATTTGAAGTCCTGCATTTCAGTTAAGCTGTAGTAGGAGCGATAATTGTCGACCTGTTCAATTCATGAGCTCAATTTCACCTTGGGTGGATGTAGGTTATGTTCAACTTCTTGGACAGGCTCATCAACCTTGGGCTCCCTAGGACCATGGACTTCCTAGGTGTCAACCCCAACAGCTTCGACGGCCACGGCAACTACACCATCGGCCTCCGCGACCAGGGCGTGTTCCCGGAGATCCCCTACGAGGTGGGCGGCAAGAAGAACGGTATGGACGTCACCATTGTGACCACCGCCAAGACCGACAACGAGGCGCAGAGGCTGCTCGCGCTCCTCGGCATGCCATTCGCCGAGAACATCAAGTCTGACCAGTTCAAGAAGAAGAGGTTGAAGCGCCACCACTTCATGAGCAAGGGCAGGGGAAGGAAGTGAAGATCAAGCGGTGTTTGAGCTTTGCCTGCTTCCCAGTTTGTCAATTGTGATCCTTTTGCATAGTTTGGTTTAGATATTTGAAGATCCTTTTGCTGTCTGGTATTACCTGCTGTTCATGTTGTACCTACTGCCACAGAACAAAATGGAAATTTTTGCTTTGGTCAGGCTATTCCTTCTGGGAGTTCATTGCATTGCACACGTATGCTTATTCTACAGCATTTTTCAAACTGCCTGCTTGACTATACTAAGACTCAGAGTACATCATCTCTTTGGTTCAAACCCTGATGGCTATAGCATACCACATACTATATCAGTAGGTACATTTGGGCAGTTCAGGCGGACCGATGACGAGCTCCTCCTCTGGGAAGGTGCACGGCTTGCCCTCTGCCCCAAGCTCCGGGCATGGCTCCGGCGAGACGCCGTATGCCACTCCTTGGACATCAGTGCAGTTCCATTGCAGCTTCTTGGCCTTGGGAGCGAGCTGCGCGGTGACGTTGGACATGCATATCCCGGTGTAGGGGTCGTTGGGGATGCCCTCCATCCTGCCGGCCATGGTCACGTTCTCGGCGAACACGTCGCGGTAGTTGATGCCGGTGACCTCGGGCAGCGCCTTGGGGTCGGACGAGTTGTCGGGGTGCTGGCCGTAGTTGCTGGTCATCCAGAAGACCCACTTCATGGTGTGGAGGCTGAGGCGGCGCACGAAGACGTCCCTGACGAAGCCGCCCCTCCCCACGCCGGACTTGATCCTGACGGCCGACTCGGTGTTGATGGCGGTGTTGTCCTCCACGCGCACGTCCTGGATGCCGCCGGACATCTCGCTGCCGAGAGCGATCATGGCGCTCGTCGGGGAGATGCAGGTGAGCCTCTTGACGACGATGTGCTGGCTGGGCATGTTGAACCGGATGCCGTACTCGTCCCAGCCGCTCTTGACCGCGATGCAGTCGTCGCCGGACACGATGTAGCAGTCCTCGATCTTGACATGAGACGAAGAATCTGCACAAGCAATGGCAGTTCACCGAGTTCAGATTCAGAAACACATTCATGCTTCTCATGCAGAACACTGCTGGATAGTTCATACTTCATACTGTAAGCGTGACTGGTCTACTACCTGGGTCGATCCCGTCGGTGTTTGGCGAGTGGACCGGCGCGAGGATCGTGACGCCGCTGATGGTCACATTGCTGCTCAACACAGGGGACACGCCAAGCAAGGTGAGCACGATGGACACATGATCGAACAACCAAGCTATCTACTACGATCAAACTGACATTGTGTGTGTGTGTGTGTGTGTGTGTGGATTCTTGAGAGAGAGATGGTGTTTTCTTACGTGCAGTAGGTGGGGTGGAGGTTCCAGGAGGGCGCGTCGACGAAGGTGACGTTGGAGATGATGATGTCGCGGGAGTAGAGGAGCTCGAGCAGGTAGCCGCGCGTGTAGTGGAGCTCCTTGGCGTGGAACTTGTCCCACCACACCTGCCCCTGCCCGTTGATGGTGCCATTGTGACCTGCAAAACGTTTCTTTGTGGTCATGTCTCTGCAGCTGCTACCGGTACAGTAGTAGAATTTTTACTGGTCGGTTTGTAATGATCTATCAATCTCACCGGAGATGATGACGTCGGTGAGGTTGGATCCGCCGATGAAGTTGCTGTACCTCGGGCCGGGCTCGTCCCGCCCCCTCCCGTAGGACGGCAGCGGCGCTATCAGCGGCCAGTCTTCCAGGTCCTGTACCAAGAGCAATGCAAGCGACACACAAGCATCAGGACGAGGGCACTTCGTCAAGGGCGTCAGGTCACGGGATGAATGCAGCCAAAGATAGGTATTGATTGAATTAGACGGCGATGGCATGCATGGAATTTTCGGAGAGAATTCTCGTAATTTTCTCTGGTTCCCACGGCCACGGGTACCCGATAGGCACATCAATGTCGTCTGACCTTGCGGTCAAACGGTCCGTGCTAGTACTAGTACCAGTAAGCAACTTTTCTGTACATGTACTCCTTCCGTCCGGAAATACTCGTCGGAGGAGTGGATGTATCTAGATGCATTTTAGTTTTAGATACATTCATTTTTATGCATTTCTCCGACAAGTATTTTCGGACGGAGGGAGTATTCAATAACCACCGTCCACCAACTGACTCGTTCTCTCATGGCAATTGGTGAGGAGCAAGGACATGGTGGCCGGCCGGGTTTGTTTGTCCCAGCAGCTTAATTAAGCGCCGAAATGTTACGGTCTCCTGCCCTAAGCCGCACCTTGAATCGTGCCAGATAGTAAAATCTAGTAGAGGAAAAACAGAATAGGCATGTAATGGTGGCATTTAGCACGCTACTCCTTAGGAGTAATTAGCATCCTATTTAGAGGAGGGAATCAAATCAATCCACCATGAGGAGCACGGAGACGACCGATGATGACTCCCTGACTCCATGCTTGAAAAGGAAGCGAGCGACAATGGTCACGGCGATGGCAGGGGACCCCCAAAGCAGTAGCCGCTCGCTGCCCACTCCTCTGTGCCCTGGACCTGGACCTTGGTCCGCAAGCGGCCAAGCGCCTTTCCCACCGGCCCCGTGCTGTCTCGTTCGTCACCAGTAGCCCCCCACCCCGCCCACCCTTTAATTAGTAGCAATTACTACCGCTAATTAATCCCACCAAAGGGTAACTGAAGAGGAAGATCGGGACGGATGGATAATCACCTGGGAGGCGAGGATCTCGGCGCCGCGGTGGAGGAAGAGGGTGAAGTGGCTGGTGAGGTTGAAGGGCCCCGTCAGCCACCGCCCCTCCGGCACCACCAGCGCCGCGCCGCCGTCGCCCGCGCGCCGGGCCATGTCCGCCACGGCGCTGGCGAACGCCGCCGTGTTGAGCGTCCTCCCGTCCCCCACCGCCCCGTACTCCGTGACCCTCCGCACGTGCTTCCGGCACCCCGGCCCCGCCGGCGTCGCGCCAATGCCCGCCGCGCGCAGCGCCAGTGCCGTCACCACCGCGCACAGCACCGCCTGCAGGAAGGAAGGAACCAAACCCGTCCGTCAGTCTCGATCCGCGCCCGCGCCGGGCAAAATCGTCACGGAGACGGGAACGGATGGTTGCTTACCTGGAGCGCGGCCATGGCGACTGAACTGGGAAAGGGATGTGGATGGGACGGGAGGAGGAGGCGGCGAGGTTTATATAGAGGCACAGGGCCCGCTTCATCTTGCTGCCTAACCCGGCCTTGGTAAATGCATGCCATGTTTTGGGCCGGACGTGGCAACGGGGGCGGGCGACTGCTGCGCGGCAGCGATTGGTCCGGGTCGGGACCTCACCACCACCACCACCCCCATCATCCATGGTGATCTGAGCTGCCTTGCAAGGGGAAGGTAACCAAATCCATGGGAGATTTCTTGCAGTGGCGGAGCGTGCGCGATCTTGTTGAAGAGTGCAAGCAAGCTGCGCGCATGCGTCCTACCCTACGAATGCGGATTTCGTAGGTATATTTGGACGCTTTTAAATGGAGATTACTACAACTGAAGTAATAATTGTAGCACCTATCCTAGATGAAATAGGAGAGCTAGCGTTTAGCTTTACTTCTTTTACTGTTCAACATGTAATGAGATCAACAAACGGTCCAGCAGATCTGTGTGCGAAGCGTGCTTGTACGCTTTCTGTGATTGAGAGCTGGTTAGACTCTACCCCACCGTTCCTGATCAGCAGCCTTCTGGCTGACTGCTCAGCGAGCACGTTTGTTGAATAAAGCTCTCTAAGGTTTCCCTGCAAAAAAAAAAAAAATGGAGATTACTATATATTTCCTGTTTTTGAGACGATGATGATCTATTCCCATGCTTTCGGCGATTCAATTCTTTGGTGGGTGTTAATTAAATTTACAAAACGCTAATGTAGCTTGATGACACGTTGTACGGGAAGCTCTGCCCTCCTTGCATTGCATGAGCTCACCACGGGTTTGGCACGAGTGGCGTGTGGTGTGAGGTTCAGGTCATCATGAGTTTGCGCCATGGGGGGCTGAGTGGGTGGCCTTTGTTTCCGGTTTCGTGTTTGTAGTTGAACCCTGGTTTCTATCGATGAAAAATCAAGGGAGGGGGAAGCGTACAAAAACTACGGAATCGTGCACCACCTTCTCTCCCTGGAGACATCACATCGCTGAGGTGTGGTGCCCATCTTTCCTCTCGGACAATCCCCGGGGAAACATCCTATCTCCTGGGGATCAGACGATGATGACACCCCGGCGCCATGCCACCACCCTAGGGGGGCACCTCTTTTTAGTTGTTTCGGACAGAGCCATCGATGGGTGCGTGGAAGTGCTGGCGTAGTGGCGTCGAGGCTTTTGTGGTAGCAACGATAGAGCTGAGTGATGCAGTGGTTGGCGAGCGGGTCTGATGCAAGACAACAATGTTGTCGTAGAGGTTTGCATAGCAATAACGGCGAGGGTGACCAATGTCGGGGTAACGACATTGGTTGTCGTAATCGGCTCCTCTCCTCCGTGTCCGCGGGATGGCCTTAGATTGTTTTGTTGTTGTGAAGTCAGAGCAACAATGGCGGGGCTCCGTTGGATGACGGGCGACAAGTGGTCTCTTTAGCCTTCTTCGACAACATCAACCATGTATAGTTCCCCTTCGTAGCTCTCCGTTAGAATCAGAGCCGCATTGTCCCGTCACGTTAAGGGTTTGGCATAGATCTTCATGTGGCTCCACGCACCCTTTACGGGATGAGTTTGCGTCGGCGGTCGTTTGCGTCGCCTCCTCAAGGAGAAGGGATGGCAATGATGCATGTTCAAGGAGACCTAATGACTATGACGCCAGTGTGCTTCTTCAAGGCTTTCTTTGTATTGGTTTGTTGTGGAGTATCTTGTGTGTGCTGCTCAACTGTTTATGATGTCTTTTCTTCTATTTTTCCGTTAATTGTGTTTTTATTTTTAATTAATTGATGAAGCAAGTTTTTTTGCCTCCGTTTCAGAGCAAGAGGTAGCAATTCTCGCTACTTAGAGCAACTCTAGCAGATCCCTCATCCCGCCGGCCCGCAAAACACGTTTGCAGTTCACGCAAAACCGTTTTTGCGGGCCGGCGCGGACGGCCACAGATGCAGACCCCTCAAACAGACCCGTAAAAAAGCATATTTCCGGAATATGCTTTTTTATGGGTCGACTTTGCGGGGTCTGCTCTTTGCGCCGCTGCATTCCGCATCTCATCGGCCCGCAAATATCAAATCCAACATAATACAACAATCGAAAGCAAAACTAAATTATTCAAATTAAACATAATACAATAATCATCCACACCACAAATAATTATTCAAATCACCGTAGCAAACTTATGCAATAAAAAATCCGGAATATGCTTTTTTACGGGTCGGCTTTGCGGGGTCTGCTCTTTGCGCCGCTGCATCCCGCATCTCATCGGCCGCAAATATCAAATCCAACATAATACAACAATTGAAAGCAAAACTAAATTATTCAAATCAAACATAATACAATAATCATCCACATTACAAATAATTATTCAAATCACCGTAGCAAACTTAAATAATGCAATACAAAACTTGTCATGAATACAAATACAAATGAATACAAAAATGAGTCACTATCCAGCCCTTTGCCAATGATGCTCAATGAGATCCTCCTGAAGTTGAAAGTGGGTGTTTGCATTTTCAATCTCCTTGTATGTTTGAAGAAAAGCTATAATGCGGTTAGGGTCTCTAGCTGGTTTGACACGACTACCCACATTGTCATAGAAGAATTCCAAGTTCATTCCTCTCTCATCTTCAAGAATCATATTGTGCAGGATAACACAACATGTCATGATATTTTTCAAGGTTTTCTTATCCAAAAAACGAGCAGGACCACAGACAATGGCGAACCTAGATTGCAAAACACCGTATGCTCTTTCAAAGTCTTTTCGGGCTACCTCTTGCACCCTTGCAAATTCACATTGCTTTTTAGTTTTTGGTTCTTTGATGCTTTTGACAAATGTGCACCGAGGAGGGTATATACCATCTGCAAGATAGTACCCCTTTGTGTATTCATGCCCATTGATAATGTAGTTGCAAGTAGGACCATCACCACTAGCAAGCCTAACAAACAAATGAGACTGTTGCAACACACTGATATCATTGAGAGTGCCCGGCATACAAAAAAGCAATGCCAAATCCATAAATCCTCGGAAGCTATGGCCTCTAGCACAATTGTTGCATCACGAGACTTGCCACAATACATTCCTTGCCATGCCTTGGGGCAATTTTTCCAAGTCCAATGCATACAATCAATGCTACCTAGCATATGCCAGGCCAACCTCTCCTCTCATTAGTTGCCATCAATTTCTTTGTGTCATCTTCGTTGAGTGCCCGAAGATACTCAGGACCAAAGACACGGATGATCACCTTTGCAAATCTACACACAGACTCAATTGTACTATCTTCACCAATGCGAAGGTACTAGTCGGCATAGTCAGCCGGAACACCATATGCAATCTTGCCGCAGATATTTTTTAATATGGACTAAACCCTTTAAGCCCACAACATTTCTTCTTTGAGTAAAATACCGGCAATTTGCCTCGCAAGCTTGAACAATTTTGACAAAGAGGGATCGGCGCATTCGATACCTTCTCCGGAAGAGGTGCAGTGGATATGTAGGATTCTCCGCGAAGTAGTCTTGCATCAACATCTCGTTCCCAAGATGACGATTCCGGGGAATGCATAGATGCCCGATGGTCGATCCTCACCTCCTCTTCCGGTTCTCGTCTTCGTGCTCCTTCATGGCAAGTGCCATGGCCAATGTTTGCTGCCGAAAGTTCGCAAGCATGGTCTCAACATCCGAGTCGTCTGAATCGGACAAATCGGAGAGCAAGAACTTCTCGCACGGGCTCAACTCCATCTACATGCGTACCGGCACATCAAATTAACTATACCGCTTGCAAAAAAACAAAAAAAGCACTAACCGGTGGCGGACGCGGCGGGTGATCCTGGGTGGAGACGAGGAGGCGGGCCCGACGGTGGTCGATCCCTGGCGGCGGCGGCGACGAGGGCGGCTCTTCTCGCCGGATCCGGGGGGGGGGTGCAGCGTCTCGGCGCGGGAGGGTGTGGGGCGGCCCCGCGGACCGATCCCGCCCGCAGATTTGGCCGGAATCGCCGGCGGCGAGCGGGGAAGCAAGGGCGGTCGGCGGCGGAAGGAGGGGGGAAAGCGCGCGGGCTGAAATGTCCCTCCTGCCAACTGCTTCTCTGTGATGCAGGGCACCGCAGCCGTGAGGGGGAAACCCGCGTATTCTCGGGTTGGGGTCGGGATTTTGCCGCGCCCCTCAAAATTTTTTGCGGGCCGGGGCGGGATGCCGGGTCTGACCAGGCAGGTTTTTCCGCCTCTACCCGCATTTTGGCGGTTATTTTGCGGGTCGGGGACGGATACGGGGTCTGCTAGAGTTGCTCTTAGTCCCCTAAGTTAGGTTCCGCTAGAAGCTCATGGCTCTTCTCCTTATTTTAGCCCACTAAGGACATCTTCAATGTGGACCCTCAAACCTCCCGCATCCATCAAAATCGAGCGGTTTCGGACGCCACAAGCCATTCAACGGTGTACTGCATTTATCCGCGGATCAATCCGGGTGTCCGTTTCCCGCAAACCCGAAGCAAATACACGGGCTTTGAGTGAGTCCGGAACCCCACCACGTAGGATTCCGACACCCTCGAGCCACCCAAAACTAAGGCAGAGCCCACACATTTGGAGCTGGCCCCACTGTTTTCGAGGAAAACCCTCTTTTCTCAACCGTCTCTGCTATCATCCCGCCGCTCACCCCAATTTCTGCCCTTTTTCGTCGATGCCGCCGCCGCATGGACCCGTACAAAAAGCTGTTGGAGTTGGCGGAGATGGATGGACCGGCATAGGCGGCCTCTAGAAAGATCAACTCGGCGACCCGATAAGCCCGCTGCCTCAAACAGAAGGCAAAAGAGGCACCACTCAAAAAGAAGGGTGGTGGGTGTGGCGGCGGACAGGGTGCAGGGTGCACCGTGCAAGGGTGGATGGGCCCTGGGATGCGGGGCGGCGCCACCATCACCATCCATGCATACATTGTCCTGGCTAGAACAATACAAGCCTCCCTACTTCTACGTCGCCCGGCAGCTCGACAGGCAATCTCCGGCATCCGCGGCAGGGAACATGCCTTATTACGTCGGTGTCAACGAGGCGTTGCTCCATTTTGCCGAGTCTACATTGTCGCAACTTGTCCAGACGCGGTCGTCGAGCATGGGATGGCTCAGTGCCCACTCTCTGTTCCATGACACGAAGCAAAAGGGCGCAAGAATTTTGAGTCCCCCGGCGATGAACTCATCCGCAACCATGGGACTAATTCGCGTAAACAAAAATATTCACAATTTTACTTTATTACCATCATTTGTGTTGAGTTTCATTCATATATATGTATTGACCCCCTTCTTTAAATTAGCTCTGGGAGATGCGGGATGAAATCCTACAACATGATCGCATAAAAGCAATTCAAGAGGAATTGGTGGCATTCTTTCTTGACCACGTCATCAAACCAGTCGGAGAATACCATGTGGAACTATACTTCAGATGTTAGGGATTGTAAGATATCTTATATTGTATATATGTAGCTAGTAGCGTCGGATAGATATACGAAAACTTGTTGTTCGACCAATCTCTCGGACAAGGAGAGGTCGATCACTTCTCTCTGTATATGTTCACGACGATCTTGTGTACTTAATGGTTTCCTTCATTTGCTTACTAGCTAGCGTGTCGAGTCCTCTCTATATGTATAGTACGTAGCGTCGATCAAGCATAGAGATAAGAGATGTCACTTCTTTCTGTATATGTTCATGACGATCTTGTGTACTTAATGGTTTCCTTCATTTGCTTACTAGTTAGCGTGTCGAGTCCTCTCTATACGTATAGTACGTAGCGTCGACCAAGCACGGAGATAAGAGAGGTCACTTCTCTCTATTAGCTAGCTAACACAATATATGAAACCCCTAAATTAACCC
>LR880969.1:809359203-809383669 GCA_904067115.1 Aegilops sharonensis | reverse complement strand
AAATTATTGAAAATTCTGTATACATTTGTTTGAAACTCACAACATTTTCTCATTGCCAAAAACATTTTTTGTATGGTTATCGATATTTTTTAAGATTGCACTAGCAATGTTTTATACTATGTTAATATTTTTAAAATTTCCAATTTTATTTTAATGTAAATACTTGTTTTGTAATATATATATATATATATATATATATATATATATATATATATATATATAATTTTATTTCGGCAATATGAAAAAAAGAAAAACAAATGAAAAACCAGGAACCTGCAACCGAGCAGTCTTGAGGTGAGGCTCCAATACTCGCTGAAGCGAGACATAGCTTCTCCCAACAACATGCTGCCCGCGAGAAAATTAATTGGGGTTACCCCTCATAGCACGTTACAATACACAGTTTTCTATGCGAACCAACTTGTGGTTGGATGGTTAAAGGGATAGTGATATCCCAGTCCACCAAGATTTAAATCCTGGTGCTCGGATTATTCCTGAATTTATTTGAGGATTTCTGGCGATGCGCTTTCAGTAGGGCGAGACTTTCCCATCAACAACGAGGAGCCTACGGTGACTTCGTATATCTCAAGATGATATGCCGTCTTAGTCTCTCGATGGTGCTCATAGGGACATGGTGTGCGTGTGTGCATTCATAGGGGTGAATGTATGCGCGTATATATGAGCGCTTGTATCTGTACTGTGTTCAAAAAACACACAGTTTTCTACTTCACCATGTGGGTACCAGCACCGCCACGTGTCACGCGTTGACTGCTTCTTTTTTTTTCGAAAAACGTTGAGTGCTTCTTCCATTTGACACATTTTTTCTTTTGGTTTTCTATTTTATTTTTTCCTTGTTATTTTTTCAGTTTTCTTGTTTTTGTTTTTTTGTTTTTTGTTTTTCATGTGCTGAAGGCACATGTGTGTTATGCTTTTGCATGGAGCATAGGTGTGCTTCTGTTTAGTTGTGCTTCATCGGGAGCACTTGTGGTGTACACAGCTAAGTAGCGGAGTAACCTGTCCCAGGTAATGGTGTTGTGCTCTGGGGCGTGACGGACTGAGCCTTCGTTTACTACAGCTACATTAGCATTGTTCTACACTAGCAAGGATGTTGGCCTGGGGAGTAGCTTCAACCTGGCTACGCAACTGCTGCCAAGAAAAGTACAAGTATAATCTTGTGGAAGCACAACAACACTACCACGAGAAAGCACAGGCACTCCACACACAGGAAATACAAGTTTACCACACACATATAGTACAAGTATACTACACGTGGTAGATGCATGTATACTACTATAGAAAGTACAAGATGAGACAACAAAAAAGGCAAAACTTGTCAACATAAGATCTAATTTCCAAGACATCAACACGAGAAACACAATAGTGGAAATGGTGATTCATAATTTAGGCACTCGATTCAAAGATATTTTGAATTTGAGTGTGGATCTACTAGGAAGGTAGATGTACGGAGCACTCGCTCCTCTAAAGAGATGTGTGGAAAATTACCCGTGAACCCCTAGGTGGAGACATGAGAGGAAGGCCAACTTTCTCCTCGGCAGAAGAAGAACATGAATGCTACTTTTCAGCAGACTGGTTTCAATTTGCTTTCATTCAAAATTTCTGACCATCAGATACCGCGCTATGATTTTTTATTGATTATTGTTCTTCCAGAATTACTATTGTCAGTGTGTCGTTTTAATCATGTTATAGTCTTTTTTAACACAATACGATAGATGTGGTAACCTTTTAACGAAAATGGGTTTCCCCCCGCTTTATATTATAAAACAAACATTCGATACATCCAGCTCGTTAGGGCCGCAGCACAGATAAGCCCAAAAGAAAATAAAAGAAAACGAAAGATAAATAAATGCCGACACTGGCAGATCAACGAAGAAAGGAAGACCGGCAACCGCTGCACTCTCCGACGAAATACCACCGTGCTTCCAGCATCTCGAAGCGCCTCACACCAAGCAACACCTTCAAGAAGGAATGCGACGCCGCCGCCGCTGTTGCCCGAACAAGTTCTAGGGTTTCCCCCGGTACACGAGGGATGTTGGTGACCTTTTTATAGTCGTTGTGTATGACTCGATGTACGGTTTTGATTTTTTGCATCTTAGCCCGGGTGTTTTCCCCTAATGGTTTGCGTTTAGTCCCCAAGAATTGAGTGGGTTGAAGTTTGTGAGCGATGATGAATTTGTTTTCAGTCGAATGTCAGTCCGGTTTCATACATACAACTGTCATGTTTTTATTGGCTGATTATTTTTGTTGCAGGTCAGTTCGTTTTCAGTTGAATGTGAAACAGACACTTCCGAGAAGAAAACCGCAACACGTGAAGACGATCCTGCTGCCCCACTGCTCACCAGAGAGAGACAAATGCATGTTCTAGAAAAAACAGAGACAATGCCCTCTCCATTCATCACTTTCACGATTAGGACATCAGATCAGTGTCGCTGGGTGTGTGAGAGGTGATGATTGATAAGGATAATGAAACTGACTCACACGGACCACACGCTGAAGATAATAAAGAAGAGAAAACACCCAAAATATAAACTTACATAGAGGATAACATTATTACGATCTCTCACGTATGAGCGAGGTTGTTTGTTGAATACCGAAGCTTGCATGCAGAGGTGAATGTTGATATCACTGCATTTGCTCATGCGTGCAAGCAATGCATGGCCAGCCGGCGGCTCGGACGACGATCGACTACTGCGGTAGCTTGTTGATCTTGCAGTACGTGTAGTCCTCGAACGTCTTGGCCTTGTAGTCGTACTTGGCAGGGATCTCGCCGGCGACGAGGCGCGGGTGCGGCGCGACGATGTACTCCCTCCGCGGATGCACGAACACAGGCCACGACATCCGCGTCTTCTCCTTGCTCACGGTCGCCCGGTGCAGCGCCGCCCTGTACCTCCCGTTGCTCAAAATCTGCCACAAACACACATGTAGGACGTACACTTGAGGTTGAGGAGACGGTACGATCAAAGCGAAGAACAATGGAGTGTTAGCTTGCCTCGATCTGGTCGCCAACGTTGACGATGAGGGCTCCTGGCACGTGCTCGACGTCGTACCAATGGCCGTCCTTGGACACCTGGAGGCCCGGCACGTCGTTGGCTACGAGGACCGTGAGCGCGCACAGGTCGGTGTGCGGCGCGAAGCCGAGCGCGAGCTCCGGCTGCGGGCACGGCGGGTAGAAGTTGACCTTCTGCATGAGCACCAAGCCGTCGTCGCCGCCGGCGAACGCCTCCGCCATGGCGCCCTTCTCCAGGCCCAGCCCCGCCGAGAGGCGCTCCAGTACCTCCCGCGTCAGCCGCCTCATGTGGCCGCAGTACGCCTCGTTGGCCTCCCGGTACCCCCTGGGTTTCTCCGGCCAGAAGCCGTGGTTCACCGCGGCCGGCGGCGAGATGGCGTGGAACAAGTTGTCGGACCATATCTTCCTGTCGCCGGGGCTCCTCTGGACGCTGGAGCCGTAGCCCTCTGTCTTCCCCGAGGCCGGGTCCATGGCGTACCGCTGCTTCTCCTCCTGCGGGAGCGCGAAGAACTCCCGCCCCACGCGCTGCAGCTCCGCCACGGTATCCGCCGGCACGCCGTGGTTCACCACCTGGAAGATCCCCCATTCCCTCGCCGCTTCCACCATGCGGCTGCCGGCGTCCGGCAAGGACATGTCGACCACTGGGATCTGCAGCGGTGAGGCCCCGCGGAAAGTGGTGGCGCGCGGCCGCTCGTGCTCGGGTCGCACGAACTCCGGCGGGAGCGCACGCAACGAGGACGCCAGCACCTGCACGCTCTGCACCACCCCTGCCATGCCTCGAATCAACCAGCTCAAGATTTATATTTGTGCAGCTCTCGCGCCTTTTGCATCTATGTGCCGGCCGGGCGCATATTTGTACTGCGCGCTGTGCCGCGCCCGATGTTTTAGTTGTTTTATTAGTTTTTTTTTTTGAGAAAATTTCTTTTTAATGTGATTTTTTTTGCGGGAAGTCTTGTTAATGATTGATGATTGCTCACCACGCAGCGTGGTGAGAAATGTTTTATACACCCTCCAATCCCAATTGAGTGTTGTAGCTTTGAATTGGGGTCAGTTTAAAACTACGACACTTGTTATGGATCAGAGGTAATAGTTTTTTTTGCGGGGAGAGTAAATAGTTGTTTTGGTTTAGTTGATACATACTAGTAGAAAATACCCCGCGCGCGTTGCCGCAAGAATCAATTGCAATATATTTTAGTGATAGGATTGTATGAAACATGCATAGTTGAAGTAATAATATATAAAATAAAACTACAAATGAATATTATATATTGTATTTGATTATTTGTGGCAAAAAATATTTTAAACGTAAGTGGCATAATGTAATATAATACTTCTTATCTTGTTGAGTGGACCTTTGATGAGGTGACATGTGTGGTAAGATGAGATATGTGCATGAGATCAACTAATAATGAAGAAGTTCCTCTCATGCTAGTATGCATGTTGTGGTGGGACTCTGATGAGATGACATGTGTGCATGTTAAGATAATAGAGGTAGCAGCGATGAAGGATTTAAATATAGGTGTAGCTATACCTCAGTCATCTGAGATTAAATCTAAATCTCAGTCAAGTGACAAAACATAAAAAAATAAAAGGAAATTTTATATGGATCTTCACGCAGATCTTGTCTGAGATTTAGCAATGCTGTCTAGGTATACAGGATTACGGTGTTGACTTAACATCGTAAGGATGGAGATTTGAAGATGTAAAACTGNGTTGTAGCTTTGAATTGGGGTCAGTTTAAAACTACGACACTTGTTATGGATCAGAGGTAATAGTTTTTTTTGCGGGGAGAGTAAATAGTTGTTTTGGTTTAGTTGATACATACTAGTAGAAAATACCCCGCGCGCGTTGCCGCAAGAATCAATTGCAATATATTTTAGTGATAGGATTGTATGAAACATGCATAGTTGAAGTAATAATATATAAAATAAAACTACAAATGAATATTATATATTGTATTTGATTATTTGTGGCAAAAAATATTTTAAACGTAAGTGGCATAATGTAATATAATACTTCTTATCTTGTTGAGTGGACCTTTGATGAGGTGACATGTGTGGTAAGATGAGATATGTGCATGAGATCAACTAATAATGAAGAAGTTCCTCTCATGCTAGTATGCATGTTGTGGTGGGACTCTGATGAGATGACATGTGTGCATGTTAAGATAATAGAGGTAGCAGCGATGAAGGATTTAAATATAGGTGTAGCTATACCTCAGTCATCTGAGATTAAATCTAAATCTCAGTCAAGTGACAAAACATAAAAAAATAAAAGGAAATTTTATATGGATCTTCACGCAGATCTTGTCTGAGATTTAGCAATGCTGTCTAGGTATACAGGATTACGGTGTTGACTTAACATCGTAAGGATGGAGATTTGAAGATGTAAAACTGAGGATAACAATAACATGTACCCTTTTAAAAATCCGACACGTATGAGACAATTCCTCCCGGCAAAATAGCAATGTGTACATGCTAGTACATGTTAGCTTTGGACACACGTATGAGACAGTTCCTCCTGACAAAATAGCATCCACATTAACTGTCACTGCATCAGCCGGCGGCGAAATCCATTTAACAGGAGATCTTGGGGTATTCCCATCTTGAAGCAATTGCAGTCGTACCACAAATACTGCACTATGAAGTCAAGATAAACCAAAACTTTCTTAGCCACTCTGCAAGGATGCATCTGGACCGCATTATTTCTTGCATTATTTCGGGCCTCCCAAATGTGTCAAATTGTTACCACCAAAGCTGTGGTCTCGAGAGAGGACGCTCGCTGAAGGAAATCAAAAGTCCACTGCTTGGTATGAACAAAACCTTTCTGACATAGATGGAAGCCAAAATTCTGCTTCACCACTCTACGTACATGGCGCGCGAAATGGTAAAACAAGAAGAGATGCGCATCACGCTCTTCTCTGCCACAAACAACACATGCCCCCGCATTCAAATCATGGCTTCATAACAACTAATTGCCCGTCGACAAACAACCGTGAGCCTCCAGAGAAGGATCTTCATTTTCCCTGAAGCATCGACCTTCTAAAGAGCTTCAACACCAAAGTTTGATTGCACACCATGGCCACTAGAGTTACGAGTATCATGAAATTCCTCAGTGTTGGCTAGCTTATATGCCGATGTGACTAAGTAGGATCCAAAGCGATCATGAGGCTAGGTAAAAAAGTCATCCACTGCACACAGACTGAGTGAAATCTGTAACACTACATTGACCATCATCTCTGGAAAAACACTTCGGACCACCCCTTCGTGCCAAGCTGTTTGATAAACATTCATGAGGAAATCTACTACCACTCCCTCAGGAATAGGGATCAGATTATGAAAAGACCCCACTGGATGGCCTAGAATCCAATTATGATTCAACAACTTAATGTTGTTTCTTGTACCCACCACCCAACTCAAGCCTTTCAAAACTAGCTCTCTGCCAAAAAAAATGTTGCGTCAGGTCAGGATGCTACTCTAGGATAAGTTGCATCCATAAAATCACAGTCCGAAAAGTATCTTCCCTTAATGACCTTACCGCACAACGACGACGGGTCAGGCAATAAGCGCCAACTCTGCTTCCCCAGCATTGCTTGGTTTGAAGAGAACAAAATCATGAAAGGCCATACCACCAAGGGACCTCTGAGTGAATAGCCATGCCCAACTGCACGAGTCCATCTTTTCTCGGTCATCCTCAATGCCCCACCAATAGTCTGCAATGGACTTTCTCATCTTGTCATGCGTTGACACAAGAACCTGGAAGCAGCTCATAACATAAGTCGGTATGGACTGTGCAACCGCTTTCAAGCGTATACTTCCTTACCGGCCATAGACAAGGGTCGGCCAGTCCATCCATGTATGCTCTTCCACACACGGGCGAGTAAGAAGTTAAAAGAACCACAAACAGCTTGGCCTATCTCAGTAGGCATACGAAGGTATGTGTCTTGTAGTAGTTCATTGTGAACTTGTAGTATGTTACTTACCTCTTGTTTAACAACCAAAGAAAATTGAGGACTTCCTCAAATTAACTTCTGACTAGAGGCATCGCAGTATGTCGTCAGAGTGGCATGCAATACCTCCACTATACGACGATCACTCTCTGCAAAAAAGATACTATCGTCTGCAAAAACATATGTGAGATTGGAGGCCTTGTCGACCATTAAGTAAACCATGTATCTCACCAAGGCGCTCCTTTTGCTACAACAGACATGATAAACCTTCAGTGCAAAGAAGGAAGAGATAGTGGCTGATGGGATCCCTGTGTCGAATACCACGCGATGGGACAACTGGATCAGTGAGCTCTCCATTAACTCTAAATGCATATCTAGCAGTCGTTGTCGGTGTCAAAACCGGCGGATCTCGGGTAGGGGGTCCCGTTCTGTGCGTCTTAGGCTGATGGTAACAGAAAGCAAGGGACACAATGTTTACCCAGGTTCAGGCCCTCTCGATGGAGGTAAAACCCTACTTCCTGCTTGATTAATATTGATGATATGAGTAGTACAAGAGTAGATCTACCACGAGATCGTAGAGGCTAAACCCTAGGAGCTAGCCTGTGATGATTATGGTTGTGATCGTGATCGGCCTTCTAAGGACCATCCTCTCCGGTTTATATAGACACCAGAGAGGGCTAGGGTTTACATGGAGTCGGTTACAAGGAAGGAAATATATTATCCGGATCGCCAAGCTTGTCTTCCACGCAAAGGAGAGTCCCGTCCGGACACGGGATGGAGTCTTGAGTCTTGTATCTTCACGCTCCAATAGTCCGGACAAAGTATATAGTCCGGCTGTCCGGATACCCCCTAATCCAGGACTCCCTCAGTAGCCCCTGAACCATGCTTCAATGACGATGAGTCCGGCATGCAGTATTGTCTTCGGCATTGCAAGGCGGGTTCCATCTCCGAATTCTCCAAAGTATCTGTTACGACCGATAGTGTCCGGCTTCCCCTCAATGTATACTCTTCAGCTTCTGTGCCTCAATAATGACCTCCTCCACATGTCGAGCGAATGCGAGGAGCCGAGGCATTTTTGCATTTGCCACCCCCTGATCCAGCAGGTTGACCGTCTATTTGAGGAGACGGGGATTCCCAGATCCAAACCTCATCCTCTTCCCTCGAGCAAGCATCCAACAGAGCGCTCCGGAAGAAAACATTTCAACATGGCTGGTCACCGCAGCTCTTCTTCTCGCTCTCCTCGCTCTAAGCCGGGGGAATGGGAAGAGTGTTCAGTTCCTCATAGTCGTTTGATAGAGTTACAAACCCAAGGGTATCTTCCACCGGCGTTCATGGTCCCTGTCCGAGCCGGAATAGCCACCTATAATGGCGGGGAGCAAGCGGAGGGATCTCCTAATCCATCTCCAGGGGAGCGAATATGCCTCATCCCGCATCTGCTAAGGGGCGTCGAGTTTCCTATTCACCCGTTTCTTCGCGGGCTCCTGGAGTTCTACGGCCTCCATTTGCACAACTTTACCCCTGCCTCTGTGCTACATATAGCAGGATATGTTACCCTTTGCGAGCTGTTTCTAGGCTGCGAGGCTCACTTCGGGTTATGGCAGAAGCTGTTCTGCCTCGTCCCTCGCAACCAGGGAGAATCCCTATGTCAAGTGGGCGGAGCCGAAGTATGGTGCATTGCCGAGACCGGATACCTATCCGGCACCCCCAAGAAGGCACCGGAGAACTGGCCTTCGGAATGGTTTTACGTTAATGACGTTCCCCTTCCGGATCCAGTCCGGACAGGTCTCCCCAAGTTCACTAACGCCCCGCCGAGGGCATGTCGAAGCTGGCGCCCTCGGGGCCCCCAAGAGGAGGATACTAGGGAAATACACTTCCTGATGAGCAGGATAAAGTTACTGGCCAAATCCGGACTGACGATAGTCGAGGTTATGGCAATATGCATAATGCGGGGGGTGCAACCGCTTCAATATCGGGGGAAGCCCATGTGGCACTTCAACGGGGAAGATGATGCTACCCTCTGCGGCCGGAAGGGTCCGGACTCCGCCACTGCTCTGGCGAGGATATTATCCGACCTGTATAAAGGAGAAGAAGAAGAATTCCTTCACATTAAACCGCGGGATGGGTTTTCTATGTACAACCCCCAAGCTGGGTAAGTCGTTTTTCTTTTCCCCGCTTCACTTATTGTGGCGTTCTCTGCTAAGATTATCTGCCTCGATATTTTCGAGCAGGAACTGAGGAGGGTCGTCGAAGGGATCTCCAGCCCTTCCCCGCAGCCAGAGGACCCCGGAAGGGCCCTCGATCCAGGACTCGAAGAAGATCCGGATATTACTGTGGAGCTTGTCAACGTGATATTTTATCAGGCGAGCTGCGATGGCGCCTCAGTGGCTATTATTGTCGACTATCCCGGACTGCTACCTGCGTCGCGCATAAGCCGAGCCGAAAGCTCTATCCTCCAAAGAGGACTCCCTTCTGATGTCATGCCCTACCCCTGAAGTGTCGTGCTTTTGCAGAGACGACGGTTAGAGCGTGGGGCCGAGCCCCTAGTGACCCATCGGCAACGGGCGTCTGGATCGGGCAGGCTTAAGAGGAAGGCGGTTAGGGTCGAAACGCCGCTACAGAGGTGAGGTAAAAACCTGCTCTGCGATTTATTGTTTTTGAAGTGTAACAGCGCCCTTTGTGTCCCGACAGGAAGAGGAGTAGCCGGACTATATCCGGGGATCCTGCCAATCGTGCCTCCACCAGCCGGATTCCAGAACCGGCTTCGAGAGAGGAGGCGGACGTGAGGCCGATGCCGCATAGTCCTCCGACGGAGGACGCGGATATGCTCTCTGCCACGAATTCCGAAGTAGAGAGCGCCATGAATCACCGGCGTCGACGGGCCGTACTTCGCAACAACATCTTTTCCGAAGAGGCATTTAACACTTTCAATTCGGGAGACGCATACATCCGAGCTGCACAAGGCGGGCTTGCCCGAGCGACGGACCAGTATACCAAAGATATACGGGTAAGAAAATTTGATAAGCATGTATAGCAGTAGCCCCTGAGACTTGGAACGGTTGGAACAGCTGTTTTAAGGATCAATATATGCACAGGTCCTTGTAGATAAGAATGAGCAATTGTCTCGGGAGCTAGAGCAGTGCAAGGCCCAGCTGAGGGCCACGGTTGCCAAGCTAGAGGAATCCCAGAAGGCCTCATCTGGTAACATTTGTCTCAATTGTACGAAGATGCACCAGTTAGTAAGTGGCTTGGTATGACAAGTCTAACAGAAAATTCTGCAGACAATCCCATCCGGAGGGCGTAAGAGATGACGAGTCGCATCTCAAAAGGCGTCTAAAGGCTGGCGAGCGCGTTCTTGCGCAAGTTAGGCAGGAGAAGAACAATCTTTAAGATGCCAATGTCCGGCTGGACGTGGAATTAAAAGACATCCGCACTCAGCTGGCGGACTCCGTAAAGGAGAACAAAAGGCTTCGTCGCGGCATTTATTGTAAGTGCCCAAACGAACTGTAGTACAGCTCGGCGAGGAAGCATATTGAAAGAATTTTTACTTGCGGGTATGTTAACGGGCCGCCCTGAGGAGGAGGTGCCTGCGTCTGCAGGCGATTTACTTCAAGACCTCTCACAACTGCACGAGCGAGCTCGGCAGGTGATGCAGGGCATTGCTCAGGCCTTGTGGCCATCAAGCTTCCTGCCGAAGGGCATGGGGGAGCTTGTGGATGTGCTTCAAGGAGCACGGTGGCGCTTCCGATTGTGGAAGATGTCGACCTGCCGACAAGGTGCAAGAGAAGCCTGGGCTATGGTGAAGACGCGCTACACCAAGCTGGACCCGAACCATATGGCCGAAGTTGGACCGGCGGGGCCTGATGGGCTAGAAATTCCCGGAAGTCTGGTGTATGACCAGGTGGCGTTAGCCGTAAAGTATTCCCAACAGGATTGTAAGCTAGATAGCCTGTTGGATGGTATAGAGGAGGAATATAGTCAGTCCAAGTGACTATGTAATTCAATGGACATAAGTAGTCCCTAGCCAGATTAAAATCATTTGTCTTGGCGGACCTTTTCGCTTCAGCCCCCGGATCCGATAGTCCGGGGTGTATCCGAATACCTGCTCAGTTATGCAGAACCGGGGTATGCATGGAAACCACGCGTAGGGGTCATAAGTGCTTGAACAGACAAGTACCCAACTAGTTATGTTATATTACATGGATAGTAAGAAACATCTTCCAGGGAGATTAGTTCCGTTAGGGGTTCCTTTCCCTGGGTACGCGTGCGACGATGCACATGTCCGAACTGCGAACAAGGACGCAGGATACAAAACTTCTGGGGATTTACGTTGTAATAAATGAATACATCTTTTGTTCACCGACCGAATATTCCCTTAAGGATGCTAGCTTTCGGCTTCACCCAGTCTGAGGTACACATCCGGCTGAACCGGTAGTAACAATCGCAGAGGTGCTCCCCTTATGCCCTAGCCGAATTAACGGGAACGTAGGGCATAAACACAAGAGCCAAGCAACCCATCTTGGCCACATCTTAAGTCATATCGATGCATATAATGGTGAAGAAAAGGCACATATGGAAAAAGAACGCATATGTGATGGGCAAAAAGCCATTAAAGTAATTAAGTTTAGCTTCCGTATGGGAAGCCCCCAGGTATTGCTTACACACATAGTGCGTCCGGAGTGATCCGGACGTCCGTACTGTATTAAGTACTTTGTGTGAAGAGGAAAAAAGGTCGAGAAAGGAAAAGGGAGGGAGCATAATTAAAATAGGAGGGGTAAGGAGACGAACACTGAGTCTGGCGCTAGGCGTAGAATCTCCGGAGTCTGGCCGCGTTCCATGGGTTTGGCTCGAGTCTATTATCGGATGCATTACGTAAGCGGTACGCTCCTCCGGTGAGAACTTTATCAATGATGAAGGGGCCTTCCCACTTAGGTTTGAGCTTGTCCTTCTTCTTCTCCAGTAGGCGTAGAACGAGTTCGCCAATATTATAAGTTTTGGCCCGCATTTCTCTGCTTTGGTACCATCGAGCCTGCTGCTGATAGAATGCGGAGCAGGCTTTTGCGAAGTCGCGCTCCTCCTCCAAGGCATCCAAGTTATCCTGCCAATCTAACTCAGCTTCCTTCTCTTCGTACATGCGTACGCGAGGCGAATCATGTATTATGTTGCAGGGTAGTACTGCTTCCGCGTCGTACACCATAAAAACGGTGTATATATGGTGGTGCGATTCGGCGTGGTCCGCAGCCCCCAGTACGGAGTCGAGCTCTTCGACCCAGTGCGTGTCCGACTCTGTCAAGGATCGCACTAGTCTGGGTTTGATGCCGCTCATGATGAGACCGTTTGCCCGTTCGACCTGGCCGTTTGTTTGGGGATGGTAGACGGAAGCGTAGTCGAGCTTAATGCCCATTTTGCCGCACCAAGTTTTCACTTCATCGGCTGTGAAGTTTGAGCCATTATCAGTGATGATGCTGTGGGGGACGCCGTATCAGTGTACGACCCCGGATATGAAGTCTATTACCGGTCCGGATTCGGCCGTTTTGACTGGTTTGGCTTCTATCCATTTGGTGAACTTGTCACCCATGAGCAATAAGTATTTTTTCTTATGGCTTCCCCCTTTAAGAGGTCCGACCATATCCAGCCCCAGACCGCGAAGGGCCAAGTTATGGGGATTGTTTGGAGAGCGGTAGGGGGCATATGACTCTGATTGGCAAAGAGCTGGCAACCGGCGCAGTGTTGGACAAGATCCTGTGCGTCTGCTCGGGACGTCGGCCAATAGAAACCTGTACGGAAGGCCTTGCTGACTAGTGCTCGAGCCGCGGCGTGGTGCCCGCCCAGTCCGGCATGGATTTCAGCCAAGAGTTGCCGCCCTTCCTCTTCGGAGATGCACCTTTGGAGCACCTCGGTCGCACTTTTCTTATAGAGTTCCCCTTCATGGACTTTGTAAGCTTTAGAACGCCGAACGATGCAACATGCTTCATTTTGGTCTTCGGGGAGCTCCTGCCTATTGAGGCAGGCCAAGAAAGGCTCGGTCCACGGGGCGATTATAGACATGATTTCGTGGGCCGAAGATGTTATTTCGATAGTAGAGCCGCCGATTATGTCTGATAGTTCGGTATCTGGGGTTGTATTCGGATCCGTGCTAGTATTGCCGGACTCCCCTTCCCATACTACGGATGGCTTGAACAGCCTTTCCAGCAATATGTTAGGTGGGACAGGGTCACGTTTAGCACCGATGCGGGCGAGGACATCCGCCGCTTGATTGTTTTCTCAAGCCACATGGTGGAACTCAAGCCCCTCGAACCGGGCTGACATTTTGAGGACGACATAATGGTAGGCCACCATTTTTGGATCCTTGGCATCAAAGTCTTCATTTATTTATGATACTGCGAGGTTTGAATCTCCGCGCACTTCTAGGCGTTGAATGTCCATAGAGACTGCCATCCGAAGATCGTGCAACAAAGCCTCATATTTGGCTGCATTGTTGGAGTCTGTGTATAATATTTGGAGGACATACTGGACCGTGTCTCCGGTGGGAGACGTCAGGACTACACCTGCTCCCAATTTGGCCAGCATTTTAGAGCCGTCGAAGTGCATGATCCAGTTAGAGTATGCGCCATACTCTTTAGGGAGTTCGGCTTCTGTCCATTCGGCGACAAAGTCAGCCGGTACTTGCGACTTGATGGCCCGCCGTGGTTTGTATGTTATGTCGAACGGAAGGAGCTCGATGGCCCATTTAGCAATCCGGCCCGTAGCGTCGCGGTTATTTATTATGTCACTGACTGGTACTTCGGAGGCCACCGTAATCGAACACTCTTGAAAGTAGTGTCGTAGCTTCTGGGATGCCATGAAGACCGCGTACGCTATTTTTTGATAGTGTGGGTATCGGGATTTGCATGGGGTGAGGACCGTGGATACGTAATAAACCGGCTTCTGGAGCGGGAATTTGTGTCCGTCAAGCTCTCGTTCGACGATGAGCACTGCACTTACAACTTGATGTGTTGCAGCTATGTACAACAGCATAGGTTCGCCAATATTTGGTGTTGTTAGGACTGGATTATTGGCCAATAAGGTCTTTATTTCGTCCAGTCCGGCTGCGGCTACATCCGTCCACACGAAGTTTTCAGTGCGCCGAAGAAGGCGGTAAAGAGGTAGTGCCTTTTCTCATAACCTGGAGATAAAGCGGCTTAAGGCAGCCACGCATCCAGCTAGTTTCTGGATGTGCTTGAGGTCTGTTGGTATAGCCAACTGCGACAGAGCTCAGATTTTTGCCGGATTCGCTTCAATTCCTATATTGAAAACAATGAAGCCCATCAATTTCCCAGAGGGAATGCCGAAAACACATTTTTCCGGATTCAACTTGATGTCGTATGTTCGGAGGTTATCGAACGTAAGCCTCAAGTCATCTATTAGGGTTTCGACGTGTCTTGTTTCTATGACCACGTCGTCCACGTATGCCTCCACTGTTTTGCCGATTTGCTTTTCCAGGCATGTTTGAATCATGCGTTGATAGGTTGCGCCGGCATTTTTAAGCCCGAAAGGCATAGTGTTGAAGCATAAAGGACCATATGGCGTTATGAAAGCTGTTGCAGCTTGGTCGGACTCTGCCATCTTTATTTGATGGTATCCGGAGTATGCGTCGAGGAAACACAGCGAGTCGTGTCCTGCTGTGGCATCGATGATTTGGTCGATGCGAGGGAGGGGGAAGGGATCCTTGGGGCAAGCCTTATTGAGGTCTTTGAAGTCGACACATAGGCGCCAGGATTTGTCCTTCTTTGGTACCATTACCAGATTTGCCAGCCAATCCGGATGCTTGATATATCTGATGAATGCGGCCTCGAGTAGTTTGGCTAGTTCTTCCCCCATGGCTTGCCGTTTGGGCTCTGAAAATCGCCTTAGAGTCTACTTGACAGGTTTGTATCATTTTAGTATATTGAGGCTGTGTTCGGCCAGTCTGCGTGGGATGCCCGGCATGTCCGATGGGTGCCAGGCGAAAATGCCCCAATTCTCGCATAAGAAGTCTCGCAGTGCGGCGTCCATTGCGGGGCTCAACTGTGTCCCGATGGAAGCTGTCTTTATGGGGTCCATTGGATGGACCTGAAATTTGACTATCTCATCTGCGGGTTTGAATGAGGTCGACTTCGGTCGCTTGTCGAGTATCACGTCGTCCCTGTCCATGGTGGCACGCAGCGTTGTTAGTTCTTCAGCTGCTAAGGCTGCGGATAATGCTTCCAGGGCTAGTGCTGCGGTTTTATTTTCGGCGCGAAGTGCGACGTCCGGATCACTGGCTAGAGTGATGATTCCATTGGGTCCGGGCATTTTAAGCTTCATGTACCCGTAATGGGGTATAGCTTGAAAGCTTGTAAAGGCGTCCCGTCCTAAAAGGGCATGGTATCCGCTGCTGAAAGGAACCACTTGGAATGTAATTTCTTCGGACCTGTAATTCTCCGGGGTGCCGAATACCACATCAGGTGTGATTTTTCCCGCACAACGCGCTTCCCGACTAGGGATAATTCCCCTGAAGGTTGTGCTGCTTTGTTCAATGCATCTTTTGTCAATTTCCATCTTGTTGAGTGTTTCTTCGTAGATCAAGTTTAATCCGCTTCCGCCGTCCATGAGTACTTTAAGTGAGCCGAAAGCCGTCCACGATTGGGCTAAGGTCCAGAGCGGCTGGTGCCCGGACAGTCTGGAATCGAGGTTCATCACTGGCATTGAAAGTTATAGCAGTGTCGTTCCACGGGTTTATTTTTTCCACCTGGCAGATGTCAGCGGAGCTTCGATGAGCTCGCTTGCGCCTATTGTTTGAGGCAAAAGTCTCGAAGACTATTAGTATCGTATTGTGTTCGTTGGCGGGATGTTGTTCTGCTTTATGGCTTACAAGAAGATCTTTGCCACTTTTTGCAACCTGCCGGAGTATCCAACATGCCCTAAGGCTATAAGTTGGTGTTGTGTCCGGCGTACTGTGGAGTTTGCATGGCCATAGAGCCATTCTTCCAGTACGGTTCCACGCCCTGGGGTGGGCTTTGGTTTCTTGGGGATTGGATCGGCCGACTTACGAGAGTTCACCCGTTTAGCTCGGACAAAGGTTTTGGTGAGAGCCGGACTATCCCAAAATTCTGTTTGGGTTTTCTAGGCGCATTCCATAGCACAGTATTCCTTTGTTCGTGCAGTTTTTGCAGAAAAGTGAGATTACGTCCTCCTCACGACAGTCCTTGACCTTATTTAGCACAAGGAGGAATCTGGCCCAGTAGCGATGTACTGTCTCCTGGGGCTCTTGTCTGATATGGGAGAGACGGTTTAAGTCCGGGTGGGTGGGCGTAGCTGAATCCGGATTCTGATTCGATCTAGCGCCCAGGGGCGTGGGAGCTTCCGAGTTTGACAGCTCGGGATCCGGGGTGCTGCCCAATTTTTCCGGCCCTATACCCGATTCTAAGTCCGGGACCTGTGCTATGTCTTCCCTTGAGCGGGTGTCCGGCTCAGGGAGCTCGGTGATCCGGACATAATTCGTCCTCAAAATAGAGGGGTAATCCGTGTGTGGTTCCTCCACTACCTCTATCTCATGGGTGGCCGGCGGGGATCTAATGTCCCTTTGGTTAGGTTTAAGCCCGATCTGGTCATAGTCTGTAGCGACTCCCAGAGCGGCGATGCGATCCAAGAGCTCATAAAGGGGGGAGAGCTCTATCGGATCCATCTGTTCGGCGAGTTCCGAATTGACGCGAAGGTTATGCGTGATGACCCGAGAGGTCATCGTTGGCGCAACAGCCAAAGGGGCAGCCATGATGAAGCCGCCAAGTCGGAGAGTTTGGCCTACAACCAGCGCTCCCCCAGAGGTAATGCTGTCCTTGACGACGAGACGAGCCATCGAGCCTTGCGGCGACGACATAGAGAAACTCTCAATGAAAGCACCAATGTCGGTGTCAAAACCGGCGGATCTCGGGTAGGGGGTCCCGATCTGTGCGTCTTAGGCTAATGGTAACAGAAAGCAAGGGACACAATGTTTACCCAGGTTCGGGCCCTCTCGATGGAGGTAAAACCCTACTTCCTGCTTGATTAATATTGATGATATGAGTAGTACAAGAGTAGATCTACCACGAGATCGTAGAGGCTAAACCCTAGAAGCTAGCCTATGATGATTATGGTTGTGATCGTGATCGGTCTTCTAAGGATCATCCTCTCCTGTTTATATAGCCACCGGAAAGGGCTAGGGTTTACATGGAGTCGGTTACAAGGAAGGAAATATATTATCCGGATCGCCAAGCTTGTCTTCCACGCAAAGGAGAGTCTCATCCGGACACGGGACGGAGTCTTGAGTCTTGCATCTTCACGCTCCAATACTCCGGACAAAGTATATAGTCCGACTGTCCGGATACCCCCTAATCCAGGACTCCCTCAGTCGTGACACACCGTAACACCATGTCAATCTATCGTGGAGTAAAGCCAGTTTATCAGGCAGTAATGGAGGAAAGACCACTCGACACGGTCGTAGCTTTCATCATGTTCAACTTGGGTGCAAAATAAGGGCGTTTGGAGTGTAGTCTCAGGATTTTATGCAAGCACTCATACAAAATTAGAGCACTATCTATAATCAACCTTTGCGAAACAAAAGCACTCTCATACTCTGGAACAATGTCTGGGGAAAACACATTAAGTCTATTCGCTAAGACCTTTGGTGCAATCTTGTACATAACATTGAATAAACTTCTAGGGCAAAAATTGGTGAGGTGCTCTAGGTTTGATACCTTTGGAATAAGAACAATCATAAAATCACACATGCTCTCAAGAATGGTTTCCTCCAATAGAAAGCCTCGTACAAATGCACAGATGTCATGTTTAAGAAATTCCCAGTGTTCTTGGTAAAACAAATTTGGAAATCCATCTGGACCCGGCGCTTTCGTCGGGCCCATATGAAACAGAGCGGTTTTAATCTCATTATCTGTAAAGGGGCTGCAGAGGCTATCATTCGTTCCCGTATCAACTTTCTGTGGTATCACATCAAGAACCTCATCTCGATACAAGGTTCTGATGTGATTAAATTCCCATCGAATTCCTGAACCATATTCTTCATACCACCCTGGTCCGAACAACGCGTTTAGGGATGAGGTAGGATATCAGTGAAAGTCAGGGGGAGGGATTGGTGGGAAAGATGTCCCTAAGGGAAAAAATCCTTACGACCTGACTCGTACATTCCCCGTCATGCGACCACCTCCAGCGACCGACGCCTAGATTTCTCCAACGACGCCGTAATTCTCATGGTTGTTGTTTCGTGAAACCACCGGAGCTCCATGTTCCCTTTTATTCCCTCTCTCCTTCTCGTCTCGAAGACAGCAAGATAGCCTCCTGGCTACTCTGGTGGCTGCTCCTCCCCAAACTTGCAGATTGATGCGATGACTCTCCATGCTGCCAATGGATGGCTTGAACGAAACGAGGAGCAGCAGCGACAACGATATCTCCATTGTGCAACCTCGACCCGCACCCTCTCACTAATTTACGGTCGCGGCGAATATCTAGGTTGCCCTCCCACCGAGGGCATATCTATGGGGAGCTAGCGGCGGTGCGTGAATGGCACCTCCCGTCCAGGATGGAGGCAGCTACTTGCAGCGAGCGCTCAGCGCAATGGCGCCTCCCACTAGGACCAAGAGAAGCAGCAACTACCATAGGAGAAGTACAAGTATAATGTCGTGGAGGTACAACAACACTACCACGTCCACGTGAAAGTACAAGTACACTTCCCTCAAAAAAATAAGTACAGATACACTACACACACAGAGAAAATACAAGTTTACCACACACATATAGTACAAGTATGCTACTCGTGGTAAATGCATGTATACTAGCATAAAAAGTACGAAAGGAGTCCAAAAAAAAGGGCTAAACTTGTCAACATGAGTTCTAAGACATCAACATGAGAAGCACAATAGTGAAAATAATTTATAATTTGGGCACTCGATTCGAAGGGTATTTTTATTTTGAGTGTGGGTCTACTAGGAAGGTAGATGTAGAGGACCCGCTCCTCTAAAGAGGTTCGAGGAAAATTACCCGTGAACCCCTAGGTGGAGACAAGCAGCACACAAGCATTTTACCGCATGTCCCACTAGCTCCAATTGTAGCAAATGCTACCAAAATTAATGATTACCATTTATGTTTTCACGATCTCAGTGAACCAGTGAGTGTCAGACCGGCCACTGCAGTGGATATCCAATAGAAACTCAGCCCATGTAGACAAGGTTGGTTTATGGAGTAAAATATTAATCATAAATTCTCTTATAAAAGAAATAAATGAGGAAGGCAAACTTTCTCCTTGGCAAAAGAAGAACATGAATGCTACTCCCTCCATTCTTAAATAAATGTCTTTTTAGAGATTTTAATATGAACTACATACGGAGAAAAATGAGTCAACTTTAAACTATGTCTATGTACATATGTATGTAGTACATATTGGAATCTCTAAAAGACTTATAGTTAGAACGGAGGGAGTACTTTTCAGCAATCGGTTTCAGTTTGTTTTCCTTCAAACTTTCTGACCATTAGATCCCGCGCTATGATTGATACTATATTTTTAGCCGTCTAGAGTGTTTTCGCCTTTTGTTCAATCGCGTCTTGCGATGGCTACATCATTTCACGTTGATTTGAATTTCTGGATTTTAGTATGTTGGGTTGTATCATTTTCCAACTAACTCTACAATTATTTGTTCTACTTATTTTTGGCTTATGTCTGTGTCTGAGACTTCTTTTCCTAAGTACATTGTAAATTTATGTGTTTCCAGCGGTTCAATCTTGGTATGTGAGAATTACTATTATCGGTTTTTACCTTTTAAAATTTTGAGATACAAAGTTATAATTTATATTTTGTTACAGTTAAACTGAATTACTATTGAAATTCTTTCTATATTAATCTAAAAAACTTTATTACTCAATATTGTTCTTCGATAATTACTATTGTCAGTGTGTAATATTTACCGCTTTATAATTGTTGTATATACATAACTTATGTAATGTTGTAAATTTTGGAATGCTCGTGTGGATTTTTTTCACCCGATGAATCACTGTTAGTCCTTCAGAATCGAGTTTGTCGTAATTTTCGGGTGACGTCAAATTTGTTTTCGGTCAAATGCCAGTTCAAGTATGAATACAACTATCACTTTTGTTTTGCCTAAGTTTGACTAATGCACACTATTAACTCCTCAACTCACACAACAGTCGCCTCGTCAAGAAGAAAAAGGCTAGGGTTTTCTCTGCCTCCTGCCAGCGCCGCTGCCGGTCTGCCTCATCTACGGTGGACCTAGGGCCATGGAGGTGTGGTGGACCATGGCCCTTCCCGGCGGGAGGGATCTTGCTCCGTTTCTTGGTGTTTTTCTGCAGTTTAGGGTTTATGTCCTATTCAAGAAGACGAGCGGTGGGCGGCTCCCTGGAGATGGAATACGGTCATCCCCGCCCATCCCCGTTCCGGTGATGTGTTTAGCGTCGTCGGAGGGCGAGTGGATGTGTCTTTGACGGCTTTTATGGGATTCGGTCGGAGTTGGTCTTTGGTGGGTCGGCTTGGATCCAGTTTTGTATGTGTTTTTTACAGATTGGATCTTTTCGATCAATACTTCTCTCAATTGGCGACGGTTGCTGTTCTGGTGTTATGATTGATACTTCTCTCAATTATGGGGCCTGAGCACGACGACTTCCCGACTGTTTACAAGAACAAGTTTGGCCTGGCTCCGTTGAGGGAGGGGTGATGACGGCAGCACGCCTTCGGCTCGCTCCACTTCTTGTAGTCGTCACTAGATGGTCCACGCATGCATTTCATTTTTATTTTTATGTTTTCTTTGTACTGCCATGATGAATGTATCAGAAGTTTCCTAGAAAAACTAACACTTTTTTTGGCTGATTTTTTTATTAAAGGCCAATTCGTTCTCGGTTGAATGTTTTTTTAATGATAGCAGGAGAGCTGCTATATTCATTGATCGGAGAGAAATGGTACAAAGAGACCGCTCGGTTAATTAAGGAAAACCGGGCTAAAACCCTAAACGACGGGCTAAACACTAGCAAAACTAGGTCTAAGCACCGCAAGTTGCAAACTACCGGCCAAAGGCCAGCTACCAGCTACTCCCCAGACCACTACCCAAACCCAAGCTCCACCTACAGCCACAAGCACCCTCAGAAGCCATCGAGGTCTCCAAAGTAACGCCTCGAAGAAGGAAGCGATGTTAGAGACACCGCCGTCGCCTGATCCGGCATAGCCAAATCTTAGGTTTTCACCCGAAGACCATTAGACATGAGATGTCGAGGAACAACAAGGTCCACAACGGCATCTTCAGGAAGGATAACGGCATCCACAGATGTCGTTGCCGCCGGCATCGACAAGGTCAATGCTAGATTTTCGTCCGGAGCCTAGCCTTCCAACAGACCATCTTGACCTCCCAGATCACCCAAACGCCATCGAGCAAAAAGAAGGCCGAAAGCGCACACCACCAAGACCAATTTGAATGCAGGAGCTAGGTGGATGCCATGCCAACTGGTCGTCCACATTGCCGCGCGCAGGAACTAGCAAAGTCCCCGCCGGATCTGGCCGACCCGCGCCGCCGCGCGCAGGCACTGGGCGGAAAACGTCTGCACTGCCGCGCGCTGGATCTACTCGGGACCGCGCCGAAATTAGACTGGCCCACGCCGCCGCTCGCCGGAACTGGGCGGGAACGCACAAAAGCTAGCAGGCCCGCACCGCCGCGCTCCAGATAGGCCGAGGATGTACAAAAACAGACTAGCGCACGCAACCGTGAGAGGGATCTGGGTGGAACCCCGCAAAGGAGGCCCGCCCGCACCTCCTCCAGTCGCGAACGCGTGCAAGGGCCGCGCCGGCCAGAAGGGGGAGCACCACCAAGCACTGCAAGTCAGGAACATCATAATCAATAGTACGCGAAGGAACTAGCAAGGACCCGCCGGATCTGGCCGACCCACGCCGCCGCACGCAGGCACTGGGCGGAAAATGTCTGCACCGCCGCGCGCTAGATCTGCTCGAGACCGCACCGAAATTAGACTGGCCCACGCCACCGCTTGCCGGAACTGGGCGGGAACGCACCAAAGCTAGCAGGCCCGCACCACCGCGCTCCAGATCGGCCGAGGATGTGCAGAAACAGACTAGCCCACGCCACCGTGCGAGGAATCTGGGTGGAACCCCGCCAAGGAGGCCCGCGCCGGCCAGAAGGGGGAGCACCACCAAGCACTGAAAGTCAAGGCACTACGGGAATCGCACCCTATGCCGACGGCCAGCGCCGTTGGGACAGGCCTATGCCGACGGCCCCCGTCGGCATAGGGCCGTCGGCAACATATCCGTCGGCGTAGCCAGGATGACCGTCGGCATAGAACGGCCGTCGGCATAGACCCTATCCCGATGGTGGCCGTACATCTACGCCGACGGCACTGGCCGTCGGCAAAGCCATCGCCTAACGGCTGCCGTCAACTGCTGAGCAACGGCGGCTCGCCACGTGGCACCTCTATGCCGACGGCTCGGCATAGAGGTGCCACGTGGCGAGCCGCCGTTGCTCCTGGGTGCTTGCCTATGCCGACGGCCAGGCCGTCGGCTTAGTTTAAAACGATGCCGACGGCTAGGCCGTCGGCGTAGATGTGCCACTTGTCGGCAACTGGGCACTCCTGAGGCAGAACTAAGCCGACGGCCAGGCCGTCGGCATATACGGCCACGTGTCAGCCACTGGGAGCTCACGCCAGGCCTATGCCGACGGCTAGGCCGTCGGCATAGTTTCTGTCCAGATTTTTTTCTTTTTCTGTTTCTTTTCAGCTCAATTCATTTGAATATACACAACGTATATAAGAAGCAGCATTACGTAACAGTAAGGAGCAGCAGAGCACAACAATATATGCATAAGCATCATCACAATCATAAGCATAAGCACAATCATAAGGCATAAGCACAATCATAAGGCATAAGCATATAGAGAAGCACACAAGTCATCTAAAGGATCATCACCACACACAAGTCATCTAAAAATACATAAGCATAAGCACACAAGTCCCCGAATGGCTTAAGAGCCAGGACGTCGAGCACCGCGGAGGTCGTCACCGCCAAGAGCGCCGAAGCCCAGGTCGTCAGTGCTTCCGCCAGCGCTACCGCCAAGACCGCCTCTACCTCCGCCTCCGCCTCAGTGGATCGGAGTGGTCGGGCTCCGTGTCTCCGGAGTGCTGCGAAGACCACCGCCAACGGTAGATCCACCTGTTCCCTGGATGTTGAAAAGACATATTAATGGGATATATGACTGTGTTGAAAGGCATGACATGCTTTGGGTGAATAGATTGGGGATGAACTAACCGGCGAGGGGCCAGCGTTCTGTGCCACAAACTCCTCGAAGGTCAGCAACACTGGTTGTGCTGGAGGGCATTGTGCTGGCTGCAACTGAGGACACCTGCCGGCCGCCATTTCCTGAAAAGCCTGCTCCAGCTGGCGATCCCTCTGCACTTGGTGTTCATGAAGCCTCTGATGCCACGCCATGGTCTCCTAGTGTGTGTACTCCAGGTAGGCCTACGGTATGACATGATGGAACTCATAAAACTACTAGATGCGGAAAATAAAGTGAGCAATGAAGATAAGAGGGAAAATACTTACAGATTGTTGCTCCTGAAAGAGGGACTGTGAACTGGACACTGGTTGGCTCGTGCGCTGGCTCAGGCTCGGGTCGATCCGACGAAGCTGTGTGTAGGAGATAGTCGGAGTGACCACAGCATCGAGAACCGCCTCCCGATCGTGCTCCTTGGGCCCCATGCTCACCACCGCCCTGTCGTCCAGATCCGCCGCAATGGGGTCAGGTGTGTCAGGATGTAACTTCAGATACGCTGCGGAGTAGGCCTCCTTCCTCCACGCGGTCTTCTTGCCGTAGTACTTGGGCTCGCCATGCTTGGGGTCCTTCCGCGTATGGGCGATCTCCTACGCCTGCATGTGTGAGAGCGGCCGCTTCAGTTTCTCCTCCTGCACCACCAAACAGATGTTAGTCATACATAAGAAAGTGATGGTAAATAGAAGAAGAAGAATGTTTAATGGGGTTAGTCATACATTAACTGCCTTGTGGAGATAGTGGTTTCGGTTTCCCTGAGCATGTACTCCCTCATTCCCTGGTTAGCCTTATTTTTGATTCTCATAGCCGCCCAGGCTCCAGCCCCATCACACCAAAGATCCACCAATGCCGCCCAGGACTCGTCTTTTCCATAACACCAATTTGGACACACCTACATAATAAAAGCATAATGGCATGTCAACATGAAACGGTGAAATGTACCACATGGTAATGAAAGCATAATGAAAGCATAATATATGAAAGCATAATGAAAAATCTTTTATACTTACCGCCAAGTACTCGTGCCTCTCCAAGGTAATGCCCATCCTCCGCGCTTCTTCCTTGGTCATCTTCACACCAAGAACGTCGTGGTAGTATGTCGAGATGGCCACATAGCGCACCTCGTACTGCATCTGGCGGGCCTTCTTCTTGCATTGGCGCAGCACGATCTGGTCCGCT
>LR880969.1:809264630-809277872 GCA_904067115.1 Aegilops sharonensis | reverse complement strand
AGTGTGACTCACAGGAAGTTGTAAGGAAGTAGTATATCTTCATTGGTATTGAGGCGCTTGAAGAACTCTAGCATGCTTTCCTCTAAACTTGCTCGACAACTTGGAATATTCCATGTGTACTCATTAATGGTATGTGGGTCAATGAACCCAATGCCATATCGTCCAGATTTTTTCATTTCATACATCTTCATCCTGCATAATACCACAGAAAATAATATAGTAACGATAATTACAGGTAATGATTGATCAAAATGATCACTACAGCTAGCTTGAGACTTAAATTACAGAAAGAAATCACTTACAGACAATAGCAGCTGACGATAGATTTATCGAGTGCGTCTTCATTGTATAACTGAAATAGTTCTGAATACTCAACGGACACAGCTTTCTCATGGAAGTAATGCTTCTCCTTGACATTCACCATGAGGGACTCTCGATTGGAAATCTTGGTAATATTCATGTACCATTGAGGCAATTCATACATTCTCGTTGGGAGGTTCTTGACCTCGTCTGGCTCGACCAAAGGTTGGCTCCGGACATATTTCCGTTTTATTTCCTCCTCTCTAAGCGGAGACATGGGCTCGATATCGAGGAGTTGTCCAACAGTGATCTTGAGCATTTCAGCTTGCATTATATGCTCCTCGGTTATTACCACATTGCCCAGCTGGGGAACGTAAACGGTTTGCCCACAATAATATTGGGCGCGCGTACTCTCATGTGTTGTTGGCACAACAAGCGGGGGGATCCATTGCGCCGCCTGTTCTCCCAGTTGGGGAACGGTTTTCCCGCATTTTTTGACAGCTGCTTGTTGGCTCGAGCTCGAGCTCGCTTCTTTTTGTAGTCATGCTCGATGTGCCTTCCTGATTTGGCGCTCATAGTCTGAGTCAACAGGCTTGGGAGCTGGTGGTCTAGTGATACGTCTCCAATGTATCTATAATTTTTGATTGCTCCATGCTATATTATCTACTGTTTTGGATGTTTATGGGATTTATTTTACACTTTTATATTATTTTTGGGACTAACCTATTGACCCAGAGCCCAGTGCCAGTTCCTGTTTTTTCCCTTGTGTCAGTGCTTCAAAGAAAAGGAATATCAAACGGAGTCGAAACAGAATGAAACCAACTGGAGAAGTTATTTTTGGAAGCAAAGCTACCGGAAAAACTTGGAGTGCACGTCAGGAAAGAAACGAGGGAGCCATGAGGCAGGGGGGGCGCCCTCCAACCTCGTGGGCCTCTCGTGGCTCCGCTGACGTACTTCTTCCGCCTATATATTCCCATATACCCTAAAAACATCGAAGACGAGAATAGATCAGGAGTTCCGCCGCCGCAAGCCTCTGTAGCCACCAAAACCCAATCGGGACCCTGTTCCGGCACCCTGCCGGAGGGGGGAACCCTCACCGGTGGCCATCTTCATCATCCCGGCGATCTCCATGACGAGGAGGGAGTAGTTCATCCTCGGGGCTGAGGGTTTGTACCAGTAGCTATGTGTTTGATCTCTCTCTCTCTCTCTCTCTCTCTCTCTCTCTCTCTCTCTCTCTCTCTCTCTCTCTCTCTCGTGTTCTTGATTTGGCACGATCTTGATGTATCGCGAGCTTCGCTATTATAGTTGGGTCTTATGTTTCTTCTCCCCCTCTACTCTCTTGTAATGGATTGAGTTTTCCCTTTGAAGTTATCTTATCGGATTGAGTCTTTAATGACTTGAGAACACTTGATGTATGTCTTGCCGTGTGTATCTGTGGTGACAATGGGATATCACGTGATTCACTTGATGTATGTTTTGGTGATCAACTTGCGGGTTCCGCCCATGAACCTATGCATAGGGGTTGGCACACGTTTTCGTCTTGATTCTCCGGTAGAAACTTTGGGGCACTCTTTGAGGTTCTATGTGTTGGTTGAATAGATGAATCTGAGATTGTGTGATGCATATCGTATAATCATACCCACAGATACTTGAGGTGACATTGGAGTATCTAGGTGACATTAGGGTTTTGGTTGATTTGTGTCTTAAGGTGTTATTCTAGTATGAACTCTAGGGCTGTTTGTGACACTTATAGGAATAGCCCAACAGATTGATTGGAAAGAATAACTTTGAGGTGGTTTCCTACCCTACCATAATCTCTTCATTTGTTCTCCACTATTATTGACTTTGGAGTGACTCTTTGTTGCATGTTGAGGGATAGTTATATGATCCAATTATGTTATTACTGTTGAGAGAACTTGCACTAGTGAAAGTATGAACCCTAGGCCTTGTTTCCTAGCATTGCAATACCGGTTACGCTCACTTTTACCGTTTGCTACCTTGCTGTTTTTATATTTTCAGATTACAAAAACCTATATCTACCATCCATATTGCACTTGTATCACCATCTCTTCGCCAAACTAGTGCACCTATACAATTTACCATTGTATTGGGTGTGTTGAGGACACAAGAGACTCTTTGTTGTTTGGTTGCAGGGTTGTTTGAGAGAGACCATCTTCATCCTACGCCTCCCACGGATTGATAAACCTTAGGTCATCCACTTGAGGGAAATTTGCTACTGTCCTACAAACCTCTGCACCTGGAGTCCCAACAACGTCTACAAGAACAAGGTTGCGTAGTAGACATCAAGCTCTTTTCTGGCGCCGTTGCCGGGGAGGCTAGGTTAGCGGCACTCACACCCCCTCAACTAAGCTCTTTTCTGGCGTCGTTGCCGGGGAGGTGAGTGCTTGAAGGTATATCTTTAGATCTTGCAATCGAATATTTTGTTTCTTGTTTTAGCACTAGTTTAGTTTACAAAAGAAAACTACAAAAAATGGAATTGAGTTTGTCTCATACGCTTCACCTTTTTAATATCTTCCGTGAGTATGATGGAAAAGAAAATTGTGCCAAAGTGTTAGAAGAAGAATGCATTAAAATGTTTGGCACTAAATCTTTGAATGATGAGTATGATTGCAATGTTGTTAGTATGAACTCCTTGAATATCCATAGTACTAATGATGATTGCACTAGTCATGATGAAAATATCTCCTATAAGCATGTCAATTTTTGTGGAGTGTATTGGGTTTGCAAGTACACACCAAATAGAGAAGATAGATATTGCAAGAGGCATAAACATTTAGAAACTAAATGGTTGCAAGAAAGGCTAGATGCGTGTGCTGAAAATTTAAACTTTCTTAGCCATTCTCGTGAACTTTGCAATGAACGTGATCATTTCAGTACCCAATGCAAATTGTATCATGATCGTATCGTGTCCAAAAATTGTGATGACTTGATTTCCCTTGTACATCATAATGAACTTAGTTTGCTCTTGGGTTATGAAGAAATTAAACATATAACTAAGGACATTCCAAAATTTGCCCTTGATAGAGTTCTTAATTTTGATCTAGGAGAAATTTATATGTATTGCGCAGTGAATTGCATTGAAAATCCTTATATTGCCAATTAAATAAATAAAAGAAAACAAATAGAGGATGAAGAGAATACTAATGAAAGGGAAGAGACTTCCCAATATCCTCCTATTATTTCTTATGATGAATCAGGTAACGAGGAGGAGCCTTCTATTCAACCAATCTCATTAATAAGGAGTTCCAAAAAGAGGATTGAACCCACACATGATGTGGTGAAGAATAAGAAAAGGAAAAATAAGAGAGGTAAAAAGGTATCCCTCCCAAATAATGTTGCTCCTATTATTGTTGTGCCTCATGAAAATGAATCAAAAATAATTGTGGAAGATGATGCACTTGATGATGATCTCGTTATGCCTATTGCTTGTTGTGATGATTATGATTGGGAAGATAATGATACTTCTTATGATCTTGAAAACCTTTTTGGCATTTTCTTGGAAGAATATGATAATTTCTATACTATTGGTGCTATCCATACTATTAATGATGAGAGTGATTATGCTTATGATATGAAAAATCCCAAGCTTGGGAAAGCTATGTTTGATGAGGATGCCATATTTGAGAATATATTTTTTGAAATTAATGTGTGTCCCAAGCTTGGGGATGCTATGTTTAATAATGATGATATTTTTAGCCTCCCAAGTTTTGATATGCAAAGTTGTTATAATGATAACATGCCTCCTACTTATGATGATTATTGTGATGAAACTTATGCTATAAAGAGTAGTGATTATTATATTTATAAAACTTGTCATTATTATGAGTACCCTTTCTCTGAACATTACTCTTTTAATGTGGAAACAATTTATAGTATTCAAGTCTCTTATGATACTCCCACTATTCCGAATGAGAAGAATTTTGCTTATGTGGAGAGTAATAAAATTCCTATGCTAGTAGATCATGAAAAGAATGCTTTAGGTGCTGATTATATTGTTGAATTCATTCATGATGCTACTGAAAGTTATTATGAGGGAGGAATGTATGCTTGTAGGAATTGCAATAATATCTAGTTTCCTCTCTATGTGCTTAAAGTTTTGAAGATATGCTTGTTTTACCTTCCTATGCAAGTTGATTCTTGTTCACATAATTTGTTTACTCAAAAAATCCCTATGCATAGGAAGTGGGTTAGACTTAAATGTGCTAGTCATATTCTTCATGATGCTCTCTTTATGTTTCAATTCTTATCTTTTATGTGAGAATCATTGAAATCATCATGCCTAGCTAGGGGCGTTAAACGATAGCGCTTGTTGGGAGGCAACCCAATTTTATTTTAGTTTCTTGCTTTTTGGTTCTGTTAGGAATAAATAATCCATATATCTTCTGCTTAGATGTGGTTTTGTGTTTTAATTAGTGTTTGTGCCAAGTAGAACCTTTGGGAAGACTTGGATGAAGTCTTTATGATCATGTTGTAAAAAACAGAAACTTTAGCGCTCACGAGATTAGCTTCAACTTTTTACTGGAGAGTGCTATTTAGTTTATTATTTTTGCAGATGATTACTAGACAAATTACTCAGGTCCAACAATTTACTTTAGAATTTTTGGAGTTCCAGAAGTTTGCGTTAGTTACAGATTACTACAGACTGTTCTATTTTTGACAGATTCTGTGTTGTTTGCTTATTTTGATGAATCTATGGCTAATAAAATAGTTTATAAACCATATAGAAGTTGGAATACAGTAGGTTTAACACCAATATAAATAAATAATGAGTTCATTACAGTACCTTGAAGTGGTGTTTTGTTTTCTTTCGCTAACGGAGCTTACGAGTTTTCTGTTGAGTTTTGTGTTGTGAAGTTTTCAAGTTTTGGGTAAAGATTTGATGGACTATGGAATAAGGATTGGCAAGAGTCTAAGATTGGGGATTCCCAAGGCACCCCAAGGTAATATTCAAGGATAACCAAGAGCCTAAGCTTGGGGATGCCCCGGAAGGCATCCCCTCTTTCGTCTTCGTTCATCGGTAACTTTACTTGGAGCTATATTTTTATTCACCACATGATATGTGTTTTGCTTGGAGCGTCATTTTATTTTCTTTTGCTTTGCTTTCTGTCATTTATATTAATGTTTTGCATCTCTAGTTTCAGTAAAAATGTCAAGGATAGCTTTTACCATGCTTATTTTGCAAGTATACATGTTGCTGTCTCAAAACAGAAAGTTTACCGCTGTTGCAAAAATTCCCTAGAAAATTAAGAATGTGATAAAATGATGAAACATTTTGCATATGAAGCTCTGATAAATTTACTACAGTGGGAATTTTATTTCATGATTTTTGGAGTTAGGGAAGTATGATGAATCTTGCATTCTTTGCAGATTGTACTGTTTTGGCAGATTGCTGTTATGTTTGCATTGTTTGCATATGTTTGCTTGTTTAATGATTATATTTGAGGATAAGACTATTAAATATGCAGAGACATTTAGTATGCAATGTTGAATAATAATTTTAGTGATTTGCTACAGTAGAATATGATAAGGTTTTGCATGGATTTATACTAACCTATCTCACGGGTCCTTGTTGAGTTTTGTGTGGATGAAGCTTTTGAGATTTAGGGAGACCGTGATATGAGAGGAATTAAGGAGACACAAAAGCTAAAGCTTAGGGATGACCAAGGCATACCAAGATAATATTTCAAGAAGTCTCAAGCATCTAAGCTTGGGGATGCCCCGGTAGGCATCCCACCTTTCTTCTTCAACAATTATCGGTTAGTATCGGTTGAGCCTAAGTTTTGCTTCTTCACATGATGAGTGCTATCAAGATCTGAAATTATTAAATGGGAGAGTCTTCACATAGTTGTATAATTATTCGACTACTCATTGATCTTCACTTATATCTTTCGGAGTAGTTTGTTGTTTTCTCTAGTGCTTCACTTATATCTTTTAGAACACGGTGGTTGATTTGTTTTATAGAAACTATTGATCTCTCGTGCTTCACTTAGATTATTTTGAGAGTCTTAAATAGCATGGTAATTTGTTTAAATAATCCTGATATGCTTGGTATTCAAGATTTGTAAAAACTTTCTTATGAGTGTGTTGAATACTAAGAGAAGTCTGATGCTTGATGATTGTTTTGAGATATGAGGATGGTGATATTAGAGTTATGCTAGTTGAGTAGTTGTGAATTTGAGAAATACTTGTGTTAAAGTTTGTGATTCCCGTAGCATGCACATATGGTGAACCGTTATGTGATGAAGTCGGAGCATGATTTATTTATTGATTGTTTTTCCTTATGAGTGGCTGTCGGGGACGAGCTATCCTTGCATGATCATGTAGTTGACATCGTATTTGTGGCAAAGCCACCATTCATAATTCTTTCATACATGTCACTCATGAGTCATTGCACATCCCGGTACACCGCCGGAGGCATTCATATAGAGTCATACTTTGTTCTAAGTATCGAGTTGTAATTGTTGAGTTGTAAGAAAGTAAAAGTGTGATGATCATCATTATTAGAGCATTGTCCCAAGTGAGGAAAGGATGATGGAG
This sequence comes from Aegilops sharonensis, assembly GCA_904067115.1. Lineage (NCBI taxonomy): Eukaryota > Viridiplantae > Streptophyta > Magnoliopsida > Poales > Poaceae > Aegilops > Aegilops sharonensis. The sequence goes on along the minus strand of LR880969.1, from coordinate 809,271,014 downwards.
ACTATGATTCCCCCACAAGTCGGGATGAGACTCCGGACGAAAAATAAAAAAAAGGAAGAAAAAAAAGAGGCCATAAAAAAAAGGCCCAAACAAAAAAAATAAAAAAATAAAAAAAATGATGAGAGAAAAAGAGAGAAGGGACAATGTTACTATCCTTTTACCACACTTGTGCTTCAAAGTAGCACCGTGATCTTCATGATAGAGAGTCTCCTATGATATCACTTTCATATACTAGTGGGAAATTTTTCATTATAGAACTTGGCTTTTATATTCCAATGATGGGCTTCCTCAAAATGCCCTAGGTCTTCGTGAGCAAGCGAGTTGGATGCACACCCACTTAGTTTCTTTTGTTGAGCTTTCATATACTTATAGCTCTAGTGCATCCGTTGCATGGCAATCCCTACTCACTCACATTGATATCTATTGATGGGCATCTCCATAGCCCGTTGATACGCCTAGTTGATGTGAAACTATCTTCTCCTTTTCGTCTTCTCCACAACCACCATTCTATTCTACTTATAGTGCTATGTCCATGGCTCATGCTCATGTATTGCGTGGAGATCGAAAAAGTTTGAGAATGTCAAAAGTATGAAACAATTGCTTGGCTTGTCACCGGGGTTGTGCATGATTTAAATACTTTGTGTGGTGAAGATAGAGCATAGCCAGACTATATGATTTTGTAGGGATAACTTTCTTTGGCCATGTTATTTTGAGAAGACATAATTGCTTAGTTAGTATGCTTGAAGTATTATTACTTTTATGTCAATATGAACTTTTATCTTGAATCTTTCGGATCTGAATATTCATAGCACAAGTAAGAAAAATTACATTGAAATTATGCTAAGTAGCATTCCACATCAAAAATTATCTTTTTTATGATTTACCTACTCGAGGACGAGCAGGAATTAAGCTTGGGGATGCTGATACGTCTCCGGCGTATCTATAATTTTTGATTGCTCCATTCTATATTATCTACTGTTTGGGATGTTTATGGGCTTTATTTTACACTTTTATATTATTTTTGGGACTAACCTATTGACCCAGAGCCCAGTTCCAGTTCCTGTTTTTTCCCTTGTTTCAGTGCTTCAAAGAAAAGGAATATCAAACGGAGTCGAAACGGAAAGAAACCAACTGGAGAAGTTATTTTTGGAAGGAAAGCTACCGAAAAAACTTGGAGTGCACGTCAGGAAAGAAACGAGGGAGCCACGAGGCAGGGGGGCGCGCCCTCCCCCCAGGCGCGCCCTCCACCCTCGTGGGCCCCTCGTGGATCCCCTGACGTAATTCTTCCGCCTATATATTCCCATATACCCTAAAAACATCGAAGACGAGAATAGATCGGGAGTTCTGCCGCCGCAAGCCTCTGTAGCCAGCAAAACCCAATCGCGACCCTGTTCCGGCACCCTGCCGGAGGGGGGAACCCTCACCGGTGGCCATCTTCATCATCCCAGCGATCTCCATTATGAGGAGGGAGTAGTTCACCCTTGGGGCTGAGGGTATGTACCAGTAGCTATGTGTTTGATCTCTCTCTCTCTCTCTCTCTCTCTCTCTCTCTCTCTCTCGTGTTCTTGATTTGGCACGATCTTGATGTATCGTGAGCTTTGCTATTATAGTTGGATCTTATGTTTCTTCTGCCCCTCTACTCTCTTGTAATGGATTGAGTTTTCCCTTTGAAGTTATCTTATCGGATTGAGTCTTTAATGACTTGAGAACACTTGATGTATGTCTTGTCGTGTGTATCTGTGGTGATAATGGGATATCACGTGATTCACTTGATGTATGTTTTGGTGATCAACTTGCGGGTTCCGCCCATGAACCTATGCATAGGGGTTGACACACGTTTTCGTCTTGATTCTCCGGTTGAAACTTTGGGCAATCTTTGAGGTTCTATGTGTTGGTTGAATAGATGAATCTGAGATTGTGTGATGAATATCGTATAATCATACCCACGGATACTTGAGGTGAAATTGGAGTATGTAGGTGACATTAGGGTTTTGGTTGATTTGTGTCTTAAGGTGTTATTCTAGTACGAACTCTAGGGCTGTTTGTGACACTTATAGGAATAGCCCAACGGATTGATTGGAAAGAATAACTTTGAGGTGGTTTCGTACCCTACCATAATCTCTTCGTTTGTTCTCCACTATTAGTGACTTTGGAGTGACTCTTTGTTGCATGTTGAGGGATAGTTATATGATCCAATTGTGTTATTATTGTTGAGAGAACTTGCACTAGTGAAAGTATGAACCCTAGGCCTTGTTTCCTAGCATTGCAATACCGCTTGTGCTCACTTTTACCGTTTGCTACCTTGCTGTTTTTATATTTTCAGATTACGAAAACCTATATCTACCATCCATATTGCACTTGTATCACCATCTCTTCGCCGAACTAGTGCACCTATACAATTTACCATTGTATTGGGTGTGTTGAGGACACAAGAGACTCTTTGTTGTTTGGTTCCAGGGTTGTTTGAGAGAGACCATCTTCATCCTACGCCTCCCACAGATTGATAAACCTTAGGTCATCCACTTGTGGGAAATTTGCTACTGTCCTACAAACCTCTGCACTTGGAGGCCCAACAACGTCTACAAGAAAAAGCTTGCGTAGTAGATATCATCTAGCCATACGAATGAAGTGGTCAATCTTATCCTCAGGCACTTTCTCCCTCGGCGGCGGTGCCGGTTTCGTTCCAAAATGGGCGTCCACTTGGGCCTTCACTATGACTTCGTTTTGCTCCTCGGTCATGTCGTAAGGCCTCTGAGGAAGAGGAGCGAGGCTTGGACCATATTTATATCGCTTGTCTCCGCCTGTACTTCCTGTACTACCTCGACTCGCACCGCTACGCACCATAGCTGCGGCGTGTCTCTTTTGCGATTGCTGAGGCGGCAGAGACGACTGACGTGGCTGAGTTGGAGCAGGAGGAGTGGCCTGACGCTGTGCCAGACTTGAAGCAGGAGGTGTGGCCTGACACGGTGTCGGACTTGAAATAGGAGGAGTGGCCTGACGCTGTGCTGGACTTGAAGCAGGAGTCTGCTCACGCGTTCGTGGACTTGGAGGAGCGGGAGTCTGCTGACACGGTGGCGGACTTCAAGGAGGAGTCGGCTCATGCGTTCGTGGACGGAGGAGCGGGAGTTTGCTGACTCAGTGGCATACTTCAAGGAGGAGTCGGCAGACGCGGTGTCGGTGGACTTCGAAATATGATTCAATCCTTTCTCCATAGGATGATACGATGTATGGCCTCTCCCAGTGTGTGCTCGTCGTCACCTCCAGGAATGTCAAGATGTAGCCCCGAATATGGGTCCACCACCTCATCAACCAAGACACGAGCATAGCCCGCTGGAATCGGGGTGCAATGGAAGGTTGTTTCGGGGGTAATTTTAAAAGCAACGACGTCCGCCACCTTCATGGATATGTTCTTCATTTTGAAGTGTAGCTCTCAGTTAGTGTTCTCTATGATGTCATCCACAAGGTATGTATCCAGCAGTGCATCGCCCAGGGCGGAACTAACGCTGCTTCTCGGCATGGATGAGACGGTGCTATCCAATGCTGGACGATCATCCGCTTGCTGGTGCCACTGCTAAGACCCCCTTTCCTGGCTAAGTGAGTCGATCTGCTGCTGCTGGTGGAATTTGAGTGCCAAGTCCGTGTGCCTTGCTTCTAGGCCTTGAAGGCATTCTGCGTCCTGCTTCCTCTGCTCCTCCTCCAGCTTCCTCTTCTTCTCCTCCTCCATCTTCTTTCTTGCACGGGTCCTGTAGTCGTTGTTCCATTCCGAAAAGCCCTCATACCAGGGAATAACGCCCTTGCCTCGTGTTCTTCCCGGGTCTTCAGGATTTCCCAGGGCGCGCGTAAGCTCGTCGTTCTCTCTATTGGGCGTGAACACCCCCTTTCGAGCATCTTCTATTGCGTCAAGTAACTTTTGTTCGGCTCCTTTTAGACTTGCCTTCTTCGAAACCAGGCCTGTCTTCGGGTCCAACGCCCCCCCATGCGCATTGAACTAAGTTTTGCACCTGGGGGGCCAACTCCAGGTAACCGGAGTGACCCCTGCATCCTCCATCTCTTGCTCAGACTTATCCCACTTAGGCATTGCCACCGCGTAGCCACCTGGACCCAGCCTATGGAACTGTGTATTTTTGCGGCATTGGCCTTGTTTTTTCTCGACCGTTCCTTAGACAATTCTGATTCCTTGAATTTCATGAAAGCAGGCCAATGTTCTCTTTGCTTCTCAAGTGTTCCCTTGAATTCTGGAGTCTTCCTTTCTGCAGCGAGGTAGTTGGCCCATACAGTTTTCTTGTGGGTGTTGAATGCAATTGCCATCTTCTTAAGAGCAGCGTCCTTGACTTTCTGCACATCTGCATCAGTGAAATAATCTGGTGGGGTGAAATGTTCCATCAGAGATTCCCAAAGCTTTTGTTTTGCTCTGTCTTCGACCCAAGTAACATCTGGACTTTTAGTTTTTGGCTCTTTCCGTTCTTGAATGGAGATCGGGAGTTGGTCCTTCACAAGAACTCCGCACTGACGAACGAACTTGTTCGCAATGTTCTTAGGCGTGAGGGGTTCGCCACTAGCTTTGATGGAATCGATGTTATACTTTACACCCTCCTTCAACTTTTTGCCCGGGCCTTGCTTTGTCCTGCTGTCTGTAGAAGCAGATTTGCTCGATCCGGAGGGCTAGAAGAAGAAAGATCGATTCGTTAATATATCTTCAAATAAAAAAACATGTGATGATCACTAGATGCCTTCTGTAGGACCTTGAAGTATGTCTAGAGGGGGCTGATTAGACTACTTGACCAATTAAAAACTTAACCTTTTCCCAATTTTAGACTTTGGCAGATTTTAGCTATCTTTGAGAAAGTCAAGCAATCTTCACGCAATTCAAGCAAGCATGCAAAGAGTATGTAGGCAGCAGAAAATAAAGCATGCAACTTGCAAGAATGTAAAGGGAAGGGTTTGGAGAATTCAAACGCAATTGGAGACACGGATGTTTTTGTCGTGGTCCCGATAGGTGGTGCTATCGTACATCCACGTTGATGGAGACTTCAACCCACGAAGGGTAACGGTTGCGCGAGTGCACGGAGGGCTCCACCCACAAAGGGTCCACGAAGAAGAAACCTTGTCTATCCCACCATGGCCGTCGCCCAGGAAGGACTTGCCTGACTAGCGGTAGATCTTCACGAAGTAGGCGATCTCCTTGCCCTTACAAACTCCTTGGTTCAACTCCACAATCTTGTCGGAGGCTCCCAAGTGACACCTAGCCAATCTAGGAGACACCACTCTCCAAGAAGTAACAAATGGTGTGTTGATGATGAACTCCTTGCTCTTGTGCTTCAAATGATAGTCTCCCCAACACTCAACTCTCTCTCACAGGATTTGGATTTGGTGGAAAGAAGATTTGAGTGGAAAGCAACTTGGGGAAGGCTAAAGATCAAGATTCTTGTGGTTGGAATGGAATATCTTGGTCTCAACACAAGGGTAGGTGGTTCTCTCTCAGAACTGGTAAGTTGGAAGTGTAGGTTTGTTGTGATGGCTCTCTCCACGAATGAAGAGGATGTGGAGGGGTATATATAGCCTCCACACAAAATCTAACTGTTACACACAATTTACCAAACTCGGTGGGACCGAATCATCAAATTCGGTCGGACCGATTTAGTAAACCTAGTGACCGTTAGGGTTTTCAGTGGGACTGACATGCAACTCGGTAGGACCGATATGATTAGGGTTAGGGCATAACGTAATCTCGGTGAGACCGATTACACAAACTCGGTGAGACCGAATTTGGTAATTAGCTAACCAGAGAGTTGGTCAGTTAAACTCGGTGGGACCGATTCGCTCTTTCGGTGAGACCGAAAAGTTACGAAAGGGAAACATAGAGTTTACATTGCAATCTCGGTGGGACCGATCGCTCACTTCGGTTAGACCGAAACGTTATGAAGGGAAACAAAGAGATTACAATCCCATCTCGGTGAGACCGAGATCCCTATCGGTGAAACCGATTTGCCTAGGGTTTGTGTGTAACGCCCCCGATGCGGCTATATCTCCCACGTGTCGAGGCACGACTTAGAGGCATAACCGCATTGAAAGCAATGTCGCAAGTGAGGTAATCTTCACACAACCCATGTATTAATCAAGGGACAGATACATAGTTGGCTTACAGTCGCCACTTCACACAGTACATAAATAAACATTCATCATTCAGAGTACACTCAAGGTCCGACTACGGAACCAAAATAAAGAAGATACCCCAAATGCTAACACAGATCCCCGAATCGTCCCAACTGGGCACCACTACTGATCATCTGGAAACGACACATAGTAACGACCACGTTCCTCGTCGAACTCCCACTTGAGCTCGGTGGAATCACCTGCACTGGCCTCATCGGAACCTGCAACTGT
>LR880969.1:809225261-809243276 GCA_904067115.1 Aegilops sharonensis | reverse complement strand
GATGCATTCGCTTCCTTATCTTTTCTTTTTCTTGGCTTGGTAGACATGTCCTTCACATAGAAAACCTGTGCCACATCATTGGCTAGGACGAATGGTTCCTCTGCATACGCAAGATTGTTGAGATCCACTGTTGTCATTCCGTACTGCGGGTCTTCCGTTACCCCGCCTCGTGTCATATTGACTCATTTGCACCGAAACAAAGGGACCTTCAAACCACGTCCATAGCCAAGTTCCCATATGTCCTCTATGTAACCATAATATGTTTCCTTTCCCGTCTTGGTTGTTGCATCAAAGCGGACACCACTATTTTGGTTGGTGCTCTTCTTAACTTGGGCGATCGTGTAAAATGTATTACCATTTATCTCGTACCCTTTGAAAGTCATTATATTCGAAGATGGTAACTGGGACAGCGAGTACATGTCATCATCAATAGAGGTGTCATGCATGGTACGTGTCTGCAACCAACCGGCGAAACTCTTGGTTTGTTCACGTGTAATCCAGTCATCAGACTGCATGTATACTGTCGGTATCATGCAAACAGTGCGTGCATGCGTTGTATCCCTTGTTTGTCTGTCCTGAAAGGTTACTGAGAGCAGGCCAATCATTGATGGTCACGAACAGCAACACCTTTAGGTCAAATTCTTCCCCCATGTGCTCATCCCATGCACGTACACCTGTTCCGTTCCACAGCTGTAAGAGTTCTTCAACTAATGGCCTTAGGTACACATCAATGTCGTTGCCGGGTTGCTTAGGGCCTTGGAAGAGCACTGGCATCATAATGAACTTCCGCTTCATGCACAACCAAGGAGGAAGGTTATACAGACATAGAGTCACAGGCCAGGTGCTATGGTTGCTGCTCTGCTCCCCAAAAGGATTAATGCCATCTGCGCTTAGACCAAACCATACGTTCCTTGCGTCATCTGCAAACTCCTTCCCGTACTTTCTCTCGATTTTTCTCCACTGCGACCCGTCAGCGGGTACTCTCAACTTTCCGTCTTTCTTACGGTCTTCTCTGTGCCATCGCATCGCCTTGGCATGCTCTTTGTTTTGGAACAAACGTTTCAACCGTGGTATTATAGGAGCATACCACATCACCTTGGCAGGAATCTTCTTCCTGGGGCGCTCGCCCTCGACATCACCAGGGTCATCGCGGCTGATCTTATAGCGCAATGCACCGCATACCGGGCAAGCCCTCAAATCCTCGTACTCACCGCGGTAGAGGATGCAGTCATTAGGGCATGCATGTATCTTCTTCACCTCTAACCCTAGAGGGCGGACAACCTTCTTTGCTTCGTACGTACTCTTGGGCAACTCGTTGTCCTTTGGAAGCATATTCTTTATCATTACCAGCAACTTTCCAAATCCCTTGTCAGATGCACCATTCTCTGCCTTCCATTGCAGCAATTCCAGTGTGGTTCCCAACTTTTTCTTGTCAGGTTCGCAATTCGGGTACAACAATTTCTTGTGATCCTCTAACATGCGCTGCAACTTCTTCTTCTCCAAATCACTTGCGCAGTTTCTCTTCGCATCGACAATGGCCCGACCTAGATCATCAACGAGATCATCTGATGCCTCTTCTTCAGCTTCTTCCCGGATTGCCGGCTCAGCTTCTTCCCCCATTATTGTATCATCGTATTCAGGGAACCCATGGCCAGGATAGCTGTCGTCGTCCTCTTCTTCTTCATTGTCTTCCATCATAACCCCTCTTTCTCTGTGCTTGGTCCAAACATTATAGTGAGGCATGAAACCGGACTTAAAAAGGTGGATGTGAATAGTTCTTGACGTAGAGTAATTGTGATCATTCTTACAGACAACACGTGGACAAGGCATAAAACCATCCGCCCGCTTGTTTGCCTCGGCCGCAAGCAGAAAATTTTGCACGCCATTAATGAACTCGGGAGAGCATCGGTCATCGTACATCCATTGTCGGCTCATCTTCATTACACAACACCGAAAAGACCAAATTAATACAAGTTCATACATAAAGTTCATACAACACTTAAATGCAACAAACAAATAACTCTCTAACTAAAGCATTTAAATGCAACAACAAATGCGATCAAGATCGCAACTAAGGTAACAATTGATCCAACAATATAATGATACCAAGCCTCACTATCAATGGCATATTTTCTAATCTTTCTAATCTTCAAGCGCATTTTCTCCATCTTGATCTTGTGATCATCGACGACATCGGCAACATGCAACTCCAATTCCATCTTCTCCCCCTCAATTCTTTTCAATTTTTCTTTCAAATACTCCTTTTCTCTTTCATCTAAATTTAACCTCTCGACAATAGGGTCGGTTGGAATTTCTAGTTCAGAAACCTCCTAGATAAAAATATCTATGTCAACTTGATGGGCATAATTTGTCATAAACACGAAATGCAACAACTAGTTTTAGAAGAGAATATACCACATCCGAATCATAACAAGGACGAGGGCCGATGGGGACGGATATCAAAACCATGGCACTATGTATAACAAACAACGTACGGGTAAGATAATTATACGAGTAACTATATATCCAAATCACACAAACATCAATTTGGTAATGTAAAACATTCATGAACAAGAGGCTCACCACAAGGTGGTGCCAGCGACGGGACGGTGCGGGCGATCGACGGTGGTTACGATGGAGATTTAGAAGGCACTAAGTAAACCACACCTACATATGCAAACTAAGTGTTATTTTTAACCTCAAATTGCATATAAACCAAATACTAGCACATACATTTCCTCCCAAATTACTAAACTCATAAATTAATCACTATACAAAGTATTGCAAGAGCTAATCTAGCAATGAGAGATGAAAGGAAAAAGTTGCTAACCTTTGTGATCATTTGAATGGATGGGGGCCTTCAAATCTTGACAAATTTTGGGCAAAATGTGTGATGAGCTCGAGAGGAAGAGGGGAAGAACAGAGAGGAGAGAGGAAAGGGGAAGAACAGAGCGAGCTCGGGTGGACGAAGGGTTTATGTAGGACGACCTTTAGCACCGGTTCGTGCCACGAACCGGTACTAAAGGTGTTGTTGGGGCCCTAGACTGACAACATCCTGCCACCACTCACTTTAGTACCGGTCCGTGGCACGAACCGGTGCTAAAGGTTCGCCACGAACCGGTACTAATGAGAGCGGCCGGCTAGCCGTTGGAACCGGCACTAATGCATACATTAGTGCCGGCTCAAAATCAAACCGGCACTAATGTGCTTGACATTTGACCATTTTTCTACTAGTGGTGGCGTCGACGGCAGGCCAGGCAAGGTCGATGGGTCAGTTTCTGCTCTGGAGATACACCGGTGGAAGTTGGCGGCGGCAGCCTCTGACAGTGCGCCAGTCCGGTATAGGACCCAGTCCGGTATGTGGTTGGGATGGGGCATCCGGCTTTAGATGTTAGAGTTTGGTGCGATGTCCGTTTGGTATTAGGCCCGGATATTCGGCACACCTCCATCAATTGCATAGGAGTAGCAACAGGTGTTGCTTAGATGGTGGCTTCAGATTGTCTGATGTATTACTTTGTATGGCTACTATGAATAATTAATAAGATGACCGCATGCATTGTCCAAATATAAAGGCCGGGTTCTATCCTCTTTTTCCAAAAAATAAGTGTGACATGCATGCATTAAATAAATATACCGTCCAAATAATTTTTACCAAACTTTCGGATTTTAGTAATAGGCAAAAATGATCCTTGTTTCACTTTAATTATATACATGCATGCATTAAGGCCTAGTTTGGCAACTCAGTATTCCGAAACCTCAGTATTTTAATGTGTGGGCAATAAATACTTTAGTTTCTAAAAAACATAGTTTTTTTTCAGTTTTGGTAAAACTGTGGAGGTGTTTGGCAAATGAAACTACTCGGCGCACAATACTTCCTACCTGATTCTCGCACGACACATGATCCTGCAGCTGTGCTACACTTAATCTTATGCATACATGGTTCGATCGATAGCACCGTCTGAAATTCGTGCGCCGAGTGTCTTCCGTATAGCAGCGTTCTTTGGCAAATGGCAGTTTTATTAAGTTTTTCTGATTTTGACCAATTGTTCTGTCGGTGCATGGATAATCTTGACCATACCTAAAGCCAAACCTAATTCAGCTGCACTCACGGCCCGATCAACTTGTCCTAATGGCTGCCGTATGCATGCTAGGCATGAGCACGTTCTCTATTACTATATGCTAGTATACATTGTCGAGTTATCGCTTGTGATCCATCAAAGACGGAGCATTGTGACAGGCACCGAAGGTGCAGCTCACGCGACTAGAGAGACCAATGAGCCAACGTTTTTCAGTTTTAAAAGAAGAGGTCCCGGCCTCTTTTTTAAATACAAAAAATATCACGGTTTTCTATCCAAACACCTCAAAGTATTTAATACTGAAGTTTTTTCAGAAACCACGATATTCCTAGAAAACTTAAAAAATACTTAGCTCCCAAACACACCCTAAAATGATTAAAAAAAATTACGTACATTCCTCCCTCTAATTACATGCATATATGCATTAAAGGATGAAAAGCCGATGTCATCCTAGATTCTTTTTTTTCAAATTTTAAAATGTTTTGCAGCTCAAACTGTCGCCCGATTGAGAAACCATCTTCACACAAAAAAACCGTCTTGACGCGATCTTTGAAACTAGATCCCATGTTGATATGTTCTGAGGACTTTTTTCCGGACCAAAAGTTACCACATCTGGGCTACACAAGTTATTACGTCTGTCATACATAAGTTACCGTGTCATTTACACAAACTAGTCATGTGTACGTGCAATGCACGTTAATTTGGAAGTATATTAAGTGCATGCGGATACTATTTGCGTGTTATTATGTTACTAGCACTATGTTTGGCATGAAATTAACTGCACGCTAAACGTGTTGACCGCTCGACATTGAAGCAATCTACGTCATTGGATTGACATGATTTGATGGCCGAGATTAATTGGATCTGCCCCTTTGTGTCTTTTTATATTGGTATAGATATTGCCAGGGTATGTTTTCAACAAACTTTTATCCCTGGGTCGAAAAGTGATTATGATCTTTGCAGTGAGTTATTAGCTTTGTTGTGTATATTACCATGTTGCACAAAAGTTATCGGGGTATGTCTTTCAGCAATTTTCATTCCCTCGGCCAAAAAATTACTGCGATATTTGTATATGAGTTATTATCTCCCATGTGCGCGTATTATCATGTTGTTTACACATGAGTTATTGGGAGGTATCTTTTAACAACATTTTCCCCTGGTCAAAAAGTTATCATGTTTGGATTAAGTAAGTTATCAGCTCTGTTGTATGTATATTACCATGTTATTTACACACAAGTTATCAGGGTATGTTTTTTCAACAAACTTTTATCCCAGGGTCAAAAGTTAACGTGGGGTTTGTTGTGAGCTATCAACTTTATTGTGTGTATAATACCGTGTTATTTGCACACAAAGTACCAGCAATATGTTTTTCAACAAACCCCCCTCCCCCCGCACGGTTACCTAAGTATCAGGTACGTAGTGCTTCTATTACCTTGATATTCACTCAAACGTTATTGAGTTTATATTTTTCAACAATTTTTCCTCGGGGTCCAAATCATGGTGTTTGTACCTAAGTTATCATATATATGATGCCTTATTACCATGATGTATAAAAGTTGTCGGGGTACATTTTTGATAACTTTTTTCCTTCATGTCAAAGTTGTCGTGGTGTTTGTGCCTAAGTTATCAGGGTTTCCATGCAAAAATTACCGTATTATTTACACATAAATTACCGGGGAGATATTTCAATAATTTGTTCACCCCCAGGCGAAGTTACCATGACATTTATACGTAAGTTATCGGGTCCTGGTGCACAAATTACCATNACCATGTTGCACAAAAGTTATCGGGGTATGTCTTTCAGCAATTTTCATTCCCTCGGCCAAAAAATTACTGCGATATTTGTATATGAGTTATTATCTCCCATGTGCGCGTATTATCATGTTGTTTACACATGAGTTATTGGGAGGTATCTTTTAACAACATTTTCCCCTGGTCAAAAAGTTATCATGTTTGGATTAAGTAAGTTATCAGCTCTGTTGTATGTATATTACCATGTTTATTTACACACAAGTTATCAGGGTATGTTTTTTCAACAAACTTTTATCCCAGGGTCAAAAGTTAACGTGGGGTTTGTTGTGAGCTATCAACTTTATTGTGTGTATAATACCGTGTTATTTGTACACAAAGTACCAGAAATATGTTTTTCAACAAACCCCCCTCCCCCCCCCCCACACGGTTACCTAAGTATCAGGTACGTAGTGCTTCTATTACCATGATATTCACTCAAACGTTATTGAGTTTATATTTTTCAACAATTTTTCCTCGGGGTCCAAATCATGGTGTTTGTACCTAAGTTATCATATATATGATGCCTTATTACCATGATGTATAAAAGTTGTCGGGGTACATTTTTGATAACTTTTTTCCTTCATGTCTAAGTTGTCGTGGTGTTTGTGCCTAAGTTATCAGGGTTTCCATGCAAAAATTACCGTATTATTTACACATAAATTACCGGGGAGATATTTCAATAATTTGTTCACCCCCATGCGAAGTTACCATGACATTTATACGTAAGTTATCGGGTCCTGGTGCACAAATTACCATGCCATTTACCCAGAAGTTATCGGGTCCTAGTGAAGTTGCCATGATATTTACAACGAGTCTACATGGGCAAGGTATACAACCCGTTGGTATATGGGTGACTACAAGACAACTTGAGAAAAAAACACAAGAAGAAAAATGCTTTTTTGGCTCATATGAAAGTGAAAAAAGGTTAACTGTCATATTTCTACTTATTGGGCAACAATCAAGGCAGGGTGAGTTGATTAGTACACTGCTGCTACATCATAGGGGTCCTTTGGATGATTACTTTTTCTTTTATCAACGGTGAAAAATAAAACCCGATCTGGACGTGGGCTGGGCCGGCATTATACGAACGTTCGGAAGTTACAAATTCCCTACACACACACACACACACACACACACACACACACACACACACAATTTTATGTATAATTATAAATTAGATATTTCTTCAAATTTGGAAAAAGAATAGAAAAAAACTAACATGTTTTAAATGGGCCGTAATGACTGTAGTCTGTTTTAGCCCAGCGGGCGTCCTGTTTTAGACATAAGGTTTGACGATCCTCTGTAGCCGTCAAATTCTATTGTTTGTGTTGGTTGGTTGTGCTGCTGGTATCTCTCAGGTCGCTGGCTCGAAATTACTTTATTTAGCCAAAAGATATGTACTCTTTCCGTCTAGGCGAATAAGTCATCTTAGGTTATGCACCGTGACCAAGGAGGAGGGGAGAATGAGAGAACTTAATGTTTATTTGCTAATTAATAGCATTGCATGCAATGAACTAACCATTGCATGTCGTGTTTGGTAGTCTCAAGTCATTAAAAGCATGCACACCAACATCTCTTATTGGTTGATATGTCAAGAAACAAGAAACGAGGTAGAAGTTAATTGTAACACCCCCAGTGTCATGCTACAGTAATCTCCTGTTAATGGTGCCATGTCATCATGTTACTGTTGCTAATCTTCACTTGATCCAAATCACAATTCTAATTCTAATCCACTCTAAAGTCCAAAAATTCATATTTATCAGACATGAAATCTAAAATGTTCATCATGTGGCAAATAATCATTTGTTACTATTGGTGGTGAACCAACATTTTTATAAAGTGTTTCACTGCCCTAATCTAAATAAAACAATGTCCTAGTCGTTAATTTAATTGCCTTTCCAATTGGTAAAAATACTAAACTACTTTATTTTGGTGCCAAGTTAATTATAGCCCTGGCCTAAGTTAAATTGGTATTTTAGGTGCAAGATTAGTTTTTATAAAACTATTTTGCTTTCTGAAAATAAAAGAAAACAGAAAAGTATAAAAAAATGTGTAAAAGAAGAGGTGAGAGAGAGAGAGATCCACCCCCTACGCCTGGGCCTTAGCCGGCCGAGCCGGCCCATCCAGCCCATTCCCTGCACCGGTCGCTCCCTCCCCTTCCTGTTCCTCTGTTCCATGTCGCTACAGGGGCGAGGTCGACCCCGACCACCTCGCCGGCCTCGCCGTTGGGATAAGGCCAACCGCAGCGCCCCCCCTCTCCCCCGTGGAACCCTAATCCACTCCCCCTTTCCCCTTCCTCCCCTCCTCAGATCCACCGCACCGTGCCCGCCCGAGCAAAGCCATCGCCGCGACCTCACCATGCGCGTGGCCACCGGCGGCCGTCCTCCATCTGCCTGCGTCCAGGAGACCCCCCCCCCTCATCGTCGACCACGACGGCCGCGACCACGCCACGGACCTCGTAGCTCCTCTGCCTCGCCGGATCGCCACCGTCCTCCGCTTCGGTCGTCGCCATCGCCGTCCACTCCAGCCACCCCTCCTGCTACTAAGTTGTCGCCGGGCCTCCTTGTGCCTTCCCGGTGAGCTCCGGCTCCTTTCCCCTCTCCTCGCGCATCTCTTCTCCCCTGTAGCTGCTTCCCCCGTCGTGCACGAGCTCGTCGCCGTGGTGGTGCTCGCCGCCATGGCCACGACTCGTAGAGCTCAGGGCCGACCACCCCGTCGTGCTCAACACCTTCGCCTGCACCCACTGCACACGCCTCACCTCCTCCCTGGAGTTCCCGGCTCGCCGACGCACCCGTCGCCTCACCTCACCGACCGCCCCCGCCGCTCGACGTAGCCGGCACCAACGCGTCGTCGACCCAGCGTCGCCCCATCGTCCCCCGCGCCGCCACCGTAGCTGGATGCGGCGTCGAATTCCCGTTCGAACGCGACCAGTCGCGGCCGATTTGGCGCCCCGTAGGTTTTCCCAACGCGCTCCTGAACACCGTGGCCGCCTCCGCTCGCCGCCGACGATGCTCTGGTCGTCCCCGACGCCGGTCGTCGTCACCATCGTGTGCGCGGCGTCGAGCCGCGCCCTTAGGTCCAAGCCGCAAGTCCGGAGGCCCCCTGTAGCGCGGCCCCAGCCAACTCCAGCGAGGCGCCGCCGTTGCCTTGGTCGTCGGAGCTCTCTCTCCGGCGCCGACGCCGACGTAGCATAGTGGGCCCCGCCCCCGAGTCTCTGACCAGTGGGCCCTGGTGGCCCAGTTGACTGGCTTGACCCAATCAACTGCTGGCTGGGCTGCCCAGTGAGACTAACATGTGGGCCCCACTTGTTTAAAACATTTTCTAATTAAATAAAACTGCTAGTTAAAATCTGTTATTTAATTAGTAGTTAGTTAGTCACTGACACTTGGGGCCCATCCCTCTAATCAGTCTGTTAGATTAGTTTAACCCACTGTTTTACCCAGAGAGGCTGACAGGTAGGCCCTACCTGTCAGTTTGACTAGGCAGCAGGTCAGCCGAATGCTGACGTCATCTTCCATTTCTGTTAATTTGAATAATTCCATAAAATACTTTAATCTTTAAAAAATCATAGAAATTAAACCGTAACTCGGATGAAAATGTTTTCTATATGAAAGTTGCTCAGAAAAATCCAACGAATCCGAATATGCGGTCCGTTCATCTGTCACATGCCCCTAGCATGCTGAACATAGAACTTTTCCCCTCCGGTCATCTGTCTGACACAGGTCCGGAACCGGGAATACATTCCCGGTTGAATTCCCCCTTCACCTATATCGTGTAGCCATGCGTTAGGTAACACCCGGCACAACATATTGCCATGTTACGCTTTGTGATGCTATGTTTGCTTTATATTTACTGTTTCTTCTCCCTCTTCTTCCCGGTAGCCCCCGAGACCGATGCTGCCCCTGTGATCTACTACGTCGACGATGACCCCTCCTTGCCAGAGCAACCAGGCAAGCCCCCCCTTTGATCATCCCGATATCGCCCATTCCATTCTCTCATGCTTGCATTAGATTTTGCTATTGTTATTGATTGCTCCTATTCTGATGCATAGCCTGCTCTTGTATCTTCTGTTGTACCTTACCTGCTTATCCTAAACTACTTAGTATAGGTTGCTTAGAGATCCATCAGTGACCCCCACTTTGTCCCAACTGCCCCGCTGGATAATCAGAAGACCCGATCAACGGGATCGAAGACCAGGCCCCGACACCGCACATCACTTCCCCTTTGTTGCTCGACACTACTGGGTTACTATCGAGTGCCGAGGGTGAGACCTCATCAGCACTTCTGATGTTAACCCTGTAGTGTAGTTATTCGGTCGTGGTCATCAAGGGTGATTTCCTCTTTAACCACTTCTGATACGACTCTGTCGTGCAACCCCTCAAGTGTGGACCTCGAGGGTGAATCCTCTTACGTTCACCTTGATGACTACATCGAGTGGAATTCGCCGGGGGTGATTCCTCGGGCTTTCCCCTTGATGTTTAGACACACAGTTACTATGGTTACTATGACTTTACACTGAGCCATGTTACTAAAGACGGGTCGACCCTGAGGGGTACCCGCGCGAGCTTAATTGCGAGTGGGGTGGAGTCGGGTTGACCTGGAGGGTGCCCGCGAGATAATTATGAGGCGTGGCCGGGCATTCCTAGCCCTTGCCGCAAGTCCTCGAGACGGGGCAACGGGGTCACATCTTTCGTGAGTCTCTGCTTGTTACCGCGCGTTCCTAATCCACTATGATTTGGATATTTGATCCGAGGGGCCTCTAGCCTGATAGCACTAACCATCACGTGGGCATAGTATGGGCGTTCTGCGTCGTATACATCAGCCGAAGCTTAATAGACGTCAGCGACTAAGCGGCGCGCGCCGGGTTGGACTGCGTAAGCGCCTGCGTTGTAGAAGGAGGTAGCTAGGTCTGCTCACCGGCCGCCCACGCAATGTGCAGGAGTTCTCGGTGAGATGGCCCATGACCCCTGGGGGCATAGGTTTAGTCCGGCGTGCTGGCCTCTCTATTAAGCCTAGGTCGGGTTGCGGCGTATTGTTTGGCCGAGGCCGGGCATGACCCAGGAAAGTGTGTCCGGCCGGAGTCAATCAAGCGTGGTGGGTAAGTTGGTGCACCCCTGCAGGGAAGAAAACATCTATCGATAGCCTTTCCTATGGTAACGGACACTTGGATTTGTATCCCGATCGATACAACTAGAACTAGATACTTGTGATGAGAATTGGATGGTGATGAGTAATGAATTGTGATGATAACTGGATAGTATGGCTCTGGGATTTCTTTCTCGCAGGGAGTCGAGAAAGGATCTCCGGCCGAGGTTGATAACACCACTTCTACTTTACTTTATGCTACTCTTATCTCTTCTGATGCTGCAAGATGCTTGAAGATGTTGAATATGCTAGTCTTCGATAGGACTAGCACTTCTCTCTATTCTGGCATTTCTGCAGCCCAGTCCACATATACAGCCTTCCTTTGATAATGTTGCATCTGTAGTGTAGATCCTTGCTTGCGAGTACTTTGGATGAGTACTCACGGTTGCTTTGCTCCCCCTTTTCCCCCTTTCTTCTTCTTTCCGGTTGATGCAACCAGATGACGGAGCCCAGGAGCCAGATGCCACCGCCGATGCTTACTACTACGTGGACGCCGCCGATGACCAGGAGTAGTTAGGAGGCTCCCAGGCAGAAGGCCTTGCCTTTTCGATCGATGTTTCTTTTGTGCTAGCCTTCTTAAGGCAAACTTGTCTAACTCATGTATGTACTCAGATATTGTTGCTTCCGCTGACTCTTGTGTTTTCGAGCTTATGTATTCGAGTCCTCGAGGCCCCTGGCTTGTAACATAAAGCTTGTATTATTTTATTTTGTGTCTAGAGTTGTGTTGTGATATCTTCCCGTGAGTCCTTGATCTTGATCGTACACATTTGCGTGTATGATTAGTGTACGATTGAATCAAGGGCGTCACAAGTTGGTATCAGAGCCAACTGCCTGTAGGTAGCCCCCTTTCCAACTCCTTGGCCGAAGTTGAGTCTAGTCATTGAAAAACTTTTATTAACATTGGCTGTGTGTCTTACGGGCCCACGTCGCCATTGGGTGGTATTAGGATCTTTTATTCCTCGTTTACTCTGGGACTCTGATCTCTCGTCTATTCGGGTTAAACATTTTACTAACTCTGACATTAGGTTCTCGTACCCACTTCCTCCCGGAGAGCCCCAACATTATCGATGATTGCTTGCTTCACCAGAAGATTCTGCGAATACTCCTCGATGTTTCTCGAGACCCTGTGCCAACTGCCTTGCAGTTCCTAACCACCGATAATCCCCATGAATAACATCCTTGCCGTTCATACAATTATTCCCTGATGCTCTTATTATTACAAGATACACCGAATTATGCTTTGACTTTTTAAGAATCCTTTGAGCTACCGCCTTGTAGCTCTTTTCCACATGAATACACCTACGAGTAATTCCTCACACTTATTGCGGATTTGATCATCCCTAGTTGTTCTTGTGTTTCACAAAATTATTTGAAATACTATTCAATCTCCTGAAATCCTCAGTAGCTTGTTGCTCTTGTTCTTCACTACCTGCTTGCATGATGGTTAATTCCATATGTCTAGCAATATCCATTGAAATCCGTTGTGGTTGACTTTCTGATCCTATTGATTCAACATGTTTGTGAATGCACGCAATCATCAATTGATCCTTATGAAATTCGTCCTTCTGGCTCAGACGTCACTTCAAACAGGAGCTGGTTCTTGGCAAATCTAACCTTGAATGATTGTCGATCTATGTCTTCGCAACTTGCTTATATTTTGATCAGAGCCTCTGCTTCTGATCTTTTGATATGAAAACCGTAATTCCTTTGTATTCAAGCTTTGAAGTTATCCAGATATATCTATAATCCGATGCCTTGCATTCTTTCCTTCTTCTGATTGAGTACTGATACTCACATGAGATCCATTAAGGACCGCTGAATCCTTTGTTGGATTGTTAACCAGCAGCTTCCTTCACATTCAAAATTTTGTGCGCTCTTCCCTGATACACATTGCCTTTGGTAAATTGTATCCTCTGCCTTCTCAACCATGCTCTACCTTCGAGCTTGTGTTATTTTGCTCGTGGAGTTTGTGGTATATGTTCCCAAGATGCCCCTATAGGTTGAACCTATGCCTTCCTTAATCCATGTGAACCCGAGAGTTTTCACGAGTCATACTCTTCTGGCGTTTTGCCTGATATAATTTCAACACTATGACTTCATCGAAAGCAAGAAGTGAATGGAAGGTTATGCATTGAAGAAGTGGGAGCCGACCTTGAACTTTGTGTTCATGCCCATAGACACGATGTAGATCTTATCATGGAAGCTTCTCGTGAAAATAATGACCCCCTTGGTATAAGTTCATCTTATATCTGAGGTTTGGTTTTCTGTAATCGTGGTTCCGGCCATATTGATATTCTTTGATTCCTTTTCTCGGACAAGTTAAAGCACTTGTCTTCTGCAGACCAATGCATCTCCGCAACCTCTATTTTGATCTACCTCGAGTATTGCCCCCTGTTTTCTCGAGGATATTGTGTCATTGCACTACCTCTTATGAATTCTCATTGGAATGATACTCCATCACTTCATTCATAGCCTGATCGGCTATATCATTATCGAGCTATTTTTAACTGTGCTACCCGGTCCTTCTTCCCGGAGCACAACTCCTGATGACGAGCTAAGCTTGCGTCGATCTTCCGCATCCTATCATTTCATCTCGAACAACAAGATTGATTTCGAGCTTGTGTCGAATCCGTGGTTCTCATAGCCTTTTACTTCATCCTTCCTTTTGCTTAATGTCATCGCTGCTCGATGGCATCTTCAGAGAGTCTCTCAACAAAATTTTTCATGATCACCGTCAACATTTTGACTTCTTCCAGGATATCAATCGAATTCATGGTGATAAATACCATCCTTGCCCCTCGATGATTTGAATTATCATCGACAACATTCTTGCCTTCCCCAACACAAACTTGTTCATATAATTTTGGAAATACATCCTTTTTGACATGCCGATGGATTGTTGCTGAACCCGACGGCCAGACCCTCATCTCTTCCTTGCTGAAATTGTATGACTTATTTTCAAAGTTGTTTCCGATGGATCCTTTGTGTATCCGAAGTCTGACATTTCCCTGATAACCCTGTCAACACTATCCCGAAGCATGTGTGTGGTACTCCGAATATCAACAAGAATATTGGAAGCACATTGCTGATTGTTTCTTGATCTATTATCCAAACACCGATGTATGGGTAATATCATGATTCTTCCCTCGCCCCCTTTATCTAAATGCTTTTGAACTTGCTGTCATATCATGTATATCCTGCTCCGCTTCCCCTTGGGAAGGATATACTCCCAATTCTTGTGTGTAAACACATTTTCCGTTCCAATGATCTGATTAATTTAATGATCGTCTTTTCCTTCCCATTCTTTTGTTTAACCTTTCTTGTGATCTATATGATCTAAGCAGTAATATTCTTCTGCTTAAATAAACATCTTGATGTACAACTCTTACAGTAAAACCCTTTTAGTATTGTTGTTGACATTCCGGTAGCCACCGATGGATGAGAACTTTGCCTATTGGTCCGCCTCGTTCAACGAGCAGGAAAAATGGTTCTCTTCGTCCCTCGCCCTTGGTACCGATCTTGTCGCCGACATAATTGACCGGCTATCCTCTGACCTGCCTTGCCATCATGACCGTGCAAAATGTTAGCACCTTTCTGCTTTTAACCCACATGGTGGGCCCATAACCCACCGTACCACAGGATCGAAACCTAACTCTCATGTATATCTTTGATTCCAAAATATTCTTGCATTTGGCTTCATATCATGTCACGAGCCACCTTCCGAGAGATGATCTATTCCCGATGCTCTGAACCCCTTTCTCACACTCTGTTCAGGTATCAATCGTTTGTCCATTCGGTTGAAACTTCCTATTGTGCATTGATACTTTGCTCTCGATGTTTTATTAAGTTTCAACTCGAGAGTACTTCTACCCCTTTCCCTGAATTGTTCACCAGATAATTAACCCTATAAGGGTCAGTTTTCCCGAAGTTACTCTTTACTTCCCCACTTAAATCTCGGGACGAGATTTCTTGTAGTGGAGGAGATTTGTAACACCCCCAGTGTCATGCTACAGTAATCTCCTGTTAATGGTGCCATGCCATCATGTTACTGTTGCTAATCTTCACTTGATCCAAATCACAATTCTAATTCAAATCCAATCTAAAGTCCAAAAATTCATATTTATCAGACATGAAATCTAAAATGTTCATCATGTGGCAAATAATCATTTGTTACTATTGGTGGTGAACCAACATTTTTATAAAGTGTTTCACTGCCCTAATCTAAATAAAACAATGTCCTAGTCGTTAATTTAATTGCCTTTCCAATTGGTAAAAATACTAAACTACTTTATTTTGGTGCCAAGTTAATTATAGCCCTGGCATAAGTTAAATTGGTATTTTAGGTGCAAGATTAGTTTTTATAAAACTATTTTGCTTTCTGAAAATAAAAGAAAACAAAAAAGTATTAAAAAAATGTGTAAAAGAAGAGGTGAGAGAGAGAGAGATCCACCCCCTATGCCTGGGCCTTAGCCGGCCGAGCCGGCCCATCCAGCCCACTCCCTGCACCGGTCGCTCCCTCCCCTTCATGTTCCTCTGTTCCGTGTCGCTACAGGGGCGAGGTCGACCCCGACCACCTCGCCGGCCTCGCCGTTGGGATAAGGCCAACCGCAGCGCCCCCCCTCTCCCCCGTGGAACCCTAATCCACTCCCCCTTTCCCCTTCCTCCCCTCCTCAGATCCACCGCACCGTGCCCGCCCGAGCAAAGCCATCGCCGCGGCCTCACCATGCGCGTGGCCACCGGCGGCCGTCCTCCATCTGCCTGCGTCCAGGAGACCCCCCCCCCCTCCCGCTCATTGTCGACCACGACGACCGCGACCACGCCACAGACCTCGTAGCTCCTCTGCCTCGCCGGATCGCCACCGTCCTCCGCTTCGGTCGTCGCCGTCGCTGTCCACTCCGGCCACCCCCTGCTGCTACTAAGTTGTCGCCGGGCCTCCTTGTGCCTTCCCGGTGAGCTCCGGATCCTTTCCGCTCTCCTCGCGCATCTCTTCTCCCCTGTAGCTGCTTCCCCCGTCGTGCACGAGCTCGTCGCCGTGGTGGTGCTCGCCGCCATGGCCATGGCTCGTAGAGCTCGGGGCCGACCACCCCGTCGTGCTCAACACCTTCGCCTGCACCCACTGCACACGCCTCACCTCGTCCCTGGAGTTCCCGGCTCGCCGACGCACCCGTCGCCTCACCTCACCGACCGCCCCGCCGCTCGACGTAGCCGGCACCAACGCGTCGTCGACCCAGCGTCGCCCCGTCGTCCCCCACGCCGCCACTGTAGCTGGATGCGGCGTCGAATTCCCGTTCGAACGCGACCAGCCGCGACCGATTTGGCGCCCCGTAGGTTTTCCCAACGCGCTCCTGAACACCGTGGCCGCCTCCGCTCGCCACCGGCGATGCTCCGGTTGTCCCCGACGCCGGTCGTCGTCACCATCGTGTGCGCGGCGTCGAGCCGCGCCCTTAGGTCCAAGCCGCAGGTCTGGAGGCCCCCTGTAGCGCGGCCCCAGCCAACTCCGGCGAGGCGCCGCCGTTGCCTTGGTCGTCGGAGCTCTCTCTCCGGCGTCGACGCCGACGTAGCATAGTGGCCCCGCCCTCGAGTCTCTGACCAGTGGGCCCTGGTGGCCCAGTTGACTGGCTTGACCCAATCAACTGCTGGCTGGGCTGCCCAGTGAGACTAACATGTGGGCCCCACTTGTTTAAAACATTTTCTAATTAAATAAAACTGCTAGTTAAAATCTGTTATTTAATTAGTAGTTAGTTAGTCACTGACACTTGGGGCCCATCCCTCTAATCAGTCTGTTAGATTAGTTTAACCCACTGTTTTACCCAGAGAGGCTGACAGGTAGGCCCCACCTGTCAGTTTGACCAGGCAGCAGGTCAGCCGAATGCTGACGTCATCTTCCATTTCTGTTAATTTGAATAATTCCAGAAAATACTTTAATCTTTAAAAATTCATAGAAATTAAACCGTAACTCGGATGAAAATGTTTTCTATATGAAAGTTGCTCAGAAAAATCCAACGAATCCGAAAATGCGGTCCGTTCATCTGTCACATGCCCCTAGCATGATGAACATAGAACTTTTCCCCTCCGATCATCTGTCTTACACAGGTCCGGAACCGGGTATACATTCCCAGTTGAATTCCCCCTTCACCTATATCGTGTAGCCATGCGTTAGGTCACACCCGACACAACATATTGCCATGTTACGCTTTGTGATGCTATGTTTGCTTTATATTTACTGTTTCTTCTCCCTCTTCTTCCCGGTAGCCCCCGAGACCGATGCTGCCCCTGTGATCGACTACGTCGACGACGACCCCTCCTTGCCAGAGCAACCAGGCAAGCCCCCCCTTTGATCATCCCGATATCGCCCATTCCATTCTCTCATGCTTGCATTAGATTTTGCTATTGTTATTGATTGCTCCTATTCTGATGCATAGCCTGCTCTTGTATCTGCTGTTGTACCTTACCTGCTTATTCTAAACTGCTTAGTATAGGTTGCTTAGAGATCCATCAGTGACCCCCACTTTGTCCCGACTGCCCCGCTGGATAATCAGAAGACCCGATCAACGGGATCGAAGACCAGGCCCCGACACCGCACATCACTTCCCCTTAGTTGCTCGACACTACTGGGTTACTATCGAGTACCGAGGGTGAGACCTCATCAGCACTTCTGATGTTAACCCTGTAGTGTAGTTATTCGGTCGTGGTCATCAAGGGTGATTTCCTCTTTAACCACTTCTGATACGACTCTGTCGTGCAACCCCTCAAGTGTGGACCTCGAGGGTGAATCCTCTTACGTTCACCTTGATGACTACATCGAGTGGAATTCGCCGGGGGTGATTCCTCGGGCTTTCCCCTTGATGTTTAGACACACAGTTACTATGGTTACTATGACCTTACACTGAGCCATGTTACTAAAGATGGGTCGACCCTGAGGGGTACCCGCGCGAGCTTAATTGCGAGTGATGTGGAGTCGGGTTGACCTGGAGGGTGCCCGCGAGATAATTACGAGGCGTGG
>LR880969.1:809198378-809209826 GCA_904067115.1 Aegilops sharonensis | reverse complement strand
GATGCATTCGCTTCCTTATCTTTTCTTTTTCTTGGCTTGGTAGACATGTCCTTCACATAGAAAACCTGTGCCACATCATTGGCTAGGACGAATGGTTCCTCTGCATACGCAAGATTGTTGAGATCCACTGTTGTCATTCCGTACTGCGGGTCTTCCGTTACCCCGCCTCGTGTCATATTGACTCATTTGCACCGAAACAAAGGGACCTTCAAACCACGTCCATAGCCAAGTTCCCATATGTCCTCTATGTAACCATAATATGTTTCCTTTCCCGTCTTGGTTGTTGCATCAAAGCGGACACCACTATTTTGGTTGGTGCTCTTCTTAACTTGGGCGATCGTGTAAAATGTATTACCATTTATCTCGTACCCTTTGAAAGTCATTATATTCGAAGATGGTAACTGGGACAGCGAGTACATGTCATCATCAATAGAGGCGTCATGCATGGTACGTGTCTGCAACCAACCGGCGAAACTCTTGGTTTGTTCACGTGTAATCCAGTCATCAGACCGCTCCGGGTGTTTGGAGCGTAGAAAAATCTTGTGTTCGTCCATATACAGAGCCACCAAGGCGGAATTCTGTAGAATTGTGTAGTGTGCTTCAGTGAGAGAATGTCTGTCCATACATATTAGTTGATTCCCTCCTAGCGTGCCTTTTCCATCCAGTCTGTCCTTATACCGCGATTCAGGAACACCAATCGGCTTAAGGTCAGGAATAAAGTCAATACAAAACTCAATGACCTCCTCATTGTGATGGCCCTTGGAGATGCTTCCTTCTAGCCTAGCACGGTTATGAACATATTTCTTTAAGACTCACATGAACCTCTCAAAGGGGAACATATTGTGTAGAAATACAGGACCCAAAACGTTAATATCTTCGCATAGGTGAACTAGGACGTGTGTCATGATGTTGAAGAAGGATGGTGGGAACACCAACTCGAAACTGACAAGACAATGCACCAAATCATTCTCTAACCTTGTATGATTTTTGGATCGATTACGTTCTGAGAGATTGCATTGAGGAATGCACATAGCTTCACAATGGCTAATCGAACGTTATCCGGTAGAAGCCCCCTCAATGCAACTGGAAGCAGTTGCATCATAATCACGTGGCAGCCATGAGACTTTAGGTTCTGGAACTTTTTCTCTGTAATGTTTATTATTCCCTTTATATTCTACGAGAAGCCAGACTGTACCTTAATACTGAGCAGGCATTCAAAGAAGATTTCCTTCTCTTCTTTGGTAAGAGCGTAGCTGGCACGACCTTGGTGTATGCTGTCTTTTCCGTGCATACGTTGCTGGTCCTCCCGTGCCTCGGGTGTATTTTTTGTCTTCCCATACACGCCCAAGAAGCCAAGCAGGGTCACGCAAAGATTCTTCGTCACGAGCATCACGTCGATTGCGGAGCGGGCCTCTAGGTCTTTCCAATAGGGCAGGTCCCAAAATATAGGTTTCTTCTTCCACATGGGTGGGCGTCCGTCAGCGTCATTCGGAACAGGTTGTCCGCCAGGACCCTTTCCAAAGACTACCTTCAAATCCTTGACCATATCATGTACATCAGCACCAGTACGGTGGCGAGGCTTCGTTCGGTGATCCGCCTCACCTTTGAAATGCTTCCCTTTCTTTCTTACGGGATGCCTGCTCGGAAGAAATCGATGATGTCCCAGGTACACATTCTTCCTACAATTGTCCAAATGTATACTGTCGGTATCATGCAAACAGTGCGTGCATGCGTTGTATCCCTTGTTTGTCTGTCCTGAAAGGTTACTGAGAGCAGGCCAATCATTGATGGTCACGAACAGCAACGCCTTTAGGTCAAATTCTTCCCCCATGTGCTCATCCCATGCACGTACACCTGTTCCGTTCCACAGTTGTAAGAGTTCTTCAACTAATGGCCATAGGTACACATCAATGTCGTTGCCGGGTTGCTTAGGGCCTTGGAAGAGCACTGGCATCATAATGAACTTCCGCTTCATGCACAACCAAGGAGGAAGGTTATACAGACATAGAGTCACAGGCCTCTTCTTCTTCATTGTCTTCCATCATAACCCCTCTTTCTCTGTGCTTGGTCCAAACATTATAGTGGGGCATGAAACCGGACTTAAAAAGGTGGATGTGAATGGTTCTTGACGTAGAGTAATTGTGATCATTCTTACAGACAACACATGGACAAGGCATAAAACCATCCGCCCGCTTGTTTGCCTCAGCCGCAAGCAGAAAATTTTGCACGCCATTAATGAACTCGGGAAAGCATCGTTCATCATACATCCATTGTCGGCTCATCTTCATTACACAACACCGAAAAGACCAAATTAATACAAGTTCATACATAAAGTTCATACAACACTTAAATGCAACAAACAAATAACTCTCTAACTAAAGCATTTAAATGCAACAACAAATGCGATCAAGATCGCAACTAAGGTAACAATTGATCCAACAACATAATGATACCAAGCCTCACAATCAATGGCATATTTTCTAATCTTTCTAATCTTCAAGCGCATTTTCTCCATCTCGATCTTGTGATCATCGACGACATCGGCAACATGCAACTCCAATTCCATCTTCTCCCCCTCAATTCTTTTCAATTTTTCTTTCAAATACTCTTTTTCTCTTTCAACTAAATTTAACCTCTCGACAATAGGGTCGGTTGGAATTTGTAGTTCACAAACCTCCTAGATAAAAATATCTATGTCAACTTGATGGGCATAATTTGTCATAAACACGAAATGCAACAACTAGTTTTAAAAGAGAATATACCACATCCGAATCATAACAAGGACGAGGGCCGATGGAGACGGATATCAAAACCATGGCACTATGTATACCAGACAACGTACGGGTAAGATAATTATACGAGTAACTATATATATCCAAATCACACAAACATCAATTTGGTAATGTAAAACATTCATGAACAAGAGGCTCACCACAAGGTGGTGCCAGCGACGGGACGGTGCGGGCGATCGACGGTGGTTACTATGGAGATTTAGAAGGCACTAAGTAAACCACACCTACATATGCAAACTAAGTGTTATTTTTAACCTCAAACTGCATATAAACCAAATACTAGCACATACATTTCCTCCCAAATTACTAAACTCATAAATTAATCACTATACAAAGTATTGCAAGAGCTAATCTAGCAATGAGAGATGAAAGGACAAAGTTGCTAACCTTTGTGATCATTTGAATGGATGGGGGCCTTCAAATCTTGACAAATTTTGGGCAAAATGTGTGATGAGCTCGAGAGGAAGAGGGGAAGAACAGAGAGGAGAGAGGAAAGGGGAAGAACAGAGCGAGCTCGGGTGGACGAAGGGTTTATGTAGGACGACCTTTAGCACCGGTTCGTGCCACGAACCGGTACTAAAGGTGTTGTTGGGGCCCTAGACTGACAACATTCTGCCACCACTCACTTTAGTACCGGTCCGTGGCACGAACCGGTGCTAAAGGTTCGCCATGAACCGGTACTAATGAGAGCGGCCGGCTAGCCGTTGGAACCGGCACTAATGCATACATTAGTGCCGGCTCAAAATCAAACCGGCACTAATGTGCTTGACATTTGACCCTTTTTCTACTAGTGGTGGCGTCGACGGCAGGCCAGGCAAGGTCGATGGGTCAGTTTCTGCTCTAGAGATACACCAGTGGAAGTTGGCGGTGGCAGCCTCTGACAGTGCGCCAGTCCGGTATAGGACCCAGTCCGGTATGTGGTTGGGCTGGGGCATCCGGCTTTAGATGTTAGAGTTTGGTGCGATGTCCGTTTGGTATTAGGCCTGGATATTCGGCACACCTCCATCAATTGCATAGGAGTAGCAACAGGTGTTGCTTAGATGGTGGCTTCAGATTGTCTGATGTATTACTTTGTATGGCTACTATGAATAATTAATAAGATGACCGCATGCATTGTCCAAATATAAAGGCCGGGTTCTATCCTCTTTTTCCAAAAAATAAGTGTGACATGCATGCATTAAATAAATATACCATCCAAATAATTTTTACCAAACTTTCGGATTTTAGTAATAGGCAAAAATGATCCTTGTTTGACTTTAATTATATACATGCATGCATTAAGGCCTAGTTTGGCAACTCAGTTTTTGCAAAAGCACAGTATTCTGAAACCTCAGTATTTTAATGTGTGGGCAATAAATACTTTAGTTTCTAAAAAACATAGTTTTTTTCAGTTTTGGTAAAACTATGGAGGTGTTTGGCAAATGAAACTACTCGGCGCACGACACTTCCTACCTGATTCTCGCACGACACATGATCCAGCAGCTGTGCTACACTTAATCTTATGCATACATGGTTTGATCGATAGCACCATCTGAAATTCGTGCGCCGAGTGTCTTCCGTATAGCAGCGTTCTTTGGCAAATGGCAGTTTTATTAAGTTTTTCTGATTTTGACCGATTGTTCTGTCGGTGCATGGATAATCTTGAACATACCTAAAGCCAAACCTAATTCAGCTGCACTCACGTCCCGATCAACTTGTCCTAATGGCTGCCGTATGCATGCTAGGCATGAGCACGTTCTCTATTACTATATGCTAGTATACATTGTCGAGTTATCGCTTGTGATCCATCAAAGACGGAGCATTGTGACAGGCACCGAAGGTGCAGCTCACGCGACTAGAGAGACCAATGAGCCAACATTTTTCAGTGTAAAATAAAGAGGTCCCGGCCTCTTTTTTAAATACAAAAAAATACCACGGTTTTCTATCCAAACACCTCAAAGTATTTAATACTGAAGTTTTTTCAGAAACCACGATATTCCTAGAAAACTTAAAAAATACTTAGCTCCCAAACACACCCTAAAATGATTAAAAAAAATCACGTACACTCCTCCCTCTAATTACATGCATATATGCATTAAAGGATGAAAAGCCGATGTCATCCTAGATTCTTTTTTTTTCAAATTTTAAAATGTTTTGTAGCTCAAACCGTCGCCCGATTGAGGAACCATCTTCACACAAAAAAACCGTCTTGACGAGATCTTTGAAACTAGATGCCATGTTGATATGTTCTGAGGACTTTTTTCCGGACCAAAAGTTACCACATCTGGGCTACACAAGTTATTACGTCTGTCATACATAAGTTACTGTGTCATTTACACAAACTAGTCATGTGTACGTGCAATGCACGTTAATTTGGAAGTATATTAAGTGCATGCGGATACTATTTGCGTGTTATTATGTTACTAGCACTATGTTTGGCATGAAATTAACTGCACGCTAAACGTGTTGAGCGCTCGACATTGAAGCAATCTACGTCATTGGATTGACATGATTTGATGGCCGAGATTAATTGGATCTGCCCCTTTGTGTCTTTTTATATTGGTATAGATATTGCCAGGGTATGTTTTCAACAAACTTTTATCCCTGGGTCGAAAAGTGATTATGATCTTTGCAGTGAGTTATTAGCTTTGTTGTGTATATTACCATGTTGCACAAAAGTTATCGGGGTATGTCTTTCAGCAATTTTCATTCCCTCGGCCAAAAAATTACTGCGATATTTGTATATGAGTTATTATCTCCCATGTGCGCGTATTATCATGTTGTTTACACATGAGTTATTGGGAGGTATCTTTTAACAACATTTTCCCCTGGTCAAAAAGTTATCATGTTTGGATTAAGTAAGTTATCAGCTCTGTTGTATGTATATTACCATGTTATTTACACACAAGTTATCAGGGTATGTTTTTTCAACAAACTTTTATCCCAGGGTCAAAAGTTAACGTGGGGTTTGTTGTGAGCTATCAACTTTATTGTGTGTATAATACCGTGTTATTTGCACACAAAGTACCAGCAATATGTTTTTCAACAAACCCCCCTCCCCCCGCACGGTTACCTAAGTATCAGGTACGTAGTGCTTCTATTACCTTGATATTCACTCAAACGTTATTGAGTTTATATTTTTCAACAATTTTTCCTCGGGGTCCAAATCATGGTGTTTGTACCTAAGTTATCATATATATGATGCCTTATTACCATGATGTATAAAAGTTGTCGGGGTACATTTTTGATAACTTTTTTCCTTCATGTCAAAGTTGTCGTGGTGTTTGTGCCTAAGTTATCAGGGTTTCCATGCAAAAATTACCGTATTATTTACACATAAATTACCGGGGAGATATTTCAATAATTTGTTCACCCCCAGGCGAAGTTACCATGACATTTATACGTAAGTTATCGGGTCCTGGTGCACAAATTACCATGCCATTTGCACAGAAGTTATCGGGTCCTGGTGAAGTTGCCATGATATTTACAACGAGTCTACATGGGCAAAGTATACAACCCGTTGGTATATGGGTGACTACAAGACAACTTGAGAAAAAAAAACACAAGAAGAAAAATGCTTTTTTGGCTCATATGAAAGTGAAAAAAGGTTAACTGTCATATTTCTACTTATTGGGCAACAATCAAGGCAGGGTGAGTTGATTAGTACACTGCTGCTACATCATAGGGGTCCTTTGGATGATTACTTNTTGGTATAGATATTGCCAGGGTATGTTTTCAACAAACTTTTATCCCTGGGTCGAAAAGTGATTATGATCTTTGCAGTGAGTTATTAGCTTTGTTGTGTATATTACCATGTTGCACAAAAGTTATCGGGGTATGTCTTTCAGCAATTTTCATTCCCTCGGCCAAAAAATTACTGCGATATTTGTATATGAGTTATTATCTCCCATGTGCGCGTATTATCATGTTGTTTACACATGAGTTATTGGGAGGTATCTTTTAACAACATTTTCCCCTGGTCAAAAAGTTATCATGTTTGGATTAAGTAAGTTATCAGCTCTGTTGTATGTATATTACCATGTTATTTACACACAAGTTATCAGGGTATGTTTTTTCAACAAACTTTTATCCCAGGGTCAAAAGTTAACGTGGGGTTTGTTGTGAGCTATCAACTTTATTGTGTGTATAATACCGTGTTATTTGCACACAAAGTACCAGCAATATGTTTTTCAACAAACCCCCCTCCCCCCGCACGGTTACCTAAGTATCAGGTACGTAGTGCTTCTATTACCTTGATATTCACTCAAACGTTATTGAGTTTATATTTTTCAACAATTTTTCCTCGGGGTCCAAATCATGGTGTTTGTACCTAAGTTATCATATATATGATGCCTTATTACCATGATGTATAAAAGTTGTCGGGGTACATTTTTGATAACTTTTTTCCTTCATGTCAAAGTTGTCGTGGTGTTTGTGCCTAAGTTATCAGGGTTTCCATGCAAAAATTACCGTATTATTTACACATAAATTACCGGGGAGATATTTCAATAATTTGTTCACCCCCAGGCGAAGTTACCATGACATTTATACGTAAGTTATCGGGTCCTGGTGCACAAATTACCATGCCATTTGCACAGAAGTTATCGGGTCCTGGTGAAGTTGCCATGATATTTACAACGAGTCTACATGGGCAAAGTATACAACCCGTTGGTATATGGGTGACTACAAGACAACTTGAGAAAAAAAAACACAAGAAGAAAAATGCTTTTTTGGCTCATATGAAAGTGAAAAAAGGTTAACTGTCATATTTCTACTTATTGGGCAACAATCAAGGCAGGGTGAGTTGATTAGTACACTGCTGCTACATCATAGGGGTCCTTTGGATGATTACTTCTTCTTTTATCAACGCGTGAAAAATAAAACCCGATCTGGACGTGGGCTGGGCCGGCGTTATACGAACGTTCGGAAGTTACAAATTCCCTACACACACACACACACACACACACACACACAATTTTATGTATAATTATAAATTAGATATTTCTTCAAATTTGGAAAAAGAATAGAAAAAAACTAACATGTTTTAAATGGGCCGCAATGACTGTAGTCTGTTTTAGCCCAGCGGGCGTCCTGTTTTAGACATAAGGTTTGACGATCCTCTGTAGCCGTCAAATTCTATTGTTTATGTTGATTGGTTGTCCTGCTGGTATCTCTCAGGTCGCTGGCTCGAAATTACTTTATTTAGCCAAAAGATATGTACTCCCTCCGTCTAGGTGAATAAGTCATCTTAGGTTATGCACCGTGACCAAGGAGGAGGGGAGAACGAGAGAACTTAATGTTTATTTGCTAATTAATAGCATTGCATGCAATGAACTAACCACTGCATGTCGTGTTTGGTAGTCTCAAGTCATTAAAAGCATGCACACCAACATCTCTTATTGGTTGATGTGTCAAGAAACAAGAAACGAGGTAGAAGTTAATTGTAACACCCCCAGTGTCATGCTACAGTAATCTCCTGTTAATGGTGCCATGTCATCATGTTACTGTTGCTAATCTTCACTTGATCCAAATCACAATTCTAATTCAAATCCAATCTAAAGTCCAAAAATTCATATTTATCAGACATGAAATCTAAAATGTTCATCATGTGGCAAATAATCATTTGTTACTATTGGTGGTGAACCAACATTTTTATCAAGTGTTTCACTGTCCAAATCTAAATAAAACAATGTCCTAGTCGTTAATTTAATTGCCTTTCCAATTGGTAAAAATACTAAACTACTTTATTTTGGTGCCAAGTTAATTATAGCCCTGGCCTAAGTTAAATTGGTATTTTAGGTGCAAGATTAGTTTTTATAAAACTATTTTGCTTTCTGAAAATAAAAGAAAACAGAAAAGTATTAAAAAAATGTGTAAAAGAAGAGGTGAGAGAGAGAGAGAGATCCACCCCCTACGCCTGGGCCTTAGCCGGCCGAGCCGGCCCATCCAGCCCACTCCCTGCACCGGTCGCTCCCTCCCCTTCCTGTTCCTCTGTTTCGTGTCGCTACAGGGGCGAGGTCGACCCCGACCACCTCGCCGGCCTCGCCGTTGGGATAAGGCCAACCGCAGCGCCCCCCTCTCCCCTATGGAACCCTAATCCACTCCCCCTTTCCCCTTCCTCCCCTCCTCAGACCCACCGCACCGTGCCCGCCCGAGCAAAGCCATCGCCGCGGCCTCACCATGCGCGTGGCCACCGGCGGCCGTCCTCCATCTGCCTGCGTCCAGGAGACCCCCCCCCCCTCATCGTCGACCACGACGACCGCGACCACGCCACGGACCTCGTAGATCCTCTGCCTCGCCGGATCGCCACCGTCCTCCGCTTCGGTCGTCGCCGTCGCCGTCCACTCCGGCCACCCCCTGCTGCTACTAAGTTGTCGCCGGGCCTCCTTGTGCCTTCCCGGTGAGCTCCGGCTCCTTTCCCCTCTCCTCGCGCATCTCTTCTCCCCNCCTGGGCCTTAGCCGGCCAAGCCGGCCCATCCAGCCCACTCCCTGCACCGGTCGCTCCCTCCCCTTCCTGTTCCTCTGTTCCGTGTCGCTACAGGGGCGAGGTCGACCCCGACCACCTCGCCGGCCTCGCCGTTGGGATAAGGCCAACCGCAGCGCCCCCCCCTCCCCCGTGGAACCCTAATCCACTCCCCCTTTCCCCTTCCTCCCCTCCTCAGATCCACCGCACCGTGCCCGCCCGAGCAAAGCCATCGCCGCGGCCTCACCATGCGCGTGGCCACCGGCGGCCGTCCTCCATCTGCCTGCGTCTAGGAGACCCCCCCCCCCTCATCGTCGACCACGATGACCGCGACCACGCCACGGACCTCGTAGATCCTCTGCCTCGCCGGATCGCCACCGTCCTCCGCTTCGGTCGTCGCCGTCGCCGTCCACTCCGGCCACCCCCTGCTGCTACTAAGTTGTCGCCGGGCCTCCTTGTGCCTTCCCGGTGAGCTCCGGCTCCTTTCCCCTCTCCTCGCGCATCTCTTCTCCCCTGTAGCTGCTTCCCCCGTCGTGCACGAGCTCGTCGCCGTGGTGGTGCTCGCCGCCATGGCCACGACTCGTAGAGCTCGGGGCCGACCACCCCGTCATGCACAACACCTTCGCCTGCACCCACTGCACACGCCTCACCTCCTCCCTGGAGTTCCCGGCTCGCCGACGCACCCATCGCCTCACCTCACCGACCGCCCCGCCGCTCGACGTAGCCGGCACCAACGCGTCGTCGACCCAGCGTCCCCCGCGCCGCCACCGTAGCTGGATGCGGCGTCGAATTCCCGTTCGAACGCGACCAGCCGCGGCCGATTTGGCGCCCCGTAGGTTTTCCCAACGCGCTCCTGAACACCGTGGCCGCCTCCGCTCGCCGGCGGCGATGCTCCGGTCGTCCCCGACGCCGGTCGTCGTCACCATCGTGTGCGCGGCTTCGAGCCGGGCCCTTAGGTCCAAGCCGCAGGTCCGGAGGCCCCCTGTAGCGCCGCCGTTGCCTTGGTCGTCGGAGCTCTCTCTCCGGCGCCGACGCCGACGTAGCATAGTGGGCCCCGCCCCCGAGTCTCTGACCAGTGGGCCCTGGTGGCCCAGTTGACTGGCTTGACCCAATCAACTGTTGGCTGGGCTGCCCAGTGAGACTAACATGTGGGCCCCACTTGTTTAAAACATTTTCTAATTAAATAAAACTGCTAGTTAAAATCTGTTATTTAATTAGTAGTTAGTTAGTCACTAACACTTGGGGCCCATCCCTCTAATCAGTCTGTT
Source organism: Aegilops sharonensis (assembly GCA_904067115.1). Classification (NCBI taxonomy): domain Eukaryota; kingdom Viridiplantae; phylum Streptophyta; class Magnoliopsida; order Poales; family Poaceae; genus Aegilops; species Aegilops sharonensis. The sequence goes on along the minus strand of LR880969.1, from coordinate 809,199,324 downwards.
AGATTAGTTTAACCCACTGTTTTACCCAGAGAGGCTGACAGGTAGGCCCCACCTGTCAGTTTGACCAGGCAGCAGGTCAGCCGAATGCTGACGCATTGCTGACGTCATCTTCCATTTCTGTTAATTTGAATAATTCCAGAAAATACTTTAATCTTTAAAAATTCATAGAAATTAAACCGTAACTCGGATGAAAATGTTTTCTATATGAAAGTTGCTCAGAAAAATCCAACGAATCCGAATATGCGGTCCGTTCATCTGTCACATGCCCCTAGCATGCTGAACATAGAACTTTTCCCCTCCGGTCATCTGTCTGACACAGGTCCGGAACCGAGAATACATTCCCGGTTGAATTCCCCCTTCACCTATATCGTGTAGCCATGCGTTAGGTCACACCCGGCACAACATATTGCCATGTTACGCTTTGTGATGCTATGTTTGCTTTATATTTACTGTTTCTTCTCCCTCTTCTTCCCGGTAGCCCCCGAGACCGATGCTGCCCCTGTGATCGACTACGTCGACGACGATCCCTCCTTGCCAGAGCAACCAGGCAAGCCCCCCCTTTGATCATCCCGATATCGCCCATTCCATTCTCTCATGCTTGCATTAGATTTTGCTACTGTTATTGATTGCTCCTATTCTGATGCATAGCCTGCTCTTGTATCTGCTGTTGTACCTTACCTGCTTATCCTAAACTGCTTAGTATAGGTTGCTTAGAGATCCATCAGTGACCCCCACTTTGTCCCGACTGCCCCGCTGGATAATCAGAAGACCCGATCAACGGGATCGAAGACCAGGCCCCGACACCGCACATCACTTCCCCTTAGTTGCTCGACATTACTGGGTTACTATCGAGTACCGAGGGTGAGACCTCATCAGCACTTCTGATGTTAACCCTGTAGTGTAGTTATTCGGTCGTGGTCATCGAGGGTGATTTCCTCTTTAACCA
>LR880969.1:809124939-809141067 GCA_904067115.1 Aegilops sharonensis | reverse complement strand
GAGCTGCGTGCTCAGTGACTGGGTGTCCGGGACTGCGTGTCCTCGAGTTTAAATACTCAGCCGCTCCAACCAGACGTACAACTGAGACAGCAGTTGGAACTGGTCTACCAAATCATTGTCTTCACCAACCTAACTGGTTCTATTTCCTCAACCCATTCATTTCCTCATTACTGTGTTGAGTGTTTGTCATATCTGTGTTTGAAGACTTTGACTGAAGACTTTCTCAATTTCCTCAGTTCAATTTCTTCAGTCTGTTTTGTCTTCATCTTGTGTTAATCCTGTGATTACGCTTTCTGTACTCTGTGATGGTCTTCATTTCATCATGATGACTATGCTTGTAATCTGCTATGCTTACTTCTGAGTACTTATTCCGCTGCATGTATTTCTTCGCTAAGGAATTTCCTCATCGGCAAATTCCTCAGTGAAGAATTTGTAAAATTCATAAAAATCGCCTATTCACCCCCCTTCTAGTCGATATAACGCACTTTCACTGGGCTGGGCCTCCGGTTAATAGGTTAGTCCCAAAAGTAATACGAAAGTGGAAAATAAAGCCCATTATAGTCCAAAACAGTAGATAAAGTAGCATGGAGCAATAAAAAATTATAGATACGTTGGAGACGTATCAGGCATCCCCAAGCTTAATTCCTGCTCGTCCTCGAGTAGGTAAATGATAAAAAGAGAATTTTTGATGCGGAGTGATACTTTGGCATAATTTCAATGTAAATCTTCTTAATTGTGGTATGAATATTCAGATTCGAAAGATTCAAAACAAAAGTTCATATTGACATAAAAAATAATAATACTTCAAGCATACTAATCAAAGTAATCATGTCTTCTCAAAATAACATGGCCAAAGAAAGTTCATCCCTACAAAATCATATAGTTAGGCTATGTTTCATTTTCGTCACACAAAGATGTTCCCAACTTCTATACCCCCGATGACAAGCCAAGCAATTGTTTCATACTTAAATAATCTTAAACTTTTTTAACCTTCACGCAATACATGAGCGTGAGCCATGGGTGGAATAGAATATGATGATGGGGATTGTGTGGAGAATAAAAAAAAGGGACAAAGTCTCACATTGACGAGGATAATCAACGGGCTATGGAGATGCCCATCAATTGATGTCAACATGAGGAGTAGGGATTGCCATGCAACGGATGCACTAGAGCTTTGAATGCTCAACAAATGAAAACTAGTGGGTGTGCATCCAACTTGCTTGCTCATGAAGACCTAGGGCATTTTGAGGAAGCCCATCGTAGGAATATACAAGCCAAGTTCTATAATGAAAAATTCCCACTAGTATAAAAAGACAACTTATGAGACTCACTATATGAAAAACATGGTGCTACTTTGAAGAACAATATATGAGACTCACTACATGAAGAACAAGGTGCTACTTTGAAGCACAAGTGTTGAAAAAGAGATAGTAGCATTGCCCTTTTTATTTATTTTCTTTTTTTGGCCTTTCTTTTTTTCTTTTTGGACTTTTTCTTTTTTTTGGGCAATGCTCTAATAATGATGATCATCACACTTCTATTGATTACAACACAAGGATTACAACTCGAAACTAGAACAAGGTATGACTCTATATGAATGCCTCCGGCGGTGTACCGGGATGGTGCAATGAATCAAGAGTGACATGTATGAAAAATAATGCATGGTGGCTTTGCCACAAATACGATGTCAACTACATGATCATGCAATGGCAATATGACGAAAGTAAAGTATGTCATGATGATGAACGGAACGGTGGAAAGTTGCATGGCAATATATCTCGGAATGGCTATGGAAATGCCATAATAGGTAGGTATGGTGGCTGTTTTGAGGAAGATATAAGGAGGTTTATGTGTGATAGGGTGCATCATATCACGGGGTTTGGATGCACCGGCGAAGTTTGCACCAACTCTCAAGGTGAGAAAGGGCAATGCACGGTACCGAAGAGGCTAGCAAAGGCGGAAAGGTAAAAGTGCGTATAATCCATGGACTCAACATTAGTCAAAAGAACTCATATACTTATTGCAAAAATTTAGAAGTCATCAAAAATCAAGTACTACGCGCATGCTCCTAGGGGGATAGATTGGTAGGAAAAGACTATCGCTCGTCCCCGACCGCCACTCATAAGGATGCACAAGCCAGGTACACTTCATGTTTCAAATTTGTTACACAACTTTAACCATACGTGCATGCTACGGGATTTGCAAACTTCAACACAAGCATTTCTCAAATTCACAACTACTCAACTAGCACGACTTTAATATTATCACCCCCATATCTCAAAACAATTATCAAGCATCAAAATTATCTTAGTATTCAATGCACTCAAAAGAAAGTTTCACATATCTTGAATACCAAGTATATTATTAAGCAAATTACCATGCTATTAACGACTCTCAAAATAATCTAAGTGAAGCATGAGAGATCAATAGTATCTTTAAAACAAATCCACCACCGTGCTCTAAAAGATCTAAGTGAAGTACTGGAGCAAAAATTATCACGCTCAAAAGATATAAGTGAAGCACTATGAGCAAAACTATCAAGCTCAAAAGATATAAGTGAAGCACATAGAGTATTCTATCAAATTCCAATTCATGTATGGCTCTCTCAAAAGGTATGTATAACAAGGATGATTGTGGTAAACTAACAAGCAAAGACGCAAATAATACAAGACGCTCCAAGCAAAACACTTATCATGTGGTGAATAAAAATATAGCTCCAAGTAAATTACCGATGGAAGTGGAAGAAAGAGGGGATGCCCGGGGCATCCCCAAGCTTTGACTTTTTGGTGTCCTTGGATTATCTTGGGGGTGCCATGGGCATCCCCAAGCTTAGGCTCTTGCCACTCCTTGTTCCCTAATCCATCAAAAGAATTCACCCAAAACTTGAAAACTTCACAACACAAAACTCAATAGAAACCTCGTGAGCTCCGTTAGAGAAAGAAAACAAAAGACTACTTTAAGATACTGTAATGAACTCATTCTTTATTTATATTGGTGTTAAACCTACTGTATTCCAACTTCTCTATGGATCATAAACTATTTTACTAGCCATAGATTCATCAAAATAAGCAAACAACACACGCAAAACAGAATCTGTCAAAAACAGAACAGTCTGTAGTAATCTGTAACTAACGAAAACTTCTGGAACTCAAAAAATTCTACCAAAATTAGAAGACCTAGACAGTTTGTTTATTGATCAGCATCAATTGGAATCAATATTTTATCACGTTCTGGTGATTTTTAATAATTCGGGCACTGAGCGCAAAGTTTCTGGAAATTACAGCAAGATCAAATAACTATCATCCAAGAAGATCCAATAGGTCTAGCTTGGCACAAACGCTAATTAAAACATAAAACCACATCTAAACAGAGGCTAGATGGATTATTTATTCCTAAATAGCAAGGATAAATATTGGGTTGTCTCCCAACAAGCGCGTTTCGTTAAAGCCTTTTTAGCTAGGCATTGAGATTCAATGATGCTCACAAGAAAGACAAGAATTGAGGCACAAAGAGAGCATCATAAAACATGTGAAAAACATACTTAAGTCTAACATACTTCCTATGCATCGGCATATTATAGGCAAACAAATTATCATAGCAAGCAAAAACTAGCATATGCAAGGAAGCGGAAAGGAACAATAGCAATCTCAATATAACGAGAGGTAATTTAGTAACATGAAAATTTCTATAACCATATTTTCCTCTCTCATAATAATTAAATGTAGGATCATAGGCAAATTCAACAAAATAGCTATCACAAAGTATATTCTCAACACGATCCACATGCATGCAAAGTTGATACTCTTCCAAAATAATGGGATTATCATTAACTAAAGTCATGACCTTTCCAAACCCACTTTTATCAAAAACTTCATAAGATTGAAAATTCTCCAAATATATGAGATCTAAAGTTGACACTCTTCCGAACCCACTTTCAATATTATTGCAAACAATATTATCAATCTCATATCCATCATGGGGCTTAAATAAATTTTCAAGATCATAAGAAGAATCACCCCAATTATGATCATTGCAACAAGTAGTAGACATAGCAAAACTAGCATCCCCAAGCTTAGGGTTTTGCATATTATTAGCATAACTGCCATCAAAAGAATTTATAATAAAATTATTGCAACCACGCTTTTTATTCAAAGATCTATCGTGAGTTACTTCACGGACTTCAGGCAAAACCTTATAAAGATAATCTAGTGCATCCAAATCACTAGAAATTGGTTCATCATAATTGGATCTCTTAAAAAGATTGGCAAGCGGATGAGGATCCATAGATATTAGCTACTCTGTTTAGGAATAAGTACCCAACTAATTCAACCTAACAAGCAAACGAGCCAAGTAAGACATCAAGGCAAACGAACAGACGAACGGAAAAGAGAGGGCGAATAAAACGGCAAGGGTGAAGTGGGGGAGAGGAAAACGAGAGGCAAATGGCAAATAATGTAATGCGAGAGATAGGGATTGTGATGGGTCCTTGGTATGGTTGACTTTTGCGTAGACTCCCCGGCAACGGCGCCAGAAATCCTTCTTGCTACGTCTTGAGCTTGCGTTGGTTTTCCCTGAAGAGGAGAGGATGATGCAGCACAGTAGCGTAAGTATTTCCCTCAGTTTTTGAGAACCAAGGTATCAATCCAGTAGGAGGCCACACACAAGTCCCTCGTACCTGCACAAAACGATAGCTACTCGCAACCAACGCGATTAGGGGTTGTCAATCCCTTCACAGTCACTTACGAGAGTGATATCTGATAGAGATAATATTTTTGGTATTTTTTGGTATAAAGATGCAAAGTGAAAAGTAAAAGGCAAAGCAAAACAAAGCAAGTATAAAAGTGATGGAGATTGATATGATGAGAATAGACCCGGGGGCCATAGGTTTCACTAGTGGCTTCTCTCAAGAGCATAAGTATTCTATGGTGGGTGAACAAATTACTGTTGAGCAATTGACAGAATTGAGCATAGTTATGAGTATATCTAGGTATGATCATGTATATAGGCATCACGTCCGTGACAAGTAGATCGAAACGATTCTGCATCTACTACTATTAATCCACTCATCGACCGCTATCCAGCATGCATCTAGAGTATTAAGTTAAAAACAGAGTAACGCCTTAAGCAAGATGACATGATGTAGAGGAATAAATTCATGCAATATGATAAATACCCCATCTTGTTATCCTCGATGGCAACAATACAATACGTTCCTTGCAACCCTTTCTGTCACTGGGTAAGGACACCGCAAGATTGAACCCAAAGCCATGCACTTCACCCATTGCAAGAACTACCAATCTAGTTGGACAAACCAAACGGATAACTCGAAGAGACTTGCAAAGATAACTCAATCATACATAAAAGAGTTCAGAGAAGATACAAATATTATTCATAGATAAGCTGGATCATAAACCCACAATTCATCGGTCTCAACAGACACACCGCAAAAAGAAGATTACATCAAATAGATCTCCACGAGAGAGGGGGAGAACATTGTATTGAGATCCAAAAAGAGAGAAGAAGCCATCTAGCTACTATCTATGGACCCGAAGGTCTGAAGTAAACTACTCACACTTCATCGGAGAGGCTATGGTGTTGATGTAGAAGCCCTCCGTGTTGGATGCCCCCTCCGGCGGAGCTCCGGAACAGGCCCTAAGATGGGATCTCGTGGATACAGGAAGTTGCGGCGGTGGAATTAGGTTTTTGGCTCCTGTTCTGATCGTTTGGGGGTACGTCGGTGGAGCGTCAGGGGGCCCACGAGGCAGGGGGCGTGCCCTAGGGGGGGGGCGCCCCCACCCTCGTGACCGCCTCTCTGGTTCCTTGGCGTAGGGTCCAAGTCTCCTGGATCACGTTCGGTGAGAAAATCACGTTTCCGAAGGTTTCATTCCGTTTGGACTCCGTTTGATATTATGTTTCTTCGAAACACTGAAAAAGGCAAAAAACAGCAATTCTGGGCCGGGCCTGCGGTTAATAGGTTAGTCCCAAAAGTAATATAAAAGTGGAAAAATAAAGCCCATTATAGTCCAAAACAATAGATAAAGTAGCATGGAGCAATCAAAAATTATAGATACGTTGGAGACGTATCAAGGTGCCAGAGCTCAAAGTGAAAAACTTAGAGATAAAAACATTTTGGGAGGTGTGCCTTTCCCACCAACGAAAATGACTCAGAGTTCCCAACACTTTCCATGCTAAATATATCATAGGCGGTTCGCAAACAGAAAATAAAGTTTATTCCTTTCTCCACCATACTTTCACTTTCCATGGCTAGCCGAATCCACGGTTGCCTTCCGTACCAACACTTTCCAAGGAATTTATTATTTGACAACATAAAGTAAATTCATTTTTCATTTCGGGACTTGGCATCCCTAATACCTTTGCCTTACTCTCGTGCAATGACAAGTGAATAAACACTCATCATGAGAATAACACATCTAGCATGGAAAATATTAGCCACCCCTCACCGCCTCGCGAGCGGTACGAACACACAAAAGAGAAGTTCATTTTGAAAATTAGAGGTGGCACATAAAAATTTGCTTAGAACGGCAAAAGAATACCACATATAGGTAGGTATAGTGGACTGATGTGGCATAACTGGTTTAAAGGTTTTTGGATGCACAAGTAGTGATCATACTTAATGTAAAATGAAGGCTAGCAAAAGATTGAGAAGCGACCAACCAAGAAACAAATAATCTCGTAAGCGAGCATTAACATAATTAACACCGAATAATGCACCACAAGTAGGATGTAATTTCATTGCATGACTATTGAATTTCGTGCTTGCATAGGGAATCACAAACCTTAACACCAATATTCTTGCTAAAGCACAATTACTTATCAACATGACACACATATCACATCATCATACCTCAAAACTATCACAAGGAATCAAGTTTATTTTGTCCAATGATCTTCATGAAAGTTTTTGTTATATATTTCTTGGATATCTATCACTTTCGGACTAATTTTCATGTGTTGCTTTTGATAAGCTCAAACAAATATAAGTGAAGATCATGAGCATAAATTTTTCTTTTTCTCAAAATAATTTAAGTGATGCAAGAGAGAACTTCTTGAAAATTTTACTAACTCTCAAATAAATCTAAGTGAAGCAAGAGAGAATTTCTTAAAAAATACTAAAGCACACCATGCTAAAAAAGATATAAGTGAAGCACTAGAGCAAATCGATAGCTCATAAAAATTTAAGTGAAGCATAGAGAGCTATTCTAACAAGTCATGGCATAAATTTTGGCTCTCTCAAATAGTTGTGTTCAGCAAGGATTCAAGACTCAAAAGAAAAATAAAAACCAGCAAAGACTCATATCATACAAGACGCTCCAAGCAAAACTCATAGTATGTGACGAATAAAAATATAGCTTCGAGTAAAATACCGATGGTCGTTAGAAGAAAGAGGGGATTCCACTCGGGGGCATCCCCAAGCTTAGTTGCTTGCTTCTCTTTGGATAATAACTTGGGGTGCCATGGGCATCCCCAAGCTTAGGCTTTTCTTACTCCTTGTTCCTTCATCCATCGTAAGATAACCCAAAACTTGAAAACTTCAATCACACAAAACTCAACAAAACCTTCGTGAGATCCGTTAGTATAAGAAAGCAAATCACTACTATAAGTACTGTATCAAACCAATTCATATTTTATTATTGAATTATATCTACTCTATTCCAACTTTTCTATGGCAAAAACTCATCAAAGAAAACCATAGAATCATCAAAACAAGCACACAACACAAAGAAAACGGAATTTGTCAAAAACAGAACAGTCTGTAGCAATCTGGATATTTCGAATACTAGTGTAACTCCAAAAATTCTGAAAAATTAGGAAGACCTGAGAAATTTGTATATTAATCTTCTGCAAGAAGAATTAGTATTTTAGCATGCTCTGGTTAAAAATGAGAATTGTTTTCGTGAGTGCAAAAGTTTCTGTTTTTCAGCAAGATCAATCAACTATCACCCAAGAAGATCCTAAATGCTTTGCTTGGCACAAACACTAATTAAAACAAAAAAACACAAACATAACAGGAGCATAATATTGCAAACACTCAAGAACAGAAAGCAAAAAGCAAAAATAAATTTTATTCATTGGGTTACCTCCCAACAAGCGCTATCGTTTTATGCCCCTAGCTAGGCATAATATTTCAACGATACTCACACGAAAGATAATAATTGAAACGCAAAGAGAGCATCATAAAACATGTGACAAACACATTTAATTCTAACATACTTCCTATGCATAGGAATTTTATAAGAAAACAAATTATCAAGATAAGAAATTTCTAGCATATGCAAGGTAGAAGAATAAAACATTGACGATCTCAATATAACGAGACGCAATTTAGTAACATCAAAATTTCCACCACAATAATTACATGTGGGATCATAATCAAATTCAACAATATAGCTATCATATAAAATGTTCTCTTCATGATCCACATGCATAAAAGTTTTATAATCTTCCAAGATAGTGGGATTAACATCAACTAAAGTCATGACATCTCCAAGCCCACTTTTAATATTATCGCAAGCATATTCATCATGAAGTTTAAATAATTTTTCAAGATCATAAGAATCATTATCACCCCAATCATGATCATTGCAATCGGTAGTTGACATAACAAAACAAGCATCCCCAAGCTTGGGGTTTTGCATATCACTAACACATTTGATATTAATAGAATTTGTAATAATATCATTGCAATCATGCTTTTCATTCAAGGAGCTATCATGAACCACTTAATAAATTCCTTCATTTAACACTTCATCAAAATTTTCAGATTCATGAATCTCAAGCAAAACTTCATAAAGATAATATAGTGAATTTAATTCACTATCAGTTGGTTCATCATAATTGGATCTTTTGAAAAGATTAGCAAGTGGATGTGGATCCATATCAATAGATTTTTAGCAAGCAAAGATGCAAGCAAATAGAAGGCACATGGTAACACAAGTAGAGATAGAAAACAAGAGATCTGACGAGAAAAGGCGAACGAAAAAGAGGGCGAATAAAATGGCAAATTTTTGTGAAGGGGGAGAGGAAAACGAGAGGCAAATGGCAAATAATGTAATTGCGAGGAGATGAGATTTGTGATTAGGAACCTGGTACATGTTGAAGGTCCTCCCTGGCAACGGCGCTATAAATTCCTTTTGATGTCTGCTAAGGCTACGTCGGTATTTCCCCAAAGAGGAAGGGATGATGCAGCACAGCAGCGGTAGCTATTTCCCTCAGTGATGAAACCAAGGTTATCGAACCAGTAGGAGAACCAAGCTACACAACTTAAACAACACCCGCACACAAATAACAAATCTCGCAACCTGACGTGTAAAAGGGGTTGTAAATTCCTTTCGAGTAACGGCGCCAGAAATTAACAAACGGACGCGAGAGAGTTGTAAATATTGATAGATCGAATGCCAAATAAAATAAACTGCAGCAAGTTTTTTTTTTTTGGTTTAATAGATCTGAAAATAAAAGGAAAATAAAATAGATCACAAAGGCAAATAATATATGAAAGAGACCCGGGGCCGTAGGTTTCACTAGTGGCTTCTCTCGAGAAAATACCAAACGATGGGTGAACAAATTACTGTTGGGCAATTGATAGAACTTCAAATAATCATGATGATATCCAGGCAATGATCATTATATTGGCATCACGTCCAAGATTAGTAGACCGACTCCTGCCTGCATCTACTACTATTACTCCACACATCGACCGCTATCCAACATGCATCTAGTGTATTAAGTTCATGGAGAAACAGAGTAATGCAATAAGAATGATGACATGATGTAGACAAGATCTATTTATGTAGAAATAGACCCCATCGTTTTATCCTTAGTACCAACGATACATACGTGTTGGTTCCCCTTCTGTCACTAGGATCAAGCACCGTAAGATCAAACCCACTACAAAGAACCTCTTCCCATTGCAAGATAAATAGATCAAGTTGGCCAAACAAACCAAAATATCAGAGAACAAATACGAGGCTATAAGCAATCATGCATATAAGAGATCAAAGAAGACTCAAATAACTTTCATGGATAAAAATATATAACTGATCATAAACTCAAAGTTCATCAGATCCCAACAAACACACCGCAAAAAGAGTTACATCATATGGATCTCCAAGAGACCATTGTATTGAGAATCATACTAGAGAGAGGAAGCCATCTAGCTACTAACTACGGACCCGAAGGTAAGAACTACTCACGCATCATCGGAGATGCACCAATGAAAGTGGTGAACCCCTCCGTGATGGTGTCTAGATTGGATCTGGACTCTGCGGCGGCTGGAATTGAAATTCGTCGACTCCCCTAGGGTTTCTTGAATATTGGGGGTATTTATAGAGCAAAGAGTCAGTTCAGGGGGCACCCGAGGTGGGCCCAACCTACCTGGGGGCGCCTGGGCCCGCAAGCGCGCCCTGGTGGGTTGTGCTCCCTTCGGAGTACCCCCAGGTGCTTCTCCGGCCCACTCGATGTCTTATGGTCCAGAAAAAAATCTCCAAAAAGTTTCGCTGCGTTTGGACTCTGTTTGGTATTGATTTCCTGCGATGTAAAAAACATGCAGAAAACAACAACTGGCACTTGGAACTATGTCAATAGGTTAGTACCAAAAAATGATATAAAATGACTATAAAATGATTATAAAACATCCAAGAATGATAATATAACAGCATGGAACAATAAAAAATTGTAGATACGTTGGAGACGTATCAATAAACCACATCTTCATAGATGCAAAATTTAGTTTGTTAATGACGACGTGGCACACATGCTTATCTGGTTCCTTGCAATGTGTCACAGTCGATCTGACAAGTGCTGATGGTGCAAGCACATTATCAGAAAATAAAGCACGGTGGTAGAGTAGGAGTGAGGATCAAATGCCAGGACTTGCCATATATTTTAAAAAAATACTACAACACAACAGTGAACAGTACACACAAGGGAATACTGCAGAGCAAGGATACTAGCATGCAAATCAATTTAGTAGTCTTCAGCACGGTTACCTTGATGAGGTCATAATATTGTCGCATGGGGGAGTTGGGGAACGTAGCATGGAATTTCCAAAATTTTCCTACACTCACGCAAGACCTATCTAGGATATGCATAGCAACGAGAGGGGGAGAGTGTGTCCACATACCCTCGTAGACTGAAAGCAGAAGCGTTTGACAACGCAGTTGATGTAGTCGAACTTCTTATCGTTCTGACCGATCAAGGACCAAATGTACACACACGTTCAGCTCGATGACGTCCCTCAAACTCTTGATCTAGAAAAGTGTCGAGGGAGAGTTTCGTCAGCACGACGGCATGGTGAAGGTGATGGTGAAGTGATCCATGCAGGGCTTCACCTAATCACTACGACAATATGACCGGAGGCGTAAACTATGGAGGGGGGGGGGTGCCGCACACGGCTAACAGATGTTTGTGTGTCCTCTAGGCGCCCCCTCCCCAAATATATATAGGTTGGAGGGGGGAAGAGGCAGCCAGGGGGGCGCCCAAGTAGGCCAAATCCTACTTGGGGTGCCACCCCAATTCGCCCCCCTTCCTTGTTTTGGACCTAGGAGAAGGAAGGAGGAGGTGGAACCCCCCTTTCCTTTCTCCCTTGAGAAGGGGAAGGAAATAGGGGCTAGCCCTCCTCCCTTGCCTTCCCTAGGGCTGGCCGCCCTGGTGGAGGGGCGCACCGGCCCCCTGTGCACTGGTCTGTCCCTCCCTAGGCCCATTAAGCCCATATAGTTTGCCGGGGATTGCCCGGAACCCCTTCCGGTGACCCGATACGTACCCGGTACCCCCGGAACACTTTCGGTGTCCAAATATTGTTGTCCTATATATGAATCTTTACCTCTCGACCATTTCGAGACTCCTCGTCATGTTCGTGATCTCACCCAGTACTCCGAATAACATTCGGTCACCAAATCACATAACTCATATAATACAAAATCGTCATCGAACGTTAAGCGTGCGGACCCTACGGGTTCGAGAGCTATGTAGACATGACCGAGACACCTCTCCGGTCAATAACCAACAGCGAAACCTGGATGCACATATTGGTTCCCACATATTCTACGAATATCTTTATCGGTCGCACCGCAATGACAACCTAAGTAATTCCCTTTGTCATCGGTATGTTACTTGCCCGAGATTCAATCGTCGGTATCTTCATACCTAGTTCAATCTCGTTAACGACAAGTATCTTTACTCGTTCCGTGATGCATCATACCGCAACTAAATCATTAGTCACATTGCTTGCAAGGCTTATCATGATGTGCATTACCGAGAGGGCTCAGAGATACCTCTCCGATACTCGGAGTGACAAATCCTAATCTCGATCTATGTCAACCCAACAAACACCTTCGGAGATACCTGTAGAGCATCTTTATAATCACCCAGTTACGTTGNTCTCATCCGGGACTCCGAATAACATTCGGTCACCAAATCACATAACTCATATAATACAAAATCGTCATCGAACGTTAAGCGTGCGGACCCTACGGGTTCGAGAGCTATGTAGACATGACCGAGACACCTCTCCGGTCAATAACCAACAGCGAAACCTGGATGCACATATTGGTTCCCACATATTCTACGAATATCTTTATCGGTCGCACCGCAATGACAACCTAAGTAATTCCCTTTGTCATCGGTATGTTACTTGCCCGAGATTCAATCGTCGGTATCTTCATACCTAGTTCAATCTCGTTAACGACAAGTATCTTTACTCGTTCCGTGATGCATCATACCGCAACTAAATCATTAGTCACATTGCTTGCAAGGCTTATCATGATGTGCATTACCGAGAGGGCTCAGAGATACCTCTCCGATACTCGGAGTGACAAATCCTAATCTCGATCTATGTCAACCCAACAAACACCTTCGGAGATACCTGTAGAGCATCTTTATAATCACCCAGTTACGTTGTGACGTTTTATAGCACACAAGATATTCCATTGGTATTCGGGAGTTGCATAATCTCATAGTGAAAGGAATATGTATATGACATGAATAAAGCAATAGTAATAAAACTTAACGATCTTTATGCTAAGCTAACGAATGGGTCTTGTCCATCACATCATTCTCCTAATGATGTGATCCCATTCATCTGACAACTCATGTCCATGGTTAGGAAACTTAACCATCTTTGATTAATGAGCTAGTCTAGTAGAAGCTTACTAGGGACACTATGTTTTGTCTATGTATCCACAAATGTATCAAGTTTCCGGTTAATACAATTCTAGCATGAATAATAAACATTTATCATGATATAAAGAAGTATAGATAACAACTTTATTATTGCCTCTAGGGCACATTTCCTTGAGTCTCCCACTTGCGCTAGAGTCAATAATCTAGATTACATTGTAATGATTCTAACACCCATGGAGTCTTGGTGCTGATCATGTTTTGCTAGTGGAAGAGGCTTAGTCAACGGATCTGCCACATTCAGATCCATATGTATTATGCAAATCTCTATGTCTCCCTCCTTGACTTGATCATGGATGGAGTTGAAGCGTCTCTTGATGTGTTTGGTTCTTTTTGAAATCTGGATTCCTTCACCAAGGCAATTGCTCTAGTATTATCACAAAATATTTTCATTGGACCCGATGCACTAGGTATTACACCTAGATCGGATATAAACTCCTTCATCCAGACTCCTTCATTTGCTGCTTCCGAAGCAGCTATGTACTCCGCTTCACACATATATCCCACCATGATGCTTTGCTTGGAACTGCACCAACTGGTAGCTCCACCATTCAATATAAATACGTATCCGATTTGTGATTTAGAGTCATCCGGATCAGTGTCAAAGCTAGCATCGACGTAACCATTTACGACGAGCTCTTTGTCACCTCCATAAACGAGAGACATATCCTTAGTCCTTTTGAGGTACTTCAGGATGTTCTTGACCGCTGTCCAGTGATCCACTCCTGGATTACTTTGGTACCTCCCTGCTAAACTTATAGCAAGGCACACATAAGTATGGTACACAACATAACATACATGATAGAACCTATGGCTGAGGCATAGGGAATGACTTTGATTTTCTCTCTATCTTCTGCAGTGGTAGGGCATTGAGTCTGACTCAACTTCACACCTTGTAACATGATGTCTGCTAGGACTATGTCAGTATTTCCCCAAAGAGGAAGTGATGATGCAGCACAACGACGGTACATATTTCCCTCAGTGATGAAATCAAGGTTATCGAACCAGTAGGGGAACCAAGCAACACAACGTAAACTGCCCCTGCACATAAATAAAAACCACTCACAAACGGACGTGTAAATGGGTTGTCAATCCCTTTCGGGTAACGGCGCCAGAAATTGGTGCGCGGACGGGAAAAAGTTGTAATAGAATAAATAGATTGCAAATAAAATAAAACACAACAAGGAATTTTTGTATTTTTGGTTTAATAGATCTGAAAATAAATGCTAAATAAAAGTAGATCGCAAAGGCAAATAATATGAGAAAGAGACCCGGGGGCCATAGCTTTCACTATTGGCTTCTCTCGAGAAAAATAGCAAACGGTGGGTGAACAAATTACTGTTGGGCAATTGATAGAACTTAAAATAATCATGACGATATCCAGACAATGATCATTATATAGGCATCACGTCCGAGAATAGTAGACGGACTCCTGCCTGCATCTACTACTATTACTCCACACATCGACCGCTATCCAGCATGCATCTTGTGTATTAAGTTCATGGAGAAACGAAGTAATGCAATAAGAACGATGACATGATGTAGACAAGATCTATCTATGTAGAGATAGACCCCGTCGTTTTATCCTTAGTAGCAACGATACATACGTGTCGATTCCCCTTCTTTCACTGGGATCAAGCACCGTAAGATCGAACCCACTACAAAGCACCTCTTCTCATTGCAAGATAAATAGATCAAGTTGGCCAAACAAAACCCAAATATCGGAGAACAAATACGAGGCTATGAGAAATCATGCATAAAAGAGATCAAAGAAACTAAAATACATTCATGGATATAAAAAGATATAACTGATCATAAACTCAAAGCTCATCAGATCCCAATAGACACACTGCAAAAATAGTTACATTATATGGATCTCCAAGAGACCATTGTATTGAGAATTCAGCGAGAGAGAGAGGAAGCCATCTAGCTACTAACTACGGACCCGAAGGTCTACAAATTACTACTCACGCATCAGAGGCACCAATGGAGGTGGTGAACCCCATCCGTGATGGTGTCTAGATTGGATCTGGTGGTTCTAGACTCTGCGGTGGCTGGAATTGATTTTCGTCGACTCCCCTAGGGTTTTGGGAATATTGGGGTATTTATAGAGCGAATAGGTGGTCCGGGGGGCACCTGAGGTGGGCACAACCCACCAGGGCGTGCCTGGGCCTCCTGGCACGCCCTGATGGGTTGTGCTCTCCTCGGAGCACCCCGCGGGCGCAACTTTGGCCCATTAGCTGTCTTCTAGTCCAAAAAATATCTCCGTGAAGTTCCGTTGCATTTGGACTCAGTCTGATATTGATTTCCTGCGATGTAAAAACATGCAGAACACAACAACTTGCACTTGGCACTATGTCAATAGGTTAGTACCAAAAAAATGATATAAAATGAATATAAGACATCCAAGATTGATAATATAACAGCATGAAACAATCAAAAGTTATAGATACGTTGGAGACGTATCAGCATCCCCAAGCTTAACTCCTACTCGCCCTAGAGTAGGTAAGTGATAAAAACAGAATTTTTGATGTGGAATGCTTCCTAACATGCCATATCATATTCTTTTCTTTATAGCTGTAACATCCCAAATTTTCATTTTGGAATGTTATAAATTAGGTCATCATGCATATCATATATTTCTCGCATTTTTCCGATCCTAGAAAATTTCACGCAACTCAAGGACCTTCGGAGAGAGTTGGAGATTTCATTATTTTCATATTCGGGATTTCTCAAACTATGAAAATATAGGATCATTGGATTTATTTAATTATCTTCATAAAGTTTTTCCGATACAAAAATTTAAGAGAGGGAATAATATGACTTTCCCAACATTTAGGAAAAATGAAGATTTTATAAATAAATCAAATTTTGGTTTTGAGGATTTATTTGCTTTAGGCAAAAAAAATGAGCATTTTAAAAATATGCATATTT
>LR880969.1:809097907-809109708 GCA_904067115.1 Aegilops sharonensis | reverse complement strand
AGTATATAGTGATACTAGTAGATGTTAATTAGGTTAGGGCAATAGTGGTACTAGTAGATGTTAATTAGATGTTTTTCAGTTAGGGCACTAGAGTTTTGCTAGGTTAATTAGGTTAGTAGTGCTGCTAGTAGTAGTGGTACAGTAGGTTAATTAGGTGATGTTAAATGAATAACCTAAATGAATGAAATTAGTAGTTAACTGAATTTTTTTCCTTTCATCATTATAGAGCACTAAAGTTAACTGAATTTTGTTCTATTAGTAGTTAAATGAATTTTCTTCTACACTTTGTTTTTGAATTAGCTTGTGAAATTTGGACATGTGGTTGCTCGTGTATATTTGGACATGTGTTGCGGTGTCGAAGAGGGATATTTGAACACTGTTTCCAGGGAATGATGCTGAGTGGCCTATATTTTGCCGGAATGTTGATTCATTTCTGTTCCGGCAAATTTCAGGTTCTTGATTTGTCCACTTTTTAGCAAAGTTCATGCCGAAATTTTCCGTGAATTTCGGCATGACTTGTGCTACAAACTAGGACATATCGAGTGCCCGGGATTTGCCGCACCAGGAAGGAGTCAACATTCCTGCAAAAGAATAGGCCTTTTTATGTCATTATTCATTTTATTAGGTCTAGAATTAATTGACTAGATTTAATCATAGGAAACATGGCTAGCAACGATGAAGGACAGGGTTCTGGTGATTGTGACGACGTGTACCGGGCGGCTGACGAATTTTTTAGCCTTACCGACGATCAACCGATGTTGTTGCTGGGCCCACCGGTGGCATCGGGGACTGAGACCGACACACAGACCGGTGATGAGACTGAGACCGGCGCTGAGACTCAGACCGACATCGAGACCGGCGCTGAGACTGAGACCGGTGCTGCCTCGGGGAGCTCTTCTCACGTATATCATTGTTTAGATGGATGACGATGTATTTGCAAGTAATCGAGACTTGTATCGCTATTTTCGAGATGATGATGAGAGACCACTTTGTGTTGGATGATGATTTCATGATGACATGATTTGATGAGACTAATTGTATGTATACGCTATGATTACATTTATATGTGTATGATATGCTAAAGATCATTGTATAAAGCCTATGCAAATACAAAACAAATACAAAAACAAATATGCAGGAAAAAAACTAATAAAACTAGTAGTAGCGAGGGGGGGGGGGGAATTTGGCAGTAGCGCCGCACTACTAGTAGCGCTTCCCAGTAAACTGCGCTGCAGATAATATCAGCAGTGCCCTTTTCTAAAGAGCGCTACAACTATTCATGTATAGCAGTAGCGTGGGACAACAGGCGCTACTGCTATATGTTAGCTGTAGCGCCTTATTAGTAGCGCCGGTCCCCGCGCTACTGAGAGGCCCAAAACCCGCGCTGCTGCTAGGCTTTTCCCTAGTAGTGTTTTCATGGCTAGCCGTATCCACGGTTGCCCTCCATACCAACACTTTCCAAGGAATTTATTATTTGACAACATAAAGTAAATTCATTTTTCATATCGGGACTAGGCATCCCTAAAACCTTTGCCTTACTCTCGTGCAATGACAAGTGAATAAACACTCATCGTGAGAATAACACATATAGCATGGAAAATATTAGCCACCCCTCACCGCTCCGCGAGCGGAACGAACACACAAACGAGAAGTTTATCTTGAAAATTGGAGAAGGCACATACAAATTTGCTTAGAACGGCAAAATACCTCATATAGGTAGATATAGTGGATTGATGTGGCAAAACTGGTTTAAAGGATTTTGGATGCACAAGTAGACATCATACTTAGTGCGAAATGAAGGCTAGCAAAAGATTGAGAAGTGACCAACCAAGAAACGAATAATCTCATAAGAAAGCATTAAGCATAATTAAAACTGAATAATGCACCACAAGTAGGATATAATTTCATTGCATGACTATTGACTCTCGTTCTTGCATAGGGAATCACAAACCTTAACACCAACATTCTTACTAAAGCATAATTACTCATCAACATAGCTCACATATCACATCATCATATCTCAAAACTATTACAAGGAATCAAGTTTATTCTGTCCAATGATCTTCATGAAAGTTTTTATTGTATCCTTCTTGGATATCTATCACCTTGGGAGTAATTTTCATATGTTGCTTTTCATAAGCTCAAACAAATATAAGTGAAGATCATGAGCATAATTTTTTCTTTATCTTAAAATAATTTAAGTGAAGCAAGAGAGAATATCTTGAAAAATTTACTAACTCTCAAATAAATCTAAGTGAAGCAAGAGAGCCTTTCTTTAAAAATAGTAAAGCACACCGTGGTAAAAAAGATATAAATGAAGCACTAGAGCAAGTCCATAGCTCATAAAAGATTTAAATGAAGCATAGAGAGCAATTCTAACAAGTCATGACATAATTTTGGCTCTCTCAAATAGGTGTGACCAGTAAGGAATCAAGACTTATAACACAAAATAAAACAAGCAAACACTCTTATCATACAAGACGCTCCAAGCAAAACACAGAGTATGTGACGAATAAAAATATAGCTTCGAGTAAAATATCGATGGTCGTTAGAAGAAAGAGGGGATGCCTGATGTCTACTACACAACCTTCTTCTTGTAGACGTTGTTGGGCCTCCAAGTGCAGAGGTTTGTAGGACAGTAGAAAATTTCCCTCAAGTGGATGACCTAAGGTTTATCAATCCGTGGGAGGCGTAGGATGAAGATGGTCTCTCTCAAACAACCCTGCAACCAAATAACAAAGAGTCTCTTGTGTCCCCAACACACCCAATACAATGGAAAATTGTACAGGTGCACTAGTTCGGCGAAGATATGGTGATACAACTGCAATATGGATGGTAGATATAGGTTTTTTTGTAATCTGAAAATATAAAAACAGCAAGGTAGCAAGTGGTAAAAGTGAGCGTAAACGGTATTGCAATGCGTTGAAACAAGGCCAAGGGTTCAACTTTCACTAGTGCAAGTTCTCTCAACAATAATAACATAATTGGATCATATAACTATCCCTCAACATGCAACAAAGAGTCACTCCAAAGTCACTAATAGAGGAGAACAAATGAAGAGATTATGGTAGGGTACGAAACCACCTCAAAGTTATTCTTTCCAATCAATCCGTTGGGCTATTCCTATAAGTGTCACAAACAACCCTAGAGTTCGTACTAGAATAACACCTTCAGACACAAATCAACCAAAACCCTAATGTCACCTAGATACTCCAATGTCACCTCAAGTATCCGTGGGTATGATTATACGATATGCATCACACAATCTCAGATTCATCTATTCAACCAACACATAGAACCTCAAAGAGTGTCCCAAAGTTTCTACCAGAGAATCAAGACGAAAACATGTGCCAACCCCTATGCATAGGTTCATGGGCGGAACCCGCAAGTTGATCACCAAACATACATCAAGTGCATCACGTGATATTCCATTGTCACCACAGATACGCACGGCAAGACATACATCAAGTGTTCTCAAGTCATTAAAGACTCAATCCGATAAGATTACTTCAAAGGGAAAACTCAATCCATTACAAGAGAGAAGAGGGGGGAGAAGCAACATAAGATCCAACTATAATAGCAAAGCTCGCGATACATCAAGATTGTGCCAAATCAAGAACACGAGAGAGAGAGAGAGAGAGAGAGAGAGAGATCAAACACATAGCTACTGGTACATACCCTCAGCCCCGAGGGTGAACTACTCCCTCCTCCTCATGGAGAGCGCCGGGATGATGAAGATGGCCACCGGTGAGGGTTCCCCCCTCCGGCAGGGTGCCGGAACGGGCTCCCAAGAGGTTTTTGGTGGCTACAGAGGCTTGCGGCGGCGGCACTCCCGATCTATTCTGTTCCCTGATCGTTTTAGGGTATATGGATATATATAGGCGGAAGAAATACGTCAAGGGAGCCACGAGGGGCCCACGAGGGTGGAGGGCGCGCTCTAGGGGGGGTGGGCGCGCCCCCCTGCCTCGTGCCTCCCTTGTTTTTTTCTTGACGTAGACTTCAAGTCTCCCAGGTTGCTTTCCTTCCAAAAATAACTTCTCCAGTTGGTTTCATTCCGTTTCGACTCCGTTTGATATTCCTTTTCTTCGAAACACTAAAACAAGGGAAAAAACAGGAACTGGCACTGGGCTCTGGGTCAATAGGTTAGTCCCAAAAATAATATGAAAGTGTAAAATAAAGCCCATAAACATCCAACATGGATAATATAATAGCATGGAACAATAAAAAATTATAGATACGTTGGAGACGTATCAGCATCCCCAAGCTTAATTCCTGCTCGTCCTCGAGTAGGTAAATGATAAAAATAGAATTTTTGATGTGGAATGCTACTTGGCATAATTTCAATGTAATTCTTCTTAATTGTGGTATGAATATTCAGATCCGAAAGATTCAAGATAAAAGTCCATATTAACATAAAAGTAATAATACTTCAAGCATACTAACTAAGCAATCATGTCTTCTCAAAATAACATGGCCAAAGCAAGCTATCCCTACAAAATCATATAGTCTGGCTATGCTCTATCTTCACCACACAAAGTATTTAAATCATGCACAACCCCGATGACAGGCCAAGCAATTGTTTCATACTTTTGACATTCTCAAACTTTTCAATCTTCACGCAATACATGAGTGTGAGCCATGGACATAGCACTATATGTGGAATAGAATGGTGGTTGTGGAGAAGACAAAAGGAGAAGATAGTCTCACATCAACTAGGCGTATCAACGGACTATGGAGATGTCCATTAGTAGATATCAATGTGAGTGAGTAGGGATTGCCATGCAACGGATGCACTAGAGCTATAAGTATATGAAAGCTCAACAAAAGAAACTAAGTGGGTGTGCATCCAACTCGCTTTCTCACGAAGACCTAGGGCATTTTGAGGAAGCCCATCATCGGAATATACAAGACAAGTTCTATAATGAAGAATTCCCACTAGTATATGAAAGTGATATCATAGGAGAATCTCTATCATGAAGATCATGGTGCTACTTTGAAGCACAAGTGTGGTAAGAGGATAGTAGCATTGTCCCTTCTCTCTTTTTCTCTCATATTTTTATTGGGCCTTTTCTCTTTTTTTATGGCCTCTTTTTTTCTTTTTTTTCGTCCGGAGTCTCATCCCGACTTGTGGGGGAATCATAGTCTCCATCATCCTTTCCTCACTGGGAAAATGCTCTAAATGATGATCATCACACTTTTGTTTACTTACAACTCAAGAATTACAACTCGATACTTAGAACAAATATGACTCTATGTGAATGCCTCCGGCGGTCTACCGGGATATGCAATGAATCAAGAGTGACATGTATGAAAGAATTATGAAAGGTGGCTTTGCCACAAATACAATGTCAACTACATGATCATGTGAAGCAATATGACAATGATGGAGCGTGTCATAATAAACGGAACGGTGGAAACTTGCATGGCAATATATCTCGGAATGGCTATGGAAATGTCATGATAGGTAGGTATGGTGTCTGTTTTGAGGAAGGTTTATGGTGGGTGTATGATACCGGCGAAAAGTGCGCGGTATTAGAGAGGCTAGCAATGGTGGAAGGAAGAAGAGTGCGTATAATCCATGGACTCAACATTAGTCATAAAGAACTCATATACTTATTGCAAAAATCTACAAGTTATCAAAGAAAAGTATTACGCGCATGCTCCTAGGGGGATAGATTGGTATGAAAAGACCATCGCTCATCCCCGACCGCCACTCATAAGGAAGACAATCAATAAATAAATCATGCTCCGACTTCATCACATAACGGTTCACCATGCGTGCATGCTACGGGAATCACAAACTTTAACACAAGTATTTCTCAAATTCACAACTACTCAACTAGCATGACTCTAATATCACCATCTTCATACCTCAAAACAATTATCAAGCATCAAACTTTTCTTAGTATTCAACACACTCATAAGAATTCTTACAAATCTTGTATGCTTAGCATACTAGGATTATTTAAGCAAATTACCATGCTATTTAAGACTCTCCAAATAATCTAAGTGAAGCATGAGAGATCAATAGTTTCTATAAAACAAATCCACCACCGTGCTCTAAAAGATATAAGTGAAGCACTAGAGCAAACAACAAACTACTCCGAAAGATATAAGTGAAGATCAATGAGTAGTCGAATAATTATGCAACTATGTGAAGACTCTCTAACATTTAAGAATTTTAGATCTTGGTACTTTATTCAAACAGCAAGCACAACTAAAGAAAATAAAATGACGCTCCAAGCAAAACATATATCATGTGGTGAATAAAAATATAGCTCCAAGTAAAGTTACCGATGTACGTAGCCGAAAGAGGGGATGCCTTCCGGGGCATCCCCAAGCTTAGGCTCTTGGTTATCCTTGAATATTACCTTGGGGTGCCTTGGGCATCCGCAAGCTTAGGCTCTTGCCACTCCTTATGCCATAGTCCATTGAATCTTTACCCAAAACTTGAAAACTTCACAACACAAAACTTAACAGAAATCTCATGAGCTCCGTTAGCGAAAGAAAACAAAACACCACTTCAAGGTACTGTAATGAACTCATTCTTTATTTATACTAGTAGAACGCCCGTGCGTTGCTACGGGCTATAATGCATATACTTTAGGAAGCATCTCTGGTCTGAAATCATAAAAGCCCACTGTGGTCTTGTGAATGTCTTCTCCAATAGACCCTACAACGTACATAGTTGCCACCTGTTGAAATCAATGGACATTATCTTCCTCAATTATGTGTCAACCCTGCTTATGACGAACCTAAAAAGATGGAGTTAATGAACGAAAGCATCATGCAGTTGAAGCTTGATGATCACAAAATGCATGAGTACTTTGTACAAGAGGTTAGGTAACTACAGATTAAAACATATCAAGCTTGACCTATGCTTTTTCACTAATAATCCCCATCCTCCATAACCTATACTGACATGGCATGATTGGACAATAACATACTTATTTTCTAAATTACATAACTGAAAAGAAATCATGAACTATAGGCAAAAGAATGACGGACCAACTATTACAGATTAGGCACAACATGTGATCTTCATTGACATGCATGCTAGTACTAATCAAAAATTGTGTGTGCCTTAGGACCTACTATAGGAACGCTTATGTGCGCGCTGGCACATGACCGACATCTTACATAGAATTCTTCTATTGAGTTTTTCATTTTGCGTTTCCATTTTGTTTTTTCCCCTGTGCAATTGGTGTGCTCTCGCCCTTCCTCTATGCGACTCTCCTATGTACTTTCTATGATGCATTTCTATGAACGCAACTCTCCTACGCAACTCTCACATGGCAATATACCTATTGCACAAAACATGTCTTGTCTAGACAAGAATGAATGCACTTTATCGTGAATGTTTTTATTTTATTGCTGACATGTCATGCCCATGTTTTTTTCATCGATTCTGATTTTTTATCGGTAGGAACCAAGAAAACCGGTTTCCGGAAATACTCGGAATTTTTAGATGAATTTTGAATTCAGAATTTTTGTGTATCAATATAATATGTTTAAGCCTCTTTTTAACATAGTGATTGGCCTGCCGAAGTGGCCAGCCAAGTGTTATCTTGTGTTCATATGGGCATACGAACTGTATTTGACATATGTCAGCCGTATAAATTCAAATTTTTCGGTGATACTTGATTTTTTCGCTGGGTAATGGAAGGGCCGGTTTTTGATCGGTTTCCAAAAATCTCGGCCAAGAAAAAAAACCCTGGTCATGCCACCATTATCTGGACAAGTTCTTGCAAGAACATGATGGCTGATAAAAAATGATGCAGCACAGCCTGAAAACAGCATATAGTATTGGCATTCTGTATCATTTGATGACATCATATTATAGTTGGGTTAAATTTTATCCACAAATTTGAAAGATCAGAGCAAAGAAAAACAAGCATTTCATGTCCCATTAGCTCCTTGGAACTTGGCTCCTCCGAAATCACACATATTCCTTGCAAAGATTTCTTTATTAAAGTTATGTTCAAGGTAGGCCGATGTTATTTTATCGTCAAAGCTGGACTGAAAGCTAAACCAGATTTCCCCAGGAAGCTTGTATTACACCAAATCATTTTGCCGACTGAAAATCTGAATCAAAAAACACAATTCACGGGTTAGGCTGCTCCTTCAGGAAAAGTTATGAATTAAAATGAGAATGAATGTCTGTCTGAATGAACGACTTATATAACCATTCATCAATGAAACACGATATGAATCTGGCAGGTCTGTCCACAAAGTACAGAGCAATGTAGACATGAATGAAATATCAAGGAAAGATGAACAACTGAATATAAAGTGTGTGTTCGCATTACATTGTTCCACTCTCGTAAGCTACTGTTGTTATCCTTCAAGATGTACTGCACCAATGTGCCATGATGCTTGCCTATCCTGATGCATTAGCTCTGCCGCTCTAGGAGTATATATATGGTTGTTCATGCAACAAGAAGAGATGCAATCAGTTGTTCGCAAGCAAGAAATGTCTAATTCGTATTATAAAAACCATGCAAGAAAGGACTTCCTCAAGGACACAAATCAGTGGGAGATTTGCACAAACTAATTCGTCATCCTCTCCTAGATTTATCATCATTTAGAAAAGAGCCTTCAGCTTCAGTTATTTGCCTCCTGAACAAGCAGACATGTTCTTCATAAAATGACAAGATCTTCCGAAAATGCACCTGTAGGAGAGCATAAGATTCACATCCAAGAGAATGAAGGAATGAACAAACAAGAAAAACACATGGACATGTTCAACTACTCTGTACAGGGTGATCTAACATACATCGATAGAATGTTTCAACAGCGCCATAATCAGACACGTTTCCTTTGAACTAGCTGAGGAACGTGCTATGATGAAATTTGAGTACGAAACAACGGTAAGAACAATAGACACCAAGATACATGATACTACATCACTTGTGGCCGTTTTCCATGCGTACCTTGCTGCGTGCTCCACCGTCGCATGCTGCCCCTCCTGCCCTTGTCACCCTTGTGTCTTGTGCGTGGCACATCTGCGCCCTTAGTTTGTAGTGTGCACAGGCTGACCCATCGTTGTGATGCCGGTCGAAGAGGACAACGGTGAGGGACTCTTTGTGCCACAGTGAGTACCCAGGGACATCAACTGGGCATACGATGGACTCCTCGCCCCTTCTCAAGGTGACGGTGGCCCTGCAGCGTCCCGGTATGCCGGCCCGGATAGGGAGATGTCCCAGGCTGGCGCTGGCGCTAGAGCTGCAAAGTGGGCGGTGGTACAACAAGCAGGCGGACGCGAGCGTCAAGAAAACGAAGAGCCTTCTGCGCTGAGATTGATCCCTTGTTGGAGGGGCATGTAGGCAGTGCGATCGATGGAATCCCAGATTCCAAGTTAGTCCATATATGGAATGAAGTGATTTGGAAGATTGACTCTCTTCTTTTTTTGCGATGTGGAAGATTGATCGCTTGTTGATGGATGGGCATGGAAAGGAAGTGCGATTGATGAAAAAATCCCAGATTCTCAGTTAGTCCATATATGGAACGATGTGATTTGGGATATGCTTGAAGAAGTCCTGAAAAGAGAGAAAAAAACCAATGGGAGCAGACATTACCACCCTTATGTATACGAACGTCCCCCCACCCTTCCATTTGAATTTATTCTGTTACCAAATCTGTTGGTAGGTTTGAGATTAACTGCCGATCGTGATCTGATTTATCCGTTTGTGACTTTTATTACATTTCCAAAGATTGATAACCGGCTTAAACCTGTGGGAGGGGAGATTTGTGGATAGATAAAAACCAGTGGTGCGTGGGTGGTGGGAGGTGGGAGGAATAAAACCGGACAAAAATAAAACCGAAGTACCAGGCTACCAACTGCTCCATTAGGAGTAGAGATTGGCGTTAAACCTACTGTATTCCAACTTCTATATGGTTTATAAACTATTTTACTAGCCATAGATTCATCAAAATAAGCAAACAACACACGAAAAACAGAATCTGTCAAAAACAGAACAGACTGTAGTAATCTGTTACTAACACAAACTTCTAGAACTCCAAAAATTCTAGAATAAACTGGTGGACCTGAGGAACTTGTCTAGTAATCATCTTAAAAAATAATCAACTAAATAGCATCCTCCAGTAAAAAGTTTTAGCTAATCTCGTGAGCGCTAAAGTTTCTGTTTTTTACAGCATGATCATAAAGACTTCACCCAAGTCTTCCCAAAGGTTCTACTTGGCACAAACACTAATTAAAACAGAAGCTAGATGTATTATTTATTCCTAAACAGAACCAAAAAGCAAGAAACTAAAATAAAATTGGGTTGCCTCCCAACAAGCGTTAACGTTTAACGCCCCTAGCTAGGCATGGTGATTTCAATGATGCTCATATAAAAGAAAAGAATTGAAACATAAAGAGAGCATCATGAAGAATATGACTAGAAAATTTAAGTCTAACCCACTTCCTATGCATAGGGATTTTGTGAGCAAACATCTTATGGGAACAATAATCAACTAGCATAGGAAGGCAAAACAAGCATAACTTTAAAACTTTAAGCACATAGAGAGGAAACTTGATATTATTGCAATTCCTACAAGCATATATTCCTCCCTCATAATAATTTTCATTAGCATCATGAATGAATTCAACAATATAACCATCGCATAAAGCATTCTTTTCATGATCTATAAGCATATAATTTTTATTACTCTCCACATAAACAAATTTATTCTCATGAATAGTAGTAGGAGCAAACTCAACAAAATAACTATCATATGATTGAAAATTAAGATCAAGATGATAAGTTTCATGGTTATCATTATTCTTTAAATCATAGGTGTCATCACAATAATCATCATAGATAGGAGGCATGCTTTCATCATAGTAAATTTGCTCATCAAAGCTTGGGGACAAAAAATATCACCTTCATCAAACATAGCTTCCCCAAGCTTGTGGCTTTGGATATCATTAGCATCATGGATATTCAAGGAATTCATACTAACAACATTGCAATCATGTTCATCATACAAAGATCTAGTGCCAAACATTTTATAGACTTCTTTTTCTAGCACTTGAGCACAATTTTCCTTTCCATCATTTTCACGGAAGATATTAAAAAGATGAAGCGTATGAGACAAACTCAATTCCATTTTTTTGTAGTTTTCTTTTATAGACAAAACTAGTGATAAATAAAGAAACAAAAGATTCGATGCAACATCTAAAGATATACCTTCAAGCACTCACCTCCCCGGCAACGGTGCCAGAAACTGCTTGATGTCTACCACGTAACCTTCTTCTTGTAGACGTTGTTGGGCCTCCAAGTGCAGAGGTTTGTAGGAGTAGCAAATTTCTCTCAAGTGGATGACCTAAGGTTTATCAATCCGTGGGAGGCATAGGATGAAAATTGTCTCTCTCAAACAACCCTGCAACCAAATAACAAAGAGTCTCTTGTGTCCCCAACACAACCAATACAATGGTAAATTGTATAGGTGCACTAGTTCGGTGAAGAGATGGTGATACAAGTGCAATATGGATGGTATGAAGGAAATATGCCCTAGAGGCAATAATAAAGTTATTATTTATTTCCTCATATCATGATAAATGTTTATTATTCATGCTAGAATTGTATTAAGCGGAAACATGATACATGTGTGAATACATAGACAAACATATAGTCACTAGTATGCCTTTACTTGACTAGCTCATTAATCAAAGATGGTTATGTTTCCTAACCATAGACATGTGTTGTTATTTGATTAATGGGATCACATCATTAGGAGAATGATGTGATTGACATGACCCATTCCGTTAGCCTAGCACTTGATCGTTTAGTATATTG
>LR880969.1:809053657-809064138 GCA_904067115.1 Aegilops sharonensis | reverse complement strand
TAGAGCATCTTTATAATCACCCAGTTACGTTGTGACGTTTGATAGGACACAAGGTATTCCTCCGGTATTCGGGAGTTGCATAATCTCATAGTCAAAGGAATATGTATATGACATGAAGAAAGCAATAGCAATAAAACTTAGCGATCATTATGCTAAGCTAACGGACGGGTCTTGTCCATCACATCATTTTCCTAATGATGTGATCCCGTTCATCAAATGACAACTCATGTCTATGGTTAGGAAACTTAACCATCTTTGATTAACGAGCTAGTCTAGTAGAGGCTTACTAGGGACACTGTGTTTTGTCTATGTATCCACACATGTATCAAGTTTCCGGTTAATACAATTCTAGCATGAATAATAAACATTTATCATGATATAAGGGAATATAAATAACAACTTTATTATTGCCTCTAGGGCATATTTCCTTCAGGAGGATCAATCGCTAGGTCATGAGTGATAAATACAAGTCGGGCTTGTTCTGGGAATGTGCAATGGTTTCTTACACATTTGCTATTATTATCTGACTTCCATGAGCTTCACTATGGATTCTGTAATTGTGTGGTGGAATCCTGCCTCCATATATTGTAACTGACTTTGTACTTTAATATCAAGTTTCTTGAGCTGTCTGGTCGTGTTTCACTCTAGAGCTTGACCTCCTTGTCCATATGAAGAAATTCTTGAACTCGTTGCTCCTTTCTTCTACGGTGAAATACCTGAAGAGATGGTCTTACAATAAATCAACTGGAATGGTCGAAGAACTAAAAAGTTAGGGACCTAATCAAAAAGTCTTTCAGCATAAAGATGAATATCCATCACCTTCCCGAAGTACAAATACAAATAAACGATTGACCTATCGCTTTAACTTTTTTGGTTTGTTTGGGTTTCCATAGAAACCCCACCATTTGAAAGATTGCTAGCTTCTGATCCAGTGGACAGTAGTTGTGTTGCTTTGCAGTCTCTTTCTGTCAGTGAAAAGTTAGAAACTAAAAGAGTGGACCAAATTGTCCTCAAAACTAAAATAGTTTTGTTCACCACAACAATTTCAGAAACCATCTTCCTAACCATGGGTAATGAAGGGCTCTCCCATTCTGGACATTGAACAAATTGATTGAGAATAGCTTGAAACCCTCAATATCCTGCCCAAGCAAATGGAATCCACAATCTTTATAACTGCACAACAAGTTCCAAAACTCCTGCTCTAGGAAGTGAGGTAGAACTTGCACATAACCCTTAAATCATTTTTACCGTAGATATAAAAAAGGAGAGGCGGCGGCGGTTCATACGTTGGGCGACAGTGACGTGGAAGGAGGGAAGCGAGGCTCGGCAATGTGGGTAACCCCCGCTGGCTCAACTTCGTCGAACGGAGGCACCGCCGAGAGGGAGGGTGTGCTGGGGCCCAGTGGGCGATAACGAGGGCGGGGCGCCCTGAGGGATGCCGCCCTGGGACACGGTGGGCGGCATGGGACCCGGGCGCTGTGGAGGAAGGCCGCGCTGGGGTGCGAGGAGCGGCGGCGGCCGATGGCGGGGCGCGCGTTCGAGCGAGGGCCCGACGGTTGAGCGCGGGGCATGCCAGCAAGAGTCGGGCCGGAGACGCGCGAGCGAAGGGCGCATATGTTTTTTCCGTGGGTCGTGCGTCGTGATTAGTTTTCTCTGCGACGGAGTATGGTCCATCAATATAAATTGCTAAGTGCACACAAATAACATATTAGATTAAGGCTAGCAGTCAGATTAAGCTTAGTGGGGCTATAATCATACGGTGGTAATGGGTTATGTATGTTTTGTGGGCGTGTTTAAAGAAGATAATGTTTGCTATTTTAGGTACCAGCAAAAGAGCACATGCGTTGCAGCAGGAGAAAAGTTAACACACTCTCTCTTAACCCAATAATCATGACATAATTCCCCAATAGGTCCACTTTCCTTATTTTAAAAGGGCATCATATTTGTGTTGCCGCTTATCCTTCTCACTCTCCCTAGCAGTGACCTCATTGTTCACACAATCAGAACACGTTTGAATGTGGTCAATCCTATGGTGTCTCTCTCGTGCGCACTCGCTCGGAATAAGATGAGAAATATGTTGTTTTCCCCTGCGAGGTTTTTCAGAGGTGTGCACATGTGATTATTGATGTTTTGTTTCATCTCAATTTGGTTTTCGTGAGGTGGGCAATCCGGATCGCCGCCAATACTAAAGAAAACGGACTATATATTAAGTTTGCACCCAAAATGATATTCTAAACATATTTAACAGGTAAAATAACATAGTATTCAGATTCTACATATTTTTCTAATCAAATTTTATATATAACATGTTACAATCGGAGTTATGGTTTAAAAGATATGGATTATTAAAAAAGCATTTGTTATACATGAACTATGGATGGATTGGACCAAAAACCAGCGATTCTTCTGTGGCTTAAATGTGTATTTTGGGTTAATTATCTAAAATGTCAGGGGTATTCTGCAAAAATGCAAAAAAGGTTCGTCCGTGTCTTAAATGTGTAGAAGTACTAATCCCTCTATTAGTAGGTAGAGAGAAGAAAAATAAGTAAAAATATGATGCTAGTGTTAGTACGCGTTATTATGGGACAAAATCGAGCAAATCAATTAGGCTCTTTGATAATGGGCTGGAAAGCTAGAGAGTGATAAATAAGGGGCACATTACGGACGGGGAACGTTTGGATCCTATTGGTGTACCCTATATGCAAAAATAGTAATTACAAAAAAACTACAAAAGTATTTTTGAAATAAAGTTGACCTTCCATTGAACTCGTAAAACATCATGAAGGAAAAACTCTTTTGACTTTGGGGCTAAAAAAACAAAATTTAAGGCCGAAAATGTGTGAATAGTAACCTGTATATAGCAATAATTTTTTTCTGTTAAGTCAATGTGTTTTTTTCCTTCACGAAAATTTATATACTAGTGCAAAAGAAGTCAAATTTATTCCAAAAAATGTTCTAGATTTTTTGACTTTTTTCGTA
Source organism: Aegilops sharonensis (assembly GCA_904067115.1). NCBI lineage: Eukaryota > Viridiplantae > Streptophyta > Magnoliopsida > Poales > Poaceae > Aegilops > Aegilops sharonensis. Next base: position 809,061,159 of record LR880969.1, on the reverse strand, counting down.
GTTTTATTTCAAATATCAGGTGTGCCGAGAACCAAAGGGTATTTCCTGCGCATTGCTCTTTTCCTGCACCCTTCCTCAGAAATCGGTTGAACCATGTGTTGTTTCCCTAGGTCGGGATCCTGTACAGTAACTGTACTAACAAAGTTTTCTTTGGCTCATAACTGTAGTATCTATTAGGGATGAAAACGGAGCGGAAACGGACGAAACTGGGTGCTACCATATTTGTTTTCATATTTTTTTCAGAAGCGAAAATGAATAAGGAAACCCCGGAAATAAATATGAAAACAAATACTACCAAAAACAGACATGGAGAGAATACAGAGCGGACACGAAAACAGAACGGTGTGTTGACCGAAACTTAAAACCCCCTTGAATCATAGAAAAATACACACAAAAAACAAAAAAATTTAAGAAATTTTTAACATGGCTACATGATAATATGGTTGTGTTGGTAACATTGGGTAGTATTGTAATAGTACATGATAATTCCGTATTGTGTCTAGTTAAGAATGTGTGTGGAAGTAAAAATTGGTCCTCAAATGATCCAGTCTGCCCAACGGCCCAGGCGCCCAGCGGTGCCCGACCCGGCCTTGCACCCCCACGCGCGTGCAAGCCCTCTGGTCGGTGCACGGCCCCGACCTTCAGTGGCGGCGTCGGCTGGAAAAGAAAAATCCCGCCGATGAATCTTCTGCACGACCGGCGACGAGGCACAATTCCTAAACGAGTGAGGTTGTTACGGGAACATCTCCATTAGAAACCGCACCGGAGGAAAAATTGGGGCAACCTTATCCCCTTGGCGAATATGCTATTCAGCCCTCCTATTTTCTGATATTCGCATGTTAATACCTATATTGCATGTTCAGAGTACACCTGATTTGTTGTACGTTACATCTGTACTCGTGGGGTTTCTCGAATCATTTTTCAGGCCGTAACAACCACAGAATAGTCAACAGACTATCTGTTTAGATCCTCAGATCTAATTCTTATTCAGTCTAGTCTCTGTAAAATTTATATGGGAGACCCTACTGTCTCTATATCGTATTTACTATATGTAAATAATTATTCTAGACAATTTTTTTCTAGAATCGGTTACAAGTTCAATTCGTTTGCTTTTCAAGCAATCCATATAACATGTTTACTTTAGTGAAACAACTATGCTTTGCAATTGAATTTGTTCCTCTCTCTTGCAAATCTTGACGTAAATTCAAAACAAGGATTACGAGGTGTCATACTCAATATGACTACCCGCATTTATTTGTGAATCACAAGGTAATGGTGGCATCTACTGCATCATTTGCAGATTATCCATCACTACTGTGAGGTCTACATCTTGTCATTTTAACAAGATAACTACCTTCGAAGTGTTGTTCCAAATATTAATATTATATGTGACTACCTCAATATATCATAAGGTAATAGTGGCATCTACTGTAAAATTTTACAGACTATCCACTATTACTGCAATGTCTACATCAAGTCACTTTTAGAGATGATTACCTTCAAAGTGATTTTCTTAAACATAGCATAACATAAGGTAATAGAGATATGAACATCTACTAACCAAAGTCAGACTATGTTTTCTATTACTGCGAGATCTACACCGCATCCGGTGACTATCTTCAAAGTGTTATCCTATATAAATTGAGGTCTACACATATAATAGTAAATATTATTCTTGCACACTTGTTATATGCCGAAATGGTATTTTGTGCTAACAAAAACTATTCAAGCCTCACTTTTGCTTGAATATGTGATGGAAAACTATGCAAATATTTGCATATACCGGTTATTACCTTCTATTACATTGGTAAAATACATGGCAGAAGAGCCTGTCACTATTTCTAATTATAATGTCCTCCATCCATCAAGATGGATACCATAATTTATAGCAAGTGTCTAAAACACTGTTGCAATGTCCACATCACATTGTGGTTATACATTAATAGTGACTAACCAATGCTAAACATGCAAAGTATATTTTCTTGACATTGACTTTAAAGTCATACATTTTCTCAAGAATGAAAACATTAGCAAGGATTTTATCACATGCGTTGTATTGAAGGATACACCTAGATTCACTAAGGATCACCTTGGACATGATTAATCCTAGAAATAAATTAGATAAATGCATGAGCATTTCATCTAACACATGACTGGCATTTCCAAATGTAATTCCATGTTAGGTGGGAGTGTTTATTTTAAGATGATTCATGACATCAGTCATTGTATACATCTATGGCATTGTGGCCACTATACTCCATCGACAGGATAATATGTCATGGCCATTCTCTTAATAGCTAAGTATCTCGATATGCATTTTATATGTCACAAACTTCACTTAGTTCTCAAGCTAAGTACATTATGGCTGGATATTTATTCACTTCGAATATTTCCCTTAAGAGAATGAGCAAATCACGGATGACCACCATTCAGTTTCAAGACCTCGAGTCTATCGCAACTCACCATTTTATCACGTAATCAACTTCAAGTTGAGTTCTCGTGATCAAATATTTTCCTATATATAGATCCAGTTGAAAAGCCCTTAATGCACTTTACATCCTCTTAAGATGGTACTGCCATTTTCTTTATGATCAAGAAACATGGAATTTCTTAAAATCATCAAATTCACCCAACGGGTGCTATACCATAATTTAAAATTCTTGCTAGTACCGAGAATACTATGCAAGTTAGTGGTCACGAAATAGAACCATGAGGGATTTGAAGTAAAGTGGAGGCTAATAGACAACCAAAGATATAATTATCTCTTAATAGGAATCGGTCGTTTTCGAATGATCAAAAGACAATCCTCAAGTTTGTCAAATGTGTGGTTATATAAATATTGTACCTATGGTTGCCAAACCCTCAAACATATGGTCGAACCACACCACAAATTTATTAAAAGGCCAATAAGTTCAGTGGGATAAATTTCAAAATTTGCAAATAACAACAAGATTCTAGTAAAGGATTTTCTCAAAATCTTCATCAGAAGGAGGACCAAACTCGAGTGCAGAAAATGGAGGATGAACACATTTGCACTCAATAATATCGGAGACCTCAGGTAATCTCCTAATTATCCCAACATATTATTAGCCTATTACTACATGTAGTAAAATGTCCAATATCATATCCCTTGGATACAATATTCGATAAATTTGACTGTATGTTTCTATTAATACTCAATATTGTTGCGCACGCAATGATTTTCTAAGTATTAATAAATTAAATATTAGGCTTGATAGCCTTAGCCATCCTGGTTTGGGGATGATTAGAAAATTGTTGACAATTCGGTTGGTCACAACGTAACAAGTTGCAAAATATCCCCCATATCATTAGATTATATGTGCACCACATGTGTCGTAGGGGAAATCAGTTTTAAGGAACTCTCACCTTAAATTTCTAAATGAGCCACTTATTCTTCCTTGAACACATTCAAAAGATATATGTGGAATGTTGAACTATTATCTGGGGTAATTTAGATACTTCATGGTACTCATATACACATTCATAAAATATTTTTAAAGTGTGTCTCTTATCACACACAACCATGATCTTACCCATTAAATTGCTTAACTTATCAAAGTAGGAGCAAATTCTCTTGAACAAAGGATAAACCCATTCGAATCAACAATGTCGTTGAACTCATTTCAAGAGACTTTTATGATTGCATTCGATGCTCTATGTACATACCCAAAATGGTTTAACTAAATTTCTTATCAAAGATAGTCAAATGAATTACATGATGACCACTTCTAAAGAATTGTAAATTTACCATTCTCTTGCTGGACACATACGGCCTTACACACTGTAAGTATGATCTAAATCATACCAACTTCATATCATACTACTTTCCCCTTGTAGTAACTACGTGGAAATCAACAAAGTATTTCCCATCTACAATAATCCGGTTACATGCCGATATCACCACTCCAGCGTACATCAATGGGCACTCACAGAAAATTAGGGATCTATGTGAGGAATAACAATTTATCCGTCAATCAAAATTATTCATAGCCCCTATGCTGATTGCATCAGCAATAAGGATATTTTTCGGCATTAGGGGGAGATAAGTACCACAAAGAATGCCGAGAAATAAATTAGAAATGTTATTGACATTCAATCCTTATATCCACGTACTCAAAGAATCTGAACTAGAAGTTTAGAGAATCATATATTTGCAACACATTGCAAATCAGCCATAGACATTTACTCATGATAAGGTGTCACAAATTCTATATTCCTGCAGTAAAGTGTCGAAAAGAGTAGAGGTACCTGATAAACCTCTCTTCTCCCCAAATGAGAGCAAGAGGGGGAGTAAGTCTGACCACACGAGATATATCTTCTCATATGCTTCCGCGGAAACAGAGGAAATTACATCCTCAACCAGTAAATGTAATTCAAAATCAAGTTGAGAGACACCTTATAGGATGCTAATCATCTAAAATCCGGCATAATTGTGCACAAAATTTTGGATGCCGGGACATCAAAACACCTTGACTTTCTTGTTTAGGAAATCACAAGGAGTTAAAAGGAATAGATACATTTCCACAAATTTCATCGATTCCACCAGAATCATATAACATAAAAGACTACATTTGTCGACATATATTTCTTCTTAAATTACTAAACCTTTTGGGCCCTGAACCAAAATCCATGGTAGAGTGCCTCTTGCACTCATATTGGTTCACATAAAAGGAAGCAAGTAATGAAGAATAGCACTCGCTCTGCAAACGAGTGGTATTTACCGCAGTAATACCTACTCCTCATAAGTATCTTCCACATGAAATACTAAAAACTTATCATTCATAGACTAAGTCAATGAGGTGGTGAGAAAGCGAGGCTTGTAGCAAAAGGGTTCGCGCAGACACCCCACATCGATTATGATGTAACATAACCTCTTGGTATGAGTGGAATTATGTTCCGATACTAAATATCATTGGCAATAAAATAATAATATTATCCATGCAGTTGATGGATGAGGTGGCTACATACTCATATGAGTCGCTCATTTCGGATATCTCTATTGAAGTCCCTGAAGGGCTCAAACTTCCAAATCCAAACGCTAATCGCAACAAGTTTAGTGTAAAACTTCATAAGTCACTCTATGACTTGAAATAGTCGGAAATCATATGGTACTACCGACTAAATGAGTTCCTTCTTCAAAAGGATTACTCAAAGAATGATGATTACTTATGTGTTAATAAGGGAATCCCAAATTTGATTTCCTTATATCACTTAGTGTATATCAATGACTTCATCATCAATTTCTATACAAGACCCAAACATACACAAAATCATCTCAAGGCGGAAAATTTGGATTAAACCAAATTTAGCTTAAGTTTACAACTTGAGCATTCTCTCAAGAATACATGTCAGTCTACATATATCCAAAACATATATGAGAAGTTCAATCTGGATATATCACACCAACAAAACGTATATGGTCGATATGAGGAATATTGAGTTATATCCCAAGTTCACAATTAATCTTGGACAATTCCATCAGGAAAATCAAGATTTGACCATGATATGATATATGATATTGGCTCTTTACTTGATCCCAACAAAGCCACATCAATGACTGAATTTGATGGAATAGCCTTCTTATGGAAGTCATCTAAATAGAATTTAAAGGGCTACTTCCACTTATCATTCTGACATAATTGATTTATATAAAGGCATTGAAAATATGCTTGGCTTACCAGAATGATTAACCACACTCAAAACCATGTGGTTGAGATTCATCAGAATAACGTAACTTGATTTATCAAGATGCTACCACTTGTGTTACTCAATACATACAGGTTATATGAAGAGCAATATCCCAAAGCACATTGCTCGAGATCACTTATCCTCATGAATTATAGAAAGCGAGGAAACAATTTGCAAAAAAATACTAGAAAATCCAACGGATTATTCCTAATGTCATGATCATGTCAATGTAATTGATATGAGACATCCTCCAGATTGGCAAAGTTCAGGGGGGAGTAATTTTCCAAAGTATGACTCATTAACAATCATTAGATTGCATATATTGTACACTTTTTCCCTTCATTAGTTTTTCCCTTCATGAGTTTTCCCCTAATGGTTTCTCATAAAAGGTTTTTAACGAGACAATATAAACACAAGTGTATGTATATGCCCTATCATTTTCTCCTTATGTTTTTTCCACCGGGTTTTAAGGGAGTTTTCAATGGCATATCAGATTGCACTCTTTTCCCTTATGAGTTTTCTCTCAAAGTTTCTCATAACGGTTTTTAATGAGGCAATATCTTTTAAAGATCATATGCTATACTTTCAAGTTTTTTTCCCATCGGGTTTTTAAAGGAAAATATGCAAAGCATATTTATTGTTCTCTAAACTCACCAACGAGTTTTATCCTTCCTCATAGGTCTTTCTCATATGAGTTTTCAAGAGACAATAATCATTATATGTTGCATCATTTTTCTCCTTATTATTTTTCCCAATGGGTTTAAAGGAGTTTTAGCAACATATCTACACTATTCTCCTCATATTTTTCCCACAGGGTTTTTGGAGGGACTTTAAAGATGGATTTCTCAAGATGAAGATGATGAACATTCTCATAGGCAAAGACATACAAGGAGTATTATTTATCAAGATGATGCATACTTACCAAGACAAGCATTGATTAGGGGGAGTGTTAGGAGTTAATTAATTAAGTTAATTAATAGGTTAATCCCTGCTATGTCGGTTGTCTCTTTGGCAATTGCCCCTTTGTAAACTGCCTTTCTACTGGGTATATATACCCCTAATCTTCAATCAATGAGAAAACTGTTCATTCCAATCATTCGTTCTCTCTCCCTCTCATTTTTATCTGAAGGAAATATGCCCTAGAGGCAATAATAAAGTTATTATTTATTTCCTCATATCATGATAAATGTTTATTATTCATGCTAGAATTGTATTAACCGGAAACATGATACATGTGTGAATACATAGACAAACATATAGTCACTAGTATGCCTCTACTTGACTAGCTCATTAATCAAAGATGGTTATGTTTCCTAACCATATACATGTGTTGTTATTTGATTAATGGTATCACATCATTAGGAGAATGATGTGATTGACATGACCCATTCCGTTAGCCTAGCACTTGATCGTTTATTATATTGCTATTGCTTTCTTCATGACCTATACATGTTCCTGTAATTATGAGATTATGCAACTCCCGTTTACCAGAGGAACACTTTGGGTACTACCAAACGTCACAACGTAACTGGGTGATTATAAAGGAGTACTACAGGTGTCTCCAAAGGTACATGTTGGGTTGGCGTATTTCGAGATTAGGTTTTGTCACTCCGATTGTCGGAGAGGTATCTCTGGGCCATCTCGGTAATGCACATCACTATAAGCCTTGCAAGCAATGTAGCTAATGAGTTAGTTACGGAATGATGCATTACGTAACGAGTAAAGAGACTTTCCAGTAACGAGATTGAACTAGGTATTGGATACCGACGATCAAATCTCGGGCAAGTAACATA
>LR880969.1:809033790-809044279 GCA_904067115.1 Aegilops sharonensis | reverse complement strand
TCCTAGTCCAAGTAGGAAAGGGGGGAGTCCTACTCCCGATGGGAGTAGGACTCCTCCGGCGCGCCTCCTCCTAGGGCCGGCCGCACCCCCCCTTGCTCCTTTATATACGGGGGCAGGGGGGCACCCCATAGACACACAAGTTGATCTTCGTGATCGTTCCTTAGCCGTGTGCGGTGCCCCCCTCCACCATATTCCACCTCGGTCATATCGTCGCGGAGTTTAGGCGAAGCCCTGTGCCGGTAGAACATCATCATCGTCACCACGCCGCGGTGCTGACGGAACTCATCCCCGACACTTTGCTGGATCGGAGTCCCGGGATCGTCATCGAGCTGAACGTGTGCTGAACTCGAAGGTGCCGTACGTTCGGTACTTGGATCGGTCGGATCGTGAAGACGTACGACTACATCAACCGCGTTGTCATAACGCTTCCTCTTACAGTCTACGAGGGTACGTGGACAATACTCTCCCCTCTCGTTGCTATGCATCACCATGATCCTTGCGTGTGCGTAGGAATTTTTTTGAAATTACTACGTTCCCCAACATTATCTTTACACGTTATGAGCGCACGCCTCTACCGAGAACACGGGCCACACAGTGAAAAGGAAGAGAAGAAGAGCGGCAGTCTGCTCCGGGGTGGAGGGGCTCCTCCAGGCGAACGACGCATCCTGGACCTCCTGCGGCGACGCCCTCCGGCGCGACGTGGCAAACGGACGAACGGCGAAGCCATCGGGCGCCATGGCCTCCTCTTGAAGCACAGCGCATGGGCCGGCACCGCAGTCGGCGAATGGCCATGACTGCGCCCTCTCCCTCAGGCGCGGCGCGTAAGTCGATGGTCTGCAGCGCCCTTCAGCGCGCGACGCAATCCGGCGGCTCCATCAAGCGCAGACAGGATGGGACACGGCCATGGCGTCCAACAGCCCAGGCGCCCAGCGGCGCCCGACCCGTCCTTGCACCCCCACGCGCATGCAAGCCCTCTAGTCGGTGCACGACCCCGACCTTCAGCGGCGGCGTCGGCTTGAAAAGAAAAATCCCCCCTGTCGTGGAATTGCCACGGCAGATGTCCTCTTGCAAGGACTTAGTCGTGGAGCCATCGCAACTAGGAAACTTAAAGGGGTTAATCGGGACAAAGGACACAAGAGATTTATACTAGTTCGGCCCCTTACGGTGAAGGTAAGGCCTACGTCTAGTTGGGTTGGTATGGCTTGATGTTTCGATAACCAGGGAGCGAGATACGCTATGCCCGGCTCTCGAGGAGTTGTTTCTTGCCCTAAGCCGCCAACGGTCGTCCCCTTATATACACGGGTGGACGCCCTGCGGTCTACAGAGCCCCGACCGACTCATAAACAGTGTCCGGCTCGGTGACTAGTTAAATCTACCTTATGATACAAGTCATGCCATCACGGCGGTTTATCACTATGGGCCTTAGCCGCCTGTGGGCCTTAGACCCTTTATTGAACCGCCATCTTCGTGCTTGGTCTTCGGGCTTCTTCCTGATGAGTCTTTTTTGCGTAACCCGGCCCCTCCTGGGCGGCTTACACAAATAGTTATATCCCCAACATTAGGCCCCAGATTGATTTGAACCGGTTGACATCAATCTTAAAATACCTTAAGAAATAAACCTTCAGCCTTCTGCTTGTGCAAAGGTTTTTTAACCCGCCATGACGTCATCTTCTGGATCCGTGTTAACCCGCCGTGACGTCACCTTTACTTAAATTCATTTTTTACTCCGCCATATCCTCCAACGGATCTTTGCTTTTACTGACCATTTTGAAAACCGAGGCATCGGGGCCGCTGGATAATGATGTCTGGCCTCCTCGTTTCTCGCGCCGTCTCAGTCAGCCCTCCCTTATAAATAGGCACGACCTAGGTCTTTTCCATTCTCCCCCTTCGTTCATCTTCTTCCTCTCGCTGTTTCTCTGCTGTTCGAGCCTCGCCGCCGCCGCCACCGCGGATCTCCTCGTCCTTACCAACTCAGGCCACTGCATCAACCTGTCTTGACCAGATAAACGCGACGGATCTCCCCAGCAACTCTGCATCTGCAAGTTTTTCTCTCCCTGTTCCTCAGTTCTGCATTAGTGATTTTCGAGTTCGTCGATGTTCGTCGCCGTCCGTCACGAACCCTTGATAGATTCTACCTCTGACACCTTTTTTTGATCTTTAGACAGTATAAAACTGCTGCGGTAGCTGTTTCACACCCGTTTCCAAATGCACATAGATCCCTTTCCATTGCACAGAGGCCCTGCTTCGAGCCTATGAGCTTCATCTGTGTCAGTTCTAGGTCTAGAAAATTTTCTTTTCCGAGCGACCGTTTGATCCAAAATACTAACTGTGACTTGTGAAACCTGTTTGTTCCACACTTAGCCAAAAACTACATCTGTTAAATCTGTTTCACATGGTAGCTCATGTAGCCGGTTTAAGAAGACAACACTGATTGTCAGCTTTGCTTGCTTCCCGCAGCTTAAGAAGATTTAACTGCATTTGATACCTGTAGCGGCTTAAACATCACTGCATAGTTACCCATATGTCATTAGGCCCCTTCTTAAGCCGGCATTTTGAATATACTTACAATGTTTTCCTCCAGGTTAAATTTGTACTAGAACTTCTTATTTTGTCATAGGCTTCAATTTATACAATGGCACCCAAGGCTCCCAAAGCTCCTGTGACCTGCAACTGGGTCAAATCCACTGCTACAAAAAGCACTTTGTCTGACTTTGTGAAATCCGTCCATCTGCCCAAGAGAGAGATCATGTCTTATGGTGCTCCTAACCCGTCAGAGGAGAAACCTCAACCCAAGGAGGGGAGGTGATCGTTTTTACTGATCACATGAACCGGGGCTTCGCTCCACCCGGTTCAAAATTCTTCAGGGATGTTTTGCATTTCTTTGATCTCAGACCTCAAGACAATGGGCCCAATTCCGTGTCTAATATTTGCAACTTCCAAGTTTTCTGCGAGGTGTACCTTGGAGAAGAACCCATCATACTTTTATTCAGAGAATTGTTTTACTTAAACCGGCAAAATGAACGTGCCAACGGGCCCAGTCTGGAACTTGGTGGTATCTCAATTCAGCAGCGGAGAGACTGCCTTTTTCCTTATGCTGAACTGCCAAGCCACCCAAAGGATTGGAATCAGACATGGTTTTACTGCCAGGACACTTATCCGGCTGAAGAAAACCCTCTGCCCGGCTTCCGCGCCTTGCGCCTTGAATCCAACCACCTGCTGCCGGATAAACTGGCTGCTGTTGAACGTCTGCCACTTGCTCCCACCATTAGCAAAATCAAAGCTCTTTTAGGAAATGGCTTAGATGGCACTGACCTGGTCCAGGTTTGGGTCGCTTGGCGGGTGATTCCTTTAAGCCGCCGCCCCGGCTTAATGTGCACCTACTCAGGCGAGAAGAATGACCCACTGCGTCATAGTCCCGACGAATTACCAGATGATGTGGTGGAGGCTACAACCCAGACATTGTTGAAAGAGGGCACGATAACTAGTAACGCCTTTGGCTTACTTCCCTTCTGCAAGAAGAACTCAGCCCCCGAAGTGAGTCATCAACTTAAATGAATACTCTTTATTATATCACACCTTGATTTTACTCATAATCCTTTATCATTTTTCACAGGCCGATGACAACTTCTGGAAGGTCAAATACGACCATGAGGCGGCAAAACAAGCCAGAGCGGCAAAAAGAACTGAGAGGAAAGCCGCCAAGACTGGAACTTCAAGGAAAAGGAAACCAAGCGCTTCCGATTTACTTAAATTAGATGACACCTCTGACGACGAAGAAGAGGTAATCCTTAATTCTCCTAACTCTTTATCATTATTTTATTGACATTCTGCCCTTTCAGGAGGATACGGGGAACAACCAAGTGGTTGACGAAGAGGTAACTATAATTTCCTCCGACTCAGATCCTTTGCCAAAGCCAAAAATCCGAAGGGTAACTCGGAAAGTACGATTTTCACATCCTTTGGCTTACCAAGATCCTCAATTTCTTTTGAAGCAACAACAATTTGAAAGCCGGATCCAGACCAGAACAAGCAAGGATATAGAGCTATCCTCCGGCTTACCTGACGTTACCAGGAAGCGTCGAGATGAGGTTATCTCCGATTTACGTTCTGTTTATCCTTTGGCAGGTTTAATTTGTTAACCTCTCAATTCATCTGACTCCAATTATCTGGATACCTCTCCTTCCTCCGGCGAGTCTATGCAATCTAGCATGCTAGCTTCCAAAACCGCCACTGGGTAATGTAATTTTGTTTACCTTATGCCGTACCTTACTCATGCTTTTGTACTCATCCTTTCTGCCTTCTCCACAGTGTGCAAGTGAAGCCCAGTAAGAGGGCAAAAAAGAATAAGCCGTCCCAAGACCCGGTAGTAGCTCAGTCGGAACTTGGAACAACTGCCCCTGACACTTCCACTCATCAACCGCCACCTGAACCGGCTTATGAAATTCCAGCACCATCCTCTGATCAGCCCGCTGAAGAAATTCTTGGCGGCTCTGATAAACCGGAAACTCCTAGCCCGGTCAAGACAATTGATCCGGAAGTTAAAATTACCAAGACTCAGTTTGTCGAGCCAAATCAGCCCACCATCCTTGCCAAGTGCTCTGCCAAGGAAGAGCTTTTGGAGCGCCTTAAGGCTAAATTAGACATTGCAGATTATACTCATTTGAGCATTGGAGATATAGTCTCTGGCTATATCAATCAAGTACATAGCAGCCGTGACCTGGAAGTTAACATGGTGAAGCAAATACAGCAAAAATCTGAGGTATAACTTATGCTACTTTCCTTAACCATACTTACTGTATCAGCCCCCAAGTCTATTGCTTATGAATGAATATGCTGTAGAGTTAGAAATCTGCATAGCACTGCTTTGTCCGGCTTGTAAAGAAGATATTTAACCCAGTTGTAATATGAAACTTTGAACGTGCGATACACATTAGCCCCCAAGTGTCAAGTACCTTTGCTTGCAAAGTGATTGGGACTTAATTACCATGAATCGACAAAGAAAATTAAAATTCTTTAGCATACATTAGCCCCCAAGTGTCAAGTATCTTTGCTCGCAAAGTGCTTGGGACTTAATTGTTGTCTTATTATGATTCTGACCATAACCCGGCATCAATGCAGGCTATCACAAGTCAATTTGAGTCAGAGATTGTTGACCTGAAGAGCCGCGTGGCAACTCAAGAGCTTGAACTTCAAAAGGCCAACTCCAGATTTGAATTCAGCATCTCTGAACAAGAGAAATTGAAGGAGAATTTTGATGCGGAGAAGAAAATCTGGGCTGATGAGAAGGCCTCACTGGTGACCCGGGCCGAGACAGCAGAAGCATCACTTGCAGAAGTAACAGTCGAGCTGTCCGGCTTAAAGCGCCAGATATCTCAAATGGTCTCAGCAATCTTCGGTAAGTTATATATATATGACCTCAAATATTGCGATACTTCCTTTCATGACTATTTTAAGTGTTATTTCTGGCTCACCTTATGTTTATGAACGCAGACCCCAGGAGCACAAACCTCAAGCAGAACATGTTGATCAAGCTGAAGGCGGTTTACACTCTGGTGGAACAGCTCTACACCGGGTCACAACGTGCTTTGACCGTTGTAGCTTTATCAAATGACGTTCCTCATCTCCTGCAAGATGTGCTAAAGTGGCTTGCCGTGCTACCCCAGTGGATCCAAGAGCTAAGACGGGCATCTGCCAGAACTGGGGCTATAGCTGCCTTGAGCCGGGCCAAGGCGTTGCTTCCAAAATTAGACCTGGCAGACGTTGCTCTTGGATATCCCAGCTTGAAGGAAGACGGCTCTGTATTCGATGAAACAGATTTTACCGCCTGCGTGAGAGTCGTACGTCCTGTGGCTACCATCATTGGGAATGATATTGATCTTACCAAGTATCAGCCGGACTATGATAGCGAGAACCGGAGAATTCCAACACCTCACTATGATGACGTCAGCCTGATCCCTCCAACTCGTATGCACACCTTTGCCCCTGAAGTTGACCCAGCCGGTTTAATAGATGATGAAGCTGAGTTTGAAGACTTAAGCAACATTGATTGGGCCTCGTCAACCTTCCAGGACATGGCAGCAGACGGAGAGGCTGAGAAGGATAACCCGGAATCTTCAAGCCCACCAAAGGAGTGAACCGCCAGGCGTTTATGACTTTGCGAAAATAATGCTTCATTATTCAAACTCGGGGAGTCCTGTAATAGGGTAGAAAAACCTCTCAATTTTGTCATGCCTTCGCGCATGTTTGTGGCGCTTAATACTTTCGTAAGCCGCCATCGCTATATACTTCCAGCTTATGTTGATCTTTCCTTGATGTTTAAAAATTTACTTGCCTTATCCTGCATATAGAACAAGAAGACTTCCCTTGGCGACTTATCGCGACAGGGGTTACATAAAGTATTGATAACCCGAAATGTAAACCCAAACATCACATAAGGGCCGGTTGATGACCATATTTGTTAAACATAATCACAATAGCATACCTTTGATCCGTTTGGCAGTCTTGCCAGCTTATGTGACCCAAATCATGAGAGTAAATTTAACTCCTGAAAGTTGGCACATAGGATGTTCACCTGGCCTTTAACAACTGAAGTGATCAATGTTAAACCGGGGAATGGGAACCCCATAGTGCTTTCGATAAGGCCTCACGATAGTCAAACATTTATACTTACAAAGTATGATAAATAATAAACCAAACTTTAAAAGGCCTCCGATTCGAATACGATCAGTGAACCGTTCCAAAGGGGTTAAGCTAAGATTCGGATACGATCATATAGCCCCCAGTGGCTTTGGCGATGCCGATCAAGTGGGTATCGACAGCTATGTTCTCTTTGGTTCGAATACGACCTATGTTTGAACAGTAAGCTCCCAAGTGACCATAAGAGTTGTTTAATGACGCTGATTCGAATACGATACACGTCAGACCCAAAGGGGTTAAGCTATGATTCAAATATGATCAAGAAGCCCCCAAGTGGGTTTGGCAGTATGCCGATCAAGTGGGTATCGATAGCTATGTTCTCTTTGGTTTGAATTCGACCTATGTTTGAACAGGAAGCCCCCAAGTGACCATGGCTAGATTCAGATATGATCATAAGCCGGACCAAAGGGAAAGCCGGATTCAGATATGACCCGCTCCCTGTTGGTTGTTTCCACCACCTGGTAAAGGAGACATGTAAACCTTTGAGGGTGAAAAGAAAAGAGGTCCTGCTTTATTGCTTTATATAATATATACATTGTCAAAAACTAAAAAATATTTATATAAATCCTGACAGCCGGTGGCTCAAGTATAGTAAGGCCGAAGATGGGTGATATTCACGGCCGGCGGGTCTCCTCCTCCGACTTACGTGAGTCCTTGTGCTCTCGAACATTGATAAGGTAGTATGACCCGTTGTTCAGATTCTTGCTGACCACAAAGGGTCCTTCCCAAGGAGGGGATAACTTGTGCATATCAGATTGATCCTGGATGAGTCAGAGCACTAAGTCGCCTTCCTGAAAGGTTCTGCCTCTAACCCGGCGGCTGTGATAGTGGCGCAGGTCTTGCTGGTAAATGGCCGAGCGGGCTATTGCGAAGTCTCGTTCCTCATCCAACAAGTCAAGTGCATCCTGACGAGCTTTTTTGTTATCGGCCTCAACGTAAGCCGCCACGCGGGGTGAGTCGTGCCGGATGTCACTTGGCAGGACTGCCTCTGCACCGTACACCATAAAGAAAGGTGTGTAACCTATAGATCTGTTAGTCATAGTGTTGATGCTCCACAGTGCAGAGTGTAGCTCCTCCACCCAACAACCCGGAGTTCGCTGTAAGGGGACCAACAGCCGGGGTTTGATACCCTTCAAGATCTCTTGATTAGCTCTCTTTGCTTGACCATTAGATTGAGGGTGAGCAACAACCAAAACATCAAGCCGGATATGTTCTCGTTGACAGAAGTCTTCCATGGCACCATTGGAGAGATTAGTACCATTATCAGTTATGATGCTGTGTGGAAAACCAAAACGAAAGATCACCTTTTTCATGAACTGAACCGCCGTGGCTGCATCACACTTACTGACTGGCTCCGCCTCAACCCATTTTGTGAATTTATCCACCGCCACCAAGAGGTGTGTCTTTTTATCCTTAGACCTCTTGAAAGGTCCAACCATGTCAAGCCCCCAGACTGCAAACGGCCAAGCAATTGGAATCATCCTCAATTCTTGAGCTGGCACATGAGCTCGTCGTGAGAATTTTTAACATCTGTCACATTTGCTGACCAGATCCTCCGCATCAGCATGAGCCGTCAGCCAATAGAAACCATGACGGAAAGCCTTGGCCACCAGATATTTTGAACCGACATGACGACCACAATCTCCTTCATGTATCTCACGAAGTATCTCCTGACCCTCCGTAGGCGATACACAACGTTGAAACACCCCAGTAACACTGCGGTGATGTAACTCACCATGAACAATTGTCATAGATTTGGACCGCCTGATGATTTGTCTCGCCAAGGTCTCATCCTCAGGCAACTCTCCCCGAGTCATATAGGCCAAATATGGGACTGTCCAATCCGGGATAACGTGAAGAGCTTTCACCAGCTATGCCTCCGGGTCTGGCACTGCTAGTTCTTCCTCTGTAGGCACTTTGACAGAAGGATTATGCAAAACGTCGAGAAAGGTGTTAGGCGGCACCGGCTTACGCTCAGACCCCAACTGGCTTAAAGCATCAGTCGCCTCATTATTCCTCCGATCAATGTGCTCCACTTGATAACCTTTGAAGTGCCCAGCCACAGCATCAACTTCACGACGGTAAGCCGCCATAAGGGGATCCTTGGAGTCCCACGTGCCTGACACCTGTTGAGCTACGAGATCTGAGTCGCCCAAACACCTTACCCGGCTCAAATTCATTTCTTTGGCCATCCGGAGACCATGGAGTGAGGCCTCGTACTCAGCTGCATTGTTAGTACAAGGAAACATAAGCCGAAGCACATAACAAAATTTGTCACCTCGAGGGGAAGTTAAAACAACTCCAGCCCCCGAGCCTTCCAACTGCCTGGACCCATCAAAGTGAATAGTCCAATATGTGTTATCTGGCTTCTCCTCAGGTGCCTGCAATTCTGTCCAATCATTGATAAAATCCACCAGGGCTTGAGACTTGATAGGAGTCCGAGGCATGTATTTCAAACCATGAGGCCCAAGCTTAATGGCCCACTTGGCAACTCGTCCTGTGGCCTCTCTATTCTGTATGATGTCTCCTAAGGGGCAGAGCTTACCACAGTAATAGGATGACCTCGGAAGTACTGTTTCAGCTTCCGGCTTGCCATAAACACCCCGTAAACAAGTTTTTGCCAATGTGGATACCTTTGCTTAGACTCAATGAGCACCTCACTGATGTAGTAAACCGGCCGTTGAACCGGATGCTCCTTGCCAGCCTCCTTGCGCTCCACCACGATGGCAACACTGACGGCTCGGGCGTTAGCAGCCACATATACCATCAATGGCTCTCTATCAATGGGAGCAGCAAGGACCGGTGGCTCAGATAACTGCCTCTTTAAATCTTCAAAGGCAGCGTTAGCAGCATCACTCCAGACAAAAATGTCCGTTTTCTTCATCATCTGATACAGCGGTAGGGCCTTCTCACCTAGCCGGCTTATGAACCGGCTTAAAGCGGCAACACGACCGGCCAGTCGCTGAACATCATTGATGCACGCCGGTTGTGACGCCCCCGATTCAATCATACTCTAATCATACACGCAAACGTGTACGATCAAGATCAGGGACTCACAGGAAGATATCACAACACAACTCTAAAAATGAAATAAGTCATACAAGCGTCATAATACAAGCCAGGGGCCTCGAGGGCTCGAATACAAGTGCTCGACCATAGACGAGTCAGCGGAAGCAACAATATCTGAGTATAGACATAAGTTAAACAAGGTTGCCTTAAGAAGGCTAGCACAAACTGGGATACAGATCGAAAGAGGCGCATGCCTCCTGCCTGGGATCCTCCTAACTACTCCTGGTCGTCGTCAGCGGGCTGCACGTAGTAGTAGGCACCTCCAGTGTAGTAGTCTTCATCGACGGTGGTGTCTGGCTCCTGGGCTCCATCGTCTGTTTGCAGCAAAACGAGTAGAGATAGGGGAAAAAAGGGGGAAACAATGCAACCGTGAGTACTCATCCAAAGTACTCGCAAGCAAGGAGCTACACTACATATGCATGGATATATGTGTAAAGGGCCATATCAGTGGACTGAACTGCAGAATGCCAGAATAAGTGGGGGATAGCTAGTCTTATCGAAGACTACGCTTCTGGTCACCTTCATCTTGCAACAGGTAGAAGAGGGTAGGTTGAAGTCCTCCAAGTAACATCACATAGAAATAATCCTACCCGGCGATCCCCTCCTCGTCACCCTGAGAGAGAGCGACCACCGGTTGTATCTGGCACTTGGAAGGGTGTGTTTTATTAAGTATCCGGTTCTAGTTGTCATAAGGTCAAGGTACAACTCCAAGTCGTCCTGTTAC
>LR880969.1:809016452-809033454 GCA_904067115.1 Aegilops sharonensis | reverse complement strand
GGGGGAACAAGGCAACCGTGAGTACTCATCCAAAGTACTCGCAAGCAAGGAGCTACACTACATATGCATGGATATATGTGTAAAGGGCCATATCAGTGGACTGAACTGCAGAATGCCAGAATAAGTGGGGGATAGCTAGTCTTATCGAAGACTACGCTTCTGGTCACCTTCATCTTGCAACAGGTAGAAGAGGGTAGGTTGAAGTCCTCCAAGTAACATCACATAGAAATAATCCTACCCGGCGATCCCCTCCTCGTCACCCTGAGAGAGAGCGACCACCGGTTGTATCTGGCACTTGGAAGGGTGTGTTTTATTAAGTATCCGGTTCTAGTTGTCATAAGGTCAAGGTACAACTCCAAGTCGTCCTGTTACCGAAGATCACGGCTATTCGAATAGATTAACTTCCCTGCAGGGGTGCACCAACTTACCCAACACGCTTGATCCCATTTGGCCGGACACACTTTCCTGGGTCATGCCCGACCGCGGAAGATCAACATGTCACAGCCCCACCTAGGCTCAACAGAGAGGTCAGCACGCCGGTCTAAACCTAGGCGCCCAGGGGTCTGGGCCCATCACCCTGAAAAACCTGCACGTTGCGAGGGCGGCCGAAAGAAGACCTAGCCTAGTGGCGTTCCAGTCCAATTCGGCGCACGCCGCTCAGTCGCTGACGTCACGAAGTGCTTCGGCTGATACCACGACGCCGAGTGCCCATATCTTTCCCACGTAGTTGGTTAGTGCGTATAGGCCCATAGCCAACTCAGATCAAATACCAAGATCTCGTTAAGCATGTTAAGTATCCGCGAATGCCGAACAGGGCCAGGCCCACCTCTCTCCTAGGCGGTCTCAACCTGCCCTATCGCTCCGCCACAAAGTTCCACTCGCGGGTGCTCCACCAGCCGACCCGACTTTAGTCTCCACATGTATCATGTATAAGTATATAGTATATAGCTGTGATCACCTCTCGAGTGATCACGGCCCGTTAGTATAGCACAGCAGACGGACAAGAATGTAGGGCCACAGATGGAAATACTAGCATCCTATACTAAGCATGTAGGATTGCAGGTAAAGGTAACAACAGTAGTAGCAAGGAATTAGAGAAAAGAGGGGTCGTCGGTGACGTAGTCGACCACAGGGGCATCAACATCGTCACGGGGCCTACCGGAAAGAAGTAACGGAGGGGGAACACAATAAATAACAGAGCAATCAAAGTATAACATGGCAATGCGCGGTGCTAGAGGTGACCTAACGCAGTAGGAGGTGATACCGGCGAAGGGGTGAAACATCCGGGAAAGTATCCCCGGTGTTTCGCGTTTTCGGACAGACGGACCGGAGGGGGGAAAGTTCCATGTTCGATATGCTAGGGATGTGTGGCGGACGAACGGGCTGCGTATCTGGATTCGTCTCGTCGTTCTGAGCAACTTTCATGTACAAAGTTTTTTCATCCAAGCTACGGTTTATTTTATATTAATTTTTAAAGATTTAATTCATTTTTAGGAATTATTTTAAGTCGATTTAAATAGTAAAATGCTATGCGTTCACAGCAGAGGCCAGCCACAGCCTATGACCTGTGGGGCCAGGGGACCTAGTTGACCCAGTCAACTATTGACTAGTCAACGGTGTGAACAGTCCAAGCGGGACCCCCATGTCATTCTCTAGTAATTTCAACACTGATTTAACATTTATACTTAGTAGTGGACCCCATCTGTCATTGACTAATTGATTTTAGTTATTTAGTTCATTTAGTCCCTAATAGTCAGGGACGCGACAACCGGCCGGGGTTAACCGCCGGCAACCTTCTGAGCGGCGGAGACACGTCAAAGGCCCACGGGAGCGGCGGACGAGGGCAACAGAAGACACCCCACAATCGCGCGCACCTAGGGGGCTTCGCAGCAGGCGTTGGAATTGCCGGAATCGTCGGGAACGACGAGTCTCGCGGTGGTGGAGCCACGGCTCGCACCGGGTGGTGCACGGGTGCGGCGCGGGCATGTGTGTGCGCGGCCGGTGGTGGTGAGCACGAGCGCTCAACGAGCTCTCGACGCACTGGTGTGGCGAACTTCGGCGACGAAAAACGGAAAGGAGGAACAAGGGGATCGAGCGGGAGCCTCACATCGAGCGGCAGGGGAGGTCCGTGAGCTCGGGGGAGGCCGTGGCGGGTCGGAGAGGTGGCCAACGAGGCGCGGGCCTCCGGTGACGCGGCGGTCGGGCAGGGGCGACGACGGGCGAAGTAGAGGGGCAGGCGCGAACACGAGAGGAAGGAGGGAGGCAGTCCGGCGGGGGAAGCTTCGGCGACGAGGTGGCCGCGGCGACGGCCGGCGCGGTTCGTCGAGGGGTCGGGGCGACGTGGGTTCGTTCCCCCCGATCCCGATCTGGATCGGGGATGGGGGAGAGAGACGAGAGAGTGGGGTGGGGATCGTGCAGGGGTGTGGGTGCGCTAGGAGTTAGGGTTTCGGGGGAGTGGGGGAATTTGGGCGCTGCTTGGTGGGTCGGGGTGGGCCGGCCCGTTCGGGTGGCTGAGGCCAGCTGGTCCACTTGGCCCAGCAGGGGGGGGGGGGTGTCCTGTTTTCTTTTCCTTTTTTTGTTTTCTGTTTGTTCTTTTCTTTTTATTTATTCTCTTTTCTCTAATTCTATTTTATTTTACTTTTAGTTTCTTTAGTTTTATAAATATGATAATAGCTCCTAAATAAATGTCTCTGAATAATCCACCGCCTCAAAAGTTTGGTGACTAATAAACTAGTTTAAAATTTTGTTTATTAATTTAAAAGGCATTCAAATAATTGTCTTGTTACTGTTTTATTTAGTTAAGTGTATTTAAACTTTTTACAAAGACTTGGTTTATCCACCAACATTACTTATGAATTATTTGGCTCACTCTGAACATTTTAGTTTCAATATTTGAAATCTTTTATTGTTTGCTTGATTTTGAATTTGAATGCGAATCGGTTTCGAACTAACGCGAGATTAGCAACAGTAATCGAGGTGATGTGGCATCATTAGCGGGGGGTTACTGTGGCTTAATTATCCGAGCGTCAGACCGGTTTAGCCAAAGAGGTGATTGCCTTGATCTTCTCCGGGTTAGCTTCAATGCCTCTATTTGAGACCAGAAAGCCCAGAAGCTTGCCTGCAGGTACACAAAACACACACTTGGCTGGGTTAAGCATCATCTTATAAACCCGGAGATTATCAAAGGTCTCCTTTAAATCATATATCAAAGTTCCCTTCTCCCTGGATTTCACCACGATGTCATCCACATAAGCGTGAACATTGCGCCCAATTTGACTGTGGAGACAGTTTTGTACACATCTCTGATAAGTCGCCTGGGCACTCTTGAGCCCAAATGGCATAGATACATAGCAGAAGGCTCCAAACGGAGTGATGAAAGTCGTCTTCTCCTTGTCCTTAAATGCCATTTTGATCTGATGATAGCCAGAGTAAGCATCCAAAAAGCTCAATTGCTCGCAACCCGCCGTATCATCGATGATTTGATCAATACGGGGGAGGGAAAAGGGATCAGCCAGACAAGCCTTATTTAATTCCGTG
This sequence comes from Aegilops sharonensis, assembly GCA_904067115.1. Taxonomy (NCBI): domain Eukaryota; kingdom Viridiplantae; phylum Streptophyta; class Magnoliopsida; order Poales; family Poaceae; genus Aegilops; species Aegilops sharonensis. The sequence goes on along the minus strand of LR880969.1, from coordinate 809,029,917 downwards.
TAATCCACACACATCCGCCAGGTGTCGTTCTTCTTGAGTACCAGCACCGGGTTAGCCAACCACTCCGGGTGAAAAACTTCAACAATGAACCCAGCCGCTAAGAGCCGGGCGACCTCTTCCCCAATAGCTTTCCGTCTTTCCTCATTGAACCGTCAAAGAAATTGCCTGACCGGCTTATACTTTGGATCAATATGAAGAGTGTGCTCAGCGAGTTCTCTCGGGACACCCGGCATGTCAGAAGGTTTCCATGCAAAGATGTCCCGGTTCTCACGGATGAACTCGTTGAGCGTGATTTCCTATTTAGGATCCAAGTTGGCACTGATACTGAACTGCTTGGAAGAGTCGCCTGGAGTAAAGTCAACAAGCATTGTTTCAGCGGCCAATTTAAACTTCAACGCCGGGTCATGCTCTGTAATTGGCTTCTTCAAAGAGGTCATATCCGCCGGGTCAACATTACTTTGATAAAACTTTAGCTCTTCTGCTGCACAAACAGACTCAGCATAAGCCGCGTCGCCTTCTTCACACTCCAAAGCTAACTTTCGACTCCCATGCATAGTGATGGTGCCTTTGTGACCCGACATCTTGAGCTGCAAATAAACATAACATGGCCGCGCCATGAACTTGGCATAAGCCGGCCGCCCAAACAGAGCATGATATGGGCTCTTGATTTTGACTACCTCAAACGTTAATTTCTCAGCCCTGGAATCATATTCATCTCCAAAGGCCACCTCCAATTCAATCTTACCGGCCGGGTATGCCGAATTACCAGGCACCACACCATGGAAAACGATGTTGGACGTCCTTAAATCGTTGTCAGTCAAACCCATGCGTCGAAAGGTCTCGTAATAGAGGATGTTGATACTGCTACCTCCGTCCATGAGTACCTTGGTAAATTTATATCCACCGACCTGAGGCGCCACCACCAAGGCTAATTGACCCGGATTATCAACTCGGGGCGGGTGATCTTCCCTGCTCCATACAATAGGCTGCTCTGACCACCTCAAGTAACGGGGAAATGCCGGCTCAACAGATTTCACGGCCCTTTTACGAACCTTCTGGTCATGCTAGCATAAACTAGTAGTGAACACATGATACTGCCTTCAGCTACTTCGGATGGCTTTGATAACCCGACTGCTACTGCTGTTTTCCCCCTTGACCAGGCTGCTGTTGATTATAGCCGCCTTGACTTCCCTGAAAGCCGGAACTTGAACCGCCGCCCGGGCCATGAAAACCGCCGGCCCCTGAACCGCCGCCCGATCCATGTTTGCCATCAAACATGTTGGAATTGTTGAAAGCCTTCATGATCGCGCAATCTTTCCATAAGTAGTGGGTGGCGGGTCGTTCCCGGGTGCCATGTCTCGGGCAAGGCTCATTGAGAAGCTGCTCAAGAGATGGGCCTGACGCGCCAGATCGAGGGGGCGGTTTTCCCTTACGTCTCTGATTGTTACCCTATGCATTGGCATTGGCCACAAACTCCGGGTTACCCTCCTCCTTGCGCTTGTTGCCTCCTTGATTTGTCGGGTTATGCTGCTGACCCTTTCCATAGCCGTTCTTCTTTCCCTTCCCTGTCTTTTCCTCATCAGACGCAGGATCCTTGGTACTATCAGAATCGACGTATTTGACTAAAGCCGCCATCAGCGTACCCATATCATTGCAATCACGCTTAAGGCGCCCCAGTTTCTGCCTCAGCGGCTCAAAGCGGCAATTCTTCTCCAACATGAGGACTGCAGAGCTAGCATCCATCTTATCAGACGAATGTATTATTTCCTTGACCCGGCGCACCCAATGAGTTGTGGATTCACCCTCCTCCTGCTTACAATTGGTCAAGTCGACAATTGACATAGATTGCTTGCAAGTGTCCTTGAAGTTCTGGATAAACCGGGCCTTTAGCTCTGCCCATGAGCTAATGGAATTGGGCGGCAAAACCCTTTAACCAAGACCGGACTGTTCCCTCTAACATCATGGTGAAGTACTTAGCCATTGCTGCGTTGCTGACCTCCAATAGCTCCACGGCCATCTCATAACTTTCGATCCATGCTCCAGGCTGTAAGTCGGCCGTGTAATTCGGCACCTTTCGAGGTCGCTTGAAGTCCTTGGGTAGACGTACATCCCGCAGAGCCAGCACCAAACAAGGAACCCCGCCGGTTCTAGTAGCCACTCCTGCTCCAACATAAGTCGTCGGATACTCTAGGAGATCTTGATGAGCCGCCTGTTGAACCGCTAGCTGAGCCGCCCGCTCGTCCTCCTGACGTATTCGGTCTTGCACCGGGTTATAGCCACCGGGATGGTTACGACGCTGGGCATTGCTTGACAAAGCTTCTGACTCCATGTGCCTGCTGTAACTCGGACTCCGGTTTTGACGAGGCGGTGCTAAACAAGGCGGAGGGGTTGAATGAATCCTGTCCCGGATGTAAGAATAAGTCTCTTGCTGCGCCAGGGCCGTCTGAACAAGTTCTCTGATCCTCCGGGTCTCCACCGCTGTCAGATCATCACCGTCCACTGGGAGAGCTGCCAAACGCGCCGATGCTACGATTAAGTTCTCCATGGGGTTGGAAAGGTGACCCGGTGGTATTGGTACATAGCGGGGCGGGGCCATACTCCCATGAGGAGGTGCCATCTCTCGAAGCTGAGCCGGTCCTCCCGCTCCGGCTGTTGTGAACTGATTTGGTTCGGGCGGGTAGCTAGGGCCGGCACCGGGTGTAGAAAAAAGGTTCCGAGGGTTGTAAACCGGAGGCAAACGGGATTGAGTTTTCTGGTGCCTCCTTCTCATTACCTCATTAGATGCGTTTAGGCTCATATTAAGCTGGAAAGCCTCTGACTGGATTTGTTGCGCCCGTGCATCCAAAGCCGCTTGTTCTGTAGCTAACCTGGTGTCCTCAACTTCCAGGGCCTCCTTGGCTCGAGCTATCGCTTCACGCACCTGTGCCACCTCCGCGTTATGCTCATCTTGATTTGCAGGAATAACCGTGGCGGTTAACAGGGCCGTAAGCTTATCCATGAGATCCATCAGTATCTGAGCCGGCGGTCGCACAGGGCCTCCTGCCCCGGCCGCTCCTGACCCGGATGTTATTGCCACAGCAGCCGTAGATTTTTGGACGGGTTGAGTCCCAGCCATGAAGACTCCTGCCCAGTTTGGCGGCTCATACGGGTCCGGAATACTAGAGCCATCGGAACAGCCCCCAAGCACGCCATCTTGCACTTGATACAACGAATCTGTTGAACCGGAGGACGAATCAACATCCGAGAGGACGGCCGTCTCACCACCATCTTCAGATCCTTCAGAAAGTTCCTCTCCGTGGACGTAGCCCACGAAGGCATGCTTCATGACGGGTTGAGCTCGGGCGGGTCTCGCACGCTGATCCGTCTCGACGAGGTCGGTGCAGTTGTCCGGCTCAGGGCCCCGCTCACCAATCCGGCTGATGAAGACGTGGATTCCGCCGAAGGGGACCCGGTACCCGTACTCAATTGAGCCGGCATCGGGGCCCCAGCCTTCGTTGTCCATGTAGATCTTGCCGCGGCGACTCTTGGTCATCTGGCCGACTACGTATCCCTTGAGCCCTTCGAAGCTGCCCTTCAAGAACTCAAATCCACCGTGCACTGGCCCCACGGTGGGCGCCAACTGTCGTGGAATTGTCACGGCAGATGTCCTCTTGCAAGGACTTAGTCGTGGAGTCATCGCAACTAGGAAGCTTAAAGGGGTTAATCGGGACAAAGGACACGAGAGAGTTATACTAGTTCGGCCCCTTACGGTGAAGGTACGGCCTACGTCTAGTTGGGTTGGTATTGCTTGATGTTTCGATAACCAGGGAGCGAGATACGCTATGCCCGACTCTCGAGGAGTTGTTTCTTGCCCTAAGCCGCCAGCGGGTCGTCCCCTTATATACACGGGTGGACACCCTGCGGCCTACAGAGTCCCGGCCGGCTCATAAACAGTGTCCGACTCGGTGACTAGTTAAATCTACCTTATGATACAAGTCATGCCATCACGGCGGTTTATTACTATGGGCCTTAGCCGCCTGTGGGCCTTAGACTCTTTATTGAACCGCCATCTTCGTGCTTGGTCTTCGGGCTTCTTCGTGATGAGTCTTATTTTAGTAACCCGGCCCCGCCTGGGCGGCTTACACAAATAGTTATATACCCAACATCCCCGATGAATCTTCTGCACGACCAGCGACGAGGCACGATTCCTAAACGAGCGAGGTTGTTACGGGAACATCTCCATTAGCAACCGCACCGGAGGAAAAATTGGGGCAACCTTATCCCCTTGGCGAATATGCTATTCAGCCCTCCTATTTTCTGATATTCGCATGTTAATACCTATATTGCATGTTCAGAGTACACCTGATTTGTTGTACGTTACATCTGTATTCGTGGGGTTTCTTGAATCATTTTTCAGGCTGTAACAACCACAGAATAGTCAATAGACTATCTGTTTAGATCTTCAAATCTAATTCTTATTCAGTCCAGTCTCTGTAAAATTTATATTGGAGACCCTACTGTCTCTATATCGTATTTACTATATGTAAATAATTATTCTAGACAATTTTTTTCTAGAATCGGTTACATGTTCAATTCGTTTTCTTTTCATGCAATCCATATAACATGTTTACTTTAGTGAAACAACTATGTTTTGCAATTGAATTTGTTCCTCTCTCTTGCAAATCTTGACGTAAATTCAAAACAAGGATTACGAGGTGTCATACTCAATATGACTACCAGCATTTATTTGTGAATCACAAGGTAATGGTGGCATCTACTGCACCATTTGTAGATTATCCATCACTACTGTGAGGTCTAAATCTTTTCATTTTAACAAGATGACTACCTTCGAAGTGCTGTTCCAAATATTAATATTATATGTGACTACCTCAAGATATCATAAGGTAATAGTGGCATCTACTGTAAATTTTTACAGACTATCCACTAATACTGCAATGTCTACATCAAGTCACTTTGAGAGATGATTACCTTCAAAGTGATTTTCTTAAACATAGCATAACATAAGGTAATAGAGATATGAACATCTACTAACCAAAGTCAGACTATGTTTTCTATTACTGCGAGATCTACACCGCATCCAGTGACTATCTTCAAAGTGTTATCCTATATAAATTGAGGTCTACACATATGGCAATAAGGCATCAGCCAAATTAAAACTTTCTCCTCCGAAGCATTTATTGTTGTTGTTCACAAAAATATTTTACTCTAATATTAAATATTATTCTTGCACACTTGTTATATGCCGAAATGGTATTTTGTGCTAACATAAACTATTGAAGCCTCACTTTTGCTTGAATATGTGATGGAATACTATGCAAATATTTGCATATACCGGTTATTACCTTCTGTTACATTGGTAAAATACATGGCAGAAGAGCCCGTCACTATTTCTAATTATACTATCAAGATGGATACCATAATTTATAGCAAGTGTCTCAAACACTGTTGCAATGTCCACATCACATTGTGGTTATACTTTAATAGTGACTAACCAATGCTAAACATGCAAAGTATATGTTCTTGACATTGACTTTAAAGTCATACATTTTCTCAAGAATGAAAACATTAGCAACGATTTTATCACATGCGTTGTATTGAAGGATACACCCAGATTCACCAAGGATCACCTTGGACATGATTAATCCTAGAAATAAATTAGATAAATGCATGAGCATTTCATGTGACACATGACTGGCATTTCCAAATGCAATTCCATGTTAGGTGGGAGTGTTTATTTTAAGATGATTCATGACATCAGTCATTGTATCCATCTATGGTATTGTGGCCACTATAACGCCATTGACAGGATAATATGTCATGGCTATTCTCTTAATAGCTAAGTATGTAGATATGCATTTTATATGTCACAAACTTCACTTAGTTCTCAAGCTAAGTACATTATGGCTGGATATTAATTCACTTCGAATATTTCCCTTAAGAGAATGAGAGAATTGCGGATGACCACCATTCAGTTTCAAGACCTTGAGTCTATCGCAGCTCACCATTTTATCACTTAATCAACTTCAAGTTGATTTCTCGTGATCAAATATTTTCCTATATATAGATCCAGTTGAAAAGCCCTTAATGCACTTTACATCCTCTTAAGATGGTACTGCCATTTTCTTTATGATCAAGAAACATGGAATTTCTTAAAATCATCAAATTCACCCAAAGGGTGCTATACCATAATTGAAAATTCTTGCTAGTACCGAGAATACTATGCAAGTTAGTGGTCACAAAATAGAACCATGAGGGATCTGAAGTAAAGTGGAGGCTAATAGACAACCAAAGACAGAATTATCTCTTAATAGGAATATGTCGTTTTCGAATGATCAAAAGACAATCCTCAAGTTTGTCAAATGTGTGGTTATATAAATATTGTACCTATGGTTACCAAACCCTCAAACATATGGTCGAACCACACCACAAATTTATTAAAAGGCCAATAAGTTCAATGGGATAAATTTTAAAATTTGCAAATAAAAACCAAATTCTAGTAAAGGATTGTTCTCAAAATTTTCATCAGAAGGAGGACCAAACTCGAGTGCAGAAAATGGAGGATGAACACATTTGCACTCAATAATAACGGAGACCTCAGGTCATCTCCTAATTATCCCAACATATTATTAGCCTATTACTACATGTAGTAATATGTCCAATATCATATCCCTTGGATACAATATTTGATAAATTTGAATGTATGTTTCTATTCATACTCAATATTGTTGCGCACGCAATGATTTTCTCAGTATTGATAAATTAAATATTAGGCTTGATAGCCTTAGCCATCCTGGTTTGGGGATGATTAGAAAATTGTTGACAATTCGGTTGGTCATAACTTAACAAGTTGCAAAATATCCCCCATATCATTAGATTATATGTGCGCCACATGTGCCATAGGGGAAATCAGTTTTAAGGAACTCTCACCTTAAAATTCTAAATGAGCCATTTATTCTTCCTTGAACACATTCAAAAGATATATGTGGAATGTTGAACTATTATCTAGGTTAATTTACATACTTCATGGTACTCATATACATATTCACAAAATATTTTCAAAGTGTATCTCTTATCACATACAACCATGATCTTACCCATTAAATTGCTTAACTTATCAAATTAGGAGCAAATTCTCTTGAACAAAGGATAAACCCATTCGAATGGACAATGTCATTGAACTCATTTCATGAGACTTTTATGATTGCATTTGATACTCTATGTACATACCCAAAATGGTTTAACTAAATTTATTATCAAAGATAGTCAAATTAATTACATGATGACCACTTCTAAAGAATTGTAATTTACCAGCCTCTTGCTGGACACATACGGCCTTACACACCGTAAGTATGATCTAAATCATACCAACTGCATATCATACTACTTTCCCCTTGTAGTAACTACGTGGAAATCAACAAAGTATTTCCCATTTGTGATAATTCGGTTACATCCCGATATCACCACTCTAGTGTACATCAATGGGCACTCATAGAAAATTAGGGATCTATGTGAGGAATAGCAATTTATCCATCAATCAAAATTATTCATAGCCCGTATGCTGATTGCATCACCAATAAGGATATTTTTCTGCATTAGGGGGAGATAAGTACCACAAAGAATGCCGAGAAATAAATTAGAAATGTTATTGACATTCAATCCTTATATCCATGTACTCAAAGAATCTGAACTAGAAGTTTAGAGAATCATATATTTGCAACACATTGCAAATCAGCCATATACATTTAATCATGACAAGGTGTCACAAATTCTATATTCCTGCAGTAAAGTGTCAGAAAGAGTAGAGGTACCTGATAAACCACTCTTCTGCCCAAATGAGAGCAAGAGGGGGAGAAAGTCTGACCACACGAGATATAACTTCTCATATGCTTCCGCGGAAACAGAGGAAATTACATCCTCAACCAGTAAATTTAATTCAACATCAAGTTGAGAGACACCTTATAGGATGCTAATCATCTGAAATCCGGCATAATTGTGCACACAATTTTGGATGCCGGGACATCGAAACACCTTGACTTTCTTGTTTAGGAAATCACAAGGAGTTAAAAGGAATATATACATTTCCACAAATTTCATCGCTTCCACCAGAATCATATAACATAAAAGACTACATTTGTTGACATATATTTCTTCTTAAATTACTAAACCTTTTGGGCCCTGAACCAAAATCCATGGTATAGTGTCTCTTGCACTCATATTGGTTCACGTAAAAGGAAGCAAGTAAAGAAGAATAGCACTCGCTCTGCAAACGAGTTGTATTTACCGCAGTAATACCTACTCCTCATAAGTGTCTTCCACATGAAATACTTAAAACTTCTCATTCATAGACAAAGTCAATGAGGTGGTGAGAAAGCGAGGCCTGTAGCAAAAGGGTTCCCGCAGAGACCCGACATCGATTACGATGTAACATACCCTCTTGGTATGAGTGGAATTATGTTTTGATACTAAATATCATTGGCAATAAAATAATAATATTATTCATAGAGTTGATGGATGAAGTGGCTACATACTCATATGAGTCACTCATTTCGGATATCTCTATCGAAGTCCCTGAAGGGCTCACTCTATGACTTGAAATAGTCAGAAATCATGGTACTACCGACTAAATGAGTTCCTTCTTCAAAAGGATTACTCAAAGAATGATGATTGCTTATGTGTTAATAAGGGAATCCCAAATTTTATTTCCTTATATCACTTAGTGTATATCAATGACTTCATCATCAATGTCTATATAAGACCTAAACATACACAAAATCATCTCAAGGCGGGAAATTTGGATTAAACCAAATTTATCTTAAGTTTACAACTTGAGCATTCTCTCAAGAATACATATCAGTCTACATATATCGAAAACATATATGAGAAGTTCAATCTGGATATATCACACCAACAAAACGTATATGGTCGATATGAGGAATATTGAGTTATATCCCAAGTTCACAATTAATCTTGGACAATTCCATCAGGAAAATCAAGATTTGACCATGATATGATATATGATATTGGCTCTTTACTTGATCCCAACAAAGCCACATCAATGACTGAATTTGATGGAATAGCCTTCTTATGGAAGTCATCTAAATGAGTGAATTGCAAAAAACATCGACACTTCTGGCTAGGTCTGCAGGAACCACATGTTTACGGAATTGTGCCAAAAAGCACTAATTTTTTTCATATTTTTTTTGCAAAATACACTAGTCGCCTGCTTAAGCCATTTTGAGCATCATTATGACAGGTGGGTCCCCCCAGAAGGGGTGACATGGCAAAAAAAGTCAATTACATCCCGCTACAATTTTATTTTGCAAAAGGACCCCTGAAAAAAAAGCAATTGGGTCCTCTCCGTGAGATCGTGACCTTCATCTCCCACCGCCCCGGTGGTGGACCCCGGCTGCGGGGCACAGGGGAGGTCCGGCGTGGCCTGGGACGGGCAAGAGGGCGTGGATCCAGCGGCGGTGTCGGTTAGGACGGCGAGGCAATGGAGCTCCAGCGGTGGCTTGAGCATCAGCGGCCATGGAGGAGCTCCGGCTGATCCAGCTTGGGCATCGAGCAACCATGATTGAGCTCCGGCACCGTCGGCTTGAGCATCAGGCACGCATCAGAGAGAGATGGGAGAGACTGAGGAAGACACCGACCTCAGAGAGAGATGGGAGAGATAGGGGAGGGCACGGCCGGTAGCGGAGCTCACGGTCGAGGGACATGGACCGCACCTCCATGCCCACCATCAGCGGATTTGCCTCGTTGATGCGCAGCTCCGGCCGGAGCTCATCCATGGCCGCCGTTGTCGCACCTCCTCTTCACGCCTATGCGGGCCGCTGTCGCGTGTCCTGTTCTCCTTGCCGGAGCCGATGCAGGTGAGAAACAAGGGGAGGCCGAGGCCGGGGAGTGGGAAGAACGTGGGGGCGGGGGAATAGAAGAGGAGGAGGAGGAGAAGGAGGCGGGGCGTCGCAGAGCCGTCATCCATGCCGAGCTCTCCGGCCGGGAGCTCATGTGAACGGCAGAGGAGATGACCTTATCCTCTTTTTTTTATTTGAAAAGATGACCTTATCCTCTCAGGCTCTTTTTCAAGTCGGTCCCTGTTATTCTGTCTATTTGCGAACCGTTATGTCATGCCACATCACCCCTTATGGCGGGACCCACCTATCATAATCATGCTCAAAACGGCATAAGCCGGTGACAAGTGTTTTTTGCAAAAAATTATGAACAAAATTAGTGCTTTTTGGCACAATTCCGTAAATGTGTGGTTCCTGCAAACCTAGCCTGAAGTGTCGATGTTTTTTGCAATTCACTCCATCTAAATAGAATTTAAAGGGCTACTTCCACTTATCATTCTGAGATAATTGATTTATATAAAGGCATTGAAAATATGCTTGGCTTACCAGAATGATTAACCACACTCAAAACCATGTGGTTGAGATCGATCAGAATAACGTAACTTGATTTATCAATATGCTACCACTTGTGTTACTCAATACATACAGGTTATATGGAGAGCAATATCACAAAGCACATTCCTCGAGATCACTTATCCTCATGAATTATAGAAAGCGAGGAAACAATTTGCAAACAAAATACTAGAAAATCCAATGGATTATTCCTAATGTCATGATCATGTCAATGTAATTGATATGAGACATCCTCCAGATTGGCAAAGTTCAGGGGGAGTAATTTTCCAAAGTATAACCCATTAACAATCATTAGATTGCATACATTGTACTATTTTTCCCTTCATGAGTTTTTACCTAATGGTTTCTCATAAAAGGTTTTTAACGAGACAATATAAACACAAGTGTATGTATATGCCATATCATTTTCTCCTTATGTTTTTCCCACTGGGTTTTAAGGTAGTTTTCAATGGCATATCGGATTGCACTCTTTTCCCTTATGAGTTTTCTCTCAAAGTTTCTCATAACGGTTTTTAATGAGGCAATATATTTTAAAGATCATATGCTGTACTTTCAAGTTTTTTTCCCATCGGGTTTTTAAAGGAAAATATGCAAAGCATATTTATTGTTCTATAAACTCACCAACGAGTTTTATCCTTCCACAAAGGTTTTTCTCATATGAGTTTTCAAGAGACAATAATCATTATATGTTGCATCATTTTTCTCCTTATTATTTTTCCCAATGGGTTTAAAGGAGTTTTAGCAACATATCTACACTATTCTCCTCATATTTTTCCCACAGGGTTTTTGGAGGAGACTTTAAAGATGGATTTCTCAAGATGAAGATGATGAACATTCTCAAAGGCAAAGACATACAAGGAGTATTATTTATCAAGATGATGCATACTTACCAAGACAAGCATTGATTAGGGGGGGTGTTAGGAGTTAATTAAATAAGCTAATTAATAGGTTAATCCCTGCTATGTCGGTTGTCTCTTTGGCAACTGCCCCTTTGTAAACTGCCTTTGTACTGGGTATATATACCCATAATCTTCAATCAATGACAAGACTGTTCATTCCAATCATTCGTTCTCTCTCCCTCTCGTTTTTATCTTTACAAAAACGATCATTGAGAGAAACCAAAGCACATTGAGAAGAAAAATTGCATCAGTGGAGGATGTGTGGCTGTCATTTTTCAAAACATTCAGTTATGGCGTCAAACAGGAGCAAAATGGTTAGAATTAGTGGAGGATGTCTGGATCGAGAGAAACCAAAGCACATTGAGAAGAAAAATTGCATCAGTGGAGGATGTGTGGCTGTCATTTTCAAAACATTCAGTTATGGCGTCAAACAGGAGCAAAATGGTTAGAATTTCCTTTTGTCGAGCCACCGGCTGGTATTGGCTCTTAAACCCCTTTCCTGTTATAGCTAGCCAGGGTGGTTTTCGATTTTCTCTACAGTTTTTCACCTGTCCTCGGATCTTCATCATGTATTTATTTTCTCACTGCTTCCTGCTCAATATATGAAGGGCCAGTTCATTTGCTGGCTTCTAGAATAAGCTTCCTGTGATGCCCCCGATTCAATCGTACACTAATCATGCACGCAAATGTGTACGATCAAGATCAGGGACTCACGGGAAGATATCACAACACAACTCTACAAATAAAAATAAGTCATACAAGCATCATAATACAAGCCAGGGGCCTCGAGGGCTCGAATACAAGTGCTCGATCATAGACGAGTCAGCGGAAGCAACAATATCTGAGTACAGACATAAGTTAAACAAGGTGCCATAAGATGGCTAGCACAAACTGGGATACAGATCGAAAGAGGAGCAGGCCTCCTGCCTGGTATCTTCCTAAGCTACTCCTGGTCGTCGTCAGCGGGCTGTACGTAGTAGTAGGCACCTCCAGAGTAGTAGTCGTCATCGGCGGTGGCGTCTGGCTCCTGGGCTCCATAGTCTGGTTGCAGCAATCGAGTAGAGGTAGGGGGAAAAGGGGGAACAAGGCAACCGTGAGTACTCATCCAAAGTACTCGCAAGCAAGGAGCTACACTACATATGCATGGATATATGCGTAAAGGGCCATATCAGTGGACTGAACTGCAGAATGCCAGAATAAGAGGGGGATAGCTAGTCTTAACGAAGACTACGCTTCTGGACACCTGTCTTACAACAGGTAGGAGGGGACAATCTGAAGTCCTCCAAGTAACATCACATAGCAATAATCCTACCCGGCGATCCCCTACTCATATCCCTGAGCGAGAGCGACCACCAGTTGTATCTGGAACTTGAAAGGGTGCGTTTTATCAAGTATCCGGTTTCTAGTTGTCATAAGCTCAAGGTACAGCTCCAAGTCGTCCTGTTACCGAAGATCACGGCTATCCGAATAGATTAACTTCCCTGCAGGGGTGCACCATCTTACCCAGCACGCTTGATCCCATTTGGCCGGACACACTTTCCTGGGTCATGCCCGGCCGCGGAATATCAACACGTCGCAGCCCCACCTAGGCACAACAGAGAGGCCAACACGCCGGTCCAAACCTAAGCGCGCAGGGGTCTGGGCCCATCGCCCTGAGCACACCTGCACGTTGCGCACGCGGCCGGAAGTAGACCTAGCCTAACAGGCCTTCCAGTCCAATCCGGCGCGCGCCGCTCCGTCGCTGACGTCTGAAGTACTTCGGCTGATACCACGACGCCGGGATACCCATAACTACTCCCGCGTAGATGGTTAGTGCGTATAAGCTCGTAGCCAACTCAGATCAAATACCAAGACCTCGTTAAGCGTGTTAAGTATCGACGAACGCCGAACAGGGCCAGGCCCACCTCTCTCCTAGGCGGTCTCAACCTGCCCTGTCGCTCCGCCTCAAGATCCACTCGTGGGTGCTCCATCAGCCGACCCGACTTTAGTCTCCACATGTATCATGTATAAAGTATATGGTATATACCCGTGATCACCTCCCGAGTGATCACGGCCCGATAGTATAGCACGGCAGACGGACAAGAATGTAGGGCCACAGATGAAAGTACTAGCATCCTATACTAAGCATATAGGATTGCAGGTAAA
>LR880969.1:808985958-809002635 GCA_904067115.1 Aegilops sharonensis | reverse complement strand
CCCCCCCCACTCAGTTGTTTTATCTTTTCTTTTTCTTATTTTCTTCTTTTCTGTTTTAGTTTATTTAAAATACTAAAACACTTTACAAAAATGTATGCACCCCACCATAATTAGGTTTGTTATTTTTGACAACCCCCGAACATTTTAGTTTTAGTTTTTGAAAACCTTTATCGTTTGCTTTTGATTTGAATTTGTTTTAGACCGGGTTCGAATCAACGTGAGTTTAGTCACAGTAACCGAGGTGATTACTGTTGCTTAATCATCCGGGTGTTACACTTCCCCCTACCCAATCTACTATATCTAAATAGGAGCCCCCACTACCTAATTTCTCTTGACATGCAAACTATCCACATCATCAATCTACATGCAGCCATTCATATGAGTCCACCTCAACATTTTAGCCACATCATCAATTCCAAATACTTTTCATATTCCTGTAATTTAATTTCTCTTTCTCTCTTTTTCGTTTCTTCACCATACAACTTCATTTTCGCCCCAAGGCCCACTACTCTGCCCGATAGCACCGCTTCTTCTCCTTCACAGATATCCACAGGAGTTTCTTTCCACAATTAATTCCCCATCGTAGGGCCCTCCGTCGGTGCTTCCTGCTTCTTTGCAATCACCATGACTTCCGTTTCCTTCTCACCTTCTTCAATGCTCATCAAATACCACTTTTGTATTGCAATAGAAACGGATGTATTTTCTTCTCCCGCCTCATGCATGGGTAACGGATGGAGTTCATCTCCCTTTAAGAAGTGTAGCCTGGGCAGCCAAAGCGCGTGCACGCCGGAGGGCGTCATCACGGAGGACCGGTCGGGAGACGTAGCATTGGGTGCGGCCAGGCTAGAAGGCTTCGCCGCGCTCGCCGTCGTTAGCCGCCTCCGTGGTCAGGCTCGCCGTGGGAGCAGAGACGGGTCAAGCCGAAGGGCTTCAGCACTCCTGCATCGACAACGACGCGCGCTGCTGACGACACCACACAATGTTGCTGCGCCGGGACGAGCGGCGTCGTGGCCGAGGGCCTTTGCCGTGCAGACTGGGTGTCACATCCACTGTGAGTAGCGGTGTAGCCGGCTAGGCCAGCCTGACTGAGAGCCGTTCTTTGAAGCCGGATGCTATTGCTGCCGCATGTCGTGTTCTCCACTGCTCTTGATTGCGTCATATTCCTTCTGTGCATGTGTGTGCTGGCTTCCTTTTTGTTATGTTCTGCAGGTGCCAATGGGTGTATCTCTGGCCTTTGGCCGGATGGTTGCGTTTGGATCGCTCTGTTTGTTTTCTTTGCCTTGAGTCCCTCAAAAAAAATTGTCAGGTAGATACTTCCATTGGTTCCTGCTATATGGTTGCTTGGTCTATTACATTTGATCCGGTCATTAGATAATTTATTAATTTATTAATTACCTTCCTCAATTTACTTACCTTGCTCTATGTCATCTATCACATGTCCTTACCAATTGTTTCAGTGGGAGATCAGTTCTAATGTAACTGAGTAGGAGAAAAATTCTATTGTAACTGAGGAAAAATCTCATATACTTCTACGCGCCTTCAGCAGTACAAATTCAAATATATATCAGAGTAAATAAATTTTATATCCCGCCTGCATTATATCACTCTGCTCTACTACCTATTGGTCAAAGAAGACACTCTTTTAACAAAGTGAAATAGATTATGCTGAGATATGGTTCATGCAATCAATACAATATATATTTATAGCACTAATAATTTTAATCGTTGCCTCTATATGAAAGCTATCATATTGTTGCTTATCATTACCTATATGAAATATCATCTTATTAATTTGAATTGTTAACTTATTTGTTGTGTGCAAGTTACTAGAAATCCACAACAAATTCCTGCCGCAACGCGCGGGGCATCAACTAGTTTATTCTAGAAGCCCAACCACAATTTCATTATAAGCCTACTAGTCATGTCTTAATTAGTAGGCTTTTAAAAAAATTGGTTGTGCTTTTAGAATAAGTTGGGTAGGGGTCAACTTATTCTAGGAGCCCAAAAAAGCCACCAAAAGAACTCGTCCGAAACTGGATGACACCTTGCCTGTTGCGGCGGAAAATTCAACAACGGTTTAAGTAGATATGACATAATGGAAATTGGTTGGTCTGATATTTAACAGAGTGGCATATTTCAGTGTAGAAAAGTTACATTGATGTCATCAATTCCAATCTCATCAAACTATTGAACTGCCGCTTTTATCTATAGCTCATTCAGGGGTTCGAAGAATATTTCACTGTAAAATATAGTGGGGAGGATAGGAGAATAATGCAGACCAGTGACTTATACAATGAGATAATAATGAAGAGAACGATGCAATATATAATCGAGGATAATGAAAGAAATGCTAACTTATAATAACAATGATGCATCTTTCAATGTAGAAAAGTTATGCTGATGCATCTTCTCAATTCCATTCTCATCAAACTATGGAACTACCATTTTATCTATAGCTCATTCAAGGGCTTCGAACAATATGTCACCGTGACATATAGTGGGGAGGGTATTAAAATAACGCAGACCAGTGAATTATGCAATAAGATAATAAGGAAGAGAACGATGCAATACATAATCGAGAATAATGAAAGAAAAACTAACTGATAATGACCCCAATATCCAAACTGTCACCTAGCCCATCACCTACAAATATAAGAGGCATCATAAAAGATTCATAAACAAAGAACATTCAATTGATACAGAAAAGGTAATCTAAGTAGACAAAATTAAATGAATGATTCAGAAAATTAGCGCATATACATTTATCTATGATGATAAAGGCAATATAAGACACATGTGACCATGATTTCAAGAGAGTAACTACCTGAAAGGGAGCTAAAAGGGGTAAATGGTTCGCATGAGCTCAAAACATACACAATTTGACATCCTTACTCCTAAAACCTGAAGGAAATATGCCCTAGAGGCAATAATAAAGTTGTTATTTTATATTCCTTATATCCTAATAAATGTTTATTATTCATGCTAGAATTGTATTAACCGGAAACTTGATACATGTGTGAATATATAGACAAAATACCGTGTCCCGAGTAAGCCTATACTACACTACACTACTAGGGAAAACCCTGGTAGTAGCGCGGTTTTAATGCCTACTAGTAGCGCGGGACACCGCACTACTAGTAAGACGCTACAACTATTCTTTAGCAGTAGCGCGTACCCTTTAGTCCCGGTTCCCCAACCGGGACTAAAGGGTCGTTACTAATGCCCTAGGCCTTTAGTCCCGGTTCTTATACCTATCGGGACAGATGGACCTCCACGTGGCCGCTCCGGCGAGCCCAGGCAGGAGGGCCTTTGGTCCCGGTTGGTAGCACCAACCGGGACCAATAAGCTTCCACGCGTCAGCATTTCAGGGGCTGGTTTTTTTGAAAGGAGGTGGTTTAGGGGTTTTGGGGGTTAATTTAGGTTGTTATAGGTAGCTAATAGAGAGATGTGTCCTCTCTTATCTCTGTGCTACTGCTACTGCTATGACTAAACATTACTTAGATTGAAGTGAGGCAACATGTGGTGCATGTCGAAAGTAATACTAATCCTAACTTGATCAAGTTTGGATTCTACTACTTTCGACATGCACCACATGCATGTTGCCTTCACTTAATTCCAATCCATGTTCATTTCACCCACAGATATATAATAACTCTTCATGCTCGCATCATGCATCATCATAATAACAAGTCCTAGATCATCATCATACAACTTCTACTCGTTATTAATAACAAGTCATACAATCATCATCCTCATAGTCATTGAACCAACCCTACTTAATTGTTCTTAGCACATGATCATCAGTATTAGGTAGGACCTAAATACCCTATTTAAGGTAAAACAACACAAAACAATAGAGACCCTGACTCTCCATTATGGAGAATGGAGATCATCCTATCTCCAATTCTTGCGCGGCGCTTCCTTTTGCTTCCAAGAACCTCCTTACGACTGTCCATACATTTTTTCCATTCTCTGATTAGCATGTCTCCACTTTTTTTAGAAATCCGGTATGGACAGTTGAGATTCGTCGGATGACCTGGATATATGTTCAAAACACGAAGGCTGCTATTCTGATACATCAAATGAGGCACACAATCCTCTGGGATTCTCTGTTGAAAAACATAGTAATAACTTCATAGTTAGCAATGATGTACTACTTTTAGAAGTATGCAAAAGATGCACGGATGTCGTAATAGTAAAAAATCTTACCAGGGTATCTCCATGTTAGTTACCGTAGTTCAACACGTGCAATAGTGGCACGTATTGACCATAATGTTGAGGAGTTTGATTGTAGATATTGTAATTCTCAAGATCAGTACAAAATCCGACCAGATGATTTTTCTCCTGATAAGTTAACTCGGAGCCATCGGTGTAGTGGGTTTTGTCTACCATGTTCCGCACATTGTTTGAACAATCAAAATAAGCTGTCAATGGAAATAAGCTGTCAACTATTTTGAAATAAACAATATAAATTATTTAATAATTAACTATGTTTGAGAAACTCACATAGAGGTAGAACTGGAGGCGTATCAACAAGGACCCAAATGTCCATATTGTCTTGGTCGATGTCAGGATCACCAACATCCATGGTGACAAGCATACCCTCATCAAAACCATACATCTTGCAAAATGCTTCCCAATTTTTGCAACCAAAATGGGTTACGCTCTCAGCATTATACATATTTACTTCAAAATCCACATCATGATGGGTCCTTAGGTGAATTTTCTTCATTTCAAAATTTTCATGGTCTTCAAAATCCATCCTCTCCAAGACATAGCGTCTTGCATGACATGGTATAAGCTATACTCGAATTGTAAAAGATGAAGATTACACGTTGAAATAGTTGAAGTCATGCTTAATTATGAAAAAAACACTTGTCGCCGTTGTGTACCATTTCAACATCGAAGGTCTCCTCGAGCTTAATACTGAAGCGCCGATCATCGTCCAGGTGATGTCTGTCGCACAAACCTCGATCGTCGTGGCACCAGCCGCACTCCCCTGGGAGACTTTCGTCGTCCGATGACGACATTTCCTATGTTCATAATTCAAAGATTAAACTTGTACAATTAAATATATGTACTACAAAAACTAAATTAGATCATTATTATTCATCACGGGTTGACTATCGGTCTGTCGAGTCTTTTCTTGAAAACTCTCAGCTCATGTGGTGTATACATTCGACCGTTGGTGATGGTCGCTCCTCCATTTGTCCCCGAGTGCATTACACCAAAATGTCTAGCACACAGGAACGAAGGAGAAGCGACCCCCACGACAACAGTCGAGATTCTTTGTCCTCTCATATATATATGGTGGAACTCTCCCTCACTGATTCCTCTCTGACATTTGTGACCGTCGGTGATGGTAGCTCCTCCTTTCGTTCTCGAGTGCATTACACCAAATTGTCTAGCACACGGGAACGAAGGTGAAGCTACCCCATGACAACAGTCGGGATTCTTCGTCCTCTCATATATGGTGGAGACTCGACAGACTTAAAGTCAACCCGAAGTATCGTTTAATTATCTTTCTAAAAAAGGATTTGGCTGGTCTCACCTCGAGGTCGGAGGGGGTCGGTGACGGGGACGACGGCGGGGATGATGGAGGGGGGCTCCTAGATTTCTGCGACAACAAAAACCCTATAAGCTACCAACTAATCATATGCATACCCCCCGCAAAAAAATCATATGCATACGCCTTGCATAGTGCTCTCCAATTTTAGCATTCAAAGTAGGAGTAGTTTTCCAATTTGAGCATTCAATAAGCAAAACCAAATCTTAAAATAAAGTAGTATTCAAATTAGCGTGCATTCAATTATAAGCAAAACTACATCATCTCTTCCGTCCGTACATCGTCGAATATTATCACTAATACACCTCGAATACTATCATACATATATGTAGCGTCGCTAGTACAGCTAGAACCATAGCACCCGATGGGTATCTGCGCGGACGATGGACACCCAAAGGGAAGGAACCATCACAGAATCATAGCTCCAGTGAGATCTCTGAAGAACCTGCCAGGTATTGTCGAACCTGCCCTCCAACGCAACCATATAGCGACAGACGTGCTCGTCCTCCTCGCTGACACGGTGACGTACCACCTCCGCGGTGTCCGGAAATCTAGGCACCGTCACTGGCCCACGCGACCGCCACCAAACAAGGATCGGGTTAAAGACGGCCTGGCTCCTCACCAACCTACTCCCCCCGGAAGGTAGCACCTCCCAATACCAGCCCGGCGGAGCTCAGTCCTAGACATGGCCCCTCTGATCAAGCCGGCCTGCTCCGCCGAGTCTACGACGAGGATGCGGGATAGGCATCGTCGATGTTGATGCGGGAATAATTGCTTGAACTAAGAAATTAAACTAGTTCTAATAATTTTCTTGCTAAAAATAAACTACTTCTATAGTAAAATAAAGTAGTTTTTATTAAATCAACTAGTTCAACTACTAATTAAGCACTTACTATATATAAAATAAATTAGTACTTACTAAAAATAAACTACTTCTATATATAGTAAAATAAAGTACTTTTATTAAATCAACTAGTTCAACTACTAAGCACTTACTATAAATAAAATAAAGTAGTACTTACTAAAAATAAACTACTTCTATATATTAGTTCAACTAAAAATAAACTAACTTTAAATCCACTAACAGTAGAACTAATAACCTAAAATGCACTAAATCAACTAACCTTAAATGTAACTTTTGAAACACAATTTTTTCCTCTCCTCTTCTAACCATAAACATTGAACAAAAATAAAACTATACATCCTAAAAATGCTATGAACAAAAAAAAACTATGAACAAAAAAAACTATGAACACATACACATACATCAATCCATATACATGCATATCCATCCATACACACAAAAACAGGGTGTCGGTGTACTTGAGTAGGGGTACCCAAGTACCCCGAACCCGTGCACGGGCAGTTGCAGCGCCCCACGGCAGGGCTGGCCTGATAACCGCCAAGGCCCTCAGCGGCTCTTTTGGATCCATTCAAGAACAAAGTAGTCAAGACCCCGGCAAGAGGAGCTTGCCGGGAAGGCCACTCAAGGCGCGAAGGAAACAAGGCCCCGACAAGAGGAGCTTGCCGGGAAGGCTTGGTGGGCGCCGAGCCCCCAGGCGCGACAAGGTTCCTGCCGCGGCAAGGCACTTGCCGGGGCGGGCGACCTCTCTTCATCTCCGCTCCAGCTCACCCGCCAACGTGTCGCCACGGGGCTCTCCCAAGCAGGCGTGTCGACGGGCTGTGCCGCCAGCGGGGAACAGCGACAAGCGGCGCTGACAAGCTACCATCGTGGCAAACGGAGGTGCACTTGATGGTCCCTGTTACACTGTTCGGGCGACTGAGACGGGCATTGATGACTCTTGTCCCTTGCCGTCAGAGTTAGGTATAGATTACTGTACACTGTACAAAGCGGTGTACCAACCTATATTTTTACTATCTTACCCTTGTCTACTTGCCATATGTGGTAACCCCTTGTGCCTATAAAAGGAGGCCCAAGGGCAACGTAGAAAGGGTTCGGCTCAGCTCCGGCTTAGTTCATCCTACGCATACGAAACCACACCCAGGCTAGGTCTTGTAGCTCCCATTGCTCCCTAGCAAGAACACAAGATAATCCACTAAAGCAGCAGTAGGAGTATTATCTCTCCGGAGAGCTCCGAAGCTGGGTAAGCCTGCTCGTGTGCATCGCCTCGATCCGCTCTTTGTGCAATCTCCGCCCCCCCTCCGAACCACAAGGGACCCAGGTCCCGTAGGTGTTCGTGGGACACGATCAGCCCTTCCCCGACATCTTTGGCGCGCCAGGTAGGGGGGCGTCGAGGTTGTGTGAACCCGATCCGGTGGTCACACGAGCAACTTCATCAACATCTTCGTCAACATGGCGCCAAAGAAGAAATCTTCGGCAGCGGCAGAGCCGTCCGCGTCAAACCCACCACCACCGGAGCTGTCAGGTGGTGGGGGAAACGCTGGCGGAGGAGCCGGCGTCGACGAAAGAGCCCACAACGCCACCAGGTCCAAAGACAAGGCAGCGCAGGCGTCGGCGTCTGAATCTTCACCGCGTCCTTCTCAGGAGGCGCAAGACAGGCAACGTCGTGAAGCTCGCGGCACCATACGCTCATTGGACCAAGGCCAAGCTGGGGGATCCCGAGGCCCTCGAGACCCGCATGCACCCCAGCATGCTGGTACGAGCGGAGTACGGTTGCTTGGGCGGGATGTTGCTCCTCCAAACTTGGTTAGGAGTCCGAGCACGTCCCGTTCTTCGCTCCGTACGCCGTTGCCGCCAACCACACCAGCGGAAGCCTTGGCAAGAGCTCAGTTACTTCTAGACTACCCTCCAACGGCCGACAAGGTCGACGAATGGAGGGCCACAATTCAGAGTCTCATCAGCTTCGCCAACGGCGATGTCCCGCGGCAACCGAGCACTTCGCAGCCGCGGCAAGGCGACAAGGCGCGAGCTGATGGCGACGAGACTTACGGGGGTGCAGCCACCGTGCACTCCCCTTCCCGAAGACCCAGATCACTGACTCGCCGGATCCACCTCGACAGCGACTCCACATCGTCGTCGGATCCGCGAGCTCGTCGCGACCAGCGCCAAGTTCTTCGAGAACGGCAAGAAGAAGACGCTCGAACCCGTATCGAGCGCCGAAGAGAAGCACGCCGTCAATCTGACCAATGCGCCGGGCCCACTGTCGATATGCATGCGCCAGGGGAACCAGGCGACTTGCGGTACGCGGTAGGTTGCCTTGCGTTCACTCGTGAGCTGCGGCAAGTCCGGTGGCCCGACAAGAAAAACTTCAAACCAGATGTGCCGGAGAAGTATGATGGTAGGACACACCCATCGGAGTTCCTCAGCATCTACACCATCCCGGTGCAGGCTGCGGGGGGACGAGACGACAAGATCCTTGCCAACTACTTTCCCCTGGTGCTCAAGCCAAACGTCAGATCTTGGCTCATGCACTTGCCGGACAGCTCCATATCTTCTTGGGCAGATTTGTGCCACCAGTTTGTCGGCGCCTTCACAGGCGGCCACAAGCCTCATGGCCAAGAAAGTGATCTCCACCTGCTTGCCCAGAAGGAGGGAGAGTCTTTGCGCAAGTTTATCCAGAGATTCAGTCGTGTGCATTACAACATCCCAGACGTCCACCCTGCTGCAGTGATCAGTGCGTTTCATCAGAACGTACGAAACCGCAGGATGAGGGAGGAGATGGCGATGTGCAAAGTGAAAGACGTCAGCGAGCTTTACGCCCTGGCCGACAAGTGTGCACGCGCTGAAGAAGGAAGAAGGCTCCCAGGAGAGAATGTGGGAGCAGAGTCTGACAGTGAGGAGATCGCCCCGGCAAGGAAGAGCCGGCGGCGAAACAACAGGAGGAAGAAAAACCAAGAAGTGCTAGTTGTTGAGCAGTCCGGCAAGGATGGGGCCGCCAACAAAACCAAGGCTAGTGGCTCCGGCAAGGAGGTTGCCGAAGATGCCGACCGCCAAGCTGTGGCGGCCGCCGACAAGCCTGACAGCTCCAACAAACAGTACTGTAAAATCCACCGCACCAAGGGCCACGATCTCCAGAGCTGCAAGAAAGTCGAGCAGCTTGTTGAGCTACAGAGAGCTGAATACGAGCGGCGAGACAAGGAGAAAGCCCAAGAAAGTGCAGGTGCTGCAAGTAAGAAGAGACCCGGCCGGGGAGGACGCCGCGGCAAGACCACCCCGTGGCCGCGACAAGGAAGAAGATGAAGATGAGGACGAAGAGGACATGGAAGACGATGAAGCAGATGAGCAGGAATTCCAAAAGGCAACGGAGGTCCTTTGCATTGACGGTGGTGCTTCTCTGCATACCTCGCACCGCCAACTCAAACAATGGATGCGTGAGGTTAATGCAGCAGAACCATCCATAGAATCACGCAAGCCTCTGAAGTGGTCCAGCACGCCCATCATCTTCGACATTGAGGATCACCCTGATCGCATCACTGCGGTCGGGTGCTTGCCGATGTTGGTCTCACCAACCATCCGCAACCTCAAGGTTCCAAAGATGCTGGTTGACGGCGGGGCCAGCTTGAACTTGATTTCTTCTGCGGTGCTTCAGAAACTTCAAATCCCTGACAGCGAGCTCGAAGAAACTGGTACTTTCCAAGGAATCAATCCAGGAAGGAGCAAGCCCAAAGGGAAGATCACGTTGCCGGTAACGTTTGGCAGCGAGCTCAACTTCAGAACTGAGAGGATCACGTTTGACGTCGCCGACTTCCCATTACCCTACAATGGCATACTTGGCCGTCCAGCGCTCGCCAAGTTCATGGCCGCCTGTCATTATGATTACAACCTACTCAAGATGCCCGGCCCGATAAGCGTCATTTCTGTCCATGGCGACAAGAAGGATGCGCTTATCTGTGCCGACAAGATTTACCGGGAAGCAGCAGCCGCAACAGAAAGCAAACCACTTGCCGCTGAAGCCCCCGGGGGGAAGAAGACCACCAAGTCCGGCAAGAGCTCTGTTGCTCACTCCGGCAAGCGCACGTCCTCGGAGTGCTGCGCTACCGTCGAGGACGCACCATCGAGATCCACCGGCAAGTGCAAGAAGACGATGGCAGCTCCGCCGAAGATCAAGAAAGTACCCGCCAAGGAGGACGGCACTGGTGGTACCTTCACCATCAGTGCCATGCTTGATCCTAAATAGGAAGGCGAGCTTGTTGCTTTCCTGCGGGCGAATGTTGATGTGTTTGCGTGGCAACCATCTGACATCCCCGGTGTTCCCAGGAAAGTAATTGAGCACCACCTAGCTGTCTGTCCTCACGCGCTGGGTGTGATCTGCTTTCGTTTCTTGATGCATATTCAGGATATCATCAGATCTTCATGGTAGAAGAGTATGAAGAGAAAACCGCATTCATTACACCATGTGGCACGTACTGCTTTATACGGATGCCTTTCGGTTTGAAGAATGCTGGTTCAACCATTGCAAGGGTAGTCCATGATGCCTTTGAACCACAGATACACAGAAATGTAGAAGCATACATGGACGACATAGTGGTCAAAAGCAAGGACAAAGCGACTCTGATTCAAGATTTGGATGAAACATTTGCAAATCTGCGCAAGATCAACCTCAAGCTCAACCCCGAGAAGTGCGTGTTTGGAGTCCCTTCCGGCAAGCTTCTCGGGTTCTTTGTGTCTCAGCGGGGAATTGAAGCCAATCCCGACAAGATCAAGGCCATTGAGCAGATCGAAGCACCAAAGCGCGTCAAGGATGTCAGAAGGCTTGCCGGTTGCGTGGCTGCTCTCAGCAGGTTCATCTCTAAGTCTGCTGAACGCGCCCTGCCATTTTTCAAAATATTGAAAAAGGCAGGTCAAATGAAATGGACTCCCGAAGCGGAGGCTGCGCTGCGGGACTTGAAGAAATACCTGTCCTCCGCTCCAATACTTGTCGCACCTAGGCCACAAGAGAAGTTGCTGCTGTATATAGCAGCGACCAATCAAGTGGTTAGTGCTGCGTTAGTAGCGGAGAGGGAGGCGGATGATGAGCCGGCAACCGAGGCAGGCGCATCCAGCGACAAGCAAGGGGCTTCGCCGTGAAGCTCTGGTCCCGACAAGGACGGATCAGCGCAGGGTTGCGACAAGATACAGAAGAAGATGGTGCAGCGCCCAATCTACTTTGTCAGTTCCCTTTTGCAGGGGGCTAGATCAAGGTACTCTGGTGTGCAAAAGCTGCTTTTCGGCGTCCTCATGGCCTCGAGAAAGCTGTGCCACTACTTCCAAGCACACGAGATAACAGTTGTCACTCGCTTTCCGCTGAAGAGGATATTACAAAATCCAGAAGCAACAGGCAGAATCTTTGAGTGGGCACTGGAACTGTCAAGCTTTGGTCTCAAATTTGAAAGCACTTCAACTATCCAGAGCAGAGCATTGGCGGAATTCATAGCTGAGTGGACGCCAACGCAAGATGAAGAACTTCCAGAGACGAGCATCCCCGACAAGGAGGCAAATAAAGAGTGGCTGATGTACTTTGACGGTGCCTTCTCGCTGCAAGGCGCCGGTGCCGGCGTGCTGATTATCGCACCCACCGGAGAGCACCTTAAGTACATAGTCCAGATGCATTTTCCCAAGGAACAAGCAACAAATAATACTGCAGAGTATGAAGGTTTGCTTGCTGGCCTCAGGATTGCGGTAGACCTTGGGATCAAGAAGCTCATTGTCAGAGGGGACTCGCAGCTTGTCGTCCGTCAAGTAAATAAAGATTATCAGAGTCCGTTGATGGAAGCCTACGTCGACGAAGTGAGGAAGTTGGAAGAGCACTTTGAAGGCCTGCAAATGGAACACGTTCCAATAGCTCAGAATGATATAGCTGATGGCCTCTCCAAATGTGCCGCACTTAAGTTACCTGTGGAACCAGGGATTTTTGTGCTCAAGCTAACTCAGCCAACCGTAACACCTTCAACAGGACAGAGCAAGAAGAGAAAATTGGTTTCTGGCGACTACTTTCCGGCAGAGCTCCCTGAAGCCGCCGCCAAGAAGGTCCCTAAAACCAGCGCAAGTATCACTGAGGAGCAGTATGCTCCAACAAACCATGCGGTTTGTATCGTTGAAGCAAACGCTCCCGACAAGCTTCGCTCCGGCAAGCTTGCCGGAGATCATCAAGCTCCGGCAGACCCACAGGTTCTTGCCGCAGAAGCTGATGTTCCCGCAGTGATAGAAGAGCCTTTAGTCCTTGTTGTCGAGCCACAAGCTCCAGCATGGGCACAGCAAATCGTCCATTTCCTTCAGACAGGAGAACTTCCCGAAGAGCAAGAAGAAGCGGAAAAAGTAGCCCGGCAGTCAAGTATGTACCAGTTTGTTGACAACATCCTGTACAGAAGATGGCTCAATGGTGTGAAATTGAAGTGCATTTGCCGGGAAGATGGACATAAGCTGTTGGCAGAGATACATGGAGGCATATGTGGTCACCACATTGGCGCAAGAGCACTTGCCGGCGAAGCTTTCCGGCAAGGTTTCTTCTGGCCAGAAGCCCTCCAGGATGCGACGGCACAAGTAACCAAGTGTGAAGCGTGCCAGTTCCATTCCAAACAGATACACCAACTAGCTCAAGCTCTCCAGGCGATCCCTTTATCCTGGCCCTTCTCGGTCTGGGGGCTCGACATCCTCGGCCCTTTCCCTCGCGCTGTCGGAGGCTTTGAGTACTGGTGCATAGCGATGACTTAGTTTCGCCTTGCCGAAAGCGAACGACAGACAAGCTAAGTTGCCAAAGTTTGAGCATTCGATTTTATTTGAAGTTATTTTCCTTGAACGACCGCACTTTGTATGGAAAACCTGTGCGCAAAGGAACCAAATCGTGACTGGTCGCGCCCTTAATTTGTTTTGAGTCCGCTCAACAACTTAAGTGAGCTGCGGCTAGTCCGCGACAAGGTTGCTTGTCGGTAGCGACCTCGCCAGCAGGCTGCTGAAGTTCCGCACTCGACGCTCGCGGCAAGGGTGCCTGCACCGGCAAGTTTTCCCGAAAGGCGTAAGGGCAGTAACATACAAAGCCAAGAGTCGAGTAAAGGAAGTAACAGAGCAAATATTGCCCACAATAAAGTTATATTACAAAAATAACTTATTGCGGCACTGGCTAAATCGTTCTCAGATCTGGAATAACAGCGAAGAGAAGAAGGGCGCGCCGGCACCCAAGCCCCGGCAAGACAGGGTTGCCAGGGGCTGCGGCAAGCCAGGGTTGCCGGGGGCTGCGGCAAGCCAGAGTTGCCGGGGGCTGCAGTATCAGATAAGCCTTTCGTCCCTCTTCAAACATCGCTTTTTCATTAAAAACATCCTTCTCGGATACAATCCGTGAGGAATGAAAAACATGAAAGAGAGGATTACAAGTTTTAAATGCAGATAAGGCCCGAAGGCTTACAAATTAAAAAGATAAGATGCCCGTAATCCTTTTCCTGTCCCTATCTTCAGGAGGTAGGTCGAAGAAGTGGGAAGGGCAAACGGAGCGCCTAGGCGAGCTACAGGTGCCAGAAGGCACCAAGAGAACATCCCGGGGGCTCTCCGAGGGCTTGACGGAGACGGCGGCATCAGAAGCGGGGCTCGAGGACGGAGCGGCAGGACTTCAGCACGCTGTCGAGGGCACTACGCCCTCGTACTCCGACTTGACGGCCTTGTCGCCATCCCTCTTCCCCTTCCGCAGCCTCCCTACGCCAGTCGCCCAAGGAGACGACCCCGGGGAGTTCAAGGAGCCGGCGACGGGGATGATGGGGTTGCCGGTGACGCACGGAGCGGCACCCGACAACTAGTTGGGCCTGCAACCCTCGTCGTCGCTGTCGCTCCCCTCCTCGTCACTCTCGCTCGAGGAGGAATCTTCGCTGTCGGAGGATCTATCCACACAACACCTCGCCCGAGTGCCGAGATCCCCGAAGACCTTGACGGAGAGGAGATCACCCTCCATTAACTTAAAATGGAGGGTAAACCCCGCCAGCAGGTTGTGGATGCGGGCGAACGTCTTCCACCCACGATCAAGATACATCACATTAGGGGCTGGGAATACAACACGGACTTGCGTGCCGCTGATCCCACATCCCCTCATGTGCAATCTCAGTGTCTCGGGCGGATCCGACTCCATCGCGCTCGCGAACGGAGCTGGAAGCCGAAGGCGACGACGAGGCGCCCGGCGCAGCCTGACGAAGAACTCGCAAGGGTCGTCCCCTGTATGGACCGCCGCGGGGAGGAGAACCGCCGGCGGAGGCGGAGACGATGCGCCGCCCCGCCCGCTTCTTCCCCGAGCGCCTCGACCTCGTCCACGACCTCGCCCCCGGAGGGGAACCGCCAGAGGAGGCGGAGACGGCTCGCCGCCCCGTCCGCCTCGTCCCCGAGCGCCTCGACCTCGACCGCGACCTCGCCCCCTCCCTCTTCCCCTTGTGGCTGGCTCTGCCACCCCGGGCGTGGGGTTGGGAGGGGTGCGTTGTCTAGCGGTGACCCTCGCCTCCACCGATGAAGAACCAAGGTTCCCTCTCTCCATGACTAGTGAGAGAAAGGGGAGCAGAAGCTGAGGAAAGGAGGATATGGGAGAGTGCGGGTTTCTGCGTCCCCCCTTCCGCCCTTCTTAAAAGAAGCAAGGTGGGGGCTCAACCGCCCCGTTCAGCGAATCAAGGCGTAGGAGGCGTAGGGAATCGGGGCAGACCATGTGGCACGTACTGCTTTATACGGATGCCTTTCGGTTTGAAGAATGCTGGTTCAACCTTTGCAAGGGTAGTCCATGATGCCTTTGAACCACAGATACACAGAAATGTAGAAGCATACATGGACGACATAGTGGTCAAAAGCAAGGACAAAGCGACTCTGATTCAAGATTTGGATGAAACATTTGCAAATCTGCGCAAGATCAACCTCAAGCTCAACCCCGAGAAGTGCGTGTTTGGAGTCCCTTCCGGCAAGCTTCTCGGGTTCTTTGTGTCTCAGCGGGGAATTGAAGCCAATCCCGACAAGATCAAAGCCATTGAGCAGATCGAAGCACCAAAGTGCGTCAAGGATGTCAGAAGGCTTGCCGGTTGCGTGGCTGCTCTCAGCAGGTTCATCTCTAAGTCTGCTGAACGTGCCCTGCCATTTTTCAAAATATTGAAAAAGGCAGGTCCAATGAAATGGACTCCTGAAGCGGAGGCTGCGCTGCGGGACTTGAAGAAATACCTGTCCTCCGCTCCAATACTTGTCGCACCTAGGCCACAAGAGGAGTTGCTGCTGTATATAGCAGTGACCAATCAAGTGGTTAGTGCTGCGTTAGTAGCGGAGAGGGAGGCGGATGATGAGCCGACAACCGAGGCAGGCGCATCCAGCGACAAGCAAGGGGCTTCACCGTCAAGCTCTGATCCCGACAAGGACGGATCAGCGCAGGGTTGCGACAAGATACAGAAGAAGATCGTGCAGCGCCCAGTCTACTTTGTCAGTTCCCTTTTGCAGGGGGCTAGATCAAGGTACTCTGGTGTGCAAAAGCTGCTTTTCGGCCTCCTCATGGCCTCGAGAAAGCTGCGCCACTACTTCCAAGCACACGAGATAACAGTTGTCACTCGCTTTCCGCTGAAGAGGATATTACAAAATCCAGAAGCAACAGGCAGAATCTTTGAGTGGGCACTGGAACTGTCAAGCTTTGGTCTCAAATTTGAAAGCACTTCAACTATCCAGAGCAGAGCATTGGCGGAATTCATAGCTGAGTGGACGCCAACGAAAGATGAAGAACTTCCAGAGACGAGCATCCCCGACAAGGAGGCAAATAAAGAGTGGCTGATGTACTTTGACGGTGCCTTCTCGCTGCAAGGCGCCGGTGCCGGCGTGCTGATTATCGCACCCACCGGAGAGCACCTTAAGTACATAGTCCAGATGCATTTTCCCAAGGAACAAGCAACAAATAATACTGCAGAGTATGAAGGTTTGCTTGCTGGCCTCAGGATTGCGGTAGACCTTGGGATCAAGAAGCTCATTGTCAGAGGGGACTCGCAGCTTGTCGTCCGTCAAGTAAATAAAGATTATCAGAGTCCGTTGATGGAAGCCTACGTCGACGAAGTGAGGAAGCTGGAAGAGCACTTTGAAGGCCTGCAAATGGAACACGTTCCAAGAGCTCAGAATGATATAGCTGATGGCCTCTCCAAATGTGCCGCACTTAAGTTACCTGTGGAACCAGGGATTTTTGTGCTCAAGCTAACTCAGCCAACCGTAACACCTTCAACAGGAC
>LR880969.1:808902415-808955582 GCA_904067115.1 Aegilops sharonensis | reverse complement strand
CCGGTCGACTAGTATATGTGTGGGGAAGGAGAGAGACCTAGCTATGTATTGAGGGAGATCGATCGACATCCATGGATATGTGTAGCAGAGGAATAAGGTTGGGAAAAAGACAAAGGTAGAGCGTCGGAGGGTTGGTGTTGGAGTGGCGTCTCACAAATGGTGGGAGAGGCCTGCTAGACAAACAGAGGGTATGAGTGCAATTTCAATAATAGAGGGCGGGGGATGTCTGTCTATCTATGCACGTGCGTGTGAGAGAAGGGTCGGGAGGTATTCAAGGATGATGAGGGGAGAAGATATGGTTGTGGTAAGCATGCATAACTAAATAGGAAGATCAACCGTCCTGTGTCCGAGAAAAGGAGAGACATAACTAGCGAGGTAAGTGTATCGGTGCTTGGTGAAAACGAATTATAGTCGACCTGGCTATATGTAGGGAGATCAGTTCATATACACGCCTGCATGTGTTAGAAGCAAATAAGGTCCGAAGAGGCAGACAGGGGGAGAGGGTGTGGCTAGTAGGTTGTGCGAGAGGCCTACCATGTCGAGGGGGAGGAGTGTGCGAGCATGTGATTAATGAAAAGAGGGGCGGGAGTGTGCACCTGCGTGGAATCGTATTGGACATATGGGGGCATGGACGGTGAGAAGAGAAGAGGGGAAGTATATATGTGTTTGTTGTAGGCACACTTGGCTAGAGAGGTATATCGACCGGTGTGTGCCAGAAAGAAGGAGCCGAGGGCCTACACACACCGCTGGTGGACGACCTAAAGAGAAATAATGAACGTGCATGATGGAGGGGACGCTAAGGGTGTGTGAGGGGGGGGGGGGCGTGTGCATGCACGATAGAAAGTTAGCGCTAGCTAGCTACAAATAGAAGAGGATCGTGAAGGTGTAAAAGACGAACAAAGATCATAATTCATTATAAAAAAGGGGATACAGATACTTGAAAGAAGATATCATAATCTAGAACATTGATTATAATTTGGGCTAATGTGTGGCTTTTGCAACTCAGGTCTAAATACTTGTCATAATGTAGGGGGCGGGGCACTATACTTTGTGTGATAATCACGGTGTACGTATGGAACATGGTTTAGATTATGAATATATAGTTAGTACATCAAATGTACTATTATTTGGAATCAACATCAAGTGTATTCAAAAAATAGAATTCGAGTTCACGTAGTACACATAGTTCATATCTATCTCTATAGTAATCATGTGGTGTGCTATTAAGGTAATACACGAATGATGGTTGAAGTTGGCAACAATCATGATTTTAGATTCTTATTGAAATAGAGAAACGAATTCAAATTTAGTTCGAATTGCAGCGGTAGTATAGACATTTGGAATGCACTAAAATGTTGGTATGAGTAGGTTACATGCATTATACAACAAGCGCAAAATTTAATCGGACATAACATGGATTCATACTCCCTCCTTCCATCTATATAGGGCGTAATGAGATTTTTAAGACTGCCTTTGACTATTGACAAGATTAATAGTACATGACATGCACAATGTGAAAGTTATATCATTGAAAGAACCTTTCACATACGAAGTTAACGGTGTGCTTTGTGTAAGTTGCATGTCATATATCATTGCTCTAATATTTGGTCAAAGTTAGCATCGAAAAACGCATTAGGCCCTATATAGATGGAAGGAGGGAGTAGCTTTGAATAGCATTTGTATAGTAAAATGGGGCAAGACTCTCTGTTTGTGTGGTGTGAATAGTTTTATTTTTTTTCGTTTTCTTTTTGGTTGAGGGAAGTGCAAATTGATTTGGTACATACAAGTACAATATTACTACATGTTAGGCTTATCCCTAAAATTCAACCCGCGTCTTGTTATATCCCAAAAATTCAGATATCGTGCTCCCAAAACTGGCGCCTTCACAACCCGCGCCTTGCTATCCCGAAATTACAACGCGCGTGAAAACTCCCTCCAGCTGCCAAATCCCGACACGCGAAATCCCCCTTCTAACCCTGAGCCGAAAGGGCCGCTAGTTCAAATCGGTGGGGGTACTTTTGTAACACACCCTACATTTTGGACAAGCGCGTCCCTAAGTCATGCTTCACCCCCTCCCATTGCCCCCTTTTCGCCATTCGAAATCCCAGGCCACCATAAGCTCTCCGCTCTAGCCGCGAAACCCCACCCTCCTCCGCCCGCCACGTCACCGCTGCCCAGCCGGAGCCGCTTCCCCGATGACGTCGTCCACCGCAACAGCTCGACGTCCCTCGTCCACTTCCCCGGATGAGGATCCGTCTTCCATCTCGCCGTCTCGCCGGTTCACCTGCCCCGTCCTCCACCTCCAAGGAGCTGCTTCGACGATCGCCTCGTATATCGCGGCTGCTCCATCCCCACAGCGCCGCATTAACCTGCTCCACCGGAACCGCAACATCCTCACCGACTCCTCGGACAAAGCCGAGGCCTACTCGGCGCCACCAAAGAGGTTGTACACTCATCACATCGCACCTTCTCCTTAACTTTACCTCCCGGAACCGACGGTGCTCCATCCCGCACCCCCATGGAGCGGCTACCTTGAAGGCGGTGCCGCGGGCGACATCTCCACGGCGGATCTCCCCCAGTGCGAGGCCCCTTCGGCGGCGGCGGCCGTACCAGCCGGATCTGCTGCTACTGCTCCGGCTCTCGCTCGCTCGCTCGCGCTGCTACTGCTCCGGCTCTCGCTCGATCGCTCGCTCACCCAGCTGCTGCTGCTGCTCTCCCCCTCGCTCGTGCTGCTGCTCTGCTCCAATTAAGCCACACTTCAGTCGACTGAATCGACCTTTGGGTCAGTCGATTTTCAGGGGTTGGGGGGGCTCGCCGGAGTTAAGGAAGAACCACCCGCGGCGGGGACGGAGGCTCGCCGGAGAGGTACCCCACTATCTATCTTAGGGTTCAGGGTGGGGGGCGGGGGGCCTAGAGGGCTGGCCGGGGCGGCGATGGCGAGTTGTTTCGGGGCGGCGAGGCGGCGCTGGGGCCGGCGGTTCGGTCGGTGGTGGCTGGCGGCTCAGGAGGGTGCAGGTTGAAGATGAACTGCAGGCCCTCCCTAAACTACATGTCAGGTGCCTCTCTGCTACCATTGCGTTCAGTTTCGACAGTAGCATTCAGATTTCACAGTAAATTTCAGTTTCGACAGTTAATTTCAGGGTCAACAGTTTTTACCTCATCCGTTGTAGTCAGGTGGTTTTTGGTGATGTTAATTTTACATCCATTTTACATCATCTATTGGAGATGCTATTAGAATCCCACTTGAGATTGACGATGTCTGTCTTGTGCTGCTTCAGCCTTGACGTCTTACGGCTCACCGAAGCTGCTCCAACGACAGAACAATCCATCACAACAGAGCAGTGCCCTGGACACCGTCTACAGATTCCTCAGATCTTCCTCCACACCTTCGACAGCCACCTCTGCCTCAACTGCTTCAGCGACCAACCCAATGATGCTGAGGTCGACACGGCTACGGCAAAGAGGTTGTACACTTGTTGCATCACTTATTACTATACATTCACGTCGATCCATTAGGGCTATTTTGGTTCAACAGAAAAACATAGCAGTAGGGAATTTTCCAATGGCACTCTACAATTCAATTATTCATGCATTTTGTTGAAAGGAATGAAGCAAAACATCCACCTGGACCTACTTTTCAAAATCCTATGCATGAAAACAAGACCAAGTGCATTAGTGCAAGAATAACATTCTAACTGTACACGCTTTCATATGATTTCACTTGCATTCCTCTGCTCTTCCAATTCCTGTAATCCAAACACCCAAGTTGACAAAAATCCTATGTTTACAAATGCTCTGTTTACCATGTGCATTTTCCTATCCTATTCCGGCGTTTTTCCTATCCCTGCATTTTAAGAATCATGCAAGCCAAATGAGCCCTTACAGAATTACTTCAGTTATAGGTATGTGTCGAAGGGAACTTTGTGTGGTTTGTCCTGCTCCTACCGTGACGTCGTCCACATCACTTGAGCTGCTCCATCGACATAAGCATCCACCAAACCAGACATCACGACTCCTGACCGTCTTTCGCCACCTCAGATCTCCTTCCCTGCCGCCGGCACCCACCGCAACGGCATCACCATCATCAACTCAGCAGATGAACCTGAGGAGTACACGAGTCCACAAGAGAGGTCGCACTCTTTTGTTTCTGCTTATGTTATGCATTTCTTGAACTTACCTGCTACTTTATCGTCATGTTCAGCTCTTGGACTCCCAAGTCAGGTCCAAATTAATGTTAAAACTTGAGTTCTAAATTATTTGTGGGGCACATATCGAGGCAACAATGAATAGTATGTCTGTCTAATATCTGGTTCACCTAGGGTATGCCTATGTTGTTCATCTTGGGTAGGAAACAAATAGTAAAGCAATCATCATCTGTCTTTTTTATTAATTTAAAGCTATCATCAGCCTGCTATCGTTATTTTTGGATCCATCCACTGGTTGTTACCATCACTCTAAATTTCTGCATGCTCTCCTTACATAATCTCACCATATTTTTTCATATGCATGTCAGATATTGTACACACTCATGCTGAACATGTAGAGAAAAAGAGAAGAGTTTTGTGCAGCAATACAATGTCATGCAGACATCGCTCCATGGTGGGTTCAATGGCAAACCCTCCCCACCCCTCTCCAGATTGTAATCCAGAGGAAGATATCTATTCCGAGGCGGATTCAGACGCCTCTGACCACTTCTATTTACCCCCAAGGTGTTTGCTCTACCTTGGCATGATGATGTTAGTCATATCATGCATATGTTGCCTTGCAGTGCCTACTTTTGACATCTTTTTATGTCATTTGCTTAGTTTAGACATGTTCTGTAATGCCACCTGTTTAGTTTCTATATCATATATGGGAATTATGCAGTCTCATGTCTTTTAGCCAGCCATAATATATGTGAAATGTGCAATGCCATTCTGTTTAACCAGGCATCATATATTTGAATGATATCTTGCCCATCCTTTTCTTTATTACATTTCCATTTGTCGACAATGTTTGTACATTAAACTACTCTTCCTGTGAATCAGCCATTTGGGTGGGAGATGGAAAAATCTGGAGTGAAAACAAGGCCTTTAGAGCAGACAGTGCTACCTGTCGAAGCAGATCTCTTGTTGGGTCCCAATAGCTCCGCAGAGATGGATTCAAAGACAGATGACCAGTCCTATTCCCCCACTAAGGTGTATGCTCTAACTTGGCACGGTTATACTGCTCATATCATGCATACAGTGTCTTGCATTGCATAGTTTAGACATCATATACACAATATTCAACACCGTGTTCTTAGTTCAGACATCATATCGAATGTCCTTTGTTTAGCATATAAATCACATATGTGAATTAAATGGTGCGATCCTGATTACTTAGATAACATGTAGGTGACTTATGTCATGCGATCCTATTTAGTTATTCATCATATCTTTGAATTATGTTATGCTATGCTATCCAGTTTAGATAGACATCATATATGTGAAATTATGTCATGCTATCCGTTTTAGTTAAACAATATACATGTCAACTATTTCATGCCCTCTTTTTTCCAAACTATCCATTGCATCTGTCTCTCATACAATGTCTGTACATTCAACTATGTTTCCTGTTTATTAGACATTTGAATTGGAGCAGGTGATGCCAGTATCTAGCGGAATAAAAACACGGTCTTCAAATAAAACAGTGCTACCTCTTGGTGGAGATAGCACCCCGGTTGTACATGCACAAGAACCAGCCCTACCTCACATAACCCAAACTCTCGCAGATTGTACCCCTACTGCGATGGACAAAGAACCAGCTTCACCCAATCTAACCCCAACCCCAGCCGATAGTAACCCAGTTCCTGTTGACACAGCACCATCTCCACCATAGAGCTCCCAAACAAGAGCAGTTAGTAAGGCAGCTCCAGTGGCCAAAGGGCCAGTACTATCACGGAGAACCCCAACTCCACCAGTTAGTACGCCTATTCCTGTGGAGGAAGCACAACCAGCTAGTCGTAGTTTAGCATCTATCGCATTTGATGTTGTTAAATCGTATGTGCGTATCTTCCCATCTTGGAAATATTATACTAAAGATGAAGGAAAATGCGAGTTGCAGGTGTTTGTCCAGGAGTTATGTGTAAGTAATGTTATTCATGGCAATTACTTTGCTTCGTCCCATACATCCTACCTCCATGATGGTTATCATACAGCAAATTTTTCCCATTTTTCTCTATAGAGAAGGACCGATTTCGAAACTCGGGATGAGGTAACCTGTGCTAATATCTCTGCTATCGTCAAGAATGCTTGGAGGCAGTATCGGAATTACCTAAAGAAAACGTACTTCACCGGCAAAGAAACTCATCAAATTCCCTTACGTTCTCCTGAGACACATTTACTGGACGATGACTGGGAACGCCTTGTCCTGTACTGGTCCCGAACCAAGAATGTGGTAAGGTCTATGAGCTCATTTTCTATTTTAAGTATTATATTCTTGCGTCTTACTGTACTCTGTTCATGTAGAACAAGTGCCTAAACCTGAAGAACAACTGTTCTAATTTAAGATTCCATTGCTATCATAGTTCAAAAAAGCGCTAGGCGTTAATTTTGCGTTTTGCCACCGCCTTGCGCTTTACTGACCAATGCGCATGCTTATGCGCAGTTATGCACAAATTAAGCGTAGTTATGCGCAATGCATTTTGCCAACGCTTAGAGCCTAGGCGCGCTTAAGCGCTCTCTTAGGCGCACCTTTTTTAACTATGATTGCTTTGCTCTTGTATCACTGTATTTACTGATACAAACTTTTTAAAAAAATTGAAGGATCCAATTGAAACTCCAATGGCACAACAGGTATGTTCACGCATGTTTCTTTAACAGGTTTGCTCTTATCAATAGCTCTTTTGATTTCAATTTCAATTGTGTATACAATTGACTTTCATATCATGCACATTACTAGCATCACAACAGAGCCAATAGTGTTGTTGTACATGTAGACCCGTGGTACCCATCTGAAATCTTGTTGTGCCGTATAGTTTCCCACGCCTTGTATTCTTTCACTGCTGCTTTGTCTTGAACTGATATGATTTGAACCGTGTCTCTATTTTGATTTGGCAAGACAATGCAGTGACCATAGGGCATAGATATATGTTTGTTTGATGCTTTTATTATGTACTAGTACTTGGCAATAGAAGACTTGGTAGTTTAATCCTGTCCACCTTACTAAGGAACTGGTTCACCGAAATGAGTTTCATATACTAGTACATGCTAAACTTGTTATGTGTCTCCTTATTTCTTCTTTTAGAATGCTGACAAAATATTGGGGAAGAGTGCCTTATTAAGCAATGGTAAAGGAAGTAATGCAGATAAGGTTCAGGATAGTGACACATCCTTGTTGGTCTCCAACAAAGCTGATAAAACAGCTAAGGAAGACTATCTTGAAGACAACGAGACAACCCCAAAGTCATGTCATGGTTTAGTGTTCGAGTTACTGGCCACTACCGCTTGCACAAGCTATTCAAACTCACTGTATGAATCAGTTCGGTTTCTTGAGTCTCAACTACAAGCTGAAAGACATCGATCAGCTGTGCTGCGATAAGAAGTGGAAGGATTGCGGAAGTCCCTGGAGCATTCAGATGCATACTTTCTGGTGCAACAGCAAGCGTTGGAGGATTTTAGCGCCAAACAGGACAAAGCTAATCACCTTGCTAATCTTATTGCTAGCATGGTGGATACCCAGGATAACGTTTCTTGAGCTCTTCTGAAGTTGTTTCAGTTATGCTCTCATTTTGCTGCCGCGTTTATTTGCACTGGTGGCCAATTTTGACTGCCAGTGTATGTAATATGCTGCTTTGTTCCCTATATTTGCACTGGTGGTGAACTTTGATGCCCAGTGGATGTAATATGTGTAATAGCGGTAATAGGCTAGCCTCAATTGCTTGCTTATTTATTTCCTTATTGTCTTGTTTAGTTGTTTGCTTGTAGTCACTGCAGTTCTTTTTCTATGTTTTTCTAGTGGCCACAATAGCCTATTTTTAGGAACTAGGCCAAAATAATCATGCCAACACACGGACTGTTGTAACCATGGGCTTCCTGCAGGCCGTATGATCCATGGGCCTTCGTCCGGCCGTAGGATCCATTGGCCTTCTATACGGGCCGTAGGATCGATCGGCCTTCTATACGGGCCTTAGGGTCCATGGGCCTTGTCGTGGTTTTGTCACGGCAGATGTCCTCATGAAAGGACTTAGTCGTGGAGCCATCGCCACGTGTTAGCTTGAAGGGGTTAAAGCGGACACAAGGACGCAAGAGAGTTTATACTAGTTCGGCCCCTTCGATGAAGGTAAAAGCCTACGTCTAGTTGTGATGGAATTGATGGGGGTTTCGATGACTAGGGAGCAAACAAGCTTCGCCTAAGTCTCGAGTTGTTGTCTGTCGTCCCTGAACCGCCGCCGGGTCGTCCCCTTATATACCTGGGTGACGCATGTCGGTTTGCAGAGTCCCGAGACAGGCTCATAGACGTGTCCGGTTCGGTCTCTAGTATTTCTAACTTACAACACAAGTTACATACTAATGCCGGTTCATGGCTATAAGCCTTAAATCGGTTCTGGGCCTTGGGCCCTTATAGAATATCCTCACGGGCTTCGAGCATACTTGACTACTGATGAAGTTAACCCGGCCTGTCCTGGCCGGTTTACGCCCGGTAGTAATATCCCCAACATTAGGCCCCAGATTGATTTGAACAGGTTCATGTCAATCCTTAGTAAAAAGCTTCGTCTTCAACATCTTCTTGGTTAAAACACCGTGACGTCATCTTCTCAGATTGTGGTAAACCGGCATGACGTCATCTGCCATAAAGAACTGTATATAACATATTTTCATTAATGGGTCTGCAACAATCGAGGCGACAGCTCCGCTTCCAAACTTGCGGCCCCTTGATTTTCGCTCCTGACACACATATCCCTTGCCTTTATAAATAGGACCGAAGGGTCATTCTCCTTTCCCCTTCGTGCCCTTCCGCATCGTCTTCCTTGTGCCGCCCAGCTCGTGAAGCTTCGCCGCCTCCGTCAACCATTGTCTCTGCATCAAGCTTGGCCGCTGCATCACCCTGAACGTACCAGAGCATCGCGGCGACCTTCCGCTTCTTCCCCAGCTCCGGTAAATCTTCTGCTTTTTCCGCCCCAGATCTATTCTAGGGTTTCTAGGTTTTTCAGTGTTCATCCTTTGTTCTTCTTTCATATAATGGTTCTCAAAAGAACTCCTGAATCTCTGTTCTGTGTAATGGTAGCTTTTAGCCTCCATTTTCACTTACGCATCTCAAGATCATAAATCTTATTTACGTCCTTGCTTATTGATTTAGTTCCGCTCCGTTTTGGACCTTGAATATTTATTTCTTTTCTGAACATGCTCCAGATCCAAAACTGTGAAATACTTTTGTGAAACCTGTTTTCGCACATCCACTGTTGATTCTTCAATGTTTCAGACCAGGCGGTTTAACTTTGTAAAAAAATTGACAACTCGGCATATACCATTAGTCCCCTTGTTGAACCGCCAGGCTTTCCCAGTTATGTAAGGCCACCTTGCAGAACTCCGGTTTATAAGCAACTTCTTCTAGTTTAACAATGAATGTATCAATATATAGCCTTCCAACATATTCTTGAACCAGTATTATTGCTTTGCAGACTGCATCATGGCCAAGCAAGTGTACGAGTGTAATTGGGCCCCTTCTCGCGTGACTGAAACTCAACTGGATAACTTAGTCCGCACCAGCGCTTTAGGCAAAAAAGACGTCATTCACTGGAGGGTCCCTGGCTCGGAGAGTCCTCCAGAACCCAAGGATGGAGAGGTTGTTGTTTTTGCTGACCATTTAGCCCGGGGCTTCAGTCCGCCCGGTGCAAAGTTTTATCGGGATGTCTTGGCCAACTTCCAACTGAGTCCAAAAGATATTGGCCCCAACTCCATAACCAGTATCTGTCACTTTCAAGTGCTCTGTGAGGTGTTCTTTCAAGAGGAGCCCACAGTTGAATTGTTCAGAGATTGCTTCCATCTAAACCGCCGCACTGAATTTTTTGACGGTCCCAACACCGAGTTGGGTGGTGTGGCGATTCAAAAGAGGAAAGAGGTCACTTACCCTCACGCCAAACTGCACATCCATCCCAAAGAGTAGAATTCAACATGGTTTTACTGCAAAGATACCTCTCCTGATGGAGAAAATCCATTACCGGGTTACCGTCCAGAGCGGCTAAGCAACACACATCCCCTCCCTCACAGATTGACTGCTAAGGAAAGAAGCAACTATGCCCCTCAACTATCCAAGCTCCGGGCCTTCATGGCCAACGGGTTGACAGGAGTTGATCTTGCTCGCTGCTGGATATCTTGGAGTATACTGCCCTTAAGCCTGCGCTCTGGTTTGATGTGCAAATACACAGAAGATGTGAAAGACCCTCTACGGCATATTGAGATCCAGCTGACAGACAATGAAGTTACTGAGGCTGTTAAGAGGATGTTAAACGAACCGGAAGCTGCTTGCGCCCAAACCGGGCTGGCTCCCTTTTCTGCCATTAACAAACCGCCAGCCGTAAGACTCATATCTTATGCCTTTATAAAATCTGACTATGTTTAAGTACTCTTTGTTGATATTAACATCTTTCAAATAAGGTGATGATCCATTTTGGAGCAGGAAGACTCCACAAGAGAAACCGGTGGCAATAACCCGACCCAAGACCAAAGTTGTGAAGAAACCAACAAATAGAAAGAAAACCACTGCCTCCTCCGATCCACCAGCTGACGATGATCTGGGTAATCCGGATCTTGTGGTAGAACTTGACTCACTTGGTTTATTTTTCATACGCCTTATTGATAATGATTATTTCCAGGATGATGCTGAAGTCAGTCATGCTGATGTTGTAGAGGTAATCGCTCTTTCTTCCGATTCAAACCCTTTACCTTCAGTAAAAATCCGTCGGGCAAACCGGAAAGTTAAATTTTCTCATCCTCTTGCTTACTTGGATCGAAACTTTCTTATGAATATACAACAGCATGAAGCTCGTCGCGCAACCCGACACAGCGGCCAGGTAGTCACCTCCACCGGTTTACCGAACAGTCCGATTCGGAAATGCCATTCAGAGGTCTCTAGCTGTTTTGTCAATGATTATCCTAAAGCGGGTTGCATTTGTCAACCTCTTAATCCATCTGACTCTGATTATCAGGTGACTTCTCATTCTTCCTCTGGCGAGTCGATAGGCACCCAACTCCCACCACTCAAGAAGTGCTTGGGTGAGCCATATTCGTGATAATGCTGTTTTGATATACCACTTTCAATGTTCATTGGACTGATCCATCTTTTTCTTTTCAGGGCCAAGCCTAGGCCAAGCAAGAAAGCTCGCCTGGACAAAGTGGCAGAAGACGATGCTCCTGAACCGACCCAAATACCAAATCCCGAGGAACACATCCAGGATGATATGCTGACCGACCCACCATTGCAAGATCATGATGTTACTGTTGAAGAGGAACATGTTGATACCACCGGCCCTTCAAATCAACCCACGAGTCCTTCTCAAACTGACAAGACAGCGAGTCCACCAAAGCATACGGATAAACCGGCAACCCCAATGCGAACCGGCGAAGCCAAGGATGACGATGTTGTTATTACTGGCTTTGGCCATTCCGAGCCAGGTAATCCTGTCGCCTTGTCCAAGCACACTGCAAAGGATGAATTTACTGCGTTTGGTAAAGGCAAGTGGAATGCTGATTTGGATACTTATGCCGCTTTGAATCCCCAAGATCTTCATTCTGGTTATTTGAACCGGTTATATACGAGCCGTGATTATGAAGCCGGTCTGTTAAATATGATGAAAGACACATATGAGGTAAATTCCATATTACTCTCTGCTTGCATACTTCAATCT
Source organism: Aegilops sharonensis (assembly GCA_904067115.1). Lineage (NCBI taxonomy): Eukaryota > Viridiplantae > Streptophyta > Magnoliopsida > Poales > Poaceae > Aegilops > Aegilops sharonensis. The sequence continues at coordinate 808,943,716 of LR880969.1, read as the reverse complement.
GTCAACTCTAATAGCCCCCAAGTGACGGTTTTAAGATGTAACTTAAACCGGGACTTCCCAATCCAATCCTGAGCAAAGCTGTACTTTTGGGAAAGTAGCTCCCAAAGGCCGGTTCAACTTAATGTAGTTAAACCGGGACTTTTATACCATAAGAAATCCAGTATCCCTCAAGGACAAAGCAAATAGGCATTAGCCCCCAAGTGCCAAACTGAAAACTTGTATTGAGCTTGGGACTTTATGTAGAAATTGTAGGATGAAAAAGCAAATATGCATTAGCCCCCAAGTACCGAGAGCATAACTTGTTACGGGTTTGGTACTTCAACTCTGCTCCCTAATCTTTATCAAATGATTATCTGTATGTAGGCTGATCTGAGCAAGAAAGAAAACCAAATCACTGATCTTCAAGAAAACCTGAAATCCCAGCAAGCTGAAACCTCCAAAGCAAAGGATGAATTAACCAGCGCTTTAAGCGTCATGGAAAATATTAAAGAGGGTTTGAACAAGGAGTGGGCGGATTGGGCCACTAAAAAGGCTGCTTTAACTCAACGGGCAGAAAATGCTGAAGCTGCCCTCAAACCAGTGGTGGATGAACTGACCAGTGTAAAGCGGCAAGTGCATGCCATGACCGCCGCTGTGTTTGGTAAGTCTTTTTTTATTTCTGACGTAATGATGCATTCTCATGTAATTGCCGGTTTACTAACCCTTTGAATGATACAGGGACACGTATTGTCCACTTGGGATCAGATGTGCGGAAGAAATTGAAAGCCTCTTATACATTGATAGAGCAACTCTCTACTGGTGCGCAGAGGATCATCAACACCGCTTCTCATAACAACCCGGCACTGACCTTGATCCAGGACACCCTTAAAAGGTTGTCAATGCTTCCTGCCCGGTTTGAAGAATTAAAGAAATCTGCTGCTAGAACCGGTGCTATAAACGCCTTAATCCGGGCCAAAGCGTGGGTGCTGGATTTTGATCCTGTTGAAGCGGCCCAAGGCTTCCCAAGCTTGAAGGAAGACGGGACATAATTCAGTGAAGAGGATCTTCGAGCTATAAACCGGGAAGTGCGCCCTTTGGCTTGTTAGCTGGTTGAAGAGGCAAATCTGTCTCACTATCAAGCCTAGTACGATGACGAAAATAAACGAGTGTCTGCACCGATTCCTGAATTGGAAAACCTTATTCCTCCAATTCGTAAGCATACTTACACTCCTGATATTGAACCGTCGTTGCTGTTCAATGATGAAGCTGTATTCCAAGCATTAATGGGAATCGACTGGACAACTATTGATTTCCAGCCGCTGGGTAGGGAATCAGAAGCTGAAGCGGCGCAGGATGACCCGCAACCATCAGGCCAAGCTGGCGATCAAGCATGAACCGGAGGCTGGTTTACATTATTGCTTCTTTATGTTATGTAGAAAAACAATTATCTTATTTGGGCACCGTGTTGCCTTGTAATAGACTAGCTGCCACACTTTGTGTTGATATGCCTTCATGCATATTTATTATAACTTATGCTTCCGTTGAATCACCAATGCTAAACTGTTGTCTGTAGCAAAAAAGCTTAAAATGCCATTGTGGTTGTATAACCAGGCGGGTCATCATATCTATGTATGTGAAATCAAAGATAATACCTTAGATTTAAACATATGACAAAATATGGGAATGTATGATACATGCCATCGTAGGGCATGAAGTTGGTTGTGCCAATCTTGAAGCGGAGTTGTAAGAAACCCGCTCCGCTGAAGGAGAAAACAGCTCCTGTGTATATATGGTCGGTTTATCAAGTAAACCGTTCCGGGTTACGATGAACACCGGCGTTACTCCATAATAGGATGTTTATCAAAAATCAAACTGGGCAAAGTGTCTCCGGATGAAAAACAAACCGTGTCCCGTCAACTGACAGTCGAATCGGTTTAATAATTGTCGGTTTAAGATCACAACAAGAGAAATATGCAAAAATACAAACAAATTTCAAGCAAAGGCAAAGACAAATTCTTTTGCGAAAATAAGCTTTTTGAGCTGATCAAGTGGCATTACCATGGTCGGACACGACCAAGCCCCCAATAGGCGTAGCTATGGTTCATGTCAGCCAGGTCCCCAAATGATGCAGTGGCATTACGCCGATCAAGAGGTGTAGCAATGGTTCGGGTTCGACCAAAGCCCCCAATTATTTTGTGGCCTTAGGCCGATCAAGAGGCGTGACTGGTTCAGACGTGACCAAGTCCCCAAGTGATCTCGTGGTTTTCGCCTATCAAAAGGTGTTGCATTGGTTCAGACATGACCAAGCCCCCAAGTGACATGATATAAAGCTTTGTTAAAAAGCTAACTCAAGGGGTAAACCGGAGACCGCTTTAAGATAAAAACTCCGTGTAACCACACATGATGTAAAAATAACAAAGACCCCGCTTTAGCTAAGGCTCCGGTTTATTGTATTGATCATAATATATACATTGTCATAATATGTACATAAGTAGAGCCTATGGCTCAAGTACAGTAGGGCCGAAGATGAGCTATGTTCCACGGCCTGTTGGTCTCCTCCTCTGATGTACGTGAGTCTTTATGCTCTCGAATATCAATCAGATAGTACGACCCGTTGTGCAGATTCTTGCTGACCATGAAAGGTCCCTCCCAAGGTGGGGATAGCTTGTGCAAATCAGTCTGGTTTTGGATGAGCCGGAGCACCAAATCTCCTTCTTGAAAGGTTCTGGTTCTAACTCGGCGACTATGATAGCGACGAAGATCCTGCTGGTAGATCGCCGAACGGGCAGCTGCAATGTCACGCTCCTCATCCAACAAGTCCAAAGCGTCTTGCCGTGCTACCTCGTTGTCCGCTTCAACATAAGCTGCTACACGAGGTGAATCATGACGGATATCACTGGGGAGAACCGCCTCCGCTCCGTAGACCATGAAGAACGGTGTGTATCCTGTCGATCTGTTGGGCGTAGTATTGATGCTCCATAATACAGATGGTAACTCCTCAACCCAACAACCCGGCGTCCGCTGCAAAGGAACCATAAGCCGGGGTTTGATGCCTCGTAAGATCTCTTGGTTAGCTCTCTCTGCTTGGCCATTGGACTGTGGTGAGCCACTGATGAAACCTCAAGCCAGATGTGCTCACGTTCACAGAACTCCTTCATGGCACCCTTAAATAGATTGGTACCATTATCAGTAATAATACTGTGTGGAAAGCCAAACCGGAAAATCACCTTTTTAATGAATTGAACCGCCGTAGTTGCATCACACTTGCTGACGGGCTCCGCTTCCTCCCACTTTGTAAATTTGTCAACCGCCCCCAAAAGGTGGGTCTTCTTGTCCTTGGACCGTTTGAAAGGCCAAACCATATCCAGCCCCCAAGTCGCAAATGGCCAAGTAATTGGAATCATCCTCAATTCTTGAGCCGGCACATGAGCACGTCTTGAGAACTTCTGACAGCCGTCACATCGCCTAACCAGGTCCTCCGCATCAGCATGAGCAGTCAACCAATAGAAACCGTGACGAAACGCCTTAGCCACCAAAGATTTTGAACCGGCGTGGTGACCACAATCTCCTTCGTGGATTTCGCGCAAGATCTCACAACCTTCCTCCGGCGACACACAATGTTGAAACGCTCCTGACACACGGCAATGATGCAACTCGCCATTGACAATAGTCATGGACTTGGATCGCCGGATTATCTGCCTGGCCAGCGTCTCATCCTATGGTAAATCGCCCCGGTTCATGTACGCAAGATAAGGAACCGTCCTATCCGGAATGACATGCAGAGCCGCCACCAACTGCGCCTCCGGATCAGGAATAGCCAAATCCTCTTCGCTAGGGAGCTTGACCGACGGGTTATGGAGGACATCCAAGAAGACATTAGGCGGGACCGGTTTATGTTGAGAGCCCAGCCGGCTTAAAGCGTCCGCCGCTTTGTTCTTCTGTCTGTCCATGTGATCCACCTGATATCCCTTGAAGTGGCCTGCAATAATATCCACCTCACGACGGTATGCTGCCATGAGCGGGTCCTTAGAATCCCAAGTACCAGACACTTGTTGGGCCACCAGGTCCGAGTCATCGAAGCACTTAACTCGGCTGAGATTCATCTCCTTAGCCATCCGGGGACAATGGAATAAAGCTTTGTACTCAGCTGCATTATTAGTACAAGGGAACATTAAGCGGAGAACGTAACAAAACTTATCACCTCGTGGGGAAGTTAATACGACTCCAGCCCCCGAGCCCTCCAATTGCCTGGACCCGTCAAAATGAATAGTCCAATAGGTGTGATCCGGCTTTTCTTCAGGTGCTTGTAGTTTCGTCCAATCATTGATGAAATCCACAAGTATTTGAGACTTGATCACCGTCCGAGGCACGTATTTTAAACCGTGCGGCCCAAGCTCTATAGACCACTTGGCAATCCGGCCAGTTGCCTCCCTGTTCTGAATTATATCTCCCAAAGGAGCAGAGCTGACCACTGTGATGGGATGTCCCTGGAAGTATTGCTTAAGCTTTCGGCTTGCCATAAAAACTCCATACACCAACTTCTGCCAATGCGGGTATCTTTGCTTGGACTCAATAAGCACCTCGCTGATATAGTAAACCGGACGCTGAACCGGATATTCCTTGCCCACCTCCTTCCGCTCTACCACAATAGCTACACTGACTGCACGAGCATTAGCTGCCACATATAGTAGCAAAGGTTCTTTGCCAATCGGAGCAGCAAGAATAGGCGGATTGGCTAGCTACCGCTTTAAGTCCTCCAATGCTTTATCAACGGCCGGACTCCAGACAAAGGGATCTGCTTTCTTCAGCATCTGATACAAAGGGATCGCCTTCTCACTGAGGCGGCTGATAAACCGGCTCAACGCAGCAATCCGGCCTGCCAAGCGCTGGACATCATTGATACATTTCGGTTTAGCCAGGGAGGTGATAGCTGTGATTTTCTCCGGATTAGCCTCAATTCCCCTGTTGGACACCAGAAAACACAATAATTTGCCTGCCGGTACACCAAAAACACACTTGGCCGGGTTGAACATCATTTTGTATGTCCGTAGGCATGTACATTACGGCCGATCTGCTTATGAAGGCAATTTTGTACACACCGTTGATAAGTTGCCTGGGCACTCTTGAGCCCAAAGGGCATAGATACATAGCAGAAGGCTCCAAAGGGAGTTATGAACGTCGTCTTCTCCTGGTCTTTAACTGCCATCTTGATTTGATGATAACCAGAATATGCATCCAGAAAACTCAAACGCTCACAACCCACCGTAGCATCAATAATCTGATCGATGCGGGGGAGGGCAAAAGGATCTGCTGGACAAGCCTTGTTAAGATCTGTGTAATCCACACACATGTGCCAGGTGCCGTTTTTCTTAAGGATCAGCACCGGATTAGCCAGCCATTCAGGATGGAACACTTCAACAATAAAGCCAGCCGCTAAGAGCCTAGCTACCTCCTCTCCAATAGCTTTGCGCCTTTCTTTGTTGAACCGGCAGAGAAACTGCTTCACCGGTTTGTACTTAGGATCAACATTAAGATTGTGCTCAGCGAGTTCCCTCGGTACACCTGGCATGTCAGAAGGCTTCCATGCAAAAATGTCCCGGTTCTCACGGATGAACTCGATGAGCGCGCTTTCCTATTTCGGATCCAAGTTGGTGCTGATACTAAACTACTTGGACGAATCGCCAGGTACAAAGTCAACAAGCTTAGTCTCAGCTGCCGATTTGAACTTTAAAGCCGGATCATGCTCTGTGGTTGGCTTATTTAACGGAGTCATGTCCGCCGGATCAACATTATCCTTGTAGTACTTCAACTCTTCCGTGGCACAAACCGACTCTGCATTGGCCGCATCACCTTCTTCACACTCCAAGGCAATCTTGCGACTTCCATGACCAGCTATGGTCCCCTTGTGACCCGGCATCTTGAGCTGCAGATACATATAACAGGGTTGTGCCATAAACTTGGCATAAGCCGGCCGCCCAAATAAAGCATGGTACGGGCTTTGGATCTTAACCACCTCAAAAACCAATGTTTCTGACCTGGAATCATGATCATCTCCACAGGCCACCTCCAGAGCTATCTTGCCAACGGGATATGCTGACTTACCAGGTACCACACCGTGGAATACCGTATTGGACGGTTTAAGGTTCTTGTCTGTTAGCCCCATACGACGGAAGGTCTCATAGTACAAAATATTAATGCTGCTTCCTCCATCCATGAGCACCTTGGTGAACTTATAACCTCCCACCCGAGGTGCCACCACCAACGCTAGCTGACCCTGATTGTTAACCCGGGGAGGGTGATCCTCTCTGCTCCATATGATTGGCTATTCGGACCAACGTAAATAACGAGGCACGGCCGGTTGAACAGAATTTACTGCTCGCTTGTGAAGCTTCTGATCTCGCTTGTCTAAGCTAGTGGTGAATACATGATATTGCCCGCTATTCAACTGCTTTGGATTGCTCTGATAGCCCGACTGCTGCTACTGGTTGTAACCACCCTAGCTATTCTGATTGTTTTGATTGTTATGTCCACCCTGACCTCCATTGAAGCCTGAACCGGCATTTCCTCCATCGTGACCCGGCCCATGGAATCCGGATCCTGAGCCACCACCTGATCCATGATCATACCGGAAAGCATTAGAATTTTTGAACTCCTGCATAATATAGCAATCCTTCCAAAGGTGGTTGGCTGGCGTCTCCTTCACCCCGTGCTTTGGACAGGGCTGGATTAATAGATAAGTCAGGCGGTCCGGGTTAGGGTTTGGAGCTCCACCATGATTCGGCGGTTTACCCTTTTGTCGCTGGCCCCTGTCCTGCGCGCTAGTATTAGCCACAAAGTCCATGCTGCCATCCGCTTTACGCTTGCCTCCGTTACCATGACCTGTCGTGTTGTGTTGCTGCCCCTTGGAGTTGTTGTTCTTCTTTCCCTTCCCTGTCTTCTCATCATCAGACTGGGGATCCTTTGTACTATCAGAATCAGCATACTTCACTAATGCAGTCATGAGGGTCTCCATATCGTTACAACGGCGCTTCATCCGTCCCAATTTCAACTTCAGAGGTTTAAACCGGCAGTTGCTTTCCAAGGTTATAACCGCAGAGTCGGCGTTGATACGGTCTGATGAGTGCAAAATTTCCGAAACTCGGCGTACCCAGCGGGTAGTTGACTCTCCTTCCTCCTGGACACAGGCCGCTAAGTCCACTATCGACATGGGCTGCTTACATGTATCCTTGAAATTCTGGATAAACCGGGCTCGCAACTGGGCCCATGAACTGATAGAATTGGCTAGTAAGCTCTTTAACCAAATACGGGTTGTCCCTTCAAGCATCATGGTGAAATACTTTGCACATGCCGCTTCATCTACGTCAAGCATCTCCATGGCCATCTCATAGCTTTCTACCCATGTTTCCGGAGACAAATCGGCCTTGTAATTTGGCACCTTGCACGGGCCCTTGAAATCCTTCGGCAGGCGCACATTGCGTAATGCGGGGACAAGACAAGGCACTCCCAAAGAACTAGAAGTAACTCGTGGCTCGATCGAGGTGGTTGGACGAACTGGCGTAAGCTGACGAGCCTCATTTTGGACTGCTAACTCGGCATCCCTTCGTGCTCGGGCCTGGTCCACCACTTCCTGAGCATCACCCTCCGGGTTATGGCCACGAGGCGCTTCACGGTTCCGTGCATTACTGGATACGGCTGGTTCATCCATCCGCCTCATGTAACTCCGGTTTGGACGGGGGGTGGAATGAATTCAGTCATGGCTATATGAATATGCTTCCTGCTGAACCAAGACTGTTCGAAGAAGTTCTTTAACCCGGCGCGTCTCCACCGCTTGCGGAGAATCACCTTCAATCGGGATGGCCTCCAGCCGTGAAGCGGCGGCGATAAGATTGTCCATTGGATAGAAATAATGACCTGGAGGTGTCTGGATAGGCTGAGGTACGATATTGTTCTGTCGAGGCGGCTCCATCAGGCGAGGCTGAACCGGCGCACCCGGCCCAGGTGCCTCCGCCCGGTTTAGCCACGGCGGGTTACTAGTCCCTGCTCCTGGGGTATTAAAGAGGTTTCTGGCATCGAAAACCGTCGGAAGGCGAGACCGATGCTTCCTTTTCAAAACTTCATGTGACGCGTTCTGGTCCAGCATAAGCCTATAGGCCTGCGCATCCAAAGCGGCCCGCTCTGCAGCCATCCTGTTGTTCTCGGCTGCCAGGTCGGCCTTGGCCTGAGTGATCTGTTCCCTCACCTTTGCAATTTCTGCGTTGTGGACGTCCTGATCCGCCGGGTTAGCCTCCGCCATAAGCACGACCAACGCATCAAACAGATCAGATAAAACTTGAGCCGGCGGGTGCACAGGGCCTCCTGCCCCGGCCGCCGCTGCTGACCCGGAGAACATTGCTGCTGCGTTCGAAGAGTGGATTGCCGCCTGTGTACCGGCCATGAATATCCCAACCCGGTTGGGCAGATCAGAGGGGTCCAGAATACAGTCACCATCGGAACAGCCCCCAATCCGGCCATCTTGTAGCTGATACAATGATTCGGTTTCTCCAGTCGAGGACTCGTCGCCGGAATAAATGACGGTCTTGCTACCAGATTCCGATCCACCGTCATATTCTCCTCCGTGGATGACTCCCACGAAGGCACGCTTCATGGATGGTTTACCCTGGGCAGATCTCACATGCTGAGCCGTTTCGACGAGGTCGGTGCAGATGTCCGGCTCAGGGCCCGGTTCACCGATCTTGCCAATGAAGACGTGTATGCCACCAAAGGGGACCCGGTACCCGTACTCAATCGAGCCGGCCTCGGGGCCCCAGCCTGAATTGTCGATGTAGAGCTTGCCGCGACGACTCTTGGTCATCCGGCCCACAGCGTAACCCTTGAGTCCTTCGAAGCTGGCCTCCAAGAACTTTAAACCATCGTGCGATAGCCCCACGGTGGGCGCCAACTGTCGTGGTTTTGTCACGGCAAATGTCCTAATGAAAGGACTTAGTCGTGGAGCCATCGCCATGGGTTAGCTTGAAGGGGTTAAAGCGGACAAAAGGAGCAAGAGAGTTTATACTAGTTCGGCCCCTTCGATGAAGGTAAAAGCCTACGTCTAGTTGTGATGGAATTGATGGGGGTTTTTATGACTAGGGAGCAAACAAGCTTCGCCTAAGTCTCGAGTTGTTGTCTGTCGTCCCTGAACCGCCGCCGGGTCGTCCCCTTATATACCTGGGTGACGCCCGTCGGTTTGCAGAGTCCCGAGACCGGCTCATAGGCGTGTCCGGTTCGGTCTCTAGTATTTCTAACTTACAACACAAGTTACATACTAATGCCGGTTCATGGCTACAAGCCTTAAACCGGTTCTGGGCCTTGGGCCCTTATAGAATATCCTCACGGGCTTCGAGCATACTTGACTACTGATGAAGTTAACCCGGCCTGTCCTGGCCGGTTTACGCCCGGTAGTAAAAATATCCCCAACATGCCTTCTACGGGCCGTAGGGTCCATGGGCCTTCTACGGGCCGTACGACCCATGAGCCTTCTACGGGCTGTAGATCCATGGGCCTCATACGGGCCGTAGATCCAAAGGGCCTTCTATGGGGCGTATCATCATTTCGCCAATCACAGGCCGTGCAATTCATGGACCATAACGTGCCGTTAATAGGCCGTATTTGATAACTCTATGAAAACAGCCCAACGGGTTTTTTTGACATGAAAACGGCCTAACGGTCCGCAAACGGGCCGACTGTAACGATGGGCTGAATTTGGCCCATAAGCAGATAATGACAGTAACGGGTCATATGTAACCGAATGCTGCAAGAGCCCTGAGAAGGACGAAAGATAACTTGGGCTGGAAACGGCCCAATAGAATATCGGGCCGTTAATGGGTATAAAGTGATACATCGTTCATTACGGGCCAGTTTCACCATGGGCCGTTAATGGGCCAAGAGTTACAAAGGGCCTCATATGGGCCGAAAGAAGTCATGGCCCACACATGGGCCGGAAGTTAAAACGGGCTGGAATCATATTGGACGGCCCAGATGACGCTACTGGGCCTAATACGGATAGGGCATAACGGGCCCTGGGTTAGCGGGCTGTAAATGGGCTATATGCGAACATGCCGTTAACAAGCTTTCCATGGGCTAGCCCGCCACCTTTTGACCAAGTCAAACGGGCCGGCCTTTTCACAGGAATGGGCCTTTGTTGGGCCGTGCCACATGTCGCCGTATCATAGGCGCCTTCGGTCCAATGAGCGGATGACATCTGTCCCAACGGTGAGCCGACACGTGTTTCCTCCAGCCAATGATGATTTTACACGTGGAAAATCCCAATTGGTTGAGGTTGTTAACGGGTTATCGGATCCAAAACCCGACCCAATAGCTTAACGGCGTTCCGTTACGGTGGATGCCACGTGTTGGTCACCCTTGACGAAAGCACTTCTGTGACACGCGATTTATCGTCATGGAAGTGGACACTTCCGTGATGATAATTTTGGTAATGTCATGGAACACTTCTACGACAGCACAGGGTATGACTATCTTGATTCTGTCATAAATTTGTCATGGATGTACATGCATGACAAAAATCGTGACCTACTGTGACAAACACGTATCATCACGGAAGTGTATTTTTTTTGTAGTGGTAGCGCATGGGGCTCACTGGGGGCTTGAGGCAGGACGGCGACGAGGCCGGTGACGACGACGACGAGGCCGGCGACGAGGACGACGACGAGGCCGGCGACGATGACGGTGATGAGGACGGCAGGCTCGTGGGGGAGGGGTTACGCGCGTGGCGAGGTTTCGGGGAGGAGCGGCTCGGGGGCGGCGACGGCCACCGCGACGGCAAGGACGACGTCGACAACGGGTCAGGGGCGGGGCGACGGCGTCGGGGCAGGGGCTCGGGGCGGCGACGGCGACGACGATGAGGAACGGCTTGGCGGCGTCAGGGGGAATGGGAGCAGTTGGCGAAATTTTCACAAGTGCTACCTTATATAGCAAAACCAATGGTACCGCTTCGTGGCACCAACCGATACCAATGCCCACCTATGGTCCCGGTAAGTGCCACGAACCGGGAACAAAGGTCTCTTTTTGGCAGCCCAAAGGGCGGGAAACTGATGCCTATGGTCCCGGTTGGTGGCACGAACTGGGACCATAGGAGGGCATTGGTACCGGTTGGTGCCACGAACCGGTACGAATGCCCACCAATGGTCCCGGTTCGTGGCACAAACCAGGACCATAGGCCTTATGCTGGCACGATGCGGTGGGAGGTTTAGTCCCACCTCGCTAGTTGGGAGGGGCTGGGAGTGGTTTGTAAGCTTTGCTGCCGTCACCCTCTCGAGCTCCTCTTTATTGCAGGCTTACGGGCCTAATCTCTACCTTGCCATGCCTGTTGGGCCTATTGGGCCTTCTTCGGGCCTGAATCCTAGCCCATTGTAGGGTTTCTAGTCGTATTCAGGCCGTGCAGGTCCAGTAGGTGGCATTTTTTCCTTTTTTTTCCTTTTTATTTTTTTATTTCTACTTAAAACTAAATACTTATAGTTTTTTAGTGATTTCTTTTTGCTTTTAGGTCACAAAATTATAAACTTTCTGTTAGTGCCATTAGTTTTAAAATTTGAATTTTAGGTTAATATAAAAATAGATTTTTGAGTGATTCCATTTCCTGCTATTTAATATTAATATGTTTTCTCATTATACTCAATTTGGTAATTTTAGGTTATTTTAAATATCTGTTTTAATCAAAACCAGATTTTGTTAATTTTTTTTGCTATGAAATTCTTTTTGCTATTAATGTTTTGAACAAAAAATACTTTGTTAATATAAGTTGCATAAATTTTATATAATTTTAGTTTCAAAAATACTATAGGTTTATATAAGCTATTTAGTTGATTCCTTTTGCTATTATAGTTTTATAAAAGCTTTTTAGTTGATTCTTTTTGCTATTGAAGAATATTATAGTTTTATTTTAGTTCATCATAACAAAATATTTTAATTGATTTTAGTTTTTTAGTTGATCATAATAAATACTATAGTTTTATGCATTTTATTATTTTTCATGCATTTACTGCTTTTTTGAGCTATAAGACCCGGGAATTGAAAAGCATTTCAAATGAACTCCGAAAAGGTTGAAAATTGGCATGGTATCATCATTTCACCCAGATAGCATGTGCAAGAAAGTTGAGAGGGTTACGGCAAAAACTAGATGCACTTCGTGTACAAAACGGACAATCTGTTTCGAAGTATCAGGATTTCATACGGAAACTCGTCTGTTACAACACGCATTTCAAATGAACTACGAAAAGGCTGAAAGTTGGCATGGTATCATCATAATAGTTGTGGAGAGAAAGTCTTCACTTTTTTTCGCTTGTGTGCTTTGCTTATGGCGCCGTAACCATGGATAATCTTCATCGTTATCAGGATGCTTGGGTCAGCCTTGACTTTGAAGGGAGGAATTTCATGAAACTTTTCATAATCTTCAGACATGTCTGTCTTGCCCTCCACTCCCACGATGTCCCTTTTTCCTGAAAGAACTATGTGGCGCTTTAGCTCATCGTATGATGTATTCGCTTTCTTATCTTTTCTTTTTCTCGGTTTGGTAGACATGTCCTTCACATAGATAACTTGTGCCACATCATTGGCTAGGATGAACGGTTCGTCAGTGTACCCAAGATTGTTCAGATCCACTATTGTCATTCCGTACTGTGGGTCTACCTGTACCCCGCCTCCTGACAGATTGACCCATTTGCACCTAAACAAAGGGACCTTAAAATCATGTCCGTAGTCAAGTTCCCATATGTCCATTATGTAACCATAATATGTGTCCTTTCCCCTCTCGGTTGCTGCATCAAAGCGGTCACCGCTGTTTTGGTTGGTGCTCTTCTGATCTTGGGCTATCGTGTAAAATGTATTCCCATTTATCTCGTATCCTTTATAAGTCAATACAGTCGAAGATGGTTCCCCGGACAACGAGTACAACTCATCATAAATAGTGTTGTCACCTCTGAGACGTGTTTCCAACCAACTGCTGAAAGTCCTGATGTGTTCACATGTAATCCAGTCGTCACACTGCTCCGGGTGTTTGGAGCGCAGACTGTTCTAGTGTTCATCGACATATGGGGTCACCAAGGTAGAGTTTTGTAGAACTGTGTAGTGTGATTGAAACCAAGAATGCCCGTCCCTGCATATTATTGAGTCCGCTCCTAGCGTGCCTTTTCCAGTCAATCTCCCATCATACCGCGATTTAGGGAGACCTATCTTCTTAAGGCCAGGAATGAAGTGAACACAAAACCCAATGACATCCTTTGTTTGATGGCCCATGGAGATGCTTCCTTCTGGCCTAGCATGGTTACAGACATATTTCTTTAGGACTCCCATGAACCTCTCAAAGGGGAACATATTGTGTAGAAATACGGGGCCCATAATGACAATCTCGTCGACTAGATGAACTAGGACGTGCGTCATGATATTGAAGAAGGATGGTGGGAACACCAGCTCGAAACTGACATGACATTGCGCCACATCACTCCTTATCCTTGGTATGATTTCTGGATCGATCACCTTCTGAGAGATTGCATTAAGGAATGCACATTGCTTAACAATGGCTAATCGGACGTTTTCCGGTAGAAGCCCCCTCAATGCAACCGGAAGCAATTGCGTCATAATCACGTGGCAGTCATGAGACTTTAGGTTCTGGAACTTTTTCTTTGGAATATTTATTATTCCCTTTATATTCGACGAGAGGCCAGTCGGGACCTTCATACTGAGCAGGCTTTCAAAAAAGATTTCCTTCTCTTCTTTGGTAAGAGCGTAGCTGGCAGGACCTTCATACTGCTTTGGAGGCATGCCGTCTTATTCGTGCAAACGTTGCAGGTCCTCCCGTGCCTCAGGTGTATCTTTTGTCTTCCCATACACGCCCAAGAAGCCTAACAGGTTCATGCAAAGGTTCTTCGTCATGTGCATCACGTCGATTGAAGAGCGTACCTCTAGCTCTTTCCAGTAGGGTAGGTCCCAAAATATCGATTTCTTCTTCCACATGGGTGCGCGTCCCTTAGCGTCATTCGGAACAGCTAGTCCGCCAGGACCCTTTCCAAATATTACGTGTAAATCAGAGACCATAGCATGTACGTGATCACCGGTACGCATGGCGGGCTTCTTCCGGTGATCTGCCTCGCCTTTGAAATGCTTGCTTTTCTTTTGACATTGATGGTTGGTCGGGAGAAATCGACGATGGCCCAGGTACACGTTCTTCCTGCATCTTTCCAGGTATATACTTTCGGTGTCAGCTAAACAGTGCGTGCATGCGTGGTATCCCTTGTTTGTCTGTCCTGAAAGATTACTGAGAGCGGGCCAATCATTGATGGTAACGAACAACAACGCCTTTAGGTCAAATTCTTCCCCCATGTGCTCATCCAACGCGTACACATGTTCCATTCCACAGCTGTAAGAGTTCTTCAACTAATGGCCTTAGGTACACATCAACGTCGTTGCCAGGTTGCTTAGGGCCTTGGATGAGAATTGGCATCATAATGAACTTCCGCTTCATGCACATCCAAGGAGGAAGGTTATACATACATAGAGTCACGGGCCAGGTGCTATGATTGCTGCTCTGCTCCCCGAAAGGATTAATGCCATCCGCGCTTAAAGCAAATCATATGTTCCTTGGGTCACTTGCAAACTGAGCCCAGCACTTTCTCTCGATTTTTCTCCACTGTGACCCGTCAGCGGGTGCTCTCAACCTCCTGTCTTTCTTACAGTCCTCACTGTGCCATCTCATCAACTTGGGATGCTCTTTGTTTAGGAACAGTCGTTTCAACTGTGGTATTATAGGAGCATACACATCACCTTCGCAGGAACCCTCTTCCTGCGGGGCTCTCCCTCAACATCACTAGGGTCATCTCGTCTGATCTTATACCACAATGCACCGCATACTGGGCATGCGTTCAAATCCTTGTACGCACCGCGGTAGAGGATGCCGTCATTAGGGTATGCATGTATCTTCTCCACCTCCAATCCTAGAGGGCATACGACCTTCTTTGCTGCGTACGTACTGTGGGGCAATTCGTTATCCTTTGGAAGCTTCTTCTTCAATATTTTCAGTAGCTTCTCAAATCCTTTGTCAGGCACAACATTCTCTGCCTTCCACTGCAGCAATTCCAGTATGGTACCGAGCTTTGTGTTGCCATCTTTGCAATTGGGGTACAACCCTTTTTTGTGATCCTCTAACATGCGATCGAACTTCAGCTTCTCCTATTCACTTTTGCACTTTTCCCTTACATCAACAATGACCCGGCGGAGATCATCATCGGGCACATCGTCTGGTTCCTCTTGATCTTCATCTTCCTCTTGATCTAAAGCTTCCTCCATTGCAACATCACCATATTCAGGGGGTACTTATTTGTCATCGTCCTCTTCTTCTTCGCTGTCTTCCATCATAACCCCTATTTCTCCGTGCTTCGTCCAAACATTATAGTGTGGCATGAAACCCTTATAAAGCAGGTGGGTGTGAAGGATTTTCTTGTCAAAATTAGGGCATGGACAACACATAAAACCATTCTTATTGTTTGCCTCAGCCACTTCGAGCAAATTATGCACGCCCTTAATGTACACGGAGGTGTGTCTGTCACCGTACATCCATTGAAGGTTCATCTGCGCGCATTATATATAATTATGTGTGCCAAAAGTAAGAAAATTAGACAAGTATCTATCTAAAGTAATATTTTTGGTTCTTTCAGAAAGAAGATAAGAACAATAGGCTCACCACGATGGTGCCGGCGACGAGATCGGCATGGGCGACCGACGGTGGTGAAGACGAGGACGGGGCATGACGGACTGCTAAACCTAGACAAATCTCGGAAAAATGGAGCTCGGAGGTCGAGCTTCGAGAGGAGAATGCTTAACTAGTGTGGCTTGGGCATTTCAACGAACACCTCACATGCATAAGAGGTGAGCTAGAGCACCCAAATGCCCTTCTTCGCCGGCCAGCAAAAAACAGAGGCTATATATAGGCAACTCATTTGTCCCGATTCGTGGCTGGAACCGGCACTAAAGACCATCCTTCTGTCCCGGTTCCTGCCACAAACTGGGACCAATGGTTGTGGGCCAGGAGCGAGGCCCATTGGTCCTGGTTCATGCCAAGAGCCGGGACAAATGGGCCTAAACGAACCGGGACCAATGCCCACGAGGCCCCGACTGGCCCCCTGGGCTCACGAACCGGGACAAATGCCTCCATTGGTCTCGGTTCATGGCAGAACCGGGACTAATGGGCTGGCAGGCCCGAACGAAAGCCCCTTTTTCTACTAGTGTTACTCTCCATCGCTACTAGTATTCTTTTTCTCATTTTTTAAAATTTTAGTGTATTTATACGCCGTTATAGAAATTTTGGTTCAATACCAATTATGAGGTTGTTATATCAGTATGTCCATAACAGTGTGTCAAATGAAGGTGGATTAGGTTCAAGTGGAGGCAACATGTGGTGCATGTCAAAAGTATACTACTAATCCAAACTTGAGCTAGTTTGGACTAGTACTACTATCGATGTGCACCACATGTTGCCTCCACTTGAATCTAATCCGCCAACACAAGCTATTTAATCATCATCATAGTCATTACCACCAACAGTAGCTATTTAATCATCATAGTCATAGTGTAGCACACATCATCATCTTCAAACTCATTCTAGCTAGCTAATCAACACCAACACTAGCTGCGGTAGCTATCTAATCACCACCAACACTAGCTAATAATAATCATCATAGTCATTACCACCAACTCTAGCTATTTAATCATCATAACTCATTTCTAGCTAGCTAATAACTCCAGCTGCTCTCTCTCAGGTAAAATAACATAAAACATGTGTAGCACTCCTGTTTCATCAATTTGGAGCATGCAGATGAACCTGTCTCCTAATCGTGGGCTGCACTTCTGATTGCTGCCCCGAAGTACTTCTCTGCGACCATTCGCAATTTTGCTCCATTCTTTCACTATTAAGCATTCCTCGCTATTAGAAATCCTTAATGCACTAAAGTGCATTGTAGGATTTCTTGGCCGTAAGCTAACAATTCTCATGGGACCTGTAGTCTCGATCAAATGAGGCACAACATTCATCAGGAGTCCCTGTTGAAGAACATCGTATAGTAACATACTTAGAAATGAAGTTTAGCTTAAAAAATAATGTATGCAAAAGATGCACTGAGGACAAATAGTAAAAATCTTACCATCTTTGCTAAATAGATGTTACCGTAGTTCAGTACAAACACTATTGGTTGCATGTTTTGAATACTAAGATTTTTAAGTCCAGGAAAATAATTTGTGTTGACAGAATGAAGATCCTCAAGCCATGAATCATAATGACCTATCTCCTCGCAGTTTAGTTCAGCCCTGGGACAGTGGACGATCATGTCTACCAAGCGCCGGACATGTTTGCTTGAATGGAAATAAGCTATCAATAGAAATTAGTTGTCAACTATTTTTGAATAAACAATACCAAAGACATAAATATGGTTCAGAAACTCACATAATGGTATAACTGGAAGCGTCTGCACATCGAACCAGATGCTCTGTTACCTTCAATATCATCTTCGGGATGAATATTATAGGTGATAAACATATCCGGCTCAAATGCATAAGCCTTGCATAGTGCTTGCCAAGTTTTGCATTCAAAATAGGTGTAGGTGTCTGCGTTTTATAATTTTGCATGGAAAGTATAACCATGCTCTGTCTTCAAGTAAACTCTCTTTACCTCCATATTAGTTTTCATAGGACTGAAAACTATCTTATCCAAGACAAAAACTCTTGCATGGCAGGGGATACGCTAGTAGAATAGTAAAATATTTAAATCATAAGTTGAAGCAAATGAAGCAGATGTCATGCTTAATTACGAAAAAAGACTTGTCATTGTGACTTACTGTATCCAGTTCGAAGTTCTCCTCCAACTTGATGCTAAAGCGCCTATCATCATCTAGGAAGATTTTGTCGCACCGGCCGCGCTTGTCTTCGCAGTATTTGCAAATACCGAAATCCTTTTCGTCGTCAGACATTTCCTACGTTCATAGTTGAAACATTAATTGAAAATTGATCAAAGGTAACTACCAGGATACTCAACACACAAATCCGGGGCACTCGATATTTCCTACATATTCTGGCACAAGTCATGCAAAAATTCACGGAAAAATCCGGCATGACCTTTGCTAAAATAGGACATATCAAGCGCTTGAAATTTGCCAGAACGAAAATGAATCAACACTTCGGCAAAACATAGGCCACTCAGAGGTGTAACATGCAAACATGACCGGGCACTTGGGCAAGCACATATCCTATTTGAGCAACACAAGATATACATTTCAAAATATCTTATAGGACTCACATTGACATGAGCATTCAATAAGCAAAACCAAATCGTAAAATAAATAAGTATTCAAATTAGCATGCATTCAATAAGCAAAAGTAAATAATCTCATGCGTCCATACATCGTCGAATATTATCACTAATACATCCTGTTGGGGATATTACTACTGGGGGTAAACCGGCCAGGACAGGCGGAGTTAACTTCGTCAGTAGTTGAGTATGTTAAAGTCCATGTAGGCAGATGAGGGCTCAAGGCCCATAGCCGGTTCAAGGCCTGTAGCCGTAAACCAGCGTCGGTATGTAACTTGTATTGTAAGTTAGGAATAGTGGAGACCGAGATGGATACATCTATGAACCGGCGTTGGGACTCTGTAAACCGATGGGAGCCACCCATGTATATAAGGGGACGACCCGGCGGCGGTTCAGGGACAACAGACAACAACTCAAGACTTAGGCGAAGCTTGTTTTCTCCCAAGTCATCGAAACCCCATCAATTCCATCACAACTAGACGTAGGCTTTTACCTTCATCGAAGGGGCTGAACTAGTATAAAACTCTCTTGCGTCCTTGTGTCCGCTTTAACCCTTTCAAGCTAACCTGTAGCGATGGCTCCACGACTAAGTCCTTTCATGAGGAAATCTGCCGTGACAAAACCATGACAGTTGGCGCCCACCGTGGGGCTATCGCATGATGGTTTCAAATTCTTGTAGGGCAATTCGAAGGACTCAAGGGCTACGCTGTGGGCCGGATGACCAAGAGTCGTCGCGGCAAACTCTACATCGACGATGCAGGGTGGGGCCCCGAGGCCGGCTCGATTGAGTACGGGTACAGGGTCCCCTTTGGTGGCATACACGTTTTCATCGGCAAGATCGGTGAACCGGGCCTTGAGCTGGACATCTGCAACGACCTCGTCGAAACGGCTCAGCGTGCGCGATCTGCCCAGGTTAAACCGGCCGTGAAGCGTGCCTTCGTGGGAGTCATCCACGGAGGACAATATGAGGATGGATCGGAATCTGGTAGCAAGACCTTCGTTTATTCCGGCGACGAGTCCTCAACCGGAGAAACCGAATCATTGTATCAGCTACAAGACGGCCAGATTGGGGGTTGTTCCGATGGCGACGGTATTCCAGACCCCTCTGATCTGCCCAACCGAGTTGGAATATTCATGGCCGGTACACAGGCAGCGATCCACTCTTCGACCGCAGCAGTGATGATCTCCGGGCCACCGTAGGCAGGAGGCCCCGTGCACCGCCCGCCTCAAGTTTTATCTGATCCGTTTGATGCGTTGGCTGCGCTTATGGCAGAGGCTAACCCGGCGGATCAGGACGCCAACAACGCGGAAGTTGCAAAGGTGAGGGAACAGATCACTCAGGCCAAGGCCGACGTAGCAGCCGAGAACGCCAGGATGGTCGCAGAGCGGGTCGCTTTGGATGCGCAGGCCTATAGGCTTATGTTGGATCAGACCGCGTCGCATGAAGTCCTGAAGAGGAAGCACCGTTCTCGCCTGCCTCCGGTTTTCGAAGCCAGAAATCTCTTTAACACCCCCAGGAGCAGGAACTAGTAACCCGCCGGTGATAAACTGGGCGGAGGCACCTGGGCCGAGCTCGCGGGTTCAGCCTCGCCTGATGGAGCCGCCTCGACAGAACAATGTCGTGCCTCAGCCTGTCCCGACACCTCTGGGTCATTATTCCAATCCAATGGACAATCTTGTCGCCGCCGCTTCACGACTGGAGGCCATCCCGATGGAAGGTGATCCTCCGCAGGCGATGGAGACGCGCCGGGTTAAGGAGCTTCTTCGGACAGCCTTGATTCAACATGAAGTGTATTCATACAGCCGTGACCGAATTTATTCCACCCCCCGTCCAAGCCGGAGCTACAGCAGGCGTATGGATGAACCGGCCGTACCAAGTAATGCACGGAACCGTGAAGCTCCCCGTGGCAATAACCCGACAGGTGGTATTGGTGATGCTCAGGAAGTGGTGGACCGGGCCTGGGCGCGCAGGGAGGCCGAGTTAGTAGCGCAGTATGAGGCTCGTCAGCTTACGCCGGTCCGTCCGACCACCTCGGTCGAGCCAGAGGTTACTTCTAGTTATTTGGGGGTGCCCTGTCTTGTCCCCGCTTTACGCAATGTGCACCTGCCCAAGGATTTCAAGGGCCCGCGTAAGGTGCCAAATTACACTGCCGATTTGTCTCCAGAAACATGGGCGGAGAGCTATGAGATGGCCATGGAGATGCTTGATGTGGATGACGCGGCGTGTGCAAAGTATTTCACCATGATGCTTGAAGGGACAACCCTTACTTGGTTAAAAAGCTTACTGGCCAATTCTATCAGTTCATGGGCCCAGTTGCGAGCCCGGTTTATCCAGAATTTTAAGGATACATGTAAGCAGCCCATGTCGATAGTGGACTTAGCGGCCTGTGTCCAGGAGGAAGGCGAGTCAACAACCCATTGGGTGCAGCGGGTCTCAGAAATTTTGCATTCATCAGACCGTATAAACGCTGATACCACGGTTATAACCTTGGAAGGCAACTGCCGGTTTAAGCCTCTGAAGTTGAAATTGGGACGGATGAAGCGCCCTTGTAACGATATGGGGACGCTCATGGATGCTTTAGTGAAGTATGCTGATTCTGATAGTACCAAGGATCCCGAGTCTGATGATGACAAGACATGGAAGGGAAAGAAGAGCGGCAACTCCAAAGGGCAGCAACACAACACGGCAGGTCATGGAAATGGAGGCAAGCGTAAAGCGAATAGCAGCATAGACTTTATGGCTAATACCAACGCGCAGGACAAGGGCCAGCGACGAAAGGGTAGACTGTCGAATCGCAATGGAGCTCCAAGTCCTAACCCGGACCGCCTGGCCTATCTGTTAAACCAGCCCTGTCCAAAGCACGGGACGAAGGAGATGCCAGCCAACCACCTTTGGAAGGATTGTTACATTATGCAGGAGTTCAAGAATTCTAATGCTTTCCGATATGATCACGGGTCAGGTGGTGGCTCAGGATCCGGATTCCATGGGCCGGGTCACGGTGGAGGAAATTCCGGTTCAGGCTTCAATGGTAATCAGGGTGGACATAACAATCAAAGTAATCAGAGTAGCCAGGGTGGTTACAACTAGCAGCAGCAGCAGTCGGGTTATCAGAGCAATCCGAAGCAGTTGAATAGCGGGCAATATCATGTCTTCACCACTAGCTTGGATAAGCGAGACCAGAAGCTTCACAAGCGAGCGGTGAATTCTGTTGAACCGGCCGTGCCTCGTTATTTACGCTGGTCTGAACAGCCAATCGTATGGAGCAGAGAGGATCACCCTCCCCGGGTTGACAATCCGGGTCAGCTAGCATTGGTGGTGGCACCTCAGGTGGGAGGTTATAAATTAACCAAGGTGCTCATGGATGGAGGGAGCAACATTAATATCCTATACTGTGAGACCTTCCGCCGTATGGGGCTAACAGATAAAAATCTTAAATTGTCCAATACGGTCTTCCATGGTGTGGTACCTGGTAAGTCAGCATATCCTGTTGGCAAGATAGCTCTGGAAGTGGCCTTTGGGGACGATCATGATTCCAGGTCAGAGACATTGACTTTTGAGGTGGTTAAGATCCGGAGCCCATATCACGCCCTATTTGGGCGGCCGACTTATGCCAAATTTATGGCACGGCCCCGTTATGTTTATTTGCAGCTCAAGATGCCGGGTCACAAGGGAACAATAACTGTTCATGGAAGTCACAATGTTGCTATGGAGTGTGAAGAAGGTGATGCGGCTTATGCAGAGTGGGTTTGCGCCACAGAGGAGTTGAAATAGTACAAGGATAATGTTGATCCGGCGGACATGACTCCATTGAAGAAGCCAACTACAGAGCATGATCCGGCCCTAAAGTTCAAATCGGCAGCTGAGACTAAGCTTGTTGACTTCGTACCCGGCGATTCGTCCAAGCATTTCAGCATCAGCACCAACTTGGATCCGAAATAGGAAACCGCGCTCATCGAGTTCATCCGTAAGAATCAGGACATTTTTGCATGGAAGCCTTCTGACATGCCAGGTGTACCGAGGGAACTCGCTGAGCACACTCTTAATGTCGATCCTAAGTACAAACCGGTCAAACAGTTTCTACGCCGGTTTAACGAAGAAAGGCGCAAAGCTATTGGAGAGGAGGTGGCCAGGCTCTTAGCGGCTGGCTTTATTGTTGAAGTTTTCCATCCTGAATGGTTGGCTAATCTGGTGCTGGTCCTTAAGAAAAACGGCACCTGGCGCATGTGTGTGGGCTACATAGACCTTAACAAGGCTTGTCTAGCAGATCCTTTTGCCCTCCCCCGCATCGATCAGATTATTGATGCTACTGCAGGTTGTGACCGTTTGAGGTTTCTGGATGCATATTCTGGTTATCATCAGATCAAGCTGGCAGTTAAGGACCAGGAGAAGACGGTGTTCATAACTCCCTTTGGAGCCTTCTACTATGTATCTATGCCCTTTGGGCTCAAGAGTACCCAGGCAACTTATCAACGGTGTGTACAGAATTGCCTTCATAAGCAAATTGGTCATAATGTACATGCCTATGTGGATGATATTGTCGTTAAGTCAAGGGAGAAGGAGACTCTGATTGACGATTTGAAGGAAACATTTGATAAACTGCGGACATACAAGATGATGCTCAACCCGGCCAAGTGTGTTTTTGGTGTACCAGCAGGCAAGTTATTGGGTTTTCTGGTATCCAACAGGGGAATTGAGGCTAATCCGGAGAAGATCACCGCTATCACCTCCCTGGCTAAACCGAAGTGTATCAATGACGTTCAACGCTTGGCAGGCCAGATTGCCGCGTTGAGCCGGTTTATCAGCCGCCTTGGTGAGAAGGCGATCCCTTTGTATCAGATGCTGAAGAAAACGGATCAATTCGTCTGGAGTTCAGCTGCTGATAAAGCGTTTGAGGATTTAAAGTGGCAGCTAGCCAATCCGCCTATTCTTGCTGCTCTGATTGACAAGGAACCATTGCTACTGTATGTAGCAGCTAATGCTCGTGCAGTCAGTGTAGCTATTGTGGTGGAGCGCAAAGAGGCGGGCAAGGAATATCCGGTTCAGCGTCCGGTTTACTATATCAGCGAGGTTCTTATTGAGTCCAAGCAAAGGTACCCGCATTGGCAGAAGTTGGTGTATGGAGTTTTCATGGCAAGACGGAAGCTTAAGCAATACTTCCAGGGACATCCCATCACAGTGGTCAGCTCTGCTACTTTGGGAGATATAATTCAGAACAGGGAGGCAACTGGCCGGATTGCCAAGTGGGCTATAGAGCTTGGGCCGCACGAACTGAAATACGTGCCTCGAACAGCGGTCAAATCTCAAGCACTTGTGGATTTCATCAATGATTGGACGGAACTACAAGCACCTGAAGAAAAGCCGGATTACACTTATTGGACTATTCACTTTGATGAGTCTAGGCAATTGGAGGGCTCGGGGGCTGGAGTCGTGTTAACTTCCCCATGAGGTGATAAGTTATGTTACATTCTCCGCTTAATGTTCCCTTGTACTAACAATGCAACTGAGTACGAAGCTTTACTCCATGGTCTCCGAATGGCTAAGGAGATGAATCTCAGCCGAGTTAAGTGCTTCGGTGACTCGGACCTGGTGGCCCAACAAGTGTCTGGCACTTGGGATTCCAAGGATCCGCTCATGGCAGCATATCGTCGTGAGGTGGATATTGTTGCAGGTCACTTCAAAGGATATCAGGTGGATCATGTGGACAGACGGAAGAACGAAGCAGCGGACGCTTTAAGCCGGTTGGACTCTCAACGTAAACCGGTCCCGCCTAATGTCTTCTTGGATGTTCTGCATAACCCGTCTGTTAAGCTCCCTAGCAAATAGGATTTGGCTATTCCTGATCCGGAGGCACAATTGGTGGCGGATCTTCATGTCATTCCGGATTGGACGATTCCTTATCTTGTGTACATGAACCGGGGCGAGTTACCTGGTTAGGCGATGTAATGGCTGTCAGAAGTTCTCAAGACGCGCTCATTTGACGGCTCAAGAATTGAGGATGATTCCAATTACTTGGCCGTTTGCGACTTGGGGGCTGGATATGGTTGGGCCTTTCAAAAGGTCCAAGGACAAGAAGACCCACCTTCTGGTGGCGGTTGACAAGTTTACAAAGTGGGTAGAAGCGGAGCCCGTTAGTAATTGTGATGCAGCCATGGCGGTTCAATTCATCAAAAAGGTGATTTTCCGGTTTGGCTTTCCACACAGCATCATTACTGATAATGGTACCAGCCTATCCAAGGGCGCTATGAAGGAGTTCTGTGAACGTGAGCACATCCGGCTTGACGTTTCATCAGTGGCTCACCCACAGTCCAATGGCCAAGCAGAGAGGGCTAACCAAGAGATCTTATGAGGCATCAAACCCCGGCTTGTGGTTCCTTTGCAGTGGATGCTGGGTTGTTGGGTTGAGGAGTTACCATCTGTATTATGGAGCATCAATACTACACCCAACAGATCGACAGGATACACACCGTTCCTCATGGTCTACGGAGCGGAGGCGGTTCTCCCCAGTGACATCCGTAATGATTCACCTCGTGTAGCAGCTTATGTTGTAGCAGACAACGAAGTAGCACGGCAAGATGCTTTGGAACTGTTGGACGAGGAGCGTGACATCGCAGCTACCCCTTCGGTGATTTACTAGCAGGATCTTCGTCGCTATCACAGTCGCCGAGTTAGAACCAGAACCTTTCAAGAAGGAGATTTGGTGCTTCGGCTCATCCAAGACCAGACTAATATGCACAAGCTATCCCCACCTTGGGAGGGACCTTTTGTGGTCAGCAAGAATCTGCACAATGGGTCATACTATCTGATCGATATTCGAGAGCATAAAGACTCACGTACATCAGAGGAGGAGACCAACAGACCGTGGAACATAGCTCATCTTCGACCTTACTATACTTGAGCCATAGGCTCTACTTATGTACATATTATGACAGTGTATATGTTATGATCAATATAATAAACCGGAGCCTTAGCTAAAGCGGGGTCTATGTTATTTTTACATCATGTGTGGTTACACGGAGTTTTTGTCTTAAAGCGGCCTCCGGTTTACCCCTTGAGTTAGCTTTCTCAAAAAGCTTTATATCATATCAGTTGGGGGCTTGGTCGTGTCCGAACCAATGCAACACCTTTTGATAGGCGAAAGCCACAGAATCACTTGGGGACTTTGTAATGTCTGAACCAGTCACGCCTCTTGATCGGCCTAAGGCCACATAATCACTTGGGGGCTTTGGTCGAACCTGAACCATTGCTACACCTCCTGATCGACGTAATGCCACTACATCATTTGGGGACCTGGCTGACTTGAACCATAGCTACGTCTATTGGGGGCTTGGTCGTGTCCGACCATGGTAATGACACTCGATCGACTCAAACAGCCTCTTTTTGCAAATGATTTTATCTTTGTCTTTGCTTGAATTTTGTCTCTCCTTCGATGCATATTTATTTTGTTGTGTTTTTTAAACCGACAATTATTAAACCGGTTCGACTGTCAGTTGATGGAACACGGTCTACTCTTAATCCAGAGACTCTTTGCCCGGTTTGATTTTTTGTTAAACATCCTATTATGGAGTAACGCCGGTGTTCATCGTAACCCGGAACGGTTTACCTGGTAAACCGACCTTATATACACAAGATTTGTTTTCTCCTCCAGCAGAGTGGGTTTCTTAAAACTCCGTTTCAAGATTGACACAGCCAACTTCATGCCCTACGATGGCAGCTATCATATATTTCCATATTTGATCATATGTTGAAATCTAAGATATTATCTTTGATTTCATATACATAGATATTATGACCCACCTGGTGATACAACCACGGTGGCGTTTTAAGCTTTTTGGATGCAGATAACAGTTTAAGATTGATGATTCGACGGAAGCATAAGTTGCAATAAGTATGCACGAAGGCATATCAATACCAAGTGTGGCAGCTAGCCTATTAAAAGGCAACACAGTGCCCCGATAAGATAACTATTTTCTGCGTAACATAAAGGAGCAGTAATTTAAACCGGCTTCCGATTCATGCTTGGTCACCAACTTGGCCTGAAGGTTGCAGGTCATCTTGCACCGCTTCAACCTCTGCTTCCCTACCCAGCGTCTAGAAATCAACAATTGTCCAGTCGATTTCCCGTTAATGCTTCAAAGACAGCTTCATCATTGATCAGCAATGACGGTTCAATGTCAGGAGCGTAAGTATGCTTACGGATTGGAGGTATAAGGTTCTCCACTTCAGGAATTGGTGCAGCCACTTGTTTGTTTTGACCTTCATATTGAGCTTGATAGTGAGATAGATCTGCCTCTTCAACCAATTGACAAGCCAGAGGGCACACTTCCCGGTTTATAGCTCGGAGATCCTCTTCGCTGAACTCTATCCCGTCTTCCCTCAAGCTTGGGATGCCTTGGGCCGCTTCAACAGGATCAAAATCCGGCACCCATGATTTTGCCCGGATTAAAGCGTTTATAGCACCAGTTCTAGCAGCAGATTTCTTTAACTCTTCAACCCGGGCAGGAAGCCTTGACAACCTTTTAATAGTGTCCTGGATCAAGGTGGGTGTCGGGTTGTGGTGAGAAGCAGTACAGATGATCCGTTGCGCACCAGTATACAGTTGTTCTATCAATGTATAGGCGGCTTACAATTTCTTCCGCACATCTGATCCCAAGTGACCAATACGTGTCCCTGTATCATTCAAAAGGGTTAGTAAACCGGCAGTTACATGAGAAGGCCTCATTACTTCAGAAATCAAGAAGGCTTACCAAAGACAGTAGCGGTCATGGCATGCACTTGCCATTTTACACTGGTCAATTCATCCACCACCGGTTTGAGTGCAGCCTCGGGTTTCTCTGCTCGTTGAGTTAAAGCGCCTTTTTCAGTGGCCCAATCTGCCCGCTCCTTGTTGAAACCCTCCTTAAGCTTTTCCATGACGCTTAAAGCTCTGGTTAATTCCTTTTTTGCATTAGAGGTGTCAGCTTGCTGGGACATCAGACTTTCTTGTAGATCGGCGATTTGACTTTCTCTCTTGCTCAGATCAGCCTACATACAGATAATCATTTGATAAAGAGTACGATGCAGAGTTGAAGTACCAACCACATAACAAGTTATGCCCTTGGTACTTGGGGGCTAATGCCTATTTGCTTTTCATCATACAATTTCTATATAAGACCAAAGCTCAATACAAGTATTCAACTTGGCATTTGGGGGCTAATGCCTAGTTGCTCTGTCCTTTAGTGACACTGGAATTCTTACTGTATAAAGTCCTGGTTTAACTGCATTAAGTTGAACCGGCCCTTGGGGGCTACATTCCCAAAGTACAGCTGCATTAAAGTTCACGTTGGAAAGTCCCAGTTTAAGTTGATATCTTAAAACCGTCACTTGGGGGCTATTGGAGTTGACAGATTGAAATATACAAGAACATAGTCATATGGAAATTACCTCATATTTGTCCTTCATCATATTTACCAGACCGGCTTCATAATCACGGCTGGTGTATTGCCGATTCAGATAGCCGGAATGAAGATCTTGGGTGTTCAGAGCGGCATAAGTGGCCAAATCGGCATTCCATTTGCCTTTGCCAAATGCAGCAAATTCATCTTTGGCAGTGTGCTTAGATAAAGCGACGGGATTGCTTGTCTCGGAACGACCAACGCCAGTAATAACAACATCATCCTCTTTGGATTCACCGGTCCGCACTGGGGTCGCTAGTTTATCTGTATGCTTTGATGGGCTCGTTGTTTTGTTAGTCTGGACAGGACTTGTGGGTGATTAAAAGGGCATGTGGCATCAACATGTGCCTCTTCAGCAGTAACATCATGATCTTGCGATGGTGGGTCATTCAGCACATCGTCGCGGATGTGTTCTTCGGGATCTGGTATTGTGCCCGGTTCAGGAGCGTCATTTTCTTCTGCCGCTTTGTCCAGGCGAGCTTTTTTGCTTGGCCTAGGCTTGGCCCTGAAAGGAAGAAGACGGATCAGTCCAGTGAATATTGAAAGTGATATATCAAACAACATTATAAGGAATATGGCTCACCCAAGCACCGTTTTGAGTGGTGGAAGCTGGATGGCTGATGATTCGCCGGAAGAAGAATGAGAAGTGCCCTGATAATCGGAGTCAGATGGATTAAGATGTTGACGAAAACAACCCGCTTTAGGATAAGCATTGACGAAACAGTTAGAAACCTCTGAACGGTGTTTCTGAACCGGACTGATCGGTAAACCGGCGGAGGTAACTACCTGGCCGCTGCGCCGGGTTGTGCGGGGAGCTTCATGCGGTTGTGTCTTCATAAGAAAGTTTGGGTCCAAATAAGCAAGAGGATGAGAAAATTTAACTTTCCAGTTTGCCCGACGGATTTTTAGTGAAGGTAAAGGGTTTGAATCGGAAGAAAGAGTGATTACCTCTACAACATCAGTGTGATTGACTTCAGCGTCGTCCTGGCAATAATCATTATCAATAAGGCGTGTGAAAAATAAACCAAGTGAGTCAAGCTCTACCTCAAGGTCCGGGTTACCCACATCATCGTCAGCCGGTGGATCGGAGGATGCAGTGGTTCTCTTCCTATTAGCTGGTTTCTTCACAACTCTGGTTTTGGGCTGGGTTGCTTTCTCCGGTTTCTCTTGTGGAGGCTTCTTGCTCCAAAATGGATCATCACCCTGTTTGAAAGATGTTAATGTCAACAAAGGGTGCTTAAACATAGTTAGATTCCATGAAAGCATAATGTATGAGTCTTACGGCTGGCGGTTTGTTAATGCCACAAAAGGGAGGCAGGCCGGTTTGAGCGCAAGCAGCTTCCGGTTCATTTAATATCTTCTTCACAGCCTCAGTAACCTCGTCATCTGTCAGCTGGATCTCAATATGCCGTATAGGGTCTTTTACATCTCCTGTGTATTCGCACATCAAACCGGAGCGCAGGCTTAAGGGCAATATACTCCAAGATATCCAGCAGCGAGCAAGGTCAACCCCTGTCAACCCATTAGCCATGAAGGCCCTGAGTTTGGATAGTTGAGGAGCATATTTGCTTCTTTCCTTAGCAGTCAGTCTCTGGGGGAAGGGATGTGTGTTGCTTAGCCGCTCTGGACGGTAACCCGCCAACAGATTTTCTCCATCAGGAGAGGTATCTTTACAGTAAAGCCATGTTTGATTCCACTCTTTGGGATGGTTGTGCAGTTTGGCGTGAGGGTAAGTGACCTCTTTCCTCTTATGAATCGCCATACCGCCTAACTCTGTATTGGGACCGTCAGTAAACTTGGTGCGGTGGTTCAGATGGAAGTAATCTCTGAATAATTCAACTGTGGGCTCCTCTTGAAAGAACACCTCATAGAGCACTTGAAAGTGGCAGATGTTGGTTACGGAGTTGGGACCAATATCTTGTGGACGCAGTTGGAAGTTGGCCAAGACATCCCGATAAAACTTTGAACCGGGCGGATTGAAGCCCCGGGCTAGATGGTCAGCAAAGACAACAACCTCTCCATCTTTGGGTTCTGGAGGACATTCCTGGCCAGGGACCCTCCAGTGAACGACATCTTGTTTGCTTAAAGCGCCGGTTTTGACTAAGTTATTCAGTTGAACCTCGGTCACTCGAGAAGGGGCCCAATTGCACTCGTACACTTGTTTGGCCATGGTGCAATCTACAGAATAGTAATACCGGTTCAAGAGTATGTTAGAAGAATATACATTAATGCGGTCATTGCTAAACCGGGAGCAGTTACTTACACACCGGAGTTCTGCAAATTTGCAATATTGAGCTAAGGAATTCTGGCGGTTCAACAAGGGGACTAATGGTATATACCGAGTTATCAATTTTTCTACAAAGTTAAACCGCCTGGTCTAAAATATTGAAGATTCAAGATTGCAGATGAGTAGGTGTGCGAAAACAGGTTTCACAAAATTACATCACAGTTTTTGGATCTGGAACATGTTCAGAAAAGAGATAAATATTCAAGGTCCAAAAGGGAGCAATACCGAATCAATGAGCAAGGATACAGGGAGATCTATGGTTTTAAAATGCGCAAGTGACGACGGATGATAAAAACTACCGCTACGCAGAACAAAGATTTACAGACTTGTCTAAGATTTATCATATGAACGAGAAGCAAGCGATGAACGCTGAAGAACATGGAAACCCTAGAACAGATCTATGATGAAAAGATAGAAGACTTACTAGAGATGAGAAGAAATGGAAGATCGCCGCGATGCTCTGGTATATTCAGGGTGATGCAGCGGCCAAGGTTGGTGCAGAAGTCGACGGCGGCGGCGGAGCTCCGAAGCTGGGCGACGCGAGGAAGACGAAGCAGAAGGGCACACGAAGGGGAAAAAGAAATGACCCTTCAGTCTTATTTATAAAGCAAGGGACATGAGTCAGGCGCGAAAATCAAGGGGCCGCGAGTTTGGAAACGGAGCTGTCGCCTCGATTGTCGCAGATCCATTAAAGAAAAAAGGTATCGTGGATAGATTTTTATGACAGGTGACGTCACGCTGGTTTACAACAACCAGAAAAGATGACATCATGGCGGTTCACCAAACTTCACAAAGATGTTGAAACTGAAGTTTTTTGCTAAGGATTGACATGAACCTATTCAAATCAATCTAGGGCCTAATGTTGGGGATATTACTACTGGGGGTAAACCGGCCAGGACAGGCCGGGTTAACTTCGTCAGTAGTTGAGTATGTTAAAGTCCATGTAGGCAAATGAGGGCTCAAGGCCCATAGTCGGTTCAAGGCCTGTAGCCGTAAACCGGCGTTGGTATGTAACTTGGATTGTAAGTTAGGAATAGTGGAGACCGGGCCGGATACATCTATGAACTGGCGTCGGGACTCTGTAAACCGACGGGCGCCACCCATGTATTATAAGGGGACGACACGGTGGCGGTTCAGGGACAACAGACAACAACTCGAGACTTAGGCGAAGCTTTTTTGCTCCCTAGTCATCGAAACCCCATCAATTCCATCACAACTAGACATAGGATTTTACCTTCCTCGAAGGGGCCGAACTAGTATAAAACTCTCTTGCGTCCTTGTGTGCGCTTTAACCCCTTCAAGCTAACCCGTAGCGATGGCTCCACGACGAAGTCCTTTCATGAGGACATCTGCCATGACAAAACCACAACACATCCCGAATGGTATCATACATATAACATCACTAATACAACTAAAACCCTAGCGCACGACGGTATCGGCCCGGGAGGTGGACACCCAAAGAGAAGGAACCATCACAGGATCATAGCTGCAGTGAGAACCCTGGAGAACCTGGCACGTATTGGAGATCCTGTGCTCCGACGCAAACAAGTAGCAACGAACGTGCACGTCCTCCTTGCTAACACGGTGACGTACCACCTCCGCGGGGTCCTCAAGCCTGTGCACCGTCACTGGCCCACGCGACCGCCACCAAAGAAGGTTTGGGTCAACGTTGGGCTGGCTCCTCATCAACCTGCGGCCCCCGGTAGGTAGCGCCTCCCAGTACCAGCTCGGCAGGGCCCAGTCCCGGACATGGCCCGTCTGGTCAAGCAGGTGTCCTCCGCCGAGTCGACGACGAGGATGCGGGATAGGCATCATCGACGTCGATGCGGGAAAAACTGTTTTAACTAAAAAAATAACAAGAAATGTGACATGTTCAACTAGTTCTAGTAATTCAACTAGTTCTTACTAAAAATAAACTTGCTATAAATAAAAATAAACTAGTACCTAATTAATACCTAGTTCTTACTAACTAATTAGTACCTAGGAACTACTGCCCTAATTACCATCTAATTTGATAAACTAGGGCTGGAAAGTGGTAACGAATATTCCAGTTATCGAACTTAAATGTGAAATAAGTGGTCAAATTTTGCTCGTTTTATTATGCATTACAATAGTGTTTATTCATCATCTCAGAAAAATCATCTAAGAAAACATCCGAGCCGCATCCGTATCCGATAACATCCGCTTCTGATTCGTTTCCACCCATAGATGAACCCTAACTAATTTGATGCAACTAAAATTTGAAGAACCCTAGGCAGAGGTAGGGGAGGGGGAGGAGCAGGCGTGCTCACCTCGGGTGCCTGCGGCGAGGGAGGGTCAGGCGGCGTCGAGGTCAGGGTCCACTAGTAGAAAAAGAATCAAATGTCAAGCACATTAGTGCCGGTTCCAACGGCTAGCCGGCCGCTCTTATTAGTACCAGTTCGTGGCTAACCTTTAGCACCATTTCGTGTCACGCACCGGTACTAAAGTGAGTGGTGGCAAGATGTTGTCAGTCCGGGGCCCCTCCAGCACCTTTAGTACCGGGTCGTATCACGTACCGGTACTAAAGGTTGTCCTACATAAACCCTTCGTCCACCCAAGCTCGCTCTGTTCTTCCCCTTTCCCCTCTCCTCTCTATTCTTCCCTACTTCCTCTCGAGCTCATCACACATTTTGCCCAAAATTTGTCAAGATTTGAAGGCCTCCATCCATTCAAATGGTCACAAAGGTTAGCAACTTTGTCCTTTCATCTCTCATTGCTAGATTAGCTCTTGCAATGCTTTGTATAGTGATCAATTTATGAGTTTAGTAATTTGGGAGGAAATATATGTGCGAGTATTTGATTTATATGCAATTTGAGGTCAAAAATAACACTTAGTTTGCCTATGTAGGTGTGGTTTACTTAGTGCCTTCTAAATCTCCGTCGTAACCACCATCGATCGCCTGCACCGTCCCATCGCCGGCACCACCTTGTGGTGAGCCTCTTGTTCATGAATGTTTTACATTACCAAATTGATGTTTGTGTATTTGGATATATAGTTACTCGTATAATTATCTTACCTGTACGTTGATTGTTATACATAGTGCCATGGTTTTGATATCCGTGCCCGTCGGCCCTCGTCCTTGTTATGATTCTGATGTGGTATATTCTCTTTTAAAACTAGTTGTTGCATTTCGTGTTTATGAAAAATTATTATGCCCATCAATTGACATAGATATTTTTATTTAGGAGGTTTGTGAACCGGAAATTCCAACCGACCCTATTGTCGAGAGGTTAAATTTAGTTGAAAGAGAAAACAAGTATTTGAAAGAAAATTTGAAAAGAATTGAGGGGAAGAAGATGGAATTGGAGTTGCATGTTGCCGATGTCGTCGATGATCACAAGATCAAGATGGAGAAAATGCGCTTGAAGATTAGAAAGATTAGAAAATATGGCATTGATAGTGAGGCTTGGTATCATTATGTTGTTGGATCAATTGTTACCTTAGTTGCGATCTTGATCGCATTTGTTGTTGCATTTAAATGCTTTAGTTAGAGAGTTATTTGCTTGTTGCATTTAAGTATTGTATGAACTTTATGTATGAACTTGTATTAATTTGGTCTTTTCGGTGTTGTATAATGAAGATGAGCGGACAATGGATGTACGATGAACGATGCTCTCCCGAGTTCATTATTGGCGTGCAAACTTTTCTACTTGCGGCTGAGGCAAACAAGCGGGCGGATGGTTTTATGCCTTTTCCATGTGTTGTCTGTAAGAATGATCACAATTACTGTACGTCAAGAACCATTCATGTCCACCTGTTCAAGTCCGGTTTCATGCCCCACTATAATGTTTGGACCAAGCACAGAGAAAGAGGGGTTATGATGGAAGACAATGAAGAAGAAGAGGACGATGACAGCTATCCTGGCCATGGGTTCCCTGAATACGATGATACAACAATGGGGGAAGAAGCTGAGCGGACAATGCGGGAAGAAGATGAAGAAGAGGCATCAGATGAGCCCGCTGATGATCTAGGTCGGGCCATTGCCGATGCAAAGAGAAACTGCGCAAGTGATTTGGAGAAGAAGAAGTTGCAGCGCATGTTAGAGGATCACAAAAAATTGTTGTACCCGAATTGGGAAGCTGACAAGAAAAGGTTGGGCACCACACTGGAATTGCTGCAATGGAAGGCAGAGAATTGTGTATCTGACAAGGGATTTGGAAAGTTGCTGGTAATGATAAAGAATATGCTTCCAAAGGACAATGATTTGCCCGAGAGTACGTACGAAGCAAAGAAGGCTGTCTACCCTCTAGGGTTAGAGGTGCAGAAGATACATGCATTCCCTAATGACTGTATCCTCTACCGCGGTGGGTACGAGGATTTGAACTCTTGCCTGGTATGCGGTGCATTGCGCTATAAGATCAGCCGCGATGACCCTGGTGATGTCGAGGGCGAGCGCCCCAGGAAGAAGATTCCTGCCAAGGTGATTTGGTATGCTCCTATAATACCACGGTTGAAACGTTTGTTCCAAAACAAAGAGCATGCCAAGGCGATGCGATGGCACAGAGAAGACCGTAAGAAAGATCGCAGTGGAGAAAAATCGAGAGAAAGTATGGGAAGGAGTTTGCAGATGACTCAAGGAACATAAGGTTTGGTCTAAGCGTAGATGGCATTAATCCTTTTGGGGAGCAGAGCAGCAACCATAGCACCTGGCCTGTGACTGTATGTTTGTATAACCTTTCTCCTTGGTTGTGCATGAAGCGGAAGTTCATTATGATGCCAGTCCTCATCCAAGGTCCTAAGCAACCCGGCAACGACATTGATGTGTACCTAAGGCCATTAGTTGAAGAACTCTTACAGCTGTGGAATGGAATAGGTGTACGTGTGTGGGATGAGCACACGGGGGAAGAATTTGACCTAAAGGCGTTGCTGTTCGTGACCATCAATGATTGGCCTGCTCTTAGTAACCTTTCAGGATAGACAAACAAGGGATACCCGGAGCGGTCTGATGACTGGATTACACGTGAACAAACTAGGAGTTTCGCCGGCTGGTTGCAGACACGTACCCTGCATGATGCCTGTATTTAAGATGACCTGTACTCGCTGTCCCAGTTACCATCTTCTAATATAATGACTTTCAAAGGGTACACGATAAATGGTAATACATTTTAAACGATCTCCCAAGATAAGAGGAGCACAAACCAAAACAGTGGTGTCCGCTTTGATGCAACAACCAAGACATGAAAGGAAACATATTATGGTTACATAGAGGACATATGGTAACTTGACTATGGACTTGGTTTGAAGGTCCCTTTGTTTCAGTGCAAATGGGTCAATATGAAAAGAGGCGGGGTAACGGAAGACCCGCAGTACGGAATGACAACAGTGGATCTCAACAATCTTGCATATGCAGATGAACCGTTCGTCCTAGCCAATGATGTGGCACATGTTTTCTATGTGAAGGACATGTCTACCAAGCCGAGAAAAAGAAAATATAAGGAATCTAATGCATCATATGATGAGCCAAAGCGCCACATAGTTCTTTCTGGGAAGAGAAGCATCGTGGGAGTGGATGACAAGATAGACATGTGAGAAGATTATGAAAAGTTTGATGAAATTGCTCCATTCACAGTGAATATTGACCCGAGCATCCAGTTAAATGATGAAGATTTTCCATGGCTATGGCGCAAAGGGACACACGTGAAGAAAAAGTTTCACACCCAAAGATCTGGGATGTGATCTGCTTCACTATCATCACTTTCTTCTGTGTTTCACACCCAGGAGGGAATCTCTGTAATAGTTAGGGTAGTTATGTGTTTTGGCATTTGAAACACAAAGAAATTTTATGTGCAAACAAATTCTTTCATGCATTTACTAATTTTTTCAGCTAAATGACCCTGGAATTGAAAAGCATTTCAAATGAACTCAAAAAAGGTTGAAAGTCGGCATGGTATCATAATTTCAACCACATAGCATGTGCAAAAGAGTAGAGAGGGTTACCGCAAAACTGGATGCACTTCGTGTACAAAATGGACAATCTCTTTCGAAGTATCAGGGTTTCGGACGAAAACTCATTTGTTACAAAGGCATTACATTTTTTAAATAACCTAAGCATTACCAAATTGAATATAATGATAAAACACACTAGTATTAAACATAAGAAAAAAGAATCACTGAAAAATCTATTTTCAAACTTAAGTTATTCACAAACTAGTGATTCACACAAATTTCAAATAATTCAAAATTTAAACTATTCAAATTTGAAAACTACCGGCACTAACAGAAAGTTTGTAATTTTTTGTACCTAAAGCAAAAATATTCACAAAGAAACTCTAAATACGGCAAAAAACAACTCAAAAATAAATAAACCAAAAAAATAAGAAAATTAAAAAGCTCACCTACTGGGCCAGAGCGACCTGCATACGACTAGAAACCCAACCTGTAGTTGCGCCAGGATGCAGGCCCGCAAGCCCAGTAGGCCCACAGGCAGAGTAGGAGAGGTAGGCCCAAAAGGCCTGCTTTTGAGAGGAGCTCAATGCAGAGCCCGCGCCGGGGCTTATAAACTGGTCTTGGCGCTCCTTAACTAGGGATGTGGGACTAAACTTCTGCGCCCCTCGCCTGGCACCGCACACCCTTTAGTACCGGGTCGTGGCTCCAACCAGTATTAAAGGGGGGTCTTTAGTACCGGTTGGTGCCACCACCCGGTACTAAAGGGGGGCGCTTCCCGCCGCTTGGCCTGGCCAAAATAGACCGTTAGTACCGGTTGGTGGCTTCAACCGGTACTAAAGGTGTGTTCTATAAAAGAAAACACTTCAAAAAAAATTCAGTCCCGTCGCCGTCCGTCGCCGTCCGTTTCCGTCCCTGTCGTTGTCGCCGACCCGGCCGTCCCTGTCCCCGTCGTCCTCGTCGCCGCGCCCCGCCCCGTCGTCCCGTCGTCCCTGTCCGGCCCGTCCCCGTCCTCGTCGTCGCCGCCCCGTCAAAATCCCCGTCGTCACCGCCCGTCTCCGTCCCCGTTGCCGCCCCCCGTTTTCGCGCCTCGCCGGTGAGCTCCTGCCCCGGCCGCCATGTCCACACACACACACACACATATTGTTTTTTAGTTTTTTAGTTATAAATTTTAGTTATAGAAATTTTTCTGTTTTTTAGTTATAGAAATATCTATAGAAATGTTAGAATTTTTTTGTTTTTTATTTATAGAAATATTAGAAATGTTATAGAAATGTTAGTTATATAGAAATGTTATAAATTTTTCTGTTTTTTAGTTATAGAAATATTTATAGAAATGTTAGCAATTTTTCTGTTGTTTAGTTCTAGAAATATTAGAAATGTTATAGAAATGTTAGTTATATATATAGAAATGTTAGAAATTTTAGAATTACTTTTAGCTAGATGAATTAGATTAATGTCAAATTGTTAGAACTTGCATATAGAATTTTAGTTATCACAATCCAATCATTTAAAAAATGTTACTTTTTGCGGGCATATAGTATTTGTTCTCGACGATGCCCGGCCCACATCCTCGCCGTCGACCCGTTCGCGACGACGTTCCGGCTGGCCCATGTCCGGGACTCGGCTCCGCCGGGCTGGCACTGGGAGGTGCTACCTGGAGGGCTGCGCCGCTTGGTGAGGAACCCGACCTCGGGCCCCGTCGTCGACCCTGATCTCCTTTGGTGGCGTTTGCGTGGGCAACATTCGGTGTAGAGGAGCCGGCCCCGCCGAAGGTGATTCGTCGCCGTGTCAGGGAGGAGGACGAGCACGTCCATAGCTACATGGCTGCTATGGACACCAGGTTCTCCAATACCTGGCAAGTTCTTTGGGCAGATGACTAGAGATATGATCCTGTGATGGTTCCTTCTCTTTGGGTGTCCACCGCTTGCGCCCCAGGAACCGCGAGTGGTCTAGATTCTTCTGTAGTATTCGATCTTTATTAGCTACCTAGCCAGTGATGTATTCGATATATAATATTCGAGATTATATATATTATTTGAGACGATGTACTAATTTGAATACTAAATTGTTTTATATTTCTTCTGTATTAGTTAAGTAAAAGCTATGGCGGACAATACCGGCAGAGAGAGAGAAGAGGAATTGTTCGAGATCATACGCAGCCCTCGCAGGCTAGATGATCTAAATGAAACAGATGACGTCTCCCAATATCTGAACAATACCGGGGAGGGTGATGATAAGATATTCGATATCGACGACCGAGCTGATGAAGTCATGAACTATGATTATGATTATGATGACACAGACAATGTTTATGATGACACAGACAATGTTGATCTTGAAATAACAAAGACTATCGGCGAGGTATATTCATATAAGCAGGCATCTGGTGATCATCACATGTTTTTTTGATTTGAAGATATATTAACGAATCGATCTTTCTTCTTTCAGCCCTTCGGATCGAGCAAATCTGCTTCTACAGACAGCAGGACAACGTGAGGCCCGGGAAAAAAGTTGAAGGAGGGTGTAAAGTACAACATCGACTCTATCAAAGCTAATGGCGAACCCTCACGCCTAAGAACATTACGAACAAGTGGACTCGACAGTGCGGAGTTCTTGTGAAGGACCAACTCCCGATCTCCATTCAAGAATGGAAAGAGCCAAAAACTAAACGCCCAGATGTTACTTGGGTCGACGACAGAGCAAAAGAAAATCTTTGGGAATCTCTGATGGAACATTTCATCCTACCAGATTATTTCACTGATGCAGATGTGCAGAAAGTCAAGGACGCTGCTCTTAAGAAGATGGCAATTGCATTCTACACCCACAAGAAAACTGTATGGGCCAACTACCTCGCTGTAGAAAGGAAAACTCCAGAAATCAAGGGAACACTGGAGAAGCAAAGATAACACTGGCCCGCTTTCGTGAAATTCAAGGAATCAGAATTATCTAAGGAACAGTCGAGAAAAAACAAAGCCAATGCCGCAAAAAAGACGCAGTTCCATAGGCTGGGGCCAGGTGGCTACGCGGTGGCAATGCCTAAGTGGGATAAGTCTGAGCAAGAGATGGAGGTTGCAGGGGTCACTCCGGTTACTAGGAGCTAGCCCCCCAGGGGCAGAACTTGGTTCTATGCGCATGGCAGGGCATTGGACCCGAATGTAGACCTGGTTTCGAGGAAGGCAATTCTAAAAGGAGCCGAACAAAAGTTACTTGACGCAATTGAAGATGCTCGAAAGGAGGTGTTCACGCCCAACAGAGAGAACGACGAGCTTGCGCACGCCTTGGGAAATCCTGAACACCCGGGAAGAGCACGAGGCAAGGGTGTTATTCCCTGGTATGAGGGCTTTTTGGAATGGAACGATGACTACAGGACCCATGCAAGAAAGAAGATGGAGGAGGAGAAGAAGAGGAAGCTGGAGGAGGAGAAGAGGAAGCAGGACGCAGAACGCCTTAAAGGCCTAGAAGCAAGGCACACGGACTTGGCACTCAAATTCCACCAATAGCAGCAGCAGCAACAGATCGACTCACTTAGCCAGGAAAGGGGGTCTAAGCAGCGGTAGCAGCAAGCGGATGATCGTCCAGCATTGGATAGCACCGTCCCATCCATGCCGAGAAGCAGCGTTGGTTCCGCCACGGGCGACGCACTGCTGGATACATACCCTGTGGATGACATCATAGAGAACACTAACTGTGAGCTACACTTCAAAGTGAATAACGTATCCATGAAGGTGGCAGACGCTGTTGCTTTTACAATTACCCCTGAAGCAACCTTCCATTGCACCCCGATTCCAGCGGGCTATGCTCGTGTCTTGGTTGATGAGGTGGTGGACCCATATTCGGGGATACAGCTTGACATTCCTAGAGGTGACGACAAGCACACATTGGGAGAGGCCATACATCGTATCATCCTATGGAGAAAGGATTGCATCGTCTTTCAAAGTCCATCGACACCGCGTCTGCCGACTCCTCCTCGAAGTCCGCCACCGAGTCAGCAGACTCCCGCTCCTCCAAGTCCACGAACGCATGAGCCGACTCCTCCTTGAAGTCCGCCACCGTGTCAGCAGACTCCCGCTCCTCCAAGTCCACGAACGCGTGAGCAGACTCCTGCTTCAAGTCCGGCACAGCGTCAGGCCAGTCCTCATGTTTCAAGTCTGACACCGTGTCAGGACACACCTCCTGCTTCAAGTCAGGCACAGCGTCAGGCCACTCCTCCTGCTCCCACTCAGCCACGTCAGCCGTCTCCGCCGCCTCAGCAATTGTAGAAGAGACACGCCGCAGCTATGGTGCATAGCGGTACGAGTCGATATAAATATGGCCCAAGCAGGCGTAGACAAGCGATATAAATATGGTCCAAGCAGCCTCGCTCCTCTTCCTCTGAGGCCTTACGACATGACCGAGGAGCAAAACACAGCCATAGTGCGGGCCGAAGTGGACGCCCATTTTGGACCGAAACCGGCTCCGCCGTCGAGGGAGAAAGTGCCTGAGGAAAAGATTGACCACTTCATTCGTATGGCTAGACCACCAGCTCCCAAGCCTGTTGACTCAGACTATGAGCGCGAAATCAGGAAGGCACATCGAGCACGACTACAGAAAGAAGCGAGCTCGAGCTCGAGCCAACAAGGAGCTGTCAAAAAATGCGGGAAAACCGTTCCCCAGCTGGGAGAACAGGTGGCGCAATCAATCCCCCCGCTTGTTGTGCCAACAACACATGAGAGTACGTGCGCCCAATATTATTGTGGGAAAACCGTTAACGTTCCCCAGCTGGGCGATGTGGTAATAACCGAGGAGCATATAATGCAGGATAAAATGCTCAAGATCACTGTTGGACAACTCCTCGAGATCAAGCCCATGTCTCCCCTTAGAGAGGAGGAAATAAAACGGAAATTTGTCCGGGGCCAACCTTTGGTCAAGCCCGAGGAGGTCAAGAACCTCCCAACGAGAATGTATGAATTGCATGATTGGTTCATGAAAATTTCCAAGAGTTCCAATCGAGAGTCCCTCATGTTGCAAGTCAAGGAAGAGCATTACTTCCATAGGAAAGCTCTGTCCGTTGAGTATTCAGAACTATTTTAGTTATTCAATCAAGATGCACTCGACAAATCTATCGTCGGTTGCTATTGTGTGTAAGTGATTTCTTTCTGTAATTTAAGTCTCAAGCTAGCTCTAGTGCTCGTTGATTGATCATTAATTACCTGTAATTATATATCCTCACTATATATTCTTTTCTGTGGTATTATGCAGGATGAAGATGTATGAAATGAAAAAAGTTGGACGCTATGGCATTGGGTTCATTGACCCAAATACCGTTAATGAATACACATGGAAATTGGAATGGTGTAGACAAGATGTAGAGAA
>LR880969.1:808877585-808902123 GCA_904067115.1 Aegilops sharonensis | reverse complement strand
TGTAAGTGATTTCTTTCTGTAATTTAAGTCTCAAGCTAGCTCTAGTGCTCGTTGATTGATCATTAATTACCTGTAATTATATATCCTCACTATATATTCTTTTCTGTGGTATTATGCAGGATGAAGATGTATGAAATGAAAAAAGTTGGACGCTATGGCATTGGGTTCATTGACCCAAATACCGTTAATGAATACACATGGAAATTGGAATGGTGTAGACAAGATGTAGAGAAAAACATGCTAGAGTTCTTGAAGCGCCTCAATACCAATGAAGATATACTACTTCCTTACAACTTCGAGTGAGTCACACTGTCTTGTACTACAAATTCTGTTTTTGCTTACTAGCTAGATGTTAATAAGTGTATAGGGTTTAGGGTTATAGTTGATTAGTGTTATGCACATGCCCGCTTAATTTATACATGCAAATGTATGCGCATGCAGGTACCACTGGATCTTGTTAGACATTAAAGTTGAAGAAGGAAAAGTTGAAGTACTGGACTCACTACTTAAAAAAGATAGTGAATACAACATCATGAAGGGGATAGTCAACAGGTAATTTCAATCATTATTAACTATATCTCGGCCTATTTAGTTCGTCATTTCCTGATATGAACTATTTAATAACCCCTTTATTAATTTTCTTTGCCGGCGAGCAGGGCTTGGGCAAAGTTCATCAAGGTGACTCCAGGAAAATGGCAAGAAAAGCTATTTTGGTATCGACCCAAGGTAAGTAATTAAGTAGTACTAGCTAGCTAGCTACCATCTCTTTAATTATTGTTTCAATACCATTAATTAATTATCATGCTTGATTAATTATTACCTAATTAAATTCAATTTTCGTAAAGGCCCTGAAGCAGGAGCCGGGGACTGAACTGTGTGCATTCTACGTTTGCGAGAACATTCGCATGATGGCGTCCGAAAGGGGCAGATCTGATAGACAGGACTGGGTACGTTTGTCAGAAACTATTCACAATTTTTTACACCATCATCGATAT
Source organism: Aegilops sharonensis (assembly GCA_904067115.1). Taxonomy (NCBI): domain Eukaryota; kingdom Viridiplantae; phylum Streptophyta; class Magnoliopsida; order Poales; family Poaceae; genus Aegilops; species Aegilops sharonensis. Next base: position 808,901,128 of record LR880969.1, on the reverse strand, counting down.
CTAATCACACAACTAATACACATGCATATTGATCTCCTTCTTAACAGTTCAGAGAGGTGCGGGAGGAGCTCCTACCAACGGAGCGCATACTAGCACTTCAAGAGGAAATAGCGGGATTTTTTGCTCGATCGGGTCATAGATCCCTAAGGAGAATACTATTACCCGCCACCTGCCCCATGAACCACTTGTCATCGTGCTCCGAAGGCACCAAGGCAACATGTAGGAGAAATTGTATATATATATATATATATACATGTGTATGTGTGAATAATTAATGGTGGTTGTGAGACATTTAATTATATATATATATATATATGATAGGTTCCACGAGAAAATGGTGTACAATATGTAGTATCGTAAAATACCAGCAAACAAAAAAGAATTAAATGGAAAACACAAAATTAATGGAAAAATAAAAATTGAAACCAAAGCCCCCTCAAACATTTAGTACAGGTTGGTGCTACGAACCGGTACTAATGGTCTACCAGCACCCAGGCCTGGCTCGTGCCACGTGGTGGCACTTTAGCGCCGTTTCGTGCCGAACCGGTAGTAAAGTGGGGGGGATTTAGTCTCCACTCTTTAATGCCGGTTGCAGAACCGGCACTAAAGGCCCTTACGAACCGGCGCCAAAGCCCGGTTCTGCACTAGTGGTGGGGGCTCGGGCGAGCGGCGGAGGGCGGTGTCGAGATCGGGGGCAGGGGCGGCGTCGAGGTCGGGCTCGGGGGCGGCGTCGAATCCGGGGTCGGGGGCCGCGTCGGGTGTGCGGAGAGCGAAGGGAGAGCGCTCGGCGGCCGACGGGCGACGGCAACGGCGACAGCGCGGAGGAGTTGAATTTGGGAGAAGTGGCCATGGGGAAGAACGAACCGCGCGGTTAAGTCAAAAGTAGCAGCAGCGCGTTCGAGGAAGTGCGCTACTGCTAAGCTAGCTACATCGCGTTCCTCGATACGCGCTATGGCTATTCCTTTCACTTTTTCCCCTTTTTCATTTATTTTTCTTTACATTTTATTTTTTCCTTTCACCTTTTTCTATTTCTTTCATTTTCATTTACTTTTCTACTTGCTTTCCATTTAATTTTATTTCCTTTAGCAGTAGCGCCTTTCAGCATAAACGCGCTGCTACAAAGCAAGTAGCAGCATCGCGGTTCGATGTAGATCGCTACTACTATGTGTTGCCCATCGGCTAAGCCGTGGGAATTTTAGTAGTAGCGCGTTTATCTTCACGTGCGCTACTGCTACAACAATATCTGTAGCGCGGTTTACATCAGCGCCTACTGCTAGTTAGCACGAGCGTGCTTTTTTAACACGCGCTACTGCTAAATTTCTGTGTATAAGGTTTTCCCTAGTAGTGCTAGCTCGTTAATCAAAGATGGTTAAGTTTCGTTGTCATAGACATGTGTTGTCATTCAATGAGCGGGATCACATCATTAGGAGAATGATGTGATGGACATGACCCATCCGTTAGCTTAGCATGTTGATCGTTCAATTTTATTGCTATAGCTTTCTTCATGTCATATACATATTCCTTTGACTACGAGATTAGGCAACTCCCGGATACCGGAGGAATACCTTGTGTGCTATCAAACGTCACAACGTAACTGGGTGATTATAAAGACGCTCTACAGGTATCTCCGAAGGTATTTGTTGGGTTGGCATAGATCGAGATTAGGATTTGTCACTCCGAGTACCGGAGAGGTATCTCTGGGCCCTCTCGTTAATGCACATCATGATAAGCCTTGCAAGCAATGTGACTAATGAGTTAGTTGCGGGATGATGTATTACAGAACAAGTAAAGAGACTTGCCAGTACCGATATTGAACTAAGTATGAAGATACCGACGATCGAATCTCGGGCAAGTAACATACCGATGACAAAGGGAACAACGTGTGTTGTCATTACGGTATGACCAATAAAGATCTTCATAGAATATGTGGGAACCAATATGAGCATCCAGGTTCCGCTATTGGTTATTGACTGGAGAAGTGTCTCAATCATGTCTACATAGTTCTCGGACCCGTAGGGTCCGCACGCTTAACGTTCGATGACGATTTTGTATTATATGAGTTATGTGATTTGGTGACCGATTGTCGTTCGGAGTCCCGGATGAGATCACAGACATGATGAGGAGTCTCGAAATGGTCGAGAGGTAAAGATTCATATATTCGACTATGATATTCAAACACCGGAAGTGTTCTGGGGGTACCGGTTACATATCGGGTCACCGGAAGGGGTTCCGGGCATCCCCCCGGCAACTACATGGGCCTAATGGGCCAAGAAGGGGACAGACCAGCCCCTAGGGGGCTGGTGCGCCCCATGTAGGCCAAAATAAGGGGGAAGGAAATTGGGGAAGAAAGAAAGGAAGGGGAGGGATTCTGCCTGCCCCTTCCTTCTCTCCTCCCTCCTCCTTCCTTCCCCCTCCGGATGAATATGGAAGGGGGGAGGCCGAATTGGGAGGCACCCAAGTAGGATTCCTCCTACTTGGGGCGACCCCTTGGTGGCCTCTCCTCCCATCCAACCTATATATATGAGGGGGGGGGGGGTGCACCGCTAGAACACACAACATTGATTCCAAGCCGTGTGCGGCGCCCCCCTCCACAGTTTACGCCTCCGGTCATATTCACGTTGTGCGTAGGCAAAGCCCTGCGCGGATCACTTCACTATCACCGTCGTGCCGAATGGAACTCTCCCTCGACACTTTTCTGGATCAAGAGTTCGAGGGACGTCATCGAGCTGAACATGTGTAGAACTCAGAGGTGCCGTACGTTCGGTGCTTGATCGGTCGAAAAGAGAAGAAGTTCGACTACATCAACCATGTTGTCAAACGTGCATACACTCTCCCCCTCTCGTTGCTATGCATCTCCTAGATAGATCTTGCATGAGCATAGGAATTTTTTTAAAATTGCATGCTTTGTTCCCCAACAGTGGCATCTGGGCCAGGTCTATGCGTAAATGATATGCACGAGTAGAACACACAAAGTTGTGGGCGGTGATCGTCATACTGCTTACCACCAATGTCTTATTTTGATTCGGCGGTATTGTTGGATGAAGCGGCCCAGACCAACCTTACATGACCACGTTCATGAGACCGGTTCCACCGACAGACACGCTACTTGTCTTGCATAAAGGTGGCTGGTGGGTGTCTTTTTCTCCAACTTTAGTTGAATCGAATTTGACTGCGGCCGGTCCTTGTTGATGGTTAAATCAGCAAACTTGATAAAACACCGTTGTGGTTTTGATGCGTATGTAAGAACGGTTTTTGCTATAAGCCCGTAGCAGCCACATAAAACTTGCAACAACGAAGTAGAGGACATCTAAGTTGTTTTTGCAGGGCATGTTGTGATGTGATATGGTCAAGACATGATTTGATATACGTTGTTCTATGAGATGATCATGTTTTGTAAAAGTTATCGGCAACTGGCAGGAGCCTTATGGTTGTCTCTTTATTGTATGAAATGCAAACACCATGTAATTGCTTTACTTTATCACTATGCGTTAGCGATAGTTGTAGAAGCAATAGTTGGCGAGACGACCACGATGGTATGATGGAGATCAAGGTGTGAAGCCGGTGACGATGGAGATCATGACGGTGCTTTGGAGATGGAGATCAAAGGCACAAGATGATGAAGGCCATATCATGTCACATATTTTGATTGCATGTGTTGTTTTTCTTTTATGCATCTTATTTTGCTTAGTACGGCGGTAGCGTTATAATATGATCCCTTAACTAAAATTTCAAGGTATAAGTTTCTCCCTGAGTATGCACCGTTCCTAAAGTTCGTCGTGATGAGACACCACGTGATGATCAGGTGTGATAAGCTCTACGTTCAAATACAACGGGTGCAAGTTGCACATGCGGAATACTCAGGTTAAACCTGATGAGCCTAGCATGTACAGACATGGCCTCGGAACACTAAAGACCGAAAGGTTGAACGTGAATCATATAGTAGATATGATCAACATAGAGATGTTCACCATTGGAGACTACTCCATCTCATGTGATCATCGGAAACGGTTTAGTTGATTTGGATCACGTGATCATTTAGATGACTCGAGGGATGTCTATCTAAGTGGGATTTCTTAAGTAATTTGATTAATTAAACTTAATTTATCATGAACTTAGTCCTGATAGTATTTGCATATCTATGTTGTAGATCAATATCTCGCATTGTAGCTCCCCTGTTTTATTTTTGATATGTTCCTAGAGAAAACTAAGTTGAAATATGATAGTTTCAATGATGACTGGGTCCATGATCTGAGGATTATCCTCATTGCGGCATAGAAGAATTATGTCCTTGATGCACCGCTAGGTGACAGACCTATTGTAGGAGAAGATGGAGACGTTATGAACGTTTCACAAGGTCGGTATGATGACGACTTGATAGTTTAGTGCACCATGCTTTATGGCTTAGAACTGGGACTTCAATAATGTTTTGAACGACATGGAGCATATGAGATGTTACAAGAGCTGAAAATGATATTTCAGACTCATGCCCACGTTAAGAGGTATGAGACCTCTGACAAGTACTTTGCCTACAAGATGGAGGAGAATAGCTCAGCTAGTAAGCATGTGCTCTGAATGTGTGGGTACTACAATCGCTTGAATCAAGTGGGAGTTAATCTTCTAGATAAGATAGTGATTGGCAAAGTTCTCTAGTCACTATCACCAACTTATTAGAACTTCGTGATGAACTATAATATGGAAGGGATAACGAAAATGATTCGCAAGCTCTTCGCAATGCTGAAATCGGCGAAGGTAGAAATCAAGAAATAGCATAAAGTGTTGATGGTTAACAAGACCACTAGTTTCAAGAAAAGGGCAAGGGAAAGAAAGGGAACTTCAAGAAGAATGGCAAGCATGTTGCCACTCCCATGAAGAAGCCCAAAGCTAGACCCAAGCCTGAAACTGAGTGATTCTACTAGAAAGGAAATGGTCACTGTCGGTGTCAATACCGGCGGATCTCGGGTAGGGGGTCCCGAATTGTGCGTCTAAGGTCGATGGTAACAGGAGATGGGGGACACAATGTCTACCCAGGTTCGGGCCCTCTCTATGGAGGTAATACCCTACTTCCTGCTTGATTGATCTTGATGAATATGAGTATTACAAGAGTTGATCTACCATGAGATCATAATGGCTAAAACCCTAAAATTCTAGCCTGTATGATTATATCCGTCTCCGGACTAAGCCCTCCGGTTTATATAGACACTGGAGGGGACTATGGTTGTACAAAGTCGGTTACAGAGAAAGGAATCTTCATATTTGGTCGCCAAGCTTGCCTTCCACGCCAAGGAGAGTCCCATCCGGACATGGGTAGAGTCTTCGGTCTTTGTATCTTCACAACCCATTAGTCCGGCCCATGTCCAACAGGCCGGACGCCCGAGGACCCCTTAGTCTAGGACTCCCTCAGTAGCCCCTGAACCAGGCTTCAATGACGAGGTGTCCGGCGTGCAGATTGTCTTCGGCATTGCATGGCGGGTTCTCCTTTCCGAATACTCCAAGATAGTATTTGGACGCAACGAACGTATCCGGATCTGCAACATAAGTACCACACACACAGCCCTAGAGAGTATAATATTTCATGACTCCCATCCGCTGACAACTTTTTTCAAGATGACATCACTTCTGCCCGGTCATTATTTCGAACCGTTTTCGTGTGCCGTTCCGCGTTTCGAGTGCGGTTTCCATTGGCACGTCTTGTCAAAGCAGAGATCGTGTCCCCTTATTGCGGGATTCTCATAAATACGGGCGTGGGTAACCCAACCGTGCCTGTTTACACAGCCCTTGGGAATAGGCGAGTTTTAAGGCGAGTGGGGAGGCGTTCGATATTCACTGCCTTTATAAGGGGATAAGCATTCCTTTTCTTCACCCATGCCTTCTCTCTTCCTATGCCCTTCCACCCTCGAGCTCCAGCGCCCAAGTTCTCATCTTCTCCTCCTCCAGCAAGCACTCAACCATGTTCGGATCTGGAGGGCAAAGCAAGTGGATATCCTCCGCCGTTAAGGAGAAGGACATCGCTGAGCTTCGGGAGGCCGGGTATCTGGTGAAGGAAATCGCCCACCGGCTTCCGACCAAGGGGCAAGGTGTCCCTACACCGAAGCCCAACGAGAGGGTGGTGTTCCTCCCTCATTTTGTCCGCGGGTTAGGGTTTCCACTCCATCCTTTCGTCCGCAGACTGATGCTCTATTACGGGCTAGATTTCCATGATCTAGCCCCGAACTCCTTCCTCAACATCTCGGCATTCATTGTCGTGTGTGAGGCCTTCCTCCGCATTCAACCCCACTTCGGACTGTGGCTCAAGATCTTCAAAGTGAAGCCGAAGGTGGTGGATGGCCAACAAGCGGAGTGCGGAGGACCCATGGTGAGCAAGATGCCCAACGTCACATGGCCCAAAGGCACGTTGGTGGAGACTGTCAAGATGTGGCAGAAGCCGTGGTTCTATATCGCAGAGCCCCGTGACGCCACCTGGGCCACGGCTTCCGAATTCAAGTCCAGGGCTCCAATGCGGCTGACCTCCTAGATGGAGAAGGGCCCAAATTGGTCTTCGTCGGATGAGTTGATGGTGCTGCAAATGCGCATCCAAAGCATGGTGGACAGAAACATCAAGCTCGTCGACGTGATCCAGGTGATGCTAGTTCGTCCGATCCTCCCCTGCCACAGCCGAACCTCCTCTTCATGGGAATTCGATCCGAAGAAGCACCAAGGCTTGGTGAGGATCTTCGGCACCACTCATGAAGACGCCTGGAAGTTGCTCTTCAAGGGCGACGAGAAGCTGCCGACCATAGACTCAGACCGTGGGCACGATCTTGCCCATCCCGCCCCATGCGGGATGTCCTTCGCGTCTCAATGCGTACTCTCTACTTGCTTGTTCAAGGAGGGTAACTAAACTTTAGTGATTTATTCTTTCAGGTATGGACCGAGAAAGCAGAGCGGATTCAATGTTCAGCTCCGCTGCCCAAAGAACCTCTCATCCCGCTCATGGCGAAGATGCTGGTCCCAGCACCCTATCAGCCGCCAGAGAAGAAGGCCAAGAGAAAGCCAAGGGGGTCGGGGTGGCCCCCGCCGCAAGGGCGCTTCGGACGTGATGTTCAAAGACAAGACTCACTCCTCTGCCGCAGAAGATGACGATGAGGAGGAGGAGGAAGAAGAGGGCCGCCTCCACAAATCTGGAGGCGGAGGCACCCAAGAAGGGGAAGGGCTCTTTTGCGGATAACACCGCGTGGGACGTCGAAAGCAGTCGGGAGCGACGCCCCCGGAACAAGCCCCTGGTCGCATCGTAAGTACTGACGAACTCATATTCGTCTGTGTATCCGGAATCTCTTCTTCATTATATTAACATGGTTAATTGTGCTATTGCAGTCCGGCCCACGACAGCTCCCAGTGATCCTCATCAATAGGTTCGTTGGATTCGAAGGCGATGGCCAGTGAGTCGCCGCCGGCCGCTTACTCTCCCACGGCCAAGGGCGACTCCGAGGTGTTGTCGCGAAGGACTTTCCCAGGCCAGGTCTCAGGAGGCCGTCAGGGTAGCTCCAGAGGGCGAAACCTCGGCCGCCGGACACATGGGGGAGCAGTCCCCCATGGAGACTGGCGATGGGGGCCATGCTCAGTTCTGCTCCCAGCCGAATATGATGCCGAAGACCTATACGGCTCCAGAGTCGGGCCAGCAACCTCCTTCGAAAGAAGGGGGTGTGCCTATTCCGCCGGCCTCTGTCCAACCAGAGGCACCGATAATATGCTAGAAGCGCTACGAGGTGCTTCCATCGTGGATGAACATCATATCTTTATGGGTATATCTACTTAATGAAACACAAGTCTGAAACATTTCAAAAGTGCAAAGAATTTCAGAGTGAAGTGGAGAATCATCGTAACAAGAAAATAAAGTTTCTATGATCTGATCGCGGAGGTGAATATTTGAGTTATGAGTTTGGCCTTCATTTAAAACAATGTGGAATAGTTTCACAACTCACGCCACCTGGAACAACATAGCATAATGGTGTGTCCGAACATCGTAACCATACTTTATTAGATATGGTGCGATCTATGATGTCTCTTTCCGATTTACCACTATCGTTTTAGGGTTACACATTAGAGACAACTGCATTCACGTTAAATAGGGCACCATCTAAAATCCGTTCAGATGACACTGTATGAACTTAATTTGGTTTGGCAAGATACCTAATCTTTCATTTCTTAAAGTCTGGGGGTGTGACACTTATGTCAAAAGGCTTCAGCCTGATAAACTCGAACCCAAATCGGAGAAGTGCATCTTCATTGGATACCCTAAGGAAACAATTGGGTTCACCTTCTACCACAGACCCGAAGGCAAGATCTTAGTTGCAGAGAATGGAACCTTTCTAGAGAAGGAGTTTCTCTCGAAAGAAGTGAGTGGGAGAAAAGTAGAACTTGATGAGTTAATTGTACCTTCTCTCAAATTGGAAGGTAGCTCATCACAGAAAACCGTTCCCGTGATGCCTACACCAACTAGAGAGGAAGCTAATGATAATGATCATGAAACTTCAGATCAAGTTACTACTGAACCTCGTAGGTCAACCAGAGCACGACCCGCACTAGAGTGGTACGGTAATCCTATTCGGGAAGTCATGTTACTAGACCATGACGAACCTACGAACTATGAAGAAGCGATGATGAGCCCAGATTCCGATAATTTGCTTGAGGCCATGAAATCTGAGATGAGATCCATATATAAGAACAAAGTGTGGACTTTGGTGGACTTGCCCGATGATCGGCAAGCGAGTAAGAATAAATGGATCTTCAAGAACAAGACAGATGATGACGGTAGTGTTACTATCTACAAAGCTCGAATTGTCGCAAAAGGTTTTTGACAAGTTCAAGGTGTTGACTACTATGAGATTTCCTCACTCGTATCGATGCTTAACACTACTAGGGAAAACCCTAGTAGTAGCGCTTGAAATATGCATAGCAGTAGCGCTGGGTCCAGCGCTACTGCTAGCGTGCTACAACTAAGTTGTAGCAGTAGCGCTGGTATAGGCAGCGCTACTACTATGTATTGTTAGCAGTAACGCTTCTCGTGGACCAGCGGTACTGATAACTATCTGTAGCGCTTGTTCATATGAAGCGCTGCTGCTAAGCCAGCGCTACTGCTATGTGATTTCCAGCGCTACTGCTAATGTTGCTGCTTTCGCCGACCCTCACCCCCTACGTATTTGTGTTGTATTTATACAGGCTCTATAAAATAGTTTCAACAGATCATACTAAACATACACTATTCTCATCATATCATAGACATACAGTAGTCTCATCATACCATCATCATCATCATCATTGAACACCAATATCATCACATCTCGAAAATAGCGATACACAAGTGCGATAATGTCATGTCTTGAATAAGTTCAACTGCATGGTCATGGCACACACACAAGTTTCATCATCTCTATCGAAACCATGATGTAGAAGAGAAGAGCGATCATCATGAGCAAGAGCGCGACTATGTAGTACCGGCAGTCCCGCCCCTGCTCATGCTGGAGTGTCCACCTCAAGTAACTACTTTCCGCTTCGGTTCTGCTGTCGAAACCACTATGGCTAGCACCCGGGTACCTGTGCACCTGGGCCTGAGCGGCTGCCCAGTGGTCGTAGACTCCTGGAACCCTCCTAACGTACACGGCGTAGTAGCCCTTCGCCATCTCTGATCTATGTACGTGCATCGTGAGTTGATGAATTGAATGATAATATGCAACATAATGTACTTAAGAAAACAAAGAGGTAACCGGGAGCAAAATACAAACAACCAATAGTAAACATAAATGACAAAGTTCCTCATACCCAAAATAATTAACTAGAGGGATCTACGCTAGTTCAGGACCACGGTTTAATTACATCACATAGTTTCGCCATGCATAAATTCAAACTTTTGCCATAGAAATATAGTAGTGGCACATTGTGATCAACAATCAGTCCTCCATGTTGGCGGTCCAATCCTCATAGTCAAGGAGGAAGCACCCGAGCTTCTTGAAAGGCTTGAGGTCCAGACGCTGAGCAAGTAGCAGTGCTCGGACATCTTCCCGCGTGATTGGCCCATGGTAGAACATCCCTGTTGGTTCGAGGACCTGCTTCATGATCACTTGGGCAAGTTCACATTGTACGTGATAAAACTCAGCTCTAAATCGATGATCCAGTGTCCTTCCTATGCTTGTGACCGAGCTGACATTCTCAGCATCGTTGGTAGTAGGTGAGATGCGAAGGCATTGATTATACCTTCTGTACTCGAGCAGGTGATGCATGAGGTAGAATCCATCAGCCATACTGGTGTGCGGTTGCTGGATGCAGCAGAAGTCGGTCTTATGACCGAAAGCCAGCCCGTGATTCCTGTACTTTTTCACCTTGATATATCCACCAGACAGGCTGAAGGTTAACAGGGCACTATCGAGAACACTCTTTATGTGCTTGTAATCCTTTTTCCTGAGGTTCTTAAATGAGTCCAAGTACATCGCATGGGAGTATTCCGGGGATAGAACGATGAGGACGCCCCCCCCCCCTCGCTGCGCAAATTAAGTACACCTCAAATTAGCCTCCATGCTTGCAAAGGAATGATTAACACTTACGAAAGGATATGTGCGGATGACTTACATGGGATGATAAGCCAAGAGAATCACTTCCTTGTCCTTATTAGCGATCATGAATTCGCCGAGGTACTTGCTCGCATAGTCACGGTGCTCTTTGCAAACTGCCAAGAAGCTCTCGTGCATATAGAACGGGTTCGCGACACAGATATATTTGATGTTCTCGACCCTGATGAAGTAGTTCAGATACAACGCATACATGCGGATGAACTGGAAATCCAGCTTGGTCATGTGGAACATGTCGTAGATGTAGTCAAATCGCAGGATGAACTTATTCGCGGGCCATCTCTCGACGTATGACTTCCCACCCGGCACCTGAGCCGCGTAAAGCGGGTATCCTGGTTTTTTCGCGACCACAAGGCTTTTCTCTTTGGCCAACACATCTTCATGGAGTCTCCTTAGATCATTGTTCAGTATGTGCTCTAGCGCTTTCGCAGGTAGGATCAGCTGACCGACGACATGGAAGCGCTGTGCACCTTCGACAGGTATTCTGTCTACCACCCAGGGCTCCAGAGGCGGCTGGCTGCTTGAAGCAGCTCTGGCTCCTTTAGGACCTTTCTTGTCTGGTCTCGTCCTTTGCTTCTTGGTGGGTAGCGGTAGTGAGCCCATCATACCTTCCCTAACCACCAACCCCAGTGTCGTCAGGGCTAATCAGTGGACGGGCCTCAGGGGGTTGCTGGGTACAGGCGGCATCTGGAGGCGTCTCCTGCGAGGATCGCTTGCAGAGAGACTTTTTGCATTCCTCCTTAGGATGTTCTGGCTTCGGCAAATCAGGCAGCATCAAGTCATCATCTCCACGCTCATAGCCTGAGTCTTCACCGTCCTAAGCCATCAATCCTCCATCATCATAGGCGGTATTGAAATACTTGTATGGGTCATCATCATCATCCTCCATGTCATCACCAACATTTTCTTGTTTAACAGCGGGGGCTACATCATCTTGCACTAATGGAGACTCTCCCTCGCGTCGTCCGCTATCACTCGCCACGACAGGTGTAGGTAATGTGGTAGGTGGAGTGGTGTTCATACCTTCTTGAGAAGGTGGCGTTGGCGTGATACTGGGCGCCTCGAGACAAAGAAGTGACTTCGGCCAAGGCAAGAACCAGCCCTTGCATGCGCCAATCATCTTAGGGGTCTCGTTGTCATCAACTGGTACCAGAGGAGGCAAATCCTCGAAGCCCGCAAAGACACTGGCCACATTAACCTTGAAGACGCCATCGGGCATCTCTCGGTTGTGGAATATGTGGTCCTTCGGCTTCACGATCGTTGCCTTTCCCACGACCACCTTCTGGCCCTTAATGACGTAGAGTACGGTGCACGGGGTGTCGTCGACCTTCGAAGGATACATCTCTGCAACGTCAAACATCTGAAAGGCAACTGAAACGGAAGACTATAGACATGCTGGAGAAAAGGGTATGACGCGTAATTACCGTGAGGGCGTCGAGCTCAGCCAGCGATGAAGGCCCACCGAGCATGCAAGAGACGGAGGTCGGGCTGATATGAACAGGAGCGGGAACTTTTGCGGTTGCTTGAGCAGGTGCTGGTGCTCTGGTGTTCACCGAATTGCTCCCGCCAAAGCTGGGAATGGGAAAGTCCTCCGGCCGTGCATTTGATTGTTCTTCATGAAATCAAAAAGTATCGGAATCAAGCTGACCCCCGCGTCAGTGACCACTGTATTGACGGCCCCGAGCAACTCTTGTTTGGTCTCAGCTTTGGTCTTATCCACCGCAATCTTGACCTTCTCATCGATGCTCTGCCCAGTGATGACCGAGCGTCTCTTCTTTCTTTCCTCTGGCTTCTCGTGGTAGCACGTCTTCCACGAGGCGCCATCTTCGAGGCCATGCACACGTCCATAGGACGGCGGCTTGTCCACCGGGACCTTCTTCAGTATGTTCAGGGCCCGGTTGAATGGGGTGTCCCACTTGGGCCTCGCCGACGACTGTGACGACTCGTTGATTTCAGCTGCCTTTTGGTGCTGCTCTTTCTGCAAAAGGAATGTGGATGGTTTACTAATGTGACAAAAATTGCAGTCGAATTGATTGGAATCTATAATATGATAATGTGGTAATATAACAATTACCAGAAGTCTCATGAACTCCCTCGAGTTCGGGTCCGTGTAAAAGAGCTTTTTGTCTTTGCCCCACTTGTACCGCTCCCTGATCTAGTCATGCTCCAGCGGGTCGGTGAACTCCGCCAAGGGGTCTAGGATTCCGTGACTTTCACATTCGGCGCCCTCCTTGGCCCATACGTGCCGCTTCCCCTCGTAACCACGGCTTCCGAGGCGCTGGGGAGGTGTGTTCCTCGCCTGGAGCGCCTTCATTTTCTCCGACCTTGCCTTGACACTTTCTTTACCGCAATTCTCCTTGAATTTTGCAAAGTCCTCTTCCGTTATTAATAGATTATCAGCATGAATCTTGGACCATGGTTCATTCTTCGCAATCGCTTTTTTCACCCGAAATTTCTAGGCGCACAAGTCGTTGTTGAACGTCACCATCTCCTTGTCCTTTATCTTTGTCATGGTGATGTCTTCCCACGGATCTTTATATTTTTCTTCATTCTGGTCGGGGAACAAGAACCTATTGTGCAACTTCTTTAGGAGCATGTTCTCCATATGTGGTATCTGCCTCAACCTCTCATCGTTGATGTTGGCGGTTTCCCTGAGGATGCATCAAAGTTGATTGCCCCCAGCACGAGCGCGCTTCCTCCTGCTCCGTTGGCTCTAACTTCTTGGGGTGCACCTCCGTGACCAAAATTTGTCCGATGCCAAGCTCGTTTCGTCTTCGTGTCCTCTTCTTCTTCGGTGTTGTCTCGGGGGTGTAGTCGGTGCAGGTGCCAGTGTTGGTGCCGGTGTCCGCGTCGGTGTCGGGGTTGGTGCCACAGCCGCCATCATGCAAAACCATATGGTGTTCGTCCAGGTAATCGAAATAGTGATTTGCTGCCACGATGGGGTCTGCGAGGCGAGCAGAACCACCCGCGACTTTGGCGCCGGTAGACATGTTTCCTATTCAACAATTGTAAATAAAAGATATAATGAAGAGAAAAAAGGGGCCTGTATTTGGTCAGAATGTTGATTCATTCCCCTTCCGGCAAATCCCGGGTACTCCATATGTCCTAGTTTCTAGCACAAGTCATGCAGAAAATCACGGAAATTTTTGGCATGACCTTTGCTAAAAAGTGGACATATGGAGCGCCTGAAATTTGCCGGAATGGAAATGAATCAACATTCTGGCAAAACATAGGCCACTCGGATATCCTCCGACATTCAACCAACATTGGAAAACCAACATATAACATGAATGACATATATCATTTGCAAAATATATCATTCAAGCAAAAGCATGCTTGTACTTAAATACACAAAAATGACAAAATGGCATATGCTATACACAAAAACTTGCTCTCTCTCTCTCTCTCTCTCTCTCTCTCTCTCTCTCTATCTCTCTCTCTCTCTGCTAAAAATTTGCCCTGTTGCTAAAAAAACAAAAAATTGCTCTCTCTCTCTCTCTCTCTCTGCTTAAAATTTGCTAACTTGCTACTGCCCTAATTAGCTACTTCCCTAATTTGCTAACTTGCTAAAAAAATGCTACTTTGCTAAATTTGCCCTAAAATTTCCTAAAATTGCCCTAAAATTTGCTAAATTTCCACTAAAATTCACTACTAGTTAGCTACTGTATTTGCTAAATTTTTCCTACCTAATTGAACCCTAAATTGAAAACCTATTTTCATTTCTAAAAAAACAAAAAATAAGAGCCAGAGACAGGCGGCGGTGGGGGAAGGGGGTCGGCAGTACCTGAGCAGGAGGAGGAGGCCGGAGGGGACGAGGAGGAGGAGGCCGGAGCGGACGAGGAGGAGGTTGGAGCAGCGGCAGCGTGGACGAGCAGGAGGTCGGAGCGGCGCGGACGAGGAGGAGGACGACGTCGAGGCCGAGCATGGGCAGGGGCTCGGGCCGGTGTCGAGGTCCAGGTTGAGAGGCGATGGCCAGCGGGACAGGGCAACGACGCCAGCGAAGGTGGCGAGGTCGCTTGGGCGTCGACGGCGGGCGCAGGGGCGAGGTGGAGATGGGGGGAAAAGGACTTGGTGAAATCTTGAGCCCGCGCGGCGGGGGTTAACTCACAATAGCGTTAGCGTTGGTTTGTAAACAAGCGCTATAGCTAACTGCTATTTTTCTTTCTTATTTATTATTTTCCTTTTCTAGTTTTTAGTTTTATTTTCTTTTATTATTTTCCTTTTGTTTTTTATTTATTATTTTCCTTTTCTTTTCTTTTTGCCTTTTTTTTCTTTTCTACTGCTTTCTCCCTTTTGTTTTTGTTTTTTTGTTTTTCTCCTGACGACGGCGTCTCCCTCTCCCCCACTACGCGAATATCACCGGAACCATGCATGTGATGGTAACATATCAGTTGACCGATAACGGTTACTTAAGTATGCACACAAAACAGATACATATATATAAATGTAGGTTTCTGATCAGCTGCGTCGACGACGTTTCACATTGATCTTCCCTTTCTTGTTTGGTGCCGAGTAATTGAGCCCCTCCTTGTGACTTTTCCGGAGCCATGGATTACGATCTTTCTTAGGTAATGTAGTATTGGTTCTTATTTTCACGTATGCTTTATCGTCATCGTCATCTTCCTTCATCGTGTTGCCGTATTGGTCGTAGTCTTCCTCGTTAGCTACTCCATCCATTCCAACAATGCTCCTTTTGGATCTCCTCACGACAACACGGCTGGGATTGGCCGGGTCGGTTATGAAGAAGCATTGTGCCACGTGCTTAGCGTGTACCCATGGCTCATTTTTGGCGATGACGTTAATGTTCACGGGGAGTGCTCTCCGCGTCGGGTATAAACATGGTGGTGAAATACTTGTTTTCTCTTACGACGTCCTTGGCCCATCTGACACGGAACATCGTCGCATCGTGCATTCCAGCATAGTCAAGCTCCCAGATCTCTTCGACCCTTTCGTAGAATCTCTCAGTTGTGCCGTTGGCGTCAGTCACGCATTGAATTTTCACCCCAGAGTTCTGGTAATCACTATCCATTTCTTTGGCCTCCGTGTAGAACATGTACCCATTGATATCGTAGGACTGATAGGTCGCGAGCTTGGGCGCGGGGCCATGTGCGAAGGCGTGTACGAGCAATCCGTCCGATCTGCCCTCTTCTGGGGGATTTTCAAGAACTTGCTGTTTAAACCGATGCAAGAAAGTGGCGTGCTACCTCTTGAGCATGCGTTAGTTTTCCCTTGAAGAGGAAAGGGTGATGCAGCAAAGTAGCGTAAGTATATCCCTCAGTTTTTGAGAACCAAGCTATCAATCCAGTAGGAAGCCACATGCAAGTCCCTCGTACCTACACAAACAAATAAGAACCTTGCAATCAAAGCGATAAAGGGGTTGTCAATCCCTTCACGGCCACTTGCAAAAGTGTGATCTGATAGAGATGATACGATAATATTTTTGGTATTTTTATGATAAAGATTGAAAGTAAAGATTGCAAAATAAACGGCGACAAAAATAGCTAGTTGACGGAAGATTAATATGATGGAAAATAGACCCAGGGGCCATAGGTTTCACTAGTGGCTTCTCTCAAGATAGCTTAAGTATTACGGTGCGTGAACAAATTATTGTCGAGCAATTGATAGAATAGTGCATAGTTATGAGAATATCTAGGAATGATCATGTATATAGGAATCACGTCCATGAAAAGTAGACCGAAACGATTCGGCATCTACTACTATTACTCCACACAACGACCGCTATCCAGCATGCATCTAGAGTATTAATTTCATAAGAACAGAGTAACACATTAGGCAAGATGACATGACGTAGAGGGATAAACTCAAGCAATATGATATAAACCCCATATTTTTATCCTCGATGGCAACAATACAATACGTGTCGTTTCCCCTTCTGTCACTGGGATCGAGCACCGCAAGATTGAACCCAAAGCTAATCACTTCTCCCATTGCCAGAAAGATCAATCTAGTAGGCCACAAACCAAACTGATAATTCGAAGAGACTTACAAAGATAACAAATCATACATAAAAGTATTTAGAGGATATTCAAATATTGTTCATAGATAATCTTGATCATAAACCCACAATTCATCGGATCTTGACAAACACACCGCAAAAATAGTTACATCGAATAGATCTCCAAGAAGATCGAGGAGAACTTTGTATTGAGATCCAAAGAGAGAGAAGAAGCCATCTAGCTAATAACTATGGACCCGAAGGTCTGAGGTAAACTACTCACACAACATCGGAGAGGCTATGGAGTTGATGTAGAAGCCCTCCATGATTGATTCCCCCTCCGACGGAGCGCCGGAAAAGGCCCCAAGATGGGATCTCATGGGTATAGAAGGTTGCGGCGGTGTAAATAGGGTTTCGTGGTGCTCCGGGATGTTTTTGGGGTATATGAGTATGTATAGGAGNGCAAGATGACATGACGTAGAGGGATAAACTCAAGCAATATGATATAAACCCCATATTTTTATCCTCGATGGCAACAATACAATACGTGTCGTTTCCCCTTCTGTCACTGGGATCGAGCACCGCAAGATTGAACCCAAAGCTAATCACTTCTCCCATTGCCAGAAAGATCAATCTAGTAGGCCACAAACCAAACTGATAATTCGAAGAGACTTACAAAGATAACAAATCATACATAAAAGTATTTAGAGGATATTCAAATATTGTTCATAGATAATCTTGATCATAAACCCACAATTCATCGGATCTTGACAAACACACCGCAAAAATAGTTACATCGAATAGATCTCCAAGAAGATCGAGGAGAACTTTGTATTGAGATCCAAAGAGAGAGAAGAAGCCATCTAGCTAATAACTATGGACCCGAAGGTCTGAGGTAAACTACTCACACAACATCGGAGAGGCTATGGAGTTGATGTAGAAGCCCTCCATGATTGATTCCCCCTCCGACGGAGCGCCGGAAAAGGCCCCAAGATGGGATCTCATGGGTATAGAAGGTTGCGGCGGTGTAAATAGGGTTTCGTGGTGCTCCGGGATGTTTTTGGGGTATATGAGTATGTATAGGAGGAAGAAGTAGGTCGGTGGAGCTGCGAGGGGCCCACGAGGGTGGGGGCGCGCCCAGGGGGCAGGTGCGCCTCCCTACCTCGCGGCCTCCTCTCTTCTTTCTTGACGTCCACTCCAAGTCCTCTAGATCACGTTTGTTCCAAAAATCACTCTCCCGAAGGTTTCATTCTGTTTGGATTCCGTTTTATATTCCTTTTCTGCGAAACACTGAAATAGGCAAAAAAATAGCAATTTGCATTGGGCCTTGGGTTAGTAGTTTAGTCCCAAAAATAATATAAAAGTGTATAATAAAGCCCATTAAACATCCAAAACAGATAATATAATTGCATGGAACAATCAAAAATTATATATACATTGGAGACGTATCATGGCGTTGTGCTCTACAGTAACTTCGTCGTCCGTCTTGACCATCGCCTTATCACGGTACTTCTTTGCGATGGTTTCTTTGTGCTGTGCCACATAATCATCTACCACATCTAGGTGTTGTAGCACTACTAAGTTAGCCCTGTCAAAGTCGTTCCGTCTATCCGAGTAGTCCACGTGCAATTCCCTCCGGCCGTTGTTGTGACCATCTCCTTCGAGCTTCCCATCATGCTTCTCGACGGGCAAACCAACAACAGGGTATCTGACGCTTATATAATTCTCGCAAAAGGAGATGCACTCATGCATCAGACACCCCTGGACGATGCTCCCTTCCGAACGGGACATGTGACGAACGAATCCTTTGATGACCCCATTCATCCTCTCGAACGGCATCATGCTGTGAAGGAATGTCGGCCTGAGGTCGAAGATGTCGTCCACGATGTGGAGACACAGATGCACCATGACGTCAAAAAACGCGGGTGGGAAGTACATCTCAAGCTCACATTCTATGACAACGATCTCTTCCTGTAGGCTTCGGAGCTTCTTCACACTTATGGATTGTCGAGATATAACGTCGAAGAAGTTGCAGAGACCAGTAAGCGTGTCACGGACGTG
Organism: Aegilops sharonensis; assembly: GCA_904067115.1. Taxonomy (NCBI): domain Eukaryota; kingdom Viridiplantae; phylum Streptophyta; class Magnoliopsida; order Poales; family Poaceae; genus Aegilops; species Aegilops sharonensis. Next base: position 808,882,513 of record LR880969.1, on the reverse strand, counting down.
CTTCTCCATTATCCCTCTAATGGCAACCGGGAGTATCTGTGTCATCATCACGTGACAGCCATGAGACTTCATCCCGCTGAACCTTTTCTTCTTGTGTTCTAGAAATCTGCTTATCTTCCCATAGTAACCGGAACTGACTTTGATTCCCATAAGGCATTTGATGAATTGATCGATCTCCTTTGCACTTAAGGTGAAGCAAGAAGGGGGGCAATAATTCTCCTCTTTCTTGTTGACTTTTCTGCCCCTTTCCCCCTCCTCCGTCTCCGTCTCCGTCTCCTCCATCAACTTTTTACGGTGGAGATCTTTCCTGATCTTCAAATCTTCCAAGTCTTTCCTTGCCTTCGGCCCATCCTTGGTCTTCTCCGGCATGTTCATCAGTGTGCCAAGCAAGCTCTCGAGGATATTCTTCGTGATATGCATTGGATCAAGGCAATGAGGTGTGTCATGATTGGGCCAGTACTCCAAGTCCCAGAAAACAGACCTCATTTTCCATACCTTCAGCAGCGGCTCCGACGGCTTTTTGATCTTTCCCGGCGTAGGGCATTGTTCCCAGTTTCTCAACAGCTTGTTGATTTCGGTGCCGCTCCTCTTACGTGGAGGTCCTCGAAGCTCATCCAACCCATTGAATAGATCTCCACGCTTTCTCCATGGGTCATCCTTCTCGAGCCATCTACGATGCCCCATGTACACGATTTCCCCGGACCCGCCATCTTTCGTTGACGTAAGCTGCTGAGACGTTGTATCATCCATGTACCTCGTGCATCCGCAGTATCTGTGGCACACCTGGCCTGAGGTGTACCCGTAACCAAGATAGTCGTGCACCGTCGTCATTAGCGCGGCTCTCATATGGAAATATTCTCCTTTGCTGGCGTCCCATGTCCATGCCAGTGTTTTCCATAACATGTCTAGCTCCTCTTGCATAAGCCCCGTATACAGGTTAATACTATTTCCCGGTTGTTTCGGCCCTTGAATCAGCATGCTCATGTGTATGTACTTTGTCTTCATGCACTTCCATGGGGGGAGGTTGTACATCCATACAAACACGGGCCATGTGTTGTGCTTGGTGTTCTGGTTTCCAAACAGATTCATGCCATCGGTACTCGCACCAAGCACGATGTTCCTTGGATCTTCTGCAGCAAATCCATATATGGTGTTGAATGCTCTCCACTGGCTACCATCTACGGGGTGTCTCAGCCCCGGATCATCTCCATCGTCAGGCTTCTTCCTCTCCGCGTGCCAGCGCATGAGATTTGGTTCCTTAGGATCTACGAAGTACCGCTGCAGACGGGGAGTGATCGGAAAGTACCATACAACTTTCTGAGGAGCTTTCTTTCCTACCTTCTTGTATCAAGAAGCATTGCACACTGGACAACTGGTTTTTTCCGCGTGCTCCCCGAGATAAATGATGCAAACATTGATGCATGCGTGGTACCTAATGTGCGGCAAATCAAAGGGCAAACTATTTTCTTGGCCTCCTCGACACTAGTAGGACACAGGTTCCCCGCGGGAAGAACTTTATTATGTATAAACTTCAAATGCTCATCGAGGCTTTTGTCTATCCATTTTTTTTGCCTTCGTCTTTAGAAGTTCGAGTGTGAAACTCAAGCGGGTCACCTCGGGATCGCAACCATCATACAATGGAGTCCTCGAGTCTACTTCAAGTTGCGCCAGCTTGGCCTCCTCTCTAGAAGCAGCTCTCTCGCTAGTCGTACTCTTGCGAAGGAGGTCTCGAACATGATGGTCCTGCATGACTGCACTTAGTAGCGTTAAAGACTGCGGCGTGACCACTGCCTCTTCTCTGCCATGTCCGGACTCTTCTTTGCTATGTCCGGAATCTTCTCCGCCGCTGTCGTCATTTACGGACTCTTCCCCTCTGACATGTCCGGCGCCATCGTCTTCTTGTCGACCTGTCATATCTTAGTCTAGCCCCATGTCATTATTCCCTGCCATGTGGACGTCCTCATCATCATCTTCTTCTTCACTTATCCACAGGTGCGCCTTGAAAGTTCCATGATCAAAAGGGTCCAAAAGGACTCCGTCCTTGAATCTTGCACATGGACATCTAATCCTAGTCCGACTATTTGCATACATGTCCATCACCGCGGATTGCATGTATCGCTCCACATTCCATCCACTCACCTTCATGACCGACTACACGGTATAACAAGCAAAAGGGTTATGAAGTAAATAATGCATGCTTCAAATTCATATATATATAATTTTGGCATGATCTTGCCTAAAAATAGGACATATGAGTTTGCTCGAAATTCACCGAAACAGAAATAAATCGACATTTTGGCAAAACATAAGCAACTCGAGGGCATGCCACTAGCACAAATCTCTCTCTCTATATATATACACACCAAACACACATATTCTCATTCACACACATATTCCCATTCTTGAAATGAACAACTTTTTACTCACCTATATATATATATAGAGAGACCGAGAGCACGCGGTTAAGAACGATCGACAGAGCACGTGTGGTTGGCTAAATAGCTAGCTAGATCTACTTGTTGCGGAGGAGAGGTGAATCTAGCTAACTAACTAATGGAGAGGGGTTATGGTGGATGGGGACATTAATGGGGGAGAGAGAAGAGATGTGTAGGAGAAAGAGAGAGGCCATTTATGGAGGAGGGTGCCATTAATGAGGAGAGAAGAGAGGTAGGAGGAAGAGAGGAGAAGAGAAACAATGGTGGAGCTAGAGTGGAGAGGGGAGAGGGGAAAGGAGGGGGAGAGAGGGAAAAGTGGGGGAGAGGAGGGGAAGGGGGTGGAAAAGGTGGCACCAGCCGCAACTAGCAGTAGCGCTGCTTTGCAAAAAGCGCTGCTGCTATTGGACTTAGTAGTAGCGCTTTCCAGGAAAAGCGCTACTACTAAGTGGGGCCCACTAGAAGTAGCGGCACGTAAAAACAGAGCGCTGCTACTAAACTATTAGTAGTAGCGCTTTTTTCTGTACATCGCTACAACTGCAAAAACAGTCGGTGGCCTCGTCTAGTCCCACATAGTAGTAGCGCGTTTCTGTTTCAAAGCGCTACTACTATGGAGTTACTAGTAGCGCTTTCCAGGAAAAGCGCTATTGCTAAATAGCAGCAGCGTTTAATACTTTCCAGCGCTACTACTATGTCACTGTGTATAAGCGTTTTCCTACTAAGGAGTCTCGAAATGGTCGAGAGGTAAAGATTCATATATGCGACGATGATATTCGGACACCAGAAGTGTTCTACGGGTACCGGGTACATATCGGGTCACTGGAAGGGGTTCCGGGCATCCCCCCGGCAATTACATGGGCCTAATGGGCCAAGAAGGGGACAGACCAGCCCCTATGGGGCTGGTGCACCCCATTCTAACATCCCAAAATTCTAAATTTTGGAATGTTATATTAAATAAATAGTTTTGATTGTTTGTTTGATTGTTGTGTGAATGATTGAGTGAAATTGAGTGAAATTCGAAACTTTTTGAAGGTTAAATGAGAGGGAATTAAAGGACTTTCCCAAACTTTCATTTTTCTTTTGTGATCTCCGGGAATTCAAATTCTTTTCATCACAAAACCCTGGAGAGAAGATGACATGACTTCTTCCATTTATTTAAATGACAAGGGGTATTGAAAATATTTTCCAATTCTGAAACTTTATGCAACTCAATGATTTTCACGAGCGAAGATAAAATGACTTCTTCAAAACATATGAAATATGAGTTGGGAGTTTTAAAAGAATTAAATTCAAAGTTCTTTTGAATTTATTTCCAATTTGGAGTTATTTGAGTTTTATTCAAATTATTTTTCTCTAAAAACAAAATATATGGAAAATAGGGTAACATGATTCCCTACATCAGAAAATTGGAGAGAAATTAATTTGAAGTCATTTTGGTATTTTAAAAATGATTTTTATTGGATTTTATTGGACCAGTAGCACTGTGTGTATTATTAAAATTTGTGTGGATTTTATTTGACATTAGAATAATGTTCATCTTGTAGGAAATATTTTTCTGCAAATTTTGATATATTATATGCCTATATAAAAGTTTTAATTATTTTGTTTTTGTTTTTGTTCTGTGAAATTTTGTTAAAAAAATATATATGCAGCGCCTTGGGCCAAAGGCCCAAGCCGCCGACCAGCCTCCGGCCAAGGCCATCGCACGCACACACCTAGGGGGCCAGGGAGCCCAGGTTTCTTATTCTTTTACAAATCCTAGTAGGATTTGATCCCGTTTCGTTATTCCGTTTATTCCGATTTGTTTCTAGATCTTTTCCCTCTTTGTTTCCTAATCCTAGTCTATTTCTTGTCCCCTACCCCAAGCAAAGCCCTCCCCTCCCCAATATAAATACCCAAGCACCCCCCCCCTCCAACACATCAAACCAACACCTCTCCTCTCCTCTCCTCTCCTCTCCTCTCCGCAGCAGCAGCGGTGCAGCACCACCGCCGCCGCCAAGTGCCGCCGCCGTGCCCTCGACCTCTCCTGAGGTTTATATGATCTCCTCTCCACCGTCCCATGATCTCCTTTCCTCTAGGAGCAACCGCAACATCGGATCCGATCTTCTTCCCCAACTCCGACGACTAGTCCGGTGAGATCCACGAAATCCCGTAATTCATTTTTTTCAGAAAATAGCAATCTTAGAAAATTCATATCTTTTAGAGTTTTTAGTATTTTTGAGTGATTCCAATTGCTATGTGTCACAAATTTGCTGAAGTTTCTGTTAGTTCATTTTTATTTCACATTTGAGCAGTTTAAATTTGTGTTTGTATGAATTTTCTCAAATCACTAGATTTGAGCTATTTTGAGTTAGGAATATTATTTTTGACCGATTCTTTTTGCTCCTGGTCTCTAGGACCTTTGTTTATCCAGTAGTATTTAGTATTTTATTTCTAGGTTAATTTAAATTAGGTTTTTAGCAAAACAGTATTGTTTTATTATTAGTTCTGTTTTAG
>LR880969.1:808813880-808826739 GCA_904067115.1 Aegilops sharonensis | reverse complement strand
GAGCATTGTAGACATATAAATTTGCAAAATACATACGGATCTAAATGTGGCAGACCCGTTGACTAAACTTCTCTCACAAGCAAAACATGATCACACCTTAGTACTCTTTGGGTGTTAATCACGTAGCGATGTGCACTAGATTATTGAATCTAGTAAACCCTTTGGGTGTTAGTCACATGGCAATGTGAACTAATCACATAAAGATGTGAACTATTGGTGTTAAATCACATGACGATGTGAACTAGATTATTGACTCTAGTGCATGTGGGAGACTGAAGGAAATATGCCCTACAGGCAATAATAAAGTTATTATTTTATATTTCATTATATCATGATAAATATTTATTATTCATGCTAGAATTTTACTAACCAGAAACATGATACATGCGTGAACACATAGACAAAACCCCGTGTCCCTAGTAAGCCTCTACTAGACTAGATCATTAATCAAAGATGGTTAAGTTTCCTAACCATAGACATGTGTGTCATTTGATGAACGGGATCACATCATTAGGTGAATAATGTGATGGACATGACCCATCGGTTAGCTTAGCATGTTGATCGTTCAGTTTTATTGCTATAGATTTCTTCATGTCATATACATATTCCTTTGACTATGAGATTATGCAACTCCCGGATACCGGAGGGATACCTTGTGTGCTATCAAATGTCACAACGTGACTGGATGATTATAAAGATGCTCTACAGGTATCTCCGAAGATGTTTGCTAGGTTGGCATAGATCGAGATTAGGATTTGTCACTCCGAGTATCGGAGAGGTATCTCTGGGCCCTCTTGGTAATGCACATCCTGATAAGCCTTGCAAGCGATGTGACTAATGAGTTAGTTGCGGGATGATGTATTACGTAACGAGTAAAGAGACTTGCTGGTAACGAGATTCAACTAGGTATGAAGATACCGACGATCAAATCTCGGGCAAGTAACATGCCGATGACAAAGGGAATAACGTATGTTGTCATTATGGTACAACCGATAAAGATCTTCGTAGAATATGTGGAAACCAATATGAGCATCTAGGTTCCGCTGTTGGTTATTGATCGGATAAATGTCTCGGTCATATTTACATAGTTCTTGAACCCGTAGGGTACGCACGCTTAACGTTCGATGACGATTTTGTATTATATGAGTTATGTGATTTGGTGACCGAATGTTGTTCAGAGTCCCGGATGAGATCACGGACATGACGAGGAATCTCGAAATGGTCGAGAGTTAAAGATTCATATATAGGACGATGGTATTTGGACATCGGAAGTGTTCTGGGGGTACCGGGTACATGGGTCACCGGAAGGGGTTCCGGGCATCCCCCCGGCAACTACATGGGCATAATGGGCCAAGAAGGGGACAGACCAGCCCCTAGGGGTCTGGTGCGCCCCATGTAGGCCAAAATAAGGGGAAGGAAAGAGGGGAGGAAAGAAAGGAAGCTGAGGGATTAGGCCTCCCCCCTCCTTCTCTCCTCCCTCCTCCTTCCTTCCCCCTCCGGATGAATATGGAAGGGGGAGGCCGAATTGGGAGGCACCCAAGTAGGATTCCTCCTACTTGGGGCGCCCCCTTGGCTGCCTCTCCTCCCCTCCAACCTATATATATGAGGGGAGCAGCACCGCTAGAACACACAACATTGATTCCTAGCCGTGTACGGCGCCCCACTCCACAGATTACACCTCCGGTCATATTCACTTATTGCTTAGGCGAAGCCCTGCGCGAACCACTTCACCATCACCGTCGCCACAACGTCGTGCTGATGTAACTCTCCCTCGACACTTTGCTGGATCAAGAGTTCGAGGAACGTCATCGAGCTGAACGTGTGCAGAACTCGGAGGTGCCGTACATTCGGTGCTTGATCGGTTCGAACGAGAAGAAGTTCGACTACATCAACTGCGTTGTCAAACGCATCCTCTTTCGGTCTACGAGGGTACGTGGACACACTCTCCCCCTCTCGTTGTTATGCATCTCCTAGATAGATCTTGCGTAAGCTTAGGATTTTTTTGAAATTGCATGCTACGTTCCCCGACAAAACCATACCATGCATGATGTAGATTTGGCAGTGAGAGGATAAAATGAAAGAACAAAATTATGATCCAACAAATACAATAAGAACTGAATTACTATATACAACCGCATGACTTGTTGCACATCTAGAAATAAGAAAACTGAGAAATAGAAATTGGTTATATCAGGAGAGATATCTTGGAGTCCCTAGTTGCTTTGCATGGCCGTGATAGCAAGATACATAAATAATATTAAAAAGAAACAAAAAGGGGTGATTGCTGAAAATTATAAAATGTAAAATAAATACAAAATTAATTGTAATATGATTCTCCGATTGTAGAATCAGTATCAAATTGTTGTGTTTGCAAGAGAAACCTATTGCTAGCTTAAAAAAGAGTAACCTATTGCTATGAGAAATTAGAAATCTGTCTTTGAAGAACCACATAAGAATTAGCAGCCTCTATGACAACTTTCAGTTGCCTCCCATTGTGGAAACAATAAAGACTAAACTGAATTGCTACTGTAAGGTGGGAGACTTGCTAGTGGTCACCATTGTAAGGAAATGGTTGGCCTCAATTGATAACATCATACTACTATAGAAATTGTCTTGAAGCAAACATTTTAGTATAGAATGTGCGTAAGAACTAAAAAAAATCAGTGCAGTTGTGAGTCGCCATTGCTGCTATTTTTCCAATTCGGCTTTGACATATGTGTGACGCTGCGTAGTTTCTCTGGTGAAGCACCTTGCAATCTGTAGAAGATTTGACCCTATATTTATGTTAGTGGTATAACACATGAGAAATAACATTCAGGCCCCAACCTGGCAACCTCATCCTAAAAGGTATGACGACAAATTTGGAAAATAAGCATATATGGTAGAAAGACAAACAATTGCTTTCATAGGTGGAAGTGGAAAAATATTTGGCATTACAATCAAATATACACAACTTTAAAATAATTAGAGAAAATCTCGAGGATGGGATCCACGGAGAAGATCAAATATAAGAATTCCTATTCATACCTATGGTGACCCAATTTGCCGCTGATGACGCACATCTTGTACAGGAGGTTAGTGCATCTCCAACGGCAACACACATATTTCCTCCCGCATTCGTCCACAGACAGGGGGGAGGGGACCAGTCCTTGGACACGGATGTGGGAGGCCACCATCCAACGCAACCCGCATACATCTGATGACCCACAAGTATAGGGATCAATCATAGTCCTTTCGATAAGTAAGAGTGTCGAACCCAACAAGGAGCAGAAGGAAATGACAAGTGGTTTTCAGCAAGGTATTCTCTGCAAGCACTGAAATTATAAGTAACGAGTCGTTTGATAGCAAGATAATTTGGAACGAGCAAGTAACGATAATAGTAACAAAAGTGTAGCAAGGTATCCCAATCCTTTGGAGGCAAACGATAGGACAAAATGGTCTCTTATGATAAGCAAAGCGTTCTTGAGGGTACACGGGAAATTCATCTAGTCACTTACATCATGTTGGTTTGATTTGTGTTCACTACTTTGACAATTTGATATGTGGGTGGACCGGTGCTTAAGTGTTTTTCTTACTTGAACAAACCTCCTACTTATGATTAACCCCCTCGCAAGCATCCGCAACTACGAGAAAAGTATTAAGAATAAATTCTAACCATAACATTAAACTTTTGGATCCAAATCAGTCCTTTACGGAATAGCGCATAAACTAGGGTTTAAGCTTCTATCACTCTCGCAACCCATCATCTAATAACTACTCCACAATGCATTCCCGTAGGCTCAAATATGGTGAAGTGTCATGTAGTTGACGTTCACATGACACCACCAAGGGAATCACAACATACAAACCATCAAAATATCGAAGACATATAAAATTCACATGATTACTTGCAACAAGATTTCTCCTGTGACCTCAAGAAAAAAAGTAACTACTCACAGATGATAATCATGCTCAAGATCAGAGGGTATTAAATAGCATAATGGATCTGAACATATAATCTTCCATCAAATAAACCATATAGTAATCAACTACAAGATGTAATCAACACTACTAGTCACCCACAAGTACCAATATATAGTTCCGGTACAAGGATTGAACACAAGAGATGAACTAGGGTTTGAGAGGAGATGGTGCTGTTGAAGATGTTGATGGAGATTGCTCTCCCCAAGATGGGAGAGTTGTTGTTGTTGTTGCTGTTGATGATGATGATGACGATGATTTCTCCCTTCGGGAGGGAAGTTCCCCTGATGGAATCGCTCCGCCGGAGGGCAAAAGTGCTCCTGCCCAAGTTCCGCCTCGAGACTACGGCGCTTTGTCCCGAAAGTCCTCCCCTNCTACTTATGATTAACCCCCTCGCAAGCATCTGCAACTACGAGAAAAGTATTAAGAATAAATTCTAACCATAACATTAAACTTTTGGATCCAAATCAGTCCTTTACGGAATAGCGCATAAACTAGGGTTTAAGCTTCTATCACTCTCGCAACCCATCATCTAATAACTACTCCACAATGCATTCCCGTAGGCTCAAATATGGTGAAGTGTCATGTAGTTGACATTCACATGACACCACCAAGGGAATCACAACATACAAACCATCAAAATATCGAAGACATATAAAATTCACATGATTACTTGCAACAAGATTTCTCCTGTGACCTCAAGAAAAAAAGTAACTACTCACAGATGATAATCATGCTCAAGATCAGAGGGTATTAAATAGCATAATGGATCTGAACATATAATCTTCCATCAAATAAACCATATAGTAATCAACTACAAGATGTAATCAACACTACTAGTCACCCACAAGTACCAATATATAGTTCCGTTACAAGGATTGAACACAAGAGATGAACTAGGGTTTGAGAGGAGATGGTGCTGTTGAAGATGTTGATGGAGATTGCCCTCCCCAAGATGGGAGAGTTGTTGTTGTTGTTGCTGTTGATGATGATGATGACGATGATTTCTCCCTTCGGGAGGGAAGTTCCCCTGATGGAATCGCTCCGCCGGAGGGCAAAAGTGCTCCTGCCCAAGTTCCGCCTCGAGACTACGGCGCTTTGTCCCGAAAGTCCTCCCCTTATTTTTTTTCTAGGTCAAAATGACATATACCAGAAGAGGGGCATCGGAGGTGCGCTGGGCTGAGCACAACCCACCGGGGCGCGCCTGGGGGGCCTGGCGCACCCTAGTGTCTTGTGCTCACTAGGTGGCCCCCTCCAGTAGTTATTTGCTCCAGTATTTCTTATATATTCCATAAAAATTCTCCGTGAAGTTTCAACTCATTTGGAGTTGTGCAGAATACGTAGCATGACGTATCTTTTCAGGTCCAGATTTTCAGCTGCCGGAATTCTCCCCCTTTCTGTGTACCTTGCATATTATGAGAGAAAAGGCATTAGAAATACTCCAAAAAGCATTATTCTACATGAAAACATTATAAATAACAGTAGGTAAACATGATGCAAAATGGATGTATCAACATCCAACCAACAATTTGAACTAATCGGACAAAATTTGTTCAAACACGACAGGATTTCATATAGCCATGACGGATTTCGTTACATTTACATCAAATAAGTGGTGCTCCTCCGATTCTGGAGGTATAATTAATACACCTAATCTATGACCGCCGGCACCCGTTCCCCATGTCCGGCCATGAGCCTCCAGAACTGAAGCTTTACCTTGTCCAGTTTCGCCTCGGCGCTCTCCAGCTCCATCTTCGGAGCCCCCAGAACTGAAGTTGTCCACCTACAAGTTGCCGCGAAGCAACTAATCGGATGACGATGCTCAGGCCATGAAGCTTGGCGTTGACAGGAGGGGAGGAGCGGTGGCCTTCTTGGGACCCGTGTGATGGCGACCTACCGTGCACTACTCTTCCTCGCCGTCGGCGGCGCCGGCGGACGTGCCGACTTCGTGGTCGTGGCGGCGGGACGAGGCCTCGGCGGAGCTGGCGATATTCTCCTCTTCGTCGGTCTCGCCGAACATCGCCTCGTCACACTCCTTGTAGGTGCCACCAGTATCGCCAGTAGGCGAGGTGGATCTCGTAGGCGGAGCGGTAGGAGTCGAGCAACGCCGCTTGCTCTGCCATGTCCGTGTTCGGCGTGACCGTTCTGCCCATAGTGATCTGCTCCTCCGCCTGTAGGTGCTCCTGGAGGAGTTGATGGTTGTGGGCGGCGTCGGCCCGCGCCTCCCAGAACTGCTCCTTCCACACCATGTCCATGTAGTGGGAACGTGCCTCGCTGATGGTCATGGTGCAATGCACCGGCGAGGGTGGCATGGAGTGGGTGGCGTCGGCCCATTGTCAGCTGCGTCCTCCATTGGGACGTTTTTGTCCTCCGACTGCCTGTCGGCCAGCCAGCCAGCAGCAATGGCGGCTGTCTCCTTCTTCTAGTCCAGAGTCAGCCTGTCCCAAAGAGCTTTGGCAGGGGAGTAATCCATGGTGGGAGTGGTGCGGAGAGGGATCGGAATCAGATGACTGTCGCTATGCCATGGCAGAAGTTTATATAGCAATGATGGGCGGTAGAGGGATGGACGGGTGGTGCTGGAGTAGCCGCCTCGGCAATCGCGTGTCATTATTTGTGGGTGATAGATGGACGGATAGGTGGACGTTGTGTTGTTTGTATGCGGAGCAGTCGCATGCACCACCATGTTTGTCCCCGGTTTTACGGGAGAAAGTACGTCCTAACCACGTTAGGTGGCTTCCGTGGTCCGAACGGATACGAGCGGCTGGAGGACCGTCGTCGGAGATGCCCTTAGAACTCAAAGGAGTGGGAATAAGTAAGGGAGATTGAGCGACTTCCTCGGAATAGCCTTCTTGGCTGTATCCTGCATCTTGGCGGCTGACTAATCTCACCTTCAGCGGAGGTTAGACCGTTAGAGGTAGCGGAGGGAGGGCGCAACCGAGGGTGATGGCCAATATTGGAACCGAGCGGATGAACAGAGGGCTATTGGAGGCAGCCGGACTAATGGCCTTGCCAGAGGAGCGCCCTACCGAGAAATCGGATCAGCGCCGCTATTATAGACATATGGGGGATGAGCACGGACAGGGAGGGGAAGCGGAGGCAGCCTGGTCGTTCGGGTTTCCAAAATAAATTGGATTCGAGTGCAAACCTCTAGAAGGCGACGCCCGAAATCACTAATTAAGGAGTACTCGTTGCAAAGAACACTCCACTTCCCTGGGTCGCGACAAGTGGCGCACATGCAGCGCGTCACTTGTCGCAACCTGGGAGTTTTCCCCTTTTTTCGTATTCAAAACGTTTTATCTTTTAAACTGTATGTCCAAATCTCGAACCGTTTTCATCATTCGATTCCTCGCGTCGAGATCTTCAAAACTAGATCCCATGTTGATAGGTTTTGACGAACTTTTTTTTCAGGAAAAAACCGGACGAAAAAAACAGGGCGAAAAACCAAACCGGGAGCACGGTTTTTTTCCCTTTCCGAAAGAGGCATGCCCGTGCCTCTCGCGAAATCACAACCGTGCCTTTCGTGGAAGCAAAACCGTGACTCTCATGGAAGGGAAAAAACCAGAAAACATGTTTTTCTTTCGTTTCTGAGAGGCACGGCTGTAACTCTCACGAAAGCAAAACCATGACTCTTGTGAAAGAATAAACAAAGAAAACGTGTATTTTTTTCCTTTCCGAGAGGCACGGCCGTGACTCTCCCGAAAGCATAATCGTGCCTCTCGCGGAAGCAAAACCATGACTCTCGCGAAAGAAAAAAAACAGAAAACGCGTTTTGTTTTTCCCTTTCTGAGAGGCATGGCCGTGACTCTCGCGAAAGCACAAGCCTCTCGCGGAAGCAAAACCGTGACTCTCGCGAAAGAAAAAAAAACAGAAAACGCGTTTTTTTTCATTTCCGAAAGGCACGGCCGTGACTCTCGCTAAAGCACAACCGTGCCTCTCGCGGAAGAAAAACAGTGACTTTCGCGAAAGGGAAAAAAGAAAACGCGTATCTTTCGCGCAAATTTTTTTTTCGAATTTTTTATTATCGGAAAGCTAAGAAAGACCAGGGGAAAACCAAAACATCGAGAAAAACCCAAAAAAAAACCGTTTAAAAAGCCGAAAACGCGTGCGGAAAAATAAAAATAATAAAATCTGAAGGGAGCGCTCAGACCGCGACACGTGGCGAATGGCTGAGAGCGCGCAAAGTGGCGCTGATTGTTGTGAGGCTCCCGAAGGAGCGCTCATTAACTAGTTGCTCTCGGCTACGCCTTGCGTTTTGTCCGAGATTAATCCCACAATTCTTTAATTTTTTTCCTGATATGGAGGCTCTATGTTGAGAAAACACTGACATGGCACCATATTGATGTGAACAGTGTGCATGTTAAGAGAATTGATAGTGGTGGGGATTAACTTCTGAAGAATACTAAACGGATGCCCCGTGTGTTGCTGCCGAATTTGTATAAAATAAAATTGCGCAATAAAATTTCGTTGAACTAACCAACCTATTTATTGTCTGATAATTCCTTTACCAACATTTAAAAAATAAATAAATGTGATTCTCACTGTATAAGTCCAAAATGGAAACAAAACATGTAATTTTCGTTCATGGAGCAATATAGTGTGAGCTACATGCATGCGTTCAATTACTGCATGTGCTTGGTGGAGGCTCTCTTTTTTCTGATGTGGAGGCTGTATGTTGAGAAAACACTAACATGGCATCATGTTGATGTGAACAGTGTGTATGTTAAGAAAATTAGTAGTGGTAGGGATTAACTTCTTAAGAATACTAGACGGATGCCCCGCGCATTGCTGCCGAATTTGTATAAAATATAAATTGCGCAATAAAATTTCCTTGAACTAACCAACCTATCTAGTGTTTGATAATTCCTTTACCAAAATTTAAAAAATAAATAAATGTGAATCTCACTGTATAAGTCCAAAATGGAAACAAAACATGTAATTTTCGTTCATGGAGCAATGTAGTGTGAGCTACATGCATGGGTCCGTTTTTGCATGCATGCGTTCAATTACTACATGTGCTTGGTGGAGGCTTCTCAACATGTAGATCTGAGGGCTATTATAGACTAATCTAATATATCTAACGGCTAAACTAATTTGAATGATGTGGCGCAAGGAGAAGGGAGAGAATTCCTGATAGTGGGGGCTAGCTATTTAGATATACTCCCTCCGTTTCAAAATAGTTGACCCAATTTTGTACTAAGTTAGTATAAAGTTGGGTCATCTATTTTGGAACGGAGGGAGTAGTAGATAAGATAATATGCCAGCTTTCTTGCTAGATCTTTCAAAACAAAAAAATGAATCTGTCTTCAAGCTTGAATCAAAGGTATGGATGGCTGGCCCCAAAGCCATGAAATTCTAGGCTAGGACCCAAATATTTACAGGATCTACCAGAAGTAGATTACTGCAAGCAGTTAGAGACAAAGCTTCCAATCAGTGTAGCAAATTAACTAACAAAGTAGAAATCCATGCATGGAGATATCTGAACATCGAGCAAGTACTATATTTGTAAGCCCGTATTGCACATCTGTGTTCAAGTGAATCAGACGTAAGAAATTCTAGGCTAGGCCCGAATATTTACAGGCGATCCACCCGAAGTAGATTACAGACAATGCTTCCGATGAATGTAGCGACTTAACTAACAAAGTAACAACCCATGCATGTCCAAATCAAGAGCCAACCAACATAAGTATTTAACCTGCATGTAAGCGGCAGCAGAAAGACAACACAAGAAATGAAACTATTTGAAGAGAGAGGAGAAACGAACTACTGCATGTCCTGCTCCTGCCTGGATGGATTGATCAAAGCTTCAGGGACAGGTCAATCGCCTCGTTCGCAAGCCCTCCGTTGCCTCTTCTTGTCCCGAACGAGGCTGCTCCCGCACCATTACCCGTGCCCTGCTGGCGATGTCGACGAGGGTGGATTCTCCCTCCTGCTCCACACGCGTGGGCGCCCGGGCGCAGCGTAGCTCTGCAGTCATCGACGGCGGCCTTACCAAGCAATCCCGCCGCCGCTGACGAGAGCGCCATGGCCCACCTGTGCAGGTCGCGCTGCAGCTTGTGCGCGTTCTGGTTGTTGGCGCAGCCAGAGGAGGAAGAAGACTCTCACACACGCAAGATAGAAGAACACAAGTCTAGAGGTTGAAGAAGATACGCACAGAGACTCTTGGCACACACAACTTTGCCTTTTCTCTATTTCTTCTCGCACCTGACACAATGCAAATACATGGGCTTAAGTAGCCAGTGTTACACGGCCAACACGCAGCCACTCACCCACTAACTCCACGCACACAGACGCACGTACAAACCTCACAACTACTTCCGACTCTTACTCAACCGGCTAGCTTCACTTTGAGTAGCAACCAAGTCTGCAGAACGTTGGATATGCACGCACAGGACCAAGCCACAACTAATTGCTCCCGATTCTTTCTCCTCGTCGATCTGCCACGCGACTCAGCCGCTCCGGCTCCGCAGCGAACGCAGCTAGCTAGCTAACACATCCATGCAGATAGACTACTTGCTAATGCAACGGCACATACACACATTTATGCCACACACACACGACGTCATGTGACGCTCACAACTTGACATGACTAACCTGTCGTGCTCAAGTGCATCTTCCCTAATCTATATGCATTTATTTTCTAATTATCTAACCCAGTACTAGTTTGCATGTACACATGATCTCATCTTCACGCGACTACATGGCCGCAGCTAAGTTGGTTGGACATGACTACGAAGATTTGCAACCCTTTAATGAATCTGAAGTAATGGTGCTAGTTGAAGTAGCAACTGGAGTGATTTATAGTTGTATAATCATCATTGGCAGGGTTCCATGATGATGTCTGGGTTGTGCTTAGTTTTAACCTGAGCATTTTTTTTTGCTACTGTTGCTGAATTGAAGAGCCGCAAGCCCGCAAACGAAGCAAATGGCTTACTCTTGTACTCCTTTTTAGCACTAGTAAAAATCCTCATGCTCATGGAGTTGTTGAAAAACGTGCACCATATATAGATCACACTGTTTCTTGAACAAAAGTCAAGAAATTTAATACGTACTTGTACAGCGACTGTTCCATGGAATCGGACCTTGGTATACATGCCTGGATATACACAGATCGTAGCAAAAATAAGCGTTTCTTTTCCCATCTACAAAAAATAGGATTCCGTCCGAAATAAAAAAAATAGGAGCCTCCATCAAGAGGAGGAGGCGTGCTCGCCCTACTCATGGTAGCGCTCAGTAAATGGAGTGCCCCATTGCAAGGCACGAAGTGACACAAAACCTACCGACCTACAACACCTAGAGCCATTCATTGCAACTTCTTCCATTAAAATTAGTGTGCAACTTCCCACAAACAAGAATTCAAATCTTGTTTATGTTCCCGAAAATAGTGAGGGTGTTTCCTCTAGCAAGGAGAGAGGAGATTTAAAAAATGATTAGTGTACACCCTAATTTCATAAATATAAAAAGGGAACCTATATTTGACACCAGATTCCTTAATTTTGTGCCTAGGAGTGTTATGATTAATGAGATGCTTGCTAAACCTCCTAAGAAATCATGTTGCATAATCGAGGAGTTAAAAGATGACCATGATTCGCATACTATGCATTATGCCTAGTTAGGGGCATTAAACAATAGCGTTTGTTGAGAGGCAACTCAATAGTTAGGCTTTACTTTTGTTCATTTATTTTGTGTCAACACGATTATTGCTACTGTAGTAATTGTGTTTGCATCTTTTCTTTTGATTTTTGTGCTAAGTAAAGCCTTTCGGATAGTGAGGATGCTTGTTGGTTTGATCCTATGCAGAAACGGAAAGTTTTGCGTCCACTATACAAATTTTCATTCTGTACTGGAGCGTGATCAATTGCTGAAATTTTTACACGGTATTGGGCTGAAAATTGTTTATGTCATCCTAATTTTTCAAAAAAAATTAGAGTTACATCACTACATACAATTCTGTTTTAGACAGATTATGTTTTTATTGTATAGTGTGCTTATTTCAAAATTTCTATAGATTGTATCAGGGGGTATAAGTCATGGGGATGATAGAATACAGTATGTATTATGTAAGAACAATTATGGATCTTGCTTTTGATAGTACCTAAGTTAATGATTTATTTTATTATACTAATGGATCTCACAAAGTTTTGTTAATTTTTGTGTGACTGAAGTTTTAAAGTTTTGGGTGAGATGGCGATGAAAGAAAGGATAAGGAGCGGCAAGATCTTAAGCTTGGGGATACCAAACGCACTTCAAGGTATTATTCAAGGAAGATCCAAGCATCTAAGCTTGGGGATGCCCCGGAAGGCATCCCCTCTTTCATCTTCAATTTATCAGTAATATCACTTGGAGTTACCTTTTTATTCGTCACACGATATGTGTTTTCCTTGGAGCATTGTAAGGTTTATTTTTTGTCTGTGTGCTTATTTCCACAATCATTATTTCCTGATCATACCTATTAAGAGAGACACACATTTATCGCAATTTATAGAATAGTCGTTGATCTTCACTTATATCTTTTGAATGAGGCAAATGCTCATGTTCTTCACTTATATCTTTTGACCATGACGATATATATTTTATAGAAATAATTTGCACTCTCTTGATTCACGTATATCTTTTTTGGGAGTTAAATAGGAACTGGAAATTTGCATTAGTATATATTTGGTCAAAAATAATAGGTATATAAGGGTGGAATAATAAAAAGTTGCATGTAGATCACTGAATATGTTGCGTTTGATAAATGATATTGAGGTTATAACATGAAGGATTTCTAGGCGATAGTTTTGGTCAAGTAAAAATACTGATGTTAAGGTTCGTGATGTCCTATTTATTAAAGTGTCGGTTGTGGCATAGATAGGAAGTTGTAGCATAACTTATTATTGATTGATAACATTTGTGTTGTCCG
>LR880969.1:808791408-808808202 GCA_904067115.1 Aegilops sharonensis | reverse complement strand
CCCCCCCTTCTTCGTAGCTATTACTATCCGTCCTATCATTTTTAGTCCCCCTAATCTTTGATTCTCTTCGTTGTGTTCATCTATACTTCATCAGGAGGGGAATTATCATCTAGATTATCAGATTCATCGATCAGAAATCGCAACCAGGAGAAATGATTGAGATTGCTCTACTTACTATCATCATAAATGTATGAGATAAAACGTAATTGAATTCGAGCCCCAGTATTGATACTTGAGGATCAACGACAAGCCCTTCTCGGCGTGGTTGGCAACATCGCCTCTAGTGACCGAAAGCGGCCACTAGTCGGCGAGACGCCTACTTATCCCGAGAGAGGGCGCGGATCCTAGCGGAGTGGAGGGGGAACCGTCGGGAGCGGCGCCGATATCCAACCACCCTAGTCTGCCTCCCTGTCCTCCGTGGCGCCACCATCTCATTGTCAGAGATCTCTATCGGCATGGCGACTGTCCTAGTGCAGGCAGCCACATCATGACTCCACCTCCACACACAGCCCGAAGATATGGTGGAATTGATGTTGTATTGCTTGAGACTCGTGGTCATATATATAGGAGTACATGATCTTCCCGAAGTACAAGACAAGCTAGAATAATTCCTAGTCTATCCTATGTTTTCTAATAATCATGATACTCAACATCCCTCCGCAGTCACAACAGTAGTGACGCAGACGGAGAGACTCGAGAATAATCTAAAGATAAGTCAACGGAGATCCCCTCGACAGTCGAACGACCGATGCATCATGGAAGTCGTGGCTGGAGTGGAAATTGACGAGGTTCCTCAAGCAAGGCACTAGCCTATTGTGTAGATGTCGAGGTAGCCGAGATCATAGGGTGGTGTAGCCGTGGTTGAGTTAGCTGTGTGGGGGACGTCATGGTCGAGGTCGACTCTGGGTGGCCGGTGTCAAGGTAGTCACCGTGGACCGGAAAGAAGAGCAGCGGCGACAGCGGTCTGAGGCGACGGTGGCGGTTCTCGAAGTAGGCGAGGAAGAACCCGGCGGCGTGGCAAAGACCGACACGAACGGTGGTATTCCCGCGCCTGGGAAGGCGGCATAACGCATACCACACAAAAATTGACATGCATGGATGGCGAAGTGGACCGCGTGCTGCGGTGCTACGACCCGAAGGGGCGACGCAATGGCAGGCGGGTCGGGGCGACAGCTGGAAACAGTCAATGTATCATGGAAGTCATGGTTGGAGTGGAAACCGATGAGGTTGGTCAAGCAAGGCGGTAGCCTATTGTGCCAGTGTCGAGGTAGCCGAGAGCGTAGGGTGATGTAGCCATGGTCGAGGTAGCTGATACGTCTCCATCATATCTACTTTTCCAAACACGTTTGCTCTTGTTTTGGACTCTGATTTATATGATTTGAATGAAGTTAACCCAGACTGGTGCTGTTTTCAGCAGAACTACCATGGTGTTGTTTTTATGAAGAAATAAAAGTTCTCAATCGGACGAAACTTTTTGGAGATTATTTATTGGATAAATAAAAATAAAAAAACTAACGCCCACATGTGTGGGCGTTTGCACATCGCTCACACGCTTCCATCATCATTCATTTTGCCACATATGAATAGATGACATCAGCAGAAATCTTTTTTATTTTTGGCTTAAAATATTTTATCTCCTAATTAAAAATTGAATTAAAAAAATATGTTTTCATCATTAAATCCGTCTCGACGAGATCTTCAAAACCAGACCCGATGTTGATATGTTTCGACGAATTTTTTTGCCCAAAAGTTGCCATTATGTTTACACTGTAGTTGCCATAGTTCTTAAACTAAAGTTGCTATGTGGCAATTTTAGTTTGTAGAGCATGGCGATTTTAGTTTTTTTATGATTGCAATTTCAGTACTTTGACCATGAAAATAGTTTTTTTTTATAAACCATGGCAATTTTAAATACATGCATCATGGCAATTTTAGTTTATGGTGCATGGCAAGTCTAGTTTCTTAATTCCCGTTTTATAATATGTCAAAATTTACTTTTAAATGTAAAAGGAAATAGCTGAAATATATCATGGCAACTTAAGTGTAAACATCATGATAATTCATGTGCAATAGACATGGCAACTTTTAACACACAAAATTTCATCAAAATATATTGATATGAGATCTAGTTTCGAAGATCTCGTCGCGAGGGATTTAATGGTGAAAATGGATCTTCAATCGGATTTTACATTTAAGAGATAAAACATTTTAAAAACTGAAAATCAAAAAAGATTCTCACATGCATGCATGTGGTGACGTGGCGCAGTCTGTGTGTTATAGGGCGTGTGGGCGGGTATGGCTCCCACCACACATGTGGGCGTAGCGTTGTCCATAAAAATACTGGAACAAAGATCCAGCAAAAGGGGACCAGTTTCCCACAAGGCAACATGGCGCGCCTACCCCCCAGGGCGTGCCCTGATGCCTTGTGGGGCCCACGTGGCTCCATCGACCTAATTCTAACACTATAAATTCCGGTTCCCCGAGAAAAAATTAGACGAAGAAGTTTCATCGCATTTTTCAATACGGAGCCGCCGCCACCCCCAGTTCTTCATCGGGAGGGCTGTTCTGGAGTCCGTTCGGGGCTCCAGAGATGGGAATTTGTTGTCATCATCATCACTAGCCCTTCTTCATCAACAACTTCATGATGCTCACCAATAGGAGTGAGTAATTCCTTCATAAGCTTGCTCGACGGTGATGGAGTTGAATGAGATATGTCATGTAATCAAGTCAATTTGTTAGGGCATGATCACTAGTATCCACTATGTTCTAAGATATTCCTATGACTTTGCTATGCTTAATGCTTATTGGTAGGGCCCGAGTTCATGATTTCAGATCTGAAATTATTATGTTTTCATGAATATAACTGTCTTTCGGATCCTATCTTGGAAGTTGTACGCACCTATTACGTGTAATGATCCACTGACCCCAAAGTGACAATAATTGAGATTCAGTCTGATGATGACCGTAGTATGAGGAGTTCATGTATTCACTATGTGTAATGCTTTGTTCCTGTTCTCTATTAAAATGAGGCATTAATATCCCTTAGATTTTCTTATGGACCCCGATGCCACGGGATGGTAGGACAAAACATATCATGCAAGTTCTTATTATAAGTATGTATGACTATTTATGGAATACAGAATGCATAAGCATGTATGTTGTATTGCTCTAAATTGTGACTGTTATATGATGAATGTCACCCAACACAAATATCCATTGTTGATCCAGTGCCTACGGTTTTCTCATATAGATCTTTGCTAAGTTACTACCGTTGTTGTTGGTGTTACAATCACTACAAAACTATTTCTGCTACTATTACCACTGCTATCAAACTATCATACTACTGTGCTACTAAACACTTTGCTGCAGATATTTTGTTCTACAGGTGTGGTTGAATTGACAACTCAACTACTAAGCTCGTAAATATTCTTTGATTTCCTTTGTGTCGAATCAATAAATTTGGGTGAAATACTACCCTCGAAGACTGTCGGCATCCTATATACTTGTGGCTATCAATAGTCGTGCGAGGGACACCGTGGTCGATATCGAGTCGGAGTGGCCGGTGTTGAGGTAGTCGCCGTGGACCGGGAAGAAGAGCAGCGGCGGCGACGACTAGGTTAGGAGCGTGGCGGCGGTGCTCGAAGTAAGCGAGGAAGAACCCAACAACGTGAGAAAAAACGGCACGGCGGTGGCGTTCCTGCGTCTAGAAAGGTGGCGCCTCGCATATCACACAAAAGTCGACACGCGTGGACGGCAAACTGGACCGCGTCCCGCGACACTACGACCCAAAGAGGCAAATGTAAAGGAATAGAGAGGGATATAATGCTTGAGCCTCGTGGGCATATATATATATATATAGATAATCATCTTAGAGTATAAACTAGTTAGAATAATTTTTAGTCTATATTATATTTCCTAATAGTCACGATACTCAACAAATAAAGCTTCCGATCAGCGTAGCGAATTAACTAACAAAGTAACAATTGGAGATATCCGAAGATCGAGCAAAGTGTCAACTGTCAAGTCCAAATCAAGAGTGAACCAACATAATTATTTAACCTGCATGTAAGGAATAGCAGAAACACACACAAGAAATGAAACTATTGGAAGAGAGAGGAGGAGCGAACTACTGCGTATCCTGCTCCTGCATGGATGGATCGATCAAAGCTTCAGGGCAGGTCAATCGCCTCATCCGCAAGCTCTTCGCTGCCTTTTCTTGTCCCGGACGAGGCTGCTCCCGCACCAGTACCCGTGCCCTGCTGGCGATGTCGACGAGGGTGGATCCTCCCTCCTGCTCCGCACGCGTTGGCGCCCGGGCGCAGCGGAGCGCGGTGGTCATCACCGGCGGCCTCAATCC
Source organism: Aegilops sharonensis (assembly GCA_904067115.1). Lineage (NCBI taxonomy): Eukaryota > Viridiplantae > Streptophyta > Magnoliopsida > Poales > Poaceae > Aegilops > Aegilops sharonensis. The sequence goes on along the minus strand of LR880969.1, from coordinate 808,803,845 downwards.
CGCCGCCACTGACGAGAGCCCCATGGCCCGCCTGGACAGGTGGCGCTCCGGCTTGTGCGCGTTCTGGTGGCCGCCGAGCGCCTGCGGGCTCCTGAACTTGGCGGGGCAGTAGCCGCAGGCGAACACCAGCTGAGACCTCGGCGGCGAGTACTGGCGCAGCGACAGGCTCAGATCGAGCCCCTCTTCCGTCTCCATGTCCATGCCCTGGATATGGTGGTACGTAGCGTAAACGGTGTGGCAACTGGCAACTGGCAAGGCAATGCAACCAATCATGCATGCCGAGGTGCCACGTTGATATTATTGGCGCGGCCGGTACTGGCACGGACGAACGCGGCGGCCGGTGTCTCAGACACTGCATGCTTGCGGTCACTGCTCTCGTGATCAATGGCCACCCTATACACACACCTATTGCAGCATTATTACTGAATCACCACGTACGTCCCCATTCTGTCACCGCGCTAGCTATAGCAAAGCGCCAAAGCCACAGCCACATAGACATGGCCCAAAAAGCGACTCGGCGGGCGAGCACCAGGCAGCTCGACATCTGTCCCGCTTTCCTTCAATTTCTGTGATGCCTTTGCTGGCCTGGTACACTGAATGCCATCTATGCACGTAGATTTGGCATGCCTATTCACATAGGAAGCCGTACGTGATTAAGTGAACAAAGGTCCTTCCCGAACAGCTTTTGTTTTTTACCAACAAAAAAGAAAGAAAAACTCCCGCAAAACTAGAAGCAGTCCCCCATCCTACACATGTCGCGTGCAGACAACACCTGGCAGGAGCATTTACCCTTCTGGGGGCTTTTCCGGGCTTTTTTATTTTGTTTTCTATGGTTTTTTGGTTCTCCCTTTTCTCAGTTTTTTCGTTTCCTTTTTTCCTTGTACTCTTTTTATCGGTCAGCACAGGTTTCTTCTCGCGTGAAGCTGGTGAGCTTCACAGCACGGGAACACAAGCTACTCCTTTCATTCCTAAATATAAGTCCTTTTAAACATTTCAAATGAATTACAACATATGAATGTATGTAGATATATTTTAAAGTGTAGATTCACTCTTTTGTTCTGTATGTAGTCATTTGTTGAAATTCCTAAAAAGACTTATATTTAGGAACAGAGGGAGTACTACACATGGGAGCACAATTGTGATTCATCCTGCGGGAGCACAAAGCATTAGTACATGACACCTTAATTAGCAGCGTGCGAGAGTGTCTACTAGCACCGTGTATGCATGGATTTACTTGAAAACCAAAAACATAAAGAAAAAAACAGAAACTGACACTAGAGACTGAATTAATGGTTAAATCCTAAAAAATAATATAAAATGAAATATAAATCATACAGAAGTGATAATATAATAGTATTAAACAATCAAAAATTGTAAATATGTTTGACTTGTATTACGTCCCAAGATGTATATGATTGATGATGGTTTCCTAGTTTATGTAATTATTCATTGAGATGTGCAAATTTGACGTTTAGTTACTTATGTAATGGATGTTTAATTAGGTTATGCAATCATGTTTTGTAAGTATATGTTCTGTTCTGTAGACACAACATATATATTGTTGTGCAGGCAGAGCAAGTCACATCGCAAATGGTTAAAGTAAGGAATACGCCCGTGATGATTACCACAATTAGAGATAATTTCTTCCTAGTGACCGTTTGCCTGTGACACACATCTTTTAATGGGGAATCATTTGTGTTATTTTTTTTTGTCGCAAATAGTTCTGTTTACTAAACTATTTGCCGTATGTCGCACATATCTTGTGGTAGGGAATCCTCTTTATTATTTTCGCTCATCGCAAATAGTTCTACTGAACTGTATGTCATATATGGCACACGCATCTCGTTTCTGAATCATGCCTGATGGATCAGTCATTGCACAAGTATCTTTTTCATTCTGGCGGTTATATTTTTCTACCATTTGCGATGCCTGCAACGCATACAGTTTTGTCCAAGGGTGTGCGATAGATATGTCTTCTTAGCAGGGTTCTACACTAGTGAATGTGGCCTCATTATTGATAGCATCCTTGTTACTTTACCAATGCTCTGGGTTAGGATAACAAGATCATAATCAATACATGAGCTACTCTTAGTGGCATGACTATGGATCGTGTTGGTGTTTATGTTTCCATATATGCAACCGAGTTCTCCTCTAAATCTCATATTCAGGAAACAATGCAATTGTAGCACACAAATATAATAATACACTTATTATTGTCTTTAGAACATATTTCCAACAAACACTTTGTAATGTGGACGAACGGTTGACAAGATATTTCATTAAAAAGGGATCTAGAAACAAAGCACAAACAACCATCCTCACATCCCTCACACATAGTAAGAAAAACCCACCAAAACTCTCTGGTGGCGACAAGTGATGCACATGAGTTGTGCCACTTGTTACTACAAGAGGAGTTTTGTGTAACCTTTGCTAATGGTACCCCTTAACTAATGATTTCATTGAATAAAAATAAAAATCCAGTTTTTTAAATAATCCCCTATAATGTTTTCTATATTAAGATGTAAAAACATCTAATGGCAAGTATAACCTTTCTTGTATACTATAATTTTTCATTATTTTCTTTGATAAAGGTTTTTGTTTAATTGTTTATCTCTTTTCAATTATAATTTCCACATGGAAGATAATTCATGTCAGCTTCTGTATAATCAATTATCCAACATACTCCCTCCATTCCATAGTGTTGTGCACACATGCATGCTTTTCGAGATTAAAGTTTTACTATAAATTAGACCAATAATACATAAATTAAGCTACTGAGAATTATACCATTGAAAAATTCTTTAGAGTACGAATTCAATGGTATCATTTTTATGACACATAACCTGCATTTTATTGGTTAAATTTATGGTCAAACTTAAATCTCGAAAAGCGTGTGCGCACTATATTATGAAATGGAGGGAGTATCTGTTTGCTTTTTGCGTGGTTACATTATATAATTCTACCAAAACATGATTGATCATTTTATAAATTTCATCCATGGAGCTACGGTGTAATTGAAAGCTTTCCTATTATTTCCTTTTTTCAACAACCTATTGTTTTCTGTATTGATATCATTTGTATGTGTGAGAAGATCAGATTTTATATTGTTGATGGTGTTTGGCAGTGTAGCTAGCAATAATACAGTGAACCTATGTGAATTTGTATGATAGTGAAACATCACCTCGGGTTACTAGATGGACATGGAGCATATTTTACGTAAGTTATGCCTCGTATGGCTAGAAAATCCTATACTCATGCTTATAAAAGAGATTATATGATAGATGTATTACAATGGGGGAACACCATGGTATATCTGTAAGTTGAGGATCAAGTTGCCGAAGATGGAGGTGGAAGATATCAGGCCAAGATTGAACCAACTAATATACTTGACGCTAGGATCACTGGAGGGTAGGCCCAAGAAGAGGAGTCACCCTAGCAGGCTCGGGACAATCCAGGTTCATTTCGGGAGGCCCACTCAGCTTGGCCACAACAACGACCTCCAGTTAGCGGCAGGCGTGTGTGCTCCTGCCTCGTGAAACGTGCCTTCGCCGTAAACGCCACGGGCACCCCTTTTCCATCACGCTAGGGTTTTCCTTCTCTCAATGGCGATTACGCCGTCGTTGAGTTTTTGACTCCCCTGTCGCCGGTTTCCTCCCTGGTTTCTGACTACAAGGGCTGGGGGCGATCGTTGGTCAATTCCTCATCTCGAAGGAGCCGGGAAGTGGCGGACTTATGGTTCAGAACAAAACCCGATCGGATCTTCATCGAGTAAGGGACTAATGGCTTCGGGAGGAGCGTCAGACTCCTCGTGGGTGAGCGACGTGGAATGGATGATGGAAGAATTGGGCCTGAAAGAGGAAGACTTGGATGATGTGGTGTTTGACAAGCAACAGGCGCCGATGGAAGAACCTCGATGGATTGCAATCGCCAAGGTCAATACCTCAAAATCTTATAGTCAAACTTGGTTCCATAGGAATATGAGATCTGCATGGGACATAGCGCAAGTAGCAAAGTTCAAAGCTCTTGAAGATAATCTGTATACGATCCAATTCTCTTGCTTTGGAGATTGGGAGAGAGTTATGCATGATGGCCCATGGAACTTCAGAGGGGATGCAGTGATTATAGAGCCGTATGATGGAATTTCCAAACCATCGATGGTAAAGTTGGAGACAATTGACATCTGGATTCAAATTCACGATGTGCCTGATCTATATTCCCATCTGATTACACCGCTTGCTGCTAAGGTGGGGGAGGTGCTCTTTGCAGAAGCCCCATCACATGATTTTGTGGGAAACTTCTATCGAGTATGGGTGAGGATCAATGTGCTGAAACCTCTCAAGAACGCAGTCTCAATGATTAGAGAGGGCAAGAGACAGATCTATAAGGTCAAATATGAGAAGTTACCAGATTGGTGTGCCGTTTGTGGTATGTTAGGGCATCTTTTTAAGGAGCATGGTAATGGAATCCATCCCAGATCAGCCTTGGTGTTTAAAGATCTCAGAGCAAATTGGGCTATGCGCACGGGGCGAGGACCTGGAGAAGGCAGATGACGTGGTGGTGGTCAAAGAGGAGGTCGGTCTGGCGGTCGGTCAGGTGGCAGATTTGAAGCGGAAAGAGGCAACTATCCGGCAAGCAAATCTAAGGAAAAATCTCATGAGGATGAAGAAGTGGAGGACAGGGAGAGGGAAGAGGATGTGGACATGGATGACACGAATAGGAAAAGGATCGTAGCGGGGGCGCTGCATGGCAATCAGCCGATCCCCCCAGCCGCGAGCGCTGAAGGCATGGAGCTGGCCATCGTGGCATCTGCAAGTGCTGGCGTTAGCCCGCTTCCTATCAGAGATCTCAAGAGGACGAGGCTCAACGACAAAGACAAAGAGGCTTCAACTTCTACAGTGAAAAATTTGGCGGGCTCCTTCGAGGAGCGCCGCCATGCCCAATGAGTGCCCTATGCTAGAACTCCCATGGTGCGGGCAAACCTGCGGCAGCCCGAGAGCTTCGCGAGTTCGCGAGGAAGTTTGCCCCTACCGTGCTTGGGATTGTGGAGACTCAAATCGCCGGTGCACGTGTAGAAGCTCTAGCAAGTTCTTTAGGTTATGAAAAATCTTATGCAATAAGTAGCCAGGGGAGAAGTGGTGGAATTGGAATTTTTTGGAATAATACAAGCAATATCGAATCTTGGGCGATTTTTGCTATCATATTGATGCTAAACTGCAGGTGGAAGGACAGGAACCATGGCGTTTTACTGCCATATACGGAGAAGCACAAACAAACCTTAGGCATCAGACATGGGATCTGTTAAAAGGAATATCAACTATGAATGACCTGCCGTGGCTACGTCCAGATGAACACCAAGGAGTAGCTAATCGTAGTAATGCACAAATACAAGCTTTTCGGGACGCGGTTGATGTTTGCATGCTCATGGATTTAGGCCATCAGGGCCGTTTCTGGATGTTTGAAAAAAGAGAGGCAGGGGGTCTTACACTCGAGTCAGGTTAGACCGCGCGCTGGCGTCCCCTAGCTGGTGCGCGTGTTTCCCGCTAGCTACTCTGAGCCACCACTCGGCTGCATCGTCTGATCATGGACCAATCTTTCTTCATTTTGAGAACACAGAAGCAGGTAGCTCGGCTCCCAAGGTTTTTCGTTATGAAGTAATGTGGGAGAAGCATGAGGAATGGCATCAGAACATCTCAGCCCAATGGAATGCGGTCTCACCTGGTTATGGCGTGGGTGACTTCCGGGACAAGCTGTTGCGAATATCACAAGATATTACTTCATGGAGTAGGGAATCCTTTGGTAGCGTGAGGAAGGAGATAAAGGATCTAAATCGTCAATTACAGCAGCTGCGTGATGACCCAGCCCGAGCTGGCCCAGTACATGTGGAGATCAAAATTTGTGATAGATTGGCCGAGCTATACCACAGGGAGGAAATAATGTGGCGCCAGCGATCTCGGTTACAATGGTTGACAGTGGGGGATCGAAAGACGAGGTTCTTTCATATGAGGGCGAGTATGAGATGGAAGAAGAACATGATTAAAGCGCTTTATAACTCCCTTGGTATATATACAGAGGATCCTGTTGAGTTGAAGGCGATGGTGCTGGAGTTTTACAAATCTCTGTATACTTCTGAAGGGGTTCAGGGCATTGATGAGGTTCTGAGACATGTCTCATGTAAAGTAACACCGGAGATGAATGAATCCTTGTGCGCACCATACTCAAGGGAAGAAGTGAAGCATGCTCTTTTTCAGATGTTTCCCACAAAGGCACCGGGGCCCGACGGCTTTCCAGCACATTTTTATCAGAGGCACTGGGATCCGTGTGGGGATGAAGTAACTTTGGTGGTGATGAGAATAATCAGTGGAGAGGAAAGCCCGGAAAGTATTAACGATACGGTCATTGTTTTGATCCCAAAGGTAATGAACCCGTCTCAGTTGTCTCAATTCCGGCCAATTAGCCTTTGCAATGTGCTTTATAAGATCACCTCAAAAGTGGTGGCCAATAGGCTGAAGGTGGTCTTGCCAGAGATCATATCAGAGGAGCAATTAGCCTTTGTCCCAGGTAGACTCATAATTGATAACATTATCTGTGCTTATGAATGCCTTCATTTTATGAAGAGGAACATGTCCAAATCAAACAGCTTTTGCGCGGTCAAGCTTGATATGATGAAGGCCTATGACATATTAGAATGGGATTACTTGCAAGCAATCATGGGCAAACTGGGTTTTGCTACCCAATGGGTTCAGATAGTAATGGCCATGGTTAGGTCTGTTTCTTTCTCGGTCTTGTTTAATGGAGAGAAGCTTGAACAGGTCAAACCGTCGAGAGGTATTCGACAGGGAGATCCCATTTCCCCTTACCTATTCTTACTTGCAGCAGAGGGCCTTTCGTGCCTTTTAAAATCTAGTTCACAGTCGTCTTTGCTCGGAATCAAGGTGGCCCCCTCAGCTCCGGCTGTTAACCACCTCTTGTTTGCAGATGACAGCCTGCTGCTTTGTAAGTCTAGCGTGGAGGGTGCAAATCTGGTTTCAAACCTGTTGGATGTTTATTGTGCGGCATCGGGGCAGTGAGTGAACCATGACAAGTCATCAATTTACTTCAGTAAAGGGTGCCCTGATTCTCTCAAGTAGGAGGTGAAAAACTGTTTAAATGTGTAGAATGAGTCCCTTAGTGAGAAATATTTTGGCTTGCCGACAGAGGTTTGGGAGAAGATAAAAGGTTGGATGGAGAAACTTATGTCAGCGGCCGGGAGAGAGGTTCTCATCAAATCAGTAGCACAAACCATACCTGTCTTTTCTATGTCTTATTTCACATGCCAAGAGGTTTATGTGAAAGCATCACCTCGATCATAAGACAGTTTTGGTGGGGAAGCAAGCAAGGAAGGAGAAGGCCCTGTTGGGTGTCATGGGATGTTATTACACGGCCAAAAAATCTAGGAGGGTTGGGCTTTAGAGACATGGAACTTTTTAACCTTGCATTACTAGAAAGACAATCATGGAGACTATTGAATGAGCCCAACTCCCTCAGTGCGAGACTGCTGAAGGCAGCATATTTCCCTGATACTACAATCCTAGAGGCGGAGCTTGGCCACCATCCATCACAGATTTGACGAGCTGTCCTAGATGGCAGAGATATAATGAGACTTGGCATTGTACGCAGAATAGGAGATGGCACCACAACAAACATCTCTATTGGATACCCCGGGATCTTTTACTGCGACCGATCAGGGCCATGGTTGACAATCCACCGCAACTAGTGTCTGAGCTCATTGATGCAACATCAGCTAGTTGGAAGGAGGAGCTAGTACGCCAAGTTTTTACTCCTCTAGATGCTGAATCAGTACTTAAGATCCCACTTTGCACCAGGCAAGTTGAGGACTTTTGGGCATTGGCCGGAGACCCAAGAGGCATTTTTTCGGTACGATCATCATATAACTTACTCAGCCGAGTCAAAAGGGGAAGAGAGGCATGGTTGGAGGGCAGTGAAGATACATCAAATGTCGAGGGAGACCGGCAGGGCTGGACATCGGTGTGGAAACTTAAGGTTCCATCAAAACTAAAGGTGTTCACATGGCGGCTAGCACAGCATTCCATTCCAACAAGTGACATGCTTCACCGACGAAATATGTTTGATTCTCATGTTTGTGCCATCTGCGGCCTGGAAGATAGTTGGCGACACTCTCTGCTGGACTGCACATTATCTCGGAGTGTTTGGGCACTGTCAAACGAGGAGCTGGTGCAACACATGTGTGTGAATAAAGATGAAGATGCCAAGGTCTGGTTATTTGCCATGAGTGACTCAATCTCACAGCAGGAGTTTGCCATTCTCATCACTACCCTATGGGCCATTTGGTATGCACGGCGGAAAGTTATCCATGAGGGAGTTCTTCAGACACCATTCGCAACTCAGGCATTCATAAACAGATTTCTGGCTGATCTTGAATACATGGCCTCTCCACCGCTTGCTGTTCGTGAGGCTGTTCCACCACGACCAAGGGGTTGGTTACCACCCCCAGAAGGTCATGCAAAGATCAACTCAGACGTTGCAGTTTCAAGGACAGGTCGTTTTGGTGCGGTTGGGGTGATATGCCGGGATGAAGAAGGATTATTCCAGGGGGCGTCAGCTATGGTGTTTAGGAACATTGAAGATCCGGAGGTGCTTGAGGTACTTGGTATCCGAGAGGGCTTAGCTTTAGCTAATGATCTATACATCCAAAAGGTCACGGTGGCATCGGATTGCAAAGTTGCGATGGAGGCAATTGGAAAGGGTACCTCATCTGAGCATGGAGCAGTAGTGCTGGAGATTAAACAGTTGTCTAGAGATTTTAATGTCGAGGCCCACAAGCTTGCAAAGCATGCCTTAACTCTAGGGACCGGTCGCCATGTTTGGTTAGGCCACCCTGGAGAGCTTAGTTTCGTCCCAGTGAACGTTGTGACGGGTTAATAAAAAGCTTTGCGAGTTTGCCTAAAAAAAACTTAGTGGCAGGCGTGTTTGTCTAAAAAAAACCTTAGTGGCAGCGCACCACGAAGGCCACTTGGCAGAACCATTGGCGCGCCATCAAGTGTACTGTTATGACACCATCAAGATTGCTGTTACGACACCATCAAGACAAAGCATTATTATAGCGGAGTTAACCAGGGGTAACGACCCATCGCCAATACCACATTGTGCCGTCTCGGCTGTTGTACTACCTTATTGATCTCCAGCGTATCTATAAATTTCAATGTTTTCAAAAGTTTTAGAGGGCCAACCTATTAATTCAATTCCCGGTGTCAATTTCTCTTTTCTATTATTTTTGAATTTTAGAAAAATACCATACAAAAAGTCCCCTGATATTCCGGGAAAATTAGAGGAGTATTTATGTGCTAGAAGAAGACAAGGTGGCGTAGGCCCCTCACCTGGACCAACGCGCAGGGTCTAGGCGCCCTGTGTAGGCAGCCCTGAGCTCAGGCGCCTAGGCACCCCAGCGATCTCTGACGCCTGATGGCTTATATATCACGCAAAACACCCATGATTTATATAGGCGTCCGTTGCATGCATGGTTTCTTTAACTTTTTTTTAGGCATCTGGTGCATCCATACAACCATTCCTTCTTCTCCTCGGAACGTCAGGTCGGTTGGAAAGAAAGCGTTTCGAAGCGATCTTCGTTTTCAGCCTGATCTGTTACTCTGCTAGAGGGAGAATTCGTCTCCATCATCACCAACATCAGTCCTCGCACTCAAGATGAGTTGTGAGGAGTCCATCCTCTGGACTACTGGTTCAGTGCACTAGCCCAGATGTAATCTCTCCCCTTTGATGTTCAGTACAATAGTCAGATGATTTGTCTTACATGATGATGCTTAATCTGATGTAATCTGTATTTGTGATGTTGATCATGTGATGAATTATTTCTTTATGTTTAGATTTATTGATGCCTTCATGTTTGGTTTACAGATGCATATTTCTCTCTGATAGCTTGTTTACTCTTGGTAGTTTAGATCAGTAGTCAGTAGAGGAGGAGTGTCATTCATTGCTTTTAATCTTGCTGGTAAACTAGCACAGTGACAGCAAGTAGAAAAGGCCCGTATATATTGTTGCCATTAAGGATAAATGTTTATAGGAGGACCAGACTAAGTCCTACAAATAACAGTATGTCATAATGCTTAAAGCAATTATCTGCGTTTCAATGTTTGAAATATCGGGCCATTGCTACTTGGTGGGTGACCGCTCTGTTCAACAATTCTTCCGTTTAATCAGTTAACGGGCCAGTTAATTGCTACTCGTAGGGTGGCCGAATCGAATAGCACTTATTCATCGCGTTAACTTGTGAGGCCGGTTAGTTGGCCTCTCAGACCAACTAATCGGTTAACTTGTGAGCAAACAAAGTCCAAAATTTCGCCCCGTAAGCCCTCCCACCCCCTCTTTCTTCTCAATAGCTATGGTTTGACCAAACAATAGCATATTTTGGTATATTACATAGCTAAGAAGATGAGAGTATGGTATAATACATAAAAAATTAGATATATATTGTCAAGTTCCTATTTAATCTACCGATTAATGGTGGACTAATTAATCCAGTTAATAGGCCGATTCACCGATTAATCATTATTCCCAAGCCGACCGAGGAGCTACCAGTTACCGATTTCCTGATCGATAGGGTTTGGGAACTTGCCCAGTGCGCTACCTTGCTCCTGATTCACCACGCCTCTGTTCGGAAATGTAGCATGCAATTTCAAAAAAATTCCTATGCTCACGCAAGATCTATCTAGGAGATGCATAGCAATGAGAGGGGATAGTGTGTCCACGTACCCTCGTAGACTGAAAGCGGAATCGTTAGCTTCACGCGGTTGATGTAGTCGAACGTCTTCTCGATTCAACCGATCAAGCACCGAACGTACGGCACCTCCGAGTTCAGCACACGTTCAACTCGATGACGTCCCTCGAACTCTTGATCCAGCAAGGTGTCGAGGGATAGTTTCGTCAACACGACGGCGTGGTGACGGTGATGGTGAAGTGATCCGCGTAGGGCTTCGCCTAAGCACTACGACAATATGATCGGAGGAGTAAATGGTGGAGGGGGCACCGCACACGGCTAAGAACAATTGATGTGCCTTAGAGGTTCCCCCCGCCCCCGTATATAAAGGAGGGAGAGGGGAGGAGGGCGGCCTACGGGCGTGCTAAGTGAGGGGGAGTCCCACTTGGACTCCTAGTCCAATTCGCCCCCCCTTCCTTCTATCGGAGGGGGAAAGGGGGAAGGAGAGGGAGGGGGAGAAGGAAAGGGGGTCGTGCCCCCTCCCCTAGTCCAATTCGGATTCTCCATGAGGGGGGGGGGGAGGGAGGGCGCCACCCCCTTGTGGGCTGCCTTGCTTCCCTCCTATGGCCCATATGGCCCATATCTTCCCCTGGGGGTTTCGGTAACGCCCCCCGGTACTCTGATATGTATCCGATACATTCTGAAACACTTCCGGTGTTAGAATATATACTATCGTCCAATATATCAATCTTTACCTCTCGACCATTTCGAGACTCCTCGTTATGTCTGTGATCTCATTCGGGACTCCGAACAATCTTCGGTCACCAAAACACATAACTCATAATACAAATACAAATCGTCATCGAACGTTAAGTGTGCGGATCCTACGGGTTCGAGAACTATGTAGACATGACCGAGACACATCTCCGGCCAATAACCGATAGCGGAACCTGGATGCTCATATTGGTTCCTACATATTCTACGAATATCTTTATCGGTCAAACCACAATGACAACATATGCCATTCCCTTTGTCATCGGTATTTTACTTGCCCGAGATTCGATCGTCGGTATCTTCATACCTAGTTCAATCTCGTTACCGGCAACTCTTTACTCGTCCAATAATACATCATCCCGAAACTAACTCATTAGTCACATTGCTTGCAAGGCTTATCATGATGTGTATTACCGAGAGGGCCCAGAGATACCTCTCCGATACTCGGAGTGACAAATCCTAATCTCAATCTATGCCAACCCAACAAACACTTCCGGAGACACCTGTAGAGCATCTTTACAATCTCCCAGTTACGTTGTGATGTTTGATAGCACACAAGGTGTTCCTCCGGTATTCGGGAGTTACATAATCTCATAGTCAAAGGAATATGTATAAGTCATGAAGAAAGCAATAGTCAATGTGGAAGAGGCTTAGTCAATGGGTCTGCAATATTCACCCATGGAATCTTGGTGGTGATCATGTTTTTCTCATGGAAGAGGCTTAGTCAATGGGTCTGCAATATCCATATCCGTCTGTATTTTGCAAATCTCTGTGTCTCCCTCCTTGACTTGATCACGGATGGAGTTGAAGCGTCTCTTGATGTGTTTGGTTCTCTTGTGAAATCTGGATTCCTTTGCTAAGGCAATTGCTCCAGTATTGTCACAAAAGATTTTCATTGGACCCGATGCACTAGGTATCACACCTAGATCGGATA
>LR880969.1:808728230-808761759 GCA_904067115.1 Aegilops sharonensis | reverse complement strand
CAAAGTTTAAACCCCTAGATGAAATAGTTTAACATTTTATTAATTATAATTTCATTTAAACATTTGTTTTTGATACCGTTTTAATCATCTAGGAGTATTTAAACATTTTATAAATATGTGGTTCCTCCATCATAATTACTTCTGCATCATTGGGCACAACCTGAAGTTTTAAATTTTGAAAATTTTTATTGTTTGCCTTGATTTTGAATTTTTGAATTCGGACGGGATTGAATCATCGCGAGGTTTACAACAGTAAGAGTGGTGATGTGGCATCATTAGCAGAGTTTTACTGTAGCCTAATTATCCGGGCGTCACAGTTATGCAACGTACGCCTGCCCAAGGATTTCAAAGGCCCGTGCAAGGTGCCGAATTACACTGCTGATTTATCCCCTGAGACATGGGTTGAAAGTTAGGAGATGGCCATGGAGATGCTGGACGTGGATGATGCAGCATGTGCAAAGTATTTTACCATGATGTTGGAAGGGACGGCCCGTACTTGGCTAAAGAGTTTACCGACGAATTCTATCAGGTCATGGGCCGAGTTAAGAACCCGGTTTATCCAGAATTTCAAGGATACATGTAAGCAGCCTATGTCGATTGTGGACTTAGCTGCCTGTGTCCAGGAGGAAGGAGAGTTAACAACCCGATGGGTGCACCGGGTTTCGGAAATTTTGCATTCATCAGACCGCATCAATGCAGATACTGCAGTTGTGACCTTGGAAGGCAATTGCCGGTTTAAACCTCTGAAGTTGAAGTTGGGACGGCTGAAACACCATTGCAATGACATGGGAACCCTCATGGCCGCTTTAGTAAAGTATGCTGACTCTGATAATACCAAGGATCCCGAGTCTGATGATGATAAGACATGTAAGGGAAAGAAGAGCGGCAACGCCAAGGGGCAGCACCACAACCCGGCGGGTCATGGAAATGGCGGCAAACGTAAAGCGGATCACAACACGGACTTTGTGGCCAATACCAGCGCGTAGGACAAGGGCCAACGACGCAAGGGTAAACCGCCCCAGCGCGGTGGAGCACCTAGCCCTAACCCGGATCGACTGTCTTACCTATTGAACCAGCCCTGCCCGAAACATGGGACGAAGGAGATGCCGGCCACACACCTCTGGAAGGACTGCTACATCATGCAAGAGTTCAAATATTCTAATGCTTTCAGATATGATCACGGACCGGGTGGCGGCTCTGGCCCTGGGTCTCATGGCCCGGGTTATGGTGGAGGAAATTCTGGTTCAGGCTTCCATGGTAATCAGGGCGGACATAACAATCAAGGTAATCAGGGAAACCAAGGTGGCTACAATAATCAGGGCAATCGGCCGTAATGTTCATGCCTATGTGGATGATATTGTGGTCAAGTCAAGGAAGAAGGAGACCTTGATTGATGAATTAATAAAGGAAACCTTTGATAACCTGCGGGTTTACAAGATGATGCATAATCCAGCTAAGTGCGTTTTTGGTGTACCGGCAGACAAGCTCTTGGGCTTTCTGGTGTCTAACAAGGGCATTGAGGCTAATCCGGAAAAGATCAAGGCCATCACCTCCTTGGCTAAACCGAAGTGTATCAATGACATTCAACGCTTGGCAGGCCGGATTGCCGCGTTGAGCCGGTTTATCAGCCGCCTTGGCGAGAAGGCCATTCCTTTGTATCAGATGCTGAAGAAAATGGATAACTTCGTCTGGAGTGATGCCGCAAATGAAGCGTTTGAGGATTTAAAGCGGCAGCTAGCTAACAAGCCGGTTCTTGCTGCCCCGGTTGACAAGGAGCCATTGTTGCTATATGTGGCAGCTAATGCTCGGGCTGTCAGTGTGGCTATTGTGGTGGAGCGCAAGGAGGCAGGAAAGGAGTATCCGGTTTAGCGTCCGGTTTATTATATCAGTGAGGTACTTATTGAGTCCAAGTAGAGGTACCCACACTGGCAGAAGCTGGTATATGGGGTTTTCATGGGAAGCCGAAAGCTCAAGCAGTATTTCCAAGGTCATCCCATCACAGTGGTCAGGTCTGCTCCTTTGGGAGATATAATCCAAAACAGGGAAGCAACTGGCTGGATTGCCAAGTGGGCCATAAAGCTCGGGCCTCACGGGTTGAAGTATATACCACGAACGGCGATTGTCGGTGTCAAAACCGGTGGATCTCAGGTAGGGGGTCCCGATATGTGCGTCTTAGGCTGATGGTAACAGGAAGCAAGGGGCACAAGGTTTACCCAGGTTTGGACCCTCTCGATGGAGGTAAAACCCTACTTCCTACTTGATTAATATTGAAGATATGGGTAGTACAAGAGTAGATCTACCACGAGATCGTAGAGGCTAAACCCTAGAAGCTAGCCTATGATGGTATGATTGTAATTGTGATCGGCCTTCTAAGGACCAACCCTCCGGTTTATATAGACATCGGAGAGGGCTAGGGTTTACACGGAGTCGGTAACAAGGAAGGAAATATAATATCCGGATCGCCAAGCTTGCCGTCCACGCCAAGGAGAGTTCCATCCGGACACGGGATGAAGTCTTGAGTCTTGTATCTTCACGCTTCAATAGTCCAGACGATGTATATAGTCCGGCTGTCCGGATACCCCCTAATCCAGGACTCCCTCAGTATCCCCTGAACCAAGCTTCAATGATGATGAGTCCGGCGCACAGTCTTGTCTTCGGCATTTCAGGGCGGGTTCATTCTCCGAATATTCCATAGTAATTATCGAACACTTAGATCGTGTCCGGATCCACGAGGGGATTCTTACACACCGTTGTAGGGAGCATAGCTTAAATCTGATCCACTGGCAATCTTCGTACGCCGTGCCATCGCATCGTGGCCCAGTTCAACACGAACCGGTGCTTCTCGTCCACCTCGACTCATGCTACGAGGCGTTTTTATTGGCACGTCCTGTCGACGCAGAGATCGTGTTCCTCTTATTACGGGATCTTCCATTAATGCGGGCGTGCGTAGCCCTATGATGACCGTTGGTATGATTCCGTGTGCCGTAAGGTAAACCTCAAGCGGTCACCCTAAGGACTCTTGATATTCACCCCCTTTATAAAAGGGGCCGAGGCCTATGCCTCTATTCCACCTCGCTCGCGCCTTCTCGCACCTCGAGTTCTAACACCCGAGATCTAAGCTCCAACACCCCGGATCCTCCAATATGTCCGGATCTAACCCTCAAGGCCAGTGGGTGGCCTCCTCGATTCAAAAGGAGGACATTGCAAAGCTTTGGGATGTCGGATATCTGACCGCCGACATCCAGCACAGGCTTCCTGCTCCCAGACAGGTCATCCCTACACCGGAGCCCAATGAGTGTGTCGTGTTCGTTCCTCACTTCCTCCATGGCTTGGGCCTCACCCTCGATCCTTTTGTGAGGGGGCTCATGTTCTATTATCGGTTGGATTTTCATGATCTAGCTCCGGACGCTATCCTCCATATCTCGTCATTCATTATAGTGTGCGAGGCCTTCCTCCATGTCACCCCACACTTCGGCTTTTGGCTCAAGACCTTCAATGTGAAGCCGAAGATGATCGAGGGGCGACACGCGGAGTGCGGAGGTGCCGTAATAAGCAGGAACGCTGATGCCCCATGGCCATAGGGTTCTTTCCTAGAAGTATCCGATGTATGGCAACGGAGGTGGTTTTATGTCACGGCTCCCAGAGGCACAAAGTGGGTGGTCGCCCCCCGAGTTCTGCTCGGGCCCTCCATCACAACTAGCGTCTTGGACCGACATAGGACAGAATTGGGGCCCGCTGGTGATGTACCAGTACTGCAGAGCCGCATCCGGGAGGTTCTTGAGAGGGACATTAACCTTGTCAGCATAATGCAAGTGATGTTAATCCGACGGATGTTGCCGTGCCAACGCCGGCCTCTCCGGATGTGCGAGTTCAATCCAGAGGGTCCGTGGACTGTTAAGCACCTCTTCGGCCTGAAGCTCGAAGGGATGTGCAAATTATTCTTCGGACCGAAAGTAGAGTGTCCGGACACCACGGAGGATGCGGGCCTAAGTTCGCCTAGATACCCAAGTAAGTAAACTTGATACCGGACAACTTGTTTTGTATTTGTCATAATTGTTTATTCTGAAAATCATCCGTGGCCAGGAATGGCTCAGCAAGGCGGAGAGAATCAGGTGTCCGGCACCACTTCACAAAGGCTCGCCTGGTCCCACCATGGCCAAGATGCTTGACCGGGTACTCAGCAGGATGCCCTCAGGGAAAGACAAGGGGAAGAACGAAGAAACCGAACTTCACACGCTACGCATCCGAACCGGGGGAATTGTTGCCTCCCCTAAGGAGGATAGTCGGAAAGGGGAGGCTAAGGCCTCCTCCCTGGGCGGGAAGAACAGGGCTGCCTCCAAGGACTCGGAGACGGAGATGCGCAAACCAGGGAAAAAGATATCACCAGGGGGCTCTGCCCCGACGGGCACCCTCACCGCGTCGTGCCCACCAATGGGCCAGCCCTCCACCGAGCTGTAAGTTAATTTTTAATTTGAAGGTACTGCGTTTCTCCGGATCCATGACCAGGATTCGTCTTTTGCAGTCCGGCTAGCAGCTCTTCTCAACAAAGTTCGTCTTCGGGGGATCTTCCTCCGGAGATGATGCAGAGCGAGACCCCACCCACCTCTCCGCCTTATGAAGCAGGCGACACCGAAGTATCGTCACGGAGGAGTCCGAATCTTCCTAAGCCCGAAGCCCATGCGTCAGCCGCCCTGAGCCCGGAGCTTTTGGATCCCACGAGGGGCAATGGGAAGGGTCCGGTGTCGTGGTTCTAAGCCTGACAGTAGAATGGGGGGTAGGTATGGAGAGGCAAGATCCTAGCTATGGAGTAGTTGTACACGCAAGATGTTTACGAGTTCAGGCCCTTCTCGGAGGAAGTAACAGCCCTACGTCTCGGAGCCCAGAGGCGGTCGACTGTATTATGTGCGTATGAGTTACAGGGGTACGAACCCCTTACACTGAGGAGGGGGTGGCTTATATAGAGTTTACCAGCCCCTCCGGCCCTCAGTTATGCAGGGATTAAGGTACATTAAGATAGGGGGTTACCGGTAACACCCACATAAAGTGTTATGATGACCATAAAAGCTACTTAATGACCGACCATTTGTGTGCAGACTGGCTTTAGATCTCCTGGTGGTCGAGTGATTGGCTTCATGGTCGAGTGTCTTCCAGTTGGTTGAGTGGAACCCTTCCAGGTCGACTGAAAGGTAGTTTCTTCTAGATATGTCCTTGGGGAGGGTATCTTGGACAGGTCCATGACCCTACCCTAGGTATATGACTTCATCATTAGCCCCCGAATGGATCGAGGTTTGAGTGGGGAAGGAGTCGAACATACTCCCGACTCATTCTTGTGCTGCAATTGTGTCTTGTCTTGGATCAATGGACTTAAGTGACGGCATGAACTTCTTTTTCAGTCCCCTTGATCCATTCTTTGTATCCGTCGAGTGCGTTTTCCGTACTTGGCGATTTCCGAATGACAGGACAGAGGAAATCTTTTGTCTGACGATTTGCTCTGCGGCGCGCGGATTTAGCGGGATTTGAATCTCCGGGAAACGAGCAGGACGGTGAGAGAGCCGCAGTAATCGAACGGGATAAGGCAAGGACGCCTCGATCTCCGCGCCACCTTTTTCGCCACATATCGCGCGGGCAACTGTTGCGGGATTTGACAGGATCGCCTGGACCTACCAGTCAGTCACTCAGAAGCAACCTCATATAAGGCCCAGGACTGGTGTTTTTTGAACAGTGCATTCCACTTTCCTCCTTCCTTCCTCAGACTCATCCGTCGCGCCTGCCTCCACCTCTGAACTGCTGCTCTACACGCGTCCCGCCGGCGACAATGGTGAAAGAAAAGACGGCGGCTTTGGAATGGGCGAAGAAGGCGACGGCAAAGGCGAAGGGGAGGGCGACCAGTCGGGGCGGATCCTCGTCGTGGGCCGGTTTGCCGCAGGCCTGGATCCAGGGCGACTGGATTCGCTCGACCATCCGCCAGAAAGATCTTGACGACCTGGCCAATGAAGGACTGATCCCTCACGGATCAGCGAGGCTTCCGGGGATGGAGTGGCAGCCGCAGCCTCAGGAGGGTGAGTGCGTCCTCTTAGCCACTCACGTTGACCGCGGGTTTTCTTTGTCGCCCCATCCTTTCTTTCGAGGATTTCTGAACTTCCTCGGGGCACAACTCCACCACTTCACACCCAACTCCATCGTGTATCTCGCCGCTTTCGTGTCCTTGTGTGAGAATTTTTTGGGTTGTCGGCCGCATTGGGGCCTCTTCAAACACATTTTCACCTTTCGCTCCCAGACGGTGAAAAAGGTCAATCCGAGTGACAAGAGAACCCAAGTGATTCAGATGTGTGGGGGTCTTGGGGTCCAAATGAGAGGTAAGAGTGCTTTTCCAGCCATGGTCCTTCCTGAGTCGGTCCGAGGGTGGCAGTCGACCTGGTTCTACTGCCAAGACCAGCCGACGCCAGGGCAGTCGACCGGACTCCCTCCTTTCTCCATGGATAGAGTGAGCAAGCCGTCCTCTCTGAAGGTGGTCCCGGAGGAGAAGGCTCAGGTCAAGGTTTTGGTCGAGCATGTAGTCCAGCTCATCTGTGACGGGGTGACTGGTATGGATCTTTTGGAGGTTTTTCTTCGACGGCGCATCCAGCCACTTCAATATCGAGACCATCCGATGTGGATGTATTCTGGCACTGATGACACCACTCGGGTCCACCCGGAGGAGGTCGAGGATGCCACACTGGAGAGATGGATGACCGCCATCACTAGGAACAAAGATAACCCCCGAGGAGCCAGGAGGATCCCTCCACTCGACCAATCATACGAGCCAGACAAGGTTCAATCCCGTATCTTTGACTCTGACTCTGCTTACTCCATCTTGTTTGCTTAAATCGGTCGACTGACTTTCATCTTGTTTGTCTTCTTCCAGGTCACCACTGAGATGTACTCGATGCCCAACGGGGGCGCAAGAACCAGTTGAGGAGGAGGAAGGGAGCGGAGGTGAAAGCCAGGAGGAATGGCAGTCTGACGGTGGGGGTTGACGAAGATGACGAAAACTCCGACGAAGATGAGGAGGAGGGAGAGGAGGAAGAGGTCGACCCTCCTCGCATGGAAAGGCGGTCCAAGCTCACCCATGACCCTGCGGTCGAGCGTGGCAAGGCTAACGCACCTGTCGGGCAGTCGACGAAACGTCCTCAGACGACCTCTCCGGCGCCGACTGAAAAAGCGCCGAAGCAACCCCGAGCGACGCCATCAAAGCCGACAAAGGTTTTGCCCAAGATGAAGATGGCTATCCCCACTATTTCCGGGTACAGCTGAACTTGAGCTTTCTTGTTCAGCGCGAACATACTTTTGGTCGACTTGTTGACTGATCAACTGATTTCTGAAATCCGCAGCGCTGCCACCTCTGAGACCTCAGTCAGGAACAAAGACCAGGAGATGGAGGATGCTGTTACTTCTAACCTTGGTATGATCGCTGTAATTTTGCTTTTGGTCGATTGGATTTCCGTTTTTAACTTTGAATCTTTTCTGTAGTCCCTCCTCATGTCATTGATCTCCCTGATGATGATGATGAGGCGCCGTTGAGGTGGAGGAGGACTAAGAAGGCACCTGCTGGCAAGACTGCTCAGGTTGCATCGATGCCTGAGGTGCTGGTTCATGAGGGTGGCAACACCACTCGGACTTGTGTGTCTTTCGCTGTGCCGCTGACGAGTATCCGGCCTTCAACTTCGACTGCTGATCCGCCTTACCT
The DNA here is from genome assembly GCA_904067115.1 of Aegilops sharonensis. Lineage (NCBI taxonomy): Eukaryota > Viridiplantae > Streptophyta > Magnoliopsida > Poales > Poaceae > Aegilops > Aegilops sharonensis. Next base: position 808,754,033 of record LR880969.1, on the reverse strand, counting down.
TTTCACCACGCACCACATCCCGGAGGACCAAGTGGGTGCTGCTAAGGAGGCTATACGCCAAGCGGGGCTTATGATGGAGCAGATGAAGGTGGTCCGGGAAGCCAGCCAAGCGGCCTATGATGCCAGCTCAGCTCTTCAGAGCAACGTCCAGGTTAGTTGATCACCACTTGTTCTGTTAGGATATGCTACCTGAAAAACTCTTCTTTTCTGAAGATCCTCGTATCTGTACACCCACTGGGTGTGTCGACTGAATTTTTGGACTGGTGGGAGCACGCTGAGTGCACCCACTAGGTGTAGTCCCCGAGACTATGGTGGACTGCTCGCAGTCGATCGTAGTCTTTATAATTTGTGTCTCTTTGATAACTTCTTCACTCGGTCTGGTAGGACCATGTCGAATGGAATCTTGAAACCGGTGGGGCCACGCTGAGTGCACCCACTAGGTGTAGTCCCCGAGACTATGGTGGACTGCTGGCAATCGACCGTAGTCTGAAGAACTCCTTTTTTTGTCTCTTTCGGTCAACTGATCGAACCAAGTCGGTAGGACTAGTGGGGGCACGCTGTGTGCACCCACTGGGTGTAGTCCCCGAGACTACTGTCAAATATTTTGATTCGGCTGTAGTCTTAGAAACGCATTGATTTTTCTTAGTCACTCGGAAGTAACCTATTTGTGACGTCTGTCGACTGATTCTTTGCAGAAATCTTGCGAGCTTGTGGCTCGATACACTGAATTGGAGAACAAACAGATCCAGCTCAACCTTGACTTGAAGCTTGCACAGGAGAACTTGCAGAAGGCGAGAGACGAAGCAAATGGCATGGCTGGTGAGATCTTGACGACTGTTTTTGTTTTTCTGTCCCTTCCTAATTCTGACCTCACTGTCATTTTGCAAACAAAATGGAGGAGGCTCTGAAGAAGAAGGATCATGACCTTGCCGAGGCGCAGAAAACGGCTTTGAACAAAACCAAGCTCGCGGAAGAGAAGCTGTCTTCAGTCAGAAAACTTGAAGAAGAGAACGCGAATCTGAAAGCAGCTCTCAATGCGGCCAACAAGGTGGTTAGCCGACTGAAGAACGACAAGATAGCTCTGAGCGACAAGGCTGGCAAACTAGCGGGGAAGAGGAATGATTTAGAGGCTTATCTGGGAGGGCTCGCCAAGAAGTTATTCCTCATGCTTGAAGGTAATTCTTCTTATCCGACTGACTTGTTATCACTGACTCACCATAGAACCAATATCTTGAACTCGAGTTGTGTTTGTAGAATTCTGTCAGAACTTCGAGGAAGAGACTAGTCGAGTGGAGACAAGTCTGGACCCCATTAACTCCCCCGTGAAGGATGAAGCTGCCATGAATGTGCTTCGACTGGAGTCTCGTGTTCCTGTTGTGGTGGACTACCTCGCTCGACTGAAGATTGAGGTGTCGCGGATCAACTCAACACTCTCGCCAGGCGAAACACTTCAAAATGACCTCGAGTCTTTAATGACTCGACTGAATGACGTTCCAAGTCGAGTGCAGGAATGGAAGAAGTCTTCTGCCAGATGTGGTGCTGATGTCGCTCTGTCCCTGGTCCGCGTTCACTGCAAGGAGGCGCGAGAGGAAAGGTTGGCGTCCATCAAAGTTTCCAATACCAAGAAGTACGACTTCCGATCTTTCATGGAGACTTTCGTTGGTGCTGCCACCCGAATCGCTGATGGGATCGACCTGGACCAGTTCGTCGCGCCTTTCAGTCCTCCACCTGAGGAGTAAAAAACTTCTATGATTCGTCTTAAATTTTCCTCGGAATGCCGAGTGATCCTGTAACCGATAAACTTTAACAGGCTTGAGGCCTGGGTACTTCTGCATCCTTAGGATGTTATCTGAACTTTACTTATCATCGAAATATGCTTTTGTTTACCTTCGAGTGAACTTTGCTCTTCACTCGGATTATGCTTCAATGCTTGAGATGCAGCTCTGGGGTGGATCCATTCGACCTACACTTCGTTGTTCTTGCAGGCGCAAGAGAAGGTAACAGTCGACCTGCACCTCGTCGTCCTTGCGGATCGGGATGGACCGCACGTTGTACTTGTGGTGCAGCTCCGAAGGAGAAGGTAACAGTCGACCTGCACCTCGTCGTCCTTGCGGATCGGGATGGAGCGCACGTTGTACTTGTGGCGTAGCTCCGAAGGAGAAGGTAACAGTCAACCTGCACCTCGTTGTCCTTGCGGATTGGAATGAATTTTGTACTTAGGCGAGTACTGGACTGCAGCTAAGCCCCCGAGTGGGAGGTTTTATATCCACTCGGTAGGATTTTTCAAACTTAGGTGAGTACTGGACTGCAGCTAAGCCCCTGAGTGGGAGGATTTCTCTCCACTCGGTAGGATTTTCGGATACTTAGGCGAGTACTGGACTGCTGCTAAGCCTCCGAGTGGGAGGTTTGCTCGCCACTCGGTAGGATTTTTCAAACTTAGGCGAGTACTTGGACTGCAGCTATGCCCCCGAGTGGGAGGTTTGCTCTCCACTTGGTAGGATTTTTCAAACTTAGGCAAGTACTGGACTACAGCTAAGCCTCCGAGGAGGATTTTTGTGTCGTAACTCTGAAGGGAAAGGAAACAGTCGACCTATACCTCGTTGTCCTTGCCAAGCACACATTGTATTAAATACTTAGGCGAGTACTTGGACTATAGCTAAGCCTCCGAGTGGGAGGCTGGCTCACCACTTGGTAGGATTTTCAAACTTAGGCGAGCACCTGGACTGCAGCTAAGCCCTCGAGTGGGAGGCTGGCTCACCAGTCGGTAGGATTTTCAAACTTAGGCGAGTACTTGGACTGCAGCTAAGCCCCCGAGTGGGAGGCTGGCTCACCACTCGGTAGGATTTTAGATACTTAGGCGAGTACTTGGACTGCAGCTAAGCCTCCGAGTGGGAGGCTGGCTCACCACTCGGTAGGATTTTCAGATACTTAGGCGAAGCGTATTCGCAGCTAAGCCCCCGAGTGGGAGGCTGGCTCTCCACTCGGCAGGGATTTTTTTACAAACTTAGGCAAAACGGGTTCGCGGCTAAGCCACCCACTAGGGAAAATTTCTTGTGTAAACGAAAATTAATAACAATCACTTGGAAAATTATAATATTCTTGTCTTTGATAAACAAACTACAGAAGTACTTTTATTACATCTCACCCGAGTGAGTACTTAAGTGTAAAAGGGGCGGAGCAACTCCGCATTCCAGGCTCGAGGCTCATCAATCTGGCGTTCGACGTTGTAAAGATGGTAAGCTCCATTGTGGAGAACTCTGGTGACGATGAATGGACCTTCCCAAGTGGGAGCGAGCTTGTGTGGTTTCTGTTGATCCACTCGGAGGACCATGTCCCCTTCTTGAAAGGCTCGACTCTTCACATTTCTAGCATGGAATCGACGCAAGTCCTGCTGATAGATGGTAGAGCGGATCAGGGCCATCTCTCTCTCCTCTTCAAGGAGGTCGACTGCATCTTGCCGGGCTTGCTCCACTTCAGCTTCAGAGTAGAGTTGGACTCGGGGCGCATTGTGCAGCAGGTCACTCGACAGAACTGCTTCAGCTCCATAGACCATAAAGAATGGAGTTCTCCCAGTCGACCGATTAGGAGTGGTCCTCAATCCCCTAAGAACCGACGGAAGTTCATCGACCCACGCTCCTGTTGCATGCTTGAGAGCACGCATCAGTCGAGGTTTCAGTCCTTTGAGAATTAGACCATTTGCTCGTTCTGCTTGTCCATTCGACTGGGGGTGAGCAACTGAAGCATAGTCGAATCGCGTGCCCTGAGGAGCGCAAAAGGCTTTGAACTTGTCGGAATCGAAGTTTGACCCATTGTCAGTGATGATGCTGTGCGAAACTCCATAACTGAATATCAATTCTCTGATCAAACTGATAGCAGTGCACGCATCAAGGTTCTTGATAGGTTTAGCTTCGATCCACTTCGTAAACTTGTCGACTGCCACAAGCAAATGAGTGAAACCGCTCCTGCCAGTTCTCAGTGGTCCAATCATATCCAAACCCCAAACAGTGAAAGGACAGACGAGTGGAATGGTCTTCAATGCTGAGGCGGGTTTGTGTGACATATTAGAGTAGAACTGACATCCTTCACACTTGTCGACTATTTCCTTTGCCATTTCATTTGCTTTTGGCCAGTGAAATCCCGCTCGGTATGCTTTAGCCACGATGGTCCGAGAGGACGCATGGTGACCACAGGTCTCCGAGTGGATATCATCAAGAATTATCTGACCTTCTTCTGGCGTTATGCATTTCTGGCTGACTCCAGTCACGCTTTCTCTGAATAACTGTCCCTTGATCATAGTAAAGGCCTTGGATGGGCGGACGATCTGTCGAGCCTCTTCTTCGTTCTCTGGGAGCTCTTTCCTCATAATATACGTGATGTAAGACACTGTCCAGTCGGGAGTGATGACCACGACTTCCATGATCAGGTCGACCACCGCTGGGACCTCAACTTTAGTTGGATCAGTGGCACTTTTTCGCTGTGGAGCTTCTTCAGTGAAAGGATCCTCTTGAATCGACGGTGTGCAGATGTGCTCCAAAAACACATCACTGGGAATGGCTTCCCTCTTGGACCCTATTTTCGCCAAATCATCAGCAGCTTGATTTTTCAGTTGGGGTATATGATGAAGCACTAACCCTTCAAACTTATTCTCTAGCTTCCTCACTGCATTACAGTAACTAGTCATGGCTGGACTTCTTATGTCCCACTCCTTCATCACCTGATTAACCACTAGATCTGAGTCTCCATAAACCATGAGGCGACGGACGCCGAGTGAAATGGCCATACGCAACCCATACAACAGTGCTTCATATTCTGCTTCATTGTTGGAAGAATCAAAGTGAATCTGGAGCACATATCTAAGCTTATCTCCTCGGGGGGAAACCAATACTACCCCACCACCGGAACCATTCAGCATCTTGTAACCGTCAAAGAACATAGTCCAGTGCTCCGAGTGGACTTGAGTCGGCAACTGTTGTTCAATCCACTCGGCGATGAAATATGCTATTTAGTGGGACTTGATGGCTTTCTTTGCCTCGAACTTGATATCAAGGGGAAGGAGTTCAATCGCCCATTTCGCCACTCGACCAGTTGCATCTCTGTTGTGCAGAATCTCTGATAATGGGGCGTCGCTGACGACTGTAATGGAATGATCAGAGAAGTAATGAGCAACCTTCTTCGCGGTCATATAAATCCCATAAACAAGCTTCTGATAATGAGGGTATCTTTGCTTTGATGGGGTTAATACTTTAGAAAGATAATATACTGGGCGCTGAACTTTGAAGGCTTTTCCTTCTTCTTCCCGCTCGATCGTAAGTACTGTACTGACAACTTGTCCTGTGGCTGCAATGTAAAGCTGCAAGGGCTCTTTGCTGATTGGGGCAACAAGCACCGGCTGGGTGGAGAGCAGAGTTTTGAGCTCTCCAAACGCTGCATCAGCTTCAGGAGTCCACTCGAACTTGTCTGACTTCTTCATTAGTCGGTAAAGAGGCAATGCCTTTTCACTGAGGGGATCTGATGGTACCCGGAATAGGCGTCTAAGAAAGACAACCGCTCACATCCCGCAGTTGAGTCGACTATTTGGTTGATGCGGGGGTGAGGAAAATGATCTTTCGGGCAGGCCCGATTGATATGTTTGAAGTCAATGCACATGCGCAGTGAATTATCCTTCTTAGGGACCATGACAACATTGGCGAGCCACTCAAAGTGGTAAATCTCTCGGATAAACTCTGCTACTAAGAGCCGAGCCACCTCCTCACCAATGGCCTTTCTCTTCTGGACGGCGGTCCGTCGAAGATGTTCTTTGACAGGTTTAACTTTTGAGTCGACTCGTAGACGATGCTCAGCCAGTCCCCTGGGAACACCCGGCATGTCAGCAGGCTTCCATGCAAAGATGTCCCAGTTCTCACGGAGGAACTGGATGAGCGCTTCTTCCTATTTGGAGTCGAGTGTTGTTGAGATGTGAGTCGAAGCAGCATTGGGATCAGTCGGATGAATATGAATCGGTTTCGTCTCCCAGGACGACTGAAATGCTGACTCCGTGGCGGGCTTCTTGGCTCGCAACAAATCACTCGGGTCTGCAGTTTTCTGGTACTCTTGCAGCTCGACCACGGCCATCTGAGCATCAGCGATCTTAGAGCCTTTCTGGAAACACTCTTCTGCTTTTTTCCGATTGCCAGTGACAGTGATCACACCTTTGGGACCTGGCATCTTCAGTTTGAGATACACATAACATGGTCGAGCCATGAAACGCGCATATGTCGGCCTCCCCAGGATAGCGTGATAAGCGCTCTGGAAATCCACGACCTCAAAGGTCACCTTTTCCTTACGAAAATTCTTGTAGTCACCAAAAACCACATCGAGAGAAATTTGGCCGAGTGACTCAGCCTTCTTTACAGGAATGACTCCATGGAAGCTCAAGTTGCTGGTGCTGAGTCTGGATATCGGAATGCCCATCCCTTTCAACGTCTCTGCATACAATATGTTCAGGCCACTGCCACCATCCATCAAAACCTTAGTTACTCGAGTGCCTTCGACGAATGGGTCGACCACCAACGCTTGCCTCCCAGGGGTGGCTATGTGTGTCGGGTGATCAGACTGGTCGAACGTGATGGCGGTCTGCGAGCATTTCAGATAACTGGGTGTCGCCGGAGCGACCATGTTCACTTCTCGGTTGATAACTTTCAATCAACTTTTGCTTTCAACGTCAGCAAAAATCATCATAGTGGAATTGACCTGGGGGTATCCACCGTCACTATCTTTCTTGTCCTCAACTTTGTCCGACTCCTTCTCCTTGTCCTTGGGCTGCTTCCCCTGGAACTGCTGAGTCAAGAGCCGACACTGTCGAGTGGTATGCTTTGGGTAAATGAGTTTACCCTCTTCATCTTTCTTCGTGTGAATGTGACATGGCAAGTCCAACACATAAATTCCATCTTGATCTTTCACTTTCTTGGGGTTCCAAGGTCCCTTGGGTTTCCCCTTAAACTTTCCTGGAATCACGGCCAAGGCTTCTCTAGGAGCAGCCGGCTCGGCTTTCCGCTTCTGTTTCCGACTGGAGTTCCCTCCCCCGGTTTCATTAGCGACTGACTTGTACTTGCCACTCCGGATGGCAATCTCCATCATTCGACTCAGGGTCATGTTTCCTGTCTGACCGAATTTCAGACTCAACTCTCTATTCTTAACGCCTTCCTTGAAGGCACAAACTTCCTGATGATCAGATACATTCTCTACTGTGTGGTGCAAAGTGATCCATCTCTAGATATACTCCCTCAGAGTTTCATTCGACTTCTGCACACACGACTGCAACTCTGTCAACCCTGCTGGTCGCTTGCAAGTTCCTTCAAATGTCCTGACAAACACTCGGGCAAGATCTTCCCAAGTGTAAATGCTGCTGGGTGCTATCTGATTCAGCCATGCTCTGGCCGATCCCTCCAACATAAGTGGCAGGTGTTTCATGGCCACTTCATCGTTGCCGCCGCCGATCTAAATGGCCACTCGGTAGTCCTCAAGCCTAGTATCCGTCTTAGACTCACTAGTGAACTTACTGACTCCAGTCGCCAACCTGAAGTTGGGAGGAATCACCGCGGCTGTGATGGCTCTGCTAAAACACTCTGGCCCTGAGACGTGTACTCTGCTGCTGATGGGCGCATTTCTGTCATGGCCTTCTCGGTTAGCTCTGTTTCTGTCGACCAGACCTTGAACGATGACGAATCTCACATCAAAGCCTGGTTCCATGGGATCAACTGGAATCCTTCGCCCAACACTGTGCTGGCGTCTGTCGTCTTGCTGCCGAGGCGCATATGACCCACCCCTTGGGGGAGGAGTGGGCACTCGACGTCGATCATCACGATCGAATCGGTACTCATACTGATCACGCCGGCCTCCATGTCCCTCACGCCTCGGGGGCGATCTTGGCTATGTGCCGACTGGACTGTATTCGCAGCGATGGATCTGCTGTGAATCCTGTTCCGTGACTGCGATACAACTGAATTTTGATCTCCTGCTGCCCGGAACAAATCTCTGATCTGGAGTAAGCCCCTGCCAGTCTCCGACTGGGAAGGCTGAATGGACTCTGCTATACTGGCTGCAGCTGCTAGATTCTAAATGGGAGTTCGGTATACCTTAGTCGGTTGTGGAAAGAGTTGACGTCGACTGGACGATGGGACCCGTTGTTGCGCTCGTTCGTCGAGCACTCGCTGGAGATTTTCCAGTCGAGTGCGCTCGGCCAAGTTGGCCAAATGCGCATCTTCTAAGGCACGAGCCTCGGGGGTTTCTCCAATGATAGGAGTGTGAAGCGCATCCATGTTCCGGCGGCGAAGCTCCTCCCTCTGCAACGAAATGAGTGGCTTGGGTTGGTACTCTTCGTGAGCCTGCGCCGGTTCGCTTCCGCCAACGCCTCCGCCGGCGTGGGGGAAACCAGGAGGACTGCGTGGTCCGTCGACCATCAGAACCTCCGCCGCTGGATCGCTGCTGTCGCACTCGGATGCAGTCTCTGCGGAGCCAGTCGAAAGATCGAACAGGCCGTAGAGAGATTCGTCGGGCTCGATTACCGCGACTTGGGGAGTGGCCGACTGGCGGGCCACCGCGTGCCTCACCCACCGCTGAAGCCTCGATCGACCGGAGCGCTTGCGCCGGCGCGAGACCGGGAGGGAGGACGGCACAAGAGCCGACCGATACTGGGTCGACGGCTGCCGCAGGAGGACGCCGCGGACGCACGCGCGAAAGTGCATCGCCCCGCGGACGGGGAGTGCGTCAACGTCGAGTGGAGCCTCCTGCAACCAAGCAGAGTCGTCGGCGATGAACGTGAGCGCGCCGAGACGGATCTCGCGGCCCTCAACCAAAACTCCGCCTGAAACCATGATGAATGGAATCGGAAAAATGCAACTTCTCCATCAAGTCGCTAAGACACCTGCCCCACGGTGGGCGCCAACTGTCGTGGTTCTAAGCCTGACAGTAGAATGGGGGTAGGTATGGAGAGGCAAGATCCTAGCTATGGATTAGTTATACACGCAAGATGTTTACGAGTTCAGGCCTTTCTTGGAGGAAGTAACAGCCCTACGTCTCGGAGCCCGGAGGCGGTCGACTGTATTATGTGCGTATGAGTTACAGGGGGTGCGAACCCCTTACACCAAGGAGGGGGGGTGGCTTATATAGAGTTCGCCAGCCCCTCCGGCCCTCAGTTATGCAGGGATTAAGGTATATTAATATAGAGGGTTACTGGTAATGCCCACATAAAGTGCTATGATAACCATAAAAGCTACTTAATGACCGACCATTTGTGTGCAGATTGGCTTTAGATCTCCTGGTGGTCGAGTGGTTGGCTTCATGGTCGAGTGTCTTCCAGTTGGTCGAGTGGAACCCTTCCAGGTCGACTGAAAGGTAGTTTCTTCTAGAGATGTCCTTGGGGAGGGTATCTTGGATAGGTCCATGACCCTACCGTAGGTATATGACTTCATCATCCGGCACAGTTCGATGTCCGGCCGGACGTACTGACAGGCCTTCTGGAGCGAGCTGCACTCTCGGAGGAGCACCGCTCTTTAATGAGCGCGGTGCTCAAGAAGATTTCATCCGCTACAAGCGGTTTGAATGAAGCATTTACATGCCTGCTCAGAGGCTTTGAGGTATGTAGTGAAGAATACACAAGTTTTGGCTGTGAGGCACGCGCTAGGTGTGCTCCATAAAGATAGTAGCCACTGAGACTCTGGTTGCCCGCCCTAGGCGGCAAACGGGGGATCATAAATCAATGATAGCTTTTGTAAATACATGCAGGTACCTGTGGGTCCGGCCACCGATCAGTCCGTTGAAGTTACTGAACTAACAAGGCAGATTGGATCGATTGATGCCGATATCATTCTGGTGAACGAGCGGTCGGACAAATCACAAGGTATGTGCTCTGCCTTCCCTTGTATAGGAAAATATGAAGGCGGTATGATACTGATGTAATATGTTTGGACTGCAGATGGTGCTGCTGCCGTGGAAGCCCTGAGGGTGGAACTTGCCCAAGTCAAGGAGCAAGCTCGGGTTAGCAATGCGGCTGCCCTAAAAGCGGCCGAAGATTTGAGAGCCGAACAGGCTGCTCGTCGCAGGAGCGAGGAAAAGATAGCCGAAATGGCCGTGGAGTTAAAAAATGCCGCTGACCGGTATGAGCTCCTTAAAAAGGAGCATAATGATAGTTCGGCCGACCTGAACAAGGCACTTAATGCCACCAAGGAAATACGGACCGAACTCAGGGGTGCGCGGGAGGAGCATCAACAAGCCGGTAAAATCGTGGCTGGGGGCTCCTACTTGCTGCGGACGAAGTTTTTCGATCCGAAGTACGCTCCCCTGGACGGACGCTGGAGTCCTGCGTACGCGTATGCGGTTTGGCAAAGAGTACATCTGACGCTGCCAAGTTCTTCGAGGATCAGGGTGATAAGGAAGTGGAGAAGCTTTTCTGGTCGCAGTTCAATGCTCCCACTCGCCCGCTGCCGTTAAGTGACAAGATGGCTGTTGTAGCGGAACTTCACAGGTTTTTCGGACATGCAATGCGGTCTGTGATAGATAATCTTTGGCCAAAGGGGCCTAAACCGGACAGTTACTTTGGCTTGGTGCAACAGTTCCTTGGGGCCGTTCCTCAGATTGATGCCATGAGAAGGTCGGTGTGCATAGAAGGTGCACGGATGGCCCTTGCCCGCGTTAAAGCATTTTGGACAGATATGGAGGCCACCATTGTGGTGAACCAGGATCTGGAAGGAGGCCAATATCCGGCCGAGCACTATTTGGCGCAGGTAACAGAAGGTGCCCGCCTAATAGAGGCGCAATGCTCGAAGGATGTCTTGTTCGAGTGACCAATCATATGATTGTAGAAACAATGTTATTTTGGTTATAAGGCTATATTTATACTTTGTGCCTGAAAGTATTATTGTGTCTCCTGTGCGGCCGTTTTGTATATATATATACATTTAATCCGAAAATTAGCAGTCGTTGGCTTCAGCCCCCACGCATATAATGCGGGGATGTTTGACAAAAAGTATGCATAATCACACTTGATCCAACGTCTTGGTCCATTAAGGAGGTGATCGCACGTCGAACTAGGCAACTGGACTATATAGTTGTAACGCTTTCGCTTAGCCATGGGAGTCTATTGGTGGGGCTACTATGTAGCCCCTGGTACCTTCGCTTGCATCCGAATACGGGCGCGTGTGTACATGACCGGGAAATGGTCCTTCATTAATGCAGAGGGATCCTAAAGATTCCGATAAGTCTTCGAGTGGTTGAACAATCTCTCGCTGTATCATGACAGTCAGTTTTCGGTTTTCTCTACTGAGGTGCTCGTCCGCAATAACCAGGGCACAATCGCAGTAGTTCTCCTTTGGCCACCTTAGCCGATAGTAACGGAACGTAAGGTGGCAAACCCAGGAGCCGGGCAAACCAAACATGTGACCAAAGACATGATTCGGAGCTGATGCATATAATGCCAAACTCGTGACGCCGAACACTCCCGAAGTTATTCGGACTTTATAACAGACGATGGGCTCAAGAATGCCCATTCATTATAAACCATGTGTTTCCAGGTACATGCGTTGATCTATCGTGGCGAAATGCCAATAATGGCATTATCTTCTGTGGGTATGGAACCCCTGTGATGGTTAAACAACCAGAGGCAATAGAAAAGGTTTACACAGGGGCTTAATCTAAAAAGAAACCTGTTGAGTGGGGCCCTGCTGCACGTCTGTGCCTTTGTCTCTGTTGTGTCGTATCCTAGAAGGGTATCGCGCGAACGTTGTCTGTGAAAAAGAACTCGTAGGAGAGTACAACGTAAGTATGCTATGAATAGTAAAAGGTGTGAAATGCTGGCCTGCCAATAAGGTTGAGCCAAGTGTGGGGCTATATTAAATATCTACAGCCCCTGGTGTCCTTTATGGGATTACATATATGGTACCCTGGTTTAGTTTTATCCGGGCTTCCGGACTCGTCTAACCGAGTCTGTGGTCTTGATGACCAGTCATGCTTTCTGATATTGGAGTCCGCTTATAGTTCGGCCGCTAGGGCCGTTGCGTATTCCTTCGCGCGTGAAGGGCGCTCTGTCTTTCAGTTAACGGTGATGACGCCACGTGGACCAAGCATCTTGAGTGTAAGGTACGCGTAGTGTGGTAATGCGTTGAAGCGGGCGAAGGTCCTTCTTCCGAGCAATGCATGATAGTCGCTTTGGAAGGGTGCGATGATGAAGAGTAATTCTTCGCTTCTGGAGTTTCCTGGGGAGCCGAATGTTACCTCCAGTACGATGGAGCCCCTTCTGTAGGCTTCAACGCCTGGTATCACCCCTTCAATTCTGGATGGGTCTATCCCCATCCTGCGGACAGTGTCCTCATATATTAAATTGAGACTGCTGCCGCCGTCCATGAGGACGTGGGTGAGATGGTATCTGTCGATTATTGGGTCAAGCACCAAGGCCTCTGATCCTTCCCGCCGAATACTAGTCGGGCGGTCCGTGTGATCGAAGGTGATCGGACTGGTCATCCAATCACTACTAGGGAAAATCATAGCAGCAGCTCGGGTTTTGTGCCTATTAGTAGCGCGGGGGCCGACGCTAATAATAAGGCGCTACAACTAACTTATAGCAGTAGCGCGGGTGCCACCCGCGCTACTCCTACGTCCTTTAGTAGTAGCGTGGGTAAAAAACCGCGCTACTACTACCAGCGCGGGTTTTTTTTTTGAATTTTTTCGAAAAAATATTTCGATTTTTTCTCTAATTTTCAAATTTCTGAATTATTTTAACCTCAAATCTCTAATCACCCCTCATCGCTGCTCAATTTAATCTCTAATCACCCCTCATCATTCCAAATCATCTAACTTCCCGGACGGTCACCCATCCTCTCACTACTCCAGCCTGAGCACGCTTAACTTCCGGGTTTATTCTCCCTCGTTTCCAAGTCCGCACTTGTTGTTTTCTTGACAATAGTAAGATGTCAATCCTATTAACCTCAGGAATTTAGCTTGAGAATGAAGTCACACATTTCACTACTTGAGTTTGACACTATTGTTCTAAAAAATTATTAACACCAATATTTCTTGAATAATTAGTTTGACCACAGTTTGACCAGATTTGACCAAAATTCGAAAAAAACTAAAATAATTATTTAGTAACACTAATATTCTAGAATAATTAGTTTGACCATTGTTTGACCAAAGTTTGACCACACAGTTTGAAATTTTTTCGATTTTTTCCACTCTAGATCTTAAAAGCCCCGTAACTTTTTTTCTGTTTGGTTTTTGAGGATTTTGAAAATGTTTAACGGGGCACGGTTTTTGAGGATTTTGAAAATGCAAAAGTTATGCCCATTTTTACAAATTCTCGAGAGATTTTGGAAATAAAGTCGAAATTCATATTTGCAAATTTTCCCAACAACTAGACCACATATCACATGGGAAACTTATTTTCTTTTATTTTTTTTGACATTTTCATCATTTTCTTTTATTTTTTTAAACTGAAAAGGCGATCCACGGGGGGTGGGGGGGGGGTAGACTTTGAAAATGCGACCTTTACTAGTAGCGCGGTATTTTACCCCCTCGCTACTACTATGGCACCACTTAGTAGTAGCGATGGCTAAAAACCAACGCTACTGCTATCAAACTTAGTAGTAGCGAGGTTTTAAAAACTCGCGCTACTACTATGGCATGTCCCGGGGGGCACGGTAGAGACCGCTTAGTAGTAGCGAGGGTTAAAAACCCGCGCTACTGCAATCAACTTAGTAGTAGCGAGGTTTAAAAACCTGCGCTACTAGTAAGTAGCTGTAGCGAGGGTTTTTAACCCTCGCTACTAGTAACTTTCTGTGTATAGGCTTTTCCCTAGTAGTGAATAGCTAGTTGTGGGTACGATGGGCTCTATAGCGCACGTGTTTCCGAGCGCGTGTTCGTGCCTTCTCGTGGATGTATGAATCGTGTGGATCATGTTCACTATTTTAACCTCTGGTGGGAATTTTTTATGTCCCCCATTGTTCGGCTGACGAGGTTCATCCTCGTCTTCACTTGATGTTTCCCTTCCCTTGTGTTCGGCATTTAATTTGCCGGCCTGCTTGAAGACCCGGCACTCTCTGTGCGTGTGGTTCGCAGGTTTGTCGTGGGTGCCATGAATTTGGCATAGTCTGTCCAGGACTCTGTTCAGACCGGACGGTCCCTCTTTACTGCCTTTAAGTGGCTTCTTTTGCTGATCAGGTCGAGAGCCCCTGAATCTGACATTAATCATTGTGTTGTCCGGGCTCTCTTCCTTGTTTTGGCATTTGTTTTTATTACGCCGTGGCTTCCCGTTGCCGTCCCTCATTTCGGATGTGCTGGGATAGCTGGTGCTTTTACGGTCCAGCCAGCTGTCTTCACCCGCGCAAAAGCGGGTCATGAGGCTTGTTAAGGCTGCCATTGTCCTCGGCTTTTCTTGGCCGAGGTGTCTGGCGAGCCACTCGTCACGAATACTGTGTTTGAATGCCGCTAAAGCTTCGGCGTCCGGACAATCGACAATTTGGTTCTTCTTAGTGAGGAATCTGTTCCAAAGCTTGCGGGCGGACTTTCCGGGTTGTTGGATCATGTGAATTAAATCGTCAGCATCCGGAGGCCGGACATAGGTCCCTTGAAAATTGGCCCTGAAAGCGTCCTTGAGTTCCGCCCAACTCCCAATTGAATTTTCGGGGAGGCTTTTCAACCAGTGTCGAGCTGGTCCCTTCAGTTTGAGGGGAAGGTATTGGATGGCGTGGAGGTCATCCCCACGAGCCATATGTATATGCAGGATAAAATCCTCGATCCAGACACCTGGGTCTGTCGTTCCGTCGTATGCCTCTATATTCACAGGTTTAAAGCCCTGTGGAAATTCATGGTCCAGTACTTCTTCGGTAAAGCACAGGGCGTGAGCAGCCCCTCTGTGTCTGGACGTGTTGTGGCATGTCGTCGGCAGTTGTTGTGTCAGGTGTTTATTCCGAACTGGTGTTCGATTGGCATAATCGTTTTGGTGACTATAGTCCCTCGCCGGGGTATGTCCTTTAGATCCATAAATGGACCTGGCCGCGCCAGCTTTCTTATCCAGGTGCTAACGTAGATCGCGCGCGGCGTCGGTAGCCGCTTTGTTGCGGTTAAGAAGTGGCACGGCTTCGTCGTCGAATTCTGGCAGTAGCTTGCGTTTTGGATAGCTCTTTGTATGGCGATCATCGCCGTATCTTTCTTCAGTGTCTAGCACTTTATTAAATCTACGATTGAGCGTTTCCTGTGCGGCTTTGAGCCGTTGCTTCTGCTTCTTTAGACTTCTTGCGGTGGCCATAAGCTTTCTGTGGAGGTTATCTCATTCCACGTGTTTTTCCGGGATGATGAATGCATCGTCATCCGGGCTGTTTTCTTGTGCTGGTTCGGTTTGATGACCTCATCCGTCGGGATCATTGTCCTCGAGCGTCTGCTCCGAACTGTGTTCTTGGTGGCCTGGTTCGACCTGCTCCATCGCTGGGTCCGTATGGTCGTTGTTGCCTTCGGAGTTGACTGTAGTATCGATCCTTCTAGCGCTCTTGTCACTATTTTTACTGTTGCTGGACTTAGAACGGCGTCTGCGCCGTCGCTTTTGCTTTTGCTCGGGGGTTTTATCTTCCGGATTGTCGCCTTTGTCCTCTTTGGGCGTATCCACCATGTATATGTCGTGTGACGAGGCAGAAGTCCAGCGCCCCATAGATTCTGAATCTTCTCCTGCATCATCGTCCATACCGTCGATGCCTTCGGAGTCGAAGTCAGGCACGTCGGGTAAATCATCGAACGTGGCTATGAAGTGGGTAGTGGGTGGTTAATGAATTTCTTCATCGCCTACTTCCCACTCGAGCCGGACATAGTTTGGCCCGTTATTTTCTGTCAAAGAGAGAGTTTTTAACGAGTTCAGCATGTGGCCGAAGGGCGAGTGCTGGAAGATATCCGCAGCAGTGAACTCCATTACCGGAGCCCAACCTGGCTCGACTGGCTCGGGAGTGCGCGGACCGGAACCAACCTCCGGATACGAATCCGGGGGTCAGGGTTCACAGGCCACCACAGAGGTAAGGCCCGTGTTCGGCTCCACCGCCGATGGGTGTGCGACCTGTGGGGCGGGGTCCAACCCTCCGTCCTTAGGCAACGCAGCCTGCTCCGGATTTAGGTCCGAGGCTACTGCGGGGGTGATACCCCGAGCTTTGTCCGACAACAGGTCTAAGCCGTGCTCGTCGTGACTGACCGGTGCTCCTGGCATAGGCCCGAATGCGTCGAAGATCCAGTCTCCGCGGGTGTCCGCCGTGTAGTTCAGGTTTCCGATCCTGATCTGGTGGCCAGGAGCGTAGCTATCGATCTGCTCTAGATGGCTAAGCGAATTGCCCCGCAGGGCGAAGCCACCGAGCACGAAGATCTGTCCGGGGGAAAAGGTCTCACCCAGGACCGTGTTGTTGACGATGGTTGAAGGAGCCATTGAGCCCTGTAGCGACGACACAGAGGAACTCTTCAATGAAAGCACCAATATCGGTGTCAAAACCGGAGGATCTCGGGTAGGGGGTCCTGATCTGTGCATCTTAGGCTGATGGTAATAGGAAGCAAGGGGCACAATGTTTACCCAGGTTCGGGCTCTCTTGAGGGAGGTAAAACCCTACTTCCTGCTTGATTAATATTGAAGATATGGGTAGTACAAGAGTAAATCTACCACAAGATCGTAGAGGCTAAACCCTAGAAGCTAGCCTATGATGGTATTATTGTAATTGTGATCGGCCTTCTAAGGACCAACCTCTCCGGTTTATATAGACACCGGAGAGGGCTAGGGTTTACACGGAGTCGGTTACAAGGAAGGAAATATAATATCCGGATCACCAAGCTTGCCCTCCACGCCAAGGAGAGTTCCATCTGGACACGGGACGAAGTCTTTAGTCTTGTATCTTCATGCTTCAATAGTCCGGACGATGTATATAGTCCAGCTGTCCGGATACCCCCTAATCTAGGACTACCTCAGCGATCAAATCTCAAGCACTTGTGGATTTCATCAACGACTGGACAGAACTACAAGCGCCTGAAGAGAAGCCGGATCACACTTATTGGACTATTCACTTTGATGGGTCCAGGCAATTGGAGGGCTCGGGGGCTGGAGTCCTATTAACTTCCCCACGAGGTGATAAGTTTTGTTATGTTCTCCGTTTAATGTTCCCTTGCACTAACAATGCAGCTGAGTATGAAGCTCTACTCCATGGTCTTCGGATGGCTAAGGAGATGAACCTAAGCCGGGTTAAGTGCTTTGGTGATTCGGATCTGGTGGCTCAACAGGTGTCTGGCACTTGGGATTCTAAGGACCCACTCATGGCAGCATATCGTTGTGAGGTGGACATTGTTGCAGGTCACTTTAAAGGTTATCAGGTGGATCATGTGGACTGGCGGAAGAACGAAGCGGCAGACGCTTTAAGCCGCCTGGGTTCTCAACGTAAACCAGTTCCGCCTAATGTATTCTTGGATGTTCTGCATAATCCGTCCGTCAAGCTCCCTGGTGAAGAGGATTTGTCTATTCCTGATCCGGAAGCTCAGTTGGTGGCGGATCTTCATGTTATCCCGGATTGGACGGTTCTTTATCTTGCATATATGAACCGGGGCTAGTTACCAGAGGATGAGACATTGGCCAGGCAGATAATCCGGCGGTCCAAGTCTATGACTATTATCAATGGAGAGCTGCATCACTGCAGTGTGACAGGGGCGTTTCAGCATTGTGTGTCTTCTAAAGAAGGCTGTGAAATTTTGCGTGAGATCCATGAAGGAGATTGTGGTCACCACGCCGGTTCAAAATCTTTGGTGGCCAAAGCGTTTCTTCACGGTTTTTATTGGTTGACAGCTCATGCTGATGCCGAGGACTTGGTCAGACGATGTGATGGCTGTCAGAAGTTCTCAAGGCGCGCTAATGTACCTGCTCAAGAATTGAGGATGATTCCATTTACTTGGCCGTTTGTGACTTGGGGGCTGGACATGGTTGGGCCTTTCAAGAGGTCCAAAGACAAGAAGAGCCACCTTTTGGTGGCGGTTGACAAGTTCACAAAGTGGGTGGAGGCAGAACCAATTACCAAGTGTGACGCGGCCACGGCGGTTCAATTCATCAAAAAGGTGATTTTCCGGTTTGGCTTCCCACATAGCATTATCACTGACTATGGTACCAATCTGTTAAAGGGTGCCATGAAGGAGTTCTGTCAACGTGAGCACATATGGCTGGACGTATCGTCAGTGGCTCACCCACAGTCCAATGGTCAAGTGGAGAGGGCCAATCAAGAAATTTTGAGAGGCATCAAACCCGGCTTATGGTTCCCTTACAGCGGACGCCGGGTTGTTGGGTTGAGGAGCTACCTTCAGTGTTGTGGAGCATCAACACCACACCCCACAGATCGACCGGATACACGCCGCTCTTCATGGTTTATGGAGCGGAGGCAATTCTTCCTAGTGACATCCGTCATGACTCACCTCGTGTAGCGGCATATGTTGAAGCTGACAACGCGAAGGAATGGCAAGAAGCTTTGACCTGTTACATGAGGAGCGTGACATAGCGGCCGCCCATTCAGCGATTTATCAGCAAGATCTACGTCGCTATCATAGCCGCCGGGTTAGAACCAGAACCTTTCAAGAAGGAGACTTGGTGCTCCAGCTCATCCAGGATCAGACGGATATGCATAAGTTATCCCCACCATGGGAAGGACCTTTTGTGGTCAGCAAGAATCTACACAACGGGTCATACTACCTAATCGATGTTCGAGAGAGCAAAGACTCACGTAAATCAGAGGAGGAGACCAACCGGCCGTGGAATATTGCTCATCTTCGGCCTAACTATACTTGAGCTATAGGCTATACTTATGTACATATTATGACTATGTATACATTATGATCAATATAATAAACCGGAACCTCAACTAAAGTGGGCTATCTGTTGTTTTCTTGCATTATGTGTGGTTACATGGAGCTTCTGTTTCTAAAGCGGCGTCCAGTTTACCCCTTGGTTTAGCTTCTCAAAGGCTTTATATTATATCACTTGGGGGCTTGGTCGTATCCGAACCATAGCTACACCTTTTTATAGGCGCAATGCCATGCATCACTTGGGGCTTGGTCGTATCCGAACCATAGCTACACCGCTTGATCGGTGCAATGCGACAGCATCACTTGGGGGCTTGGTCATATCCGAACCATAGCTAGACCTCTTGGTTGGCGCAATGCCATAGCATCCCTTGGGGGCTTGGTTGAACCCAAACCATAGCTACACCTCTTGATCGGAGTAATGCCACATCATCATTTGGGGGCCTGATCAAACCCGAACCATAGCTACACCTCTTGGGGGCTTGGTCGTGTCCGAACCATGGTCACACCTCTTGAT
Source organism: Aegilops sharonensis (assembly GCA_904067115.1). Classification (NCBI taxonomy): domain Eukaryota; kingdom Viridiplantae; phylum Streptophyta; class Magnoliopsida; order Poales; family Poaceae; genus Aegilops; species Aegilops sharonensis. The sequence continues at coordinate 808,734,694 of LR880969.1, read as the reverse complement.
CGGCTCAAAGCCTCGCCTACAATGGTTGTTTTTCCTTTGTTTGAGTTCTATTCTCTTTTTTGATAAAGATTTTTTGTTGCCTTTTAGATCAGCGTTAAACAACCCAGACTGACTGTCAATTACAAATTGATGGTACAGATCAAATCATAGTACGGAGACTATTTGCCTGGTCTGATTATGAACCGGAACGGTTTACATTATAAACCGGCCTTATATCAACAGGAGTGGTTTTCTCCTAAAAGATTTGGGTCATAAGCCCCGCTACAAGTTTGGCCAGCCAACATCATGCATGAAGGTTGCAGGTATTATATATCTCCATTTTTGTTATATGTCACAACCTAAGTTATCATCTTCGATTATATATATATGGGTATCATGACCCGCCCGGCGGTAAACCGCCAGGGCGCTTTAAGCTTCTTGTCTGCAGAAACAGCTTGGACAAATGAATATGTAGATCATGTCTTACGTGTAACGAATCAAGCCAGTATCAATTGCAGATAAATATGTGCGAAGGCATATCAGAATAAATATTTTAACTAAGCCTATTACAAGGCTTTCCAGTGCCCAACAGGATCATTGTTTTCTCAAAATACATGTCGCAGCATATAGAAGAATCAACCGGCCTCCGGTTCATGATTGGTCACCAGCTTGGCCTGACGGTTGTGGATCATCTTGCGCCGGTTTAACTTCTTCTTCCCTACCCAGTGGCTGGAAATCAATAGTTGCCCAGTTGATCCCAGTTAAAGATTGGAATACAGCTTCATCACTTATCAGCGTAGACGGTTCAATGTCAGGGGCATAAGTGTGCTTACGGAATGGCGGGATAAGATTCTGAGCTTCTGGAATTGGTGCAACAATCCGTTTGTTCTTGTCATCATAGCTGGCTTGACAATACGACAGGCCTGCTCCTTCAACTAGTTGACAAGCCAATGGGTGCACTTCCCGGTTTAGCATCTGAAGATCATCTTCGCCAAATTCCATTCCGTCTTCCTTCAAGCTGGGATAACCTTGGGCTGCTTCAACTGGATCAAAGTCAGGAACCCATTCTTTTGCCCGGGTCAGTGCGGCCAAAGCGCCTGTTCTAGCAGCAGACTTTTTTAGCTCGTCAACCCGAGCAGGAAGCATATATATAACCTTTGTAAAATATCCTTGATCAAGGTGGGAGGCGGGTTATTGTGTGAAGTAGTATAGATGATCTGGTGTGCGCCGGTATACAGCTGCTCTATCAAAGTATATGCTGCCTTCAATTTCTTCTGAACATCAGATCCCAAGTGGCTAATATGAGTTCTTGCATCATCACAAGGATTAGTAAACCGGAAAAATATTTGCATGGATATATGGAAAGCCTAAGTCAAAAAGCTTACGAATACAGCGACGGTCATGGCATGCACCTGCCGCTTCACGTTGGTCAGCTCATCAACCACCGGTTTAAGAGCGGCTTCTGCTTTTTCAGCCCGTTCCACCAAAGCAGATTTCTCAGTCTCCCAATCCGTCTGCTCTTTTTTGGAGCTCTCTTTAAGTTTCTCCATAGCACCCAAAGTGCTGGTCAACTCTTCCTTCGCCTTGGAGGTTTCAGCTTGTTGCGATTTAAGGTTCTTCTGCAGGTCAGCGGTTTGGCTTTCTTTCTTGCTCAACTCAGCCTGCATAGAGACAATTATATAATGAGGCGACAGTACATATTTGAAGTACCAAGCATAATACAAGTATTCAACTCGGTACTTGGGGGCTAATGCATATTTGCTCTTCATCATACATTTTCTACAAAAGTCCCAAGCATAATAAAAGTATTCAACTTGGCACTTGGGGGCTAATGGATGTTTGCTAAAAAATGCTGACATGGGAGTTTCTTTTACAAAGTCCCGGTTCATCTTTATAAAGTTAAACCGGCCCTTGGGGGCTACTTTAGTGAAGTTAAGATGCATTATGGCTCATATTGAGTACTTACTAAAGTCCCGGTTTAAATCGGTATCTTAAACCGTCACTTGGGTGCTATTGGAGTTGATAAGCTACAAACCAATACAAGAAGAGAAGCATATAGGAAGTTACCTCAAATTTTTCCTTCATCGTATTGACTAGGCCGGCTTCATAGTCACGGCTAGTGTACAGACAGTACAGATAGCCGGAATGAAGGTGTAGGTGGACAGATCGGCATTCCATTTACCTTTGCCAATTGCAGAAAATTCTTCTTTGGCGGTATGCTTCGACAAAGCGACAAGATTCCCTGGATTCGTATAGCCAATGCCAGTAATCAGAATATCATCATCCTTCTCCTTGGCAGCTCGTACTGGAGTGGCTGGTTTGTCAGTATCCTTGGCTGGACTTGCCAGTTTGTCAGTTCAGATAGGACTAGTCGGATGGTCAGCATGGCCTGTGATATCAACTTCTGCCTGCTCAGTAACGAAGTCCTGATCTTGAGGCGGTGGGTCATTCAACATATCATCAATATTGGCCTCTTCAGGATCTGGAGTCTTCTCCGGATTAGCAGCCACATCTTCGTCAGTCAGGGTGTTCAACCGAGCCTTCTTGCTTGGTCTGGGCTTAGCACTGAAAAAGTAAAATATGAAGGTCAGTATAGCGTATAAAACACATATCAAGGATAAAGCAAGTGCATAACTTACCCAATAACCGTCTTGAGGGGTGGAAGTTTGGTGGCTGACGACTCGCCAGAGGATGAATGAGAAGTGCCCTGTTAATTTGAATAAGACGGATTAAGAAGTTGACGAAAGCAGCTTGCTTTAGGGCGTGAAGTGTCAAGGGAATAAGAGACCTTTGATCGATGTTTCCGAACCGGACTGTTCGGTAAACCGGCAGAGGTAACTACCTGTCCGCTATGCCGGGTTGTGCAGCGTGCCTCATGCTGTTGTGTCTTCACAAGAAAGTTCGGATCCGAGTAGGCAAGAGGATGAGAAAATTTAACTTTCCGGTTTGCTCGACGGGTTTTTAGTGAAGGCAAAGGGTTTGAATCGGAGGAAAGAACGATTACCTCTACAGCATCAGCGTGACTGACTTCAGCGTCGTCCTGGCAATAATCATCATCAATAAGGCGTATGAAAAATGAACCAAGTGAATCATGTTTTACCTCAAAATCCGGGTTACCCACATCATCATCAGCCGATGGATCATAGGATGCAGTGGTTCTCTTCCGGTTGGCAGGTTTTTTCACAGCTTTAGTCTTTTGGCGGGTTGGCTTCACTGGTTTGTCTTGCGGAGGTTTGTTGTTCCAGAACGGATCATCGCCCTGTCAACAAATTATCACATTTCCATAGAGTATTTGGACAGAAGCAATTTCAGATAAAGCATATGGTATGATTCTTACAGCTGGCGGTTTGTTGATGGCGCAGAAAGGAAGTAGGTCGGTTTGAGCACAGACAGCCTCCGTTTCGTTTAACATCTTTTTTACAGCTTCAGTGACCTCATCATCAGTCAACTGAATATCAATGTGTCGCTGAGCATCCTTCAAATCCCATGTGTACTCACACATCAAACCGGGGTGTTGGCTCAAGGGCAAAACGCTCCAGCTTATCCAGCAGCGTGCAAAATCAACTCCTGTCAACCCGTTTTCCATAAAGACCCCAAGCTTGGATAGTTGAGGAGCATATTTGATTCTCTCTTTGGCAGTCAGCCGTTGAGGAAAAGGGTGTGTGTTGCTCAGACGTTCAGGACGGTAACCCGGCAAGGGGTTTTCATCAGCTGGAGACGTATCCTTGCAGTAAGACCAGGTCTAGTTCCACTCTTTGGGGTGATTGTGGAGATTGGCGTGAGGAAAGGTGACTTCTTTTTCTTTTCTGAATCGCCATCCCGCCTAGTTCTGTTTTAGGTCCATCTTTGAACTCTGTGCGACGGTTCAGATGAAAGCAATCCCCGAATAGCTCTACTGTAGGTTCCTCTTGAAGGTAAACCTCGCAAAACACTTGAAAGTGGCAGATGTTGGTTATAGAGTTAGGGCCGATGTCTTGTGGGCGCAGTTGAAAGTTGGCCAGTACATCCCGGAAATTTTTTGAACCGGGAGGGTTGAAACCCCGGCTTAGGTGATCAGAAAAAACAACAACTTCTCCATCTTTGGGAGTAGGAGGACATTCCGGGCCAGGGACCCTCAAGTGAATGACATCTTTCTTACTTAAAGCGCCTGTTTTGACCAGGTTGTTCAACTGTTCTTCCGTCACTCGAGAAGGGACCCAATTGCATTCATACACTTGTTTGGCCATGGCAATGAAGATCTAAAATATAATAATTACCGGTTTAAAGATTTACAGTGGACAAGCTATGGAGCGGTTCAAAGATGTAAGCACATTGTCAAACCGGGGTTGGTTGATCATAAACCGGAGTTTATTAAAGCAAAGGCTAAATATGACATATATTGGCGGTTCAACAAGGGGCCGAACTAGTATAAAACTCTCTTGCGTACCTTGTCCGCTTTAACCCCTTTAAGCTAACCCGTAGCGATGGCTCCACGACTAAGTCCTTTCATGACGACATCTGCCGTGACAAAACCACAACAGAAGTCTCTTTTGGAATTAATAAAAAATACTGAGCAAATAAAATACCAGAGGGGGCCCACACCCTGGCCACGAGGGTGGGGGCGCGCCCCCTGCCTCGTGGCCCCCCCTGGCAGGCCTCCAGTGCCCATCTTCTGCTATATGAAGTCTTTTACCATGGAAAAAAAATCATACACAAGCTTTCGGGAAGAAACTCCGCCGCCACGAGGCGGAACCTTGGCGGAACCAATCTAGGGCTCTGACATAGCTATTCTGTCGGAGAAACTTCCCTTCGGGAGGGGAAATCATCGCCATCGTTATCACCAACGATCCTCTCATCGGGAGGGGGTCAATATCCATCAACATCTTCACCAGCACCATCTCCTCTCAAACCCTAGTTCATCTCTTGTATCCAATCTTTGTCCCAAAGCCTCAGATTGGTACCTATGGGTTGCTAGTAGTGTTGATTACTCCTTGTAGTTGATGCTAGTTGGTTTATTTGGTGGAAGATCATATGTTCAGATCCATTATGCATATTAATACCCCTCTGATTATGAACATGAATATGATTTGTGAGTAGTTATGTTTGTTCCTAGGGACATGGGAGAAGTCTTGTTATTAGTAGTCATGTGAATTTGGTAACTGTTCGATATTTTGATGAGATGTATGTTGTCTTTCCTCTAGTGGTGTTATGTGAACGTCGACTACATGACACTTCACCATCGTTTGGGCCTAGAGGAAGGCATTGGGAAGTAATAAGTAGATAATGGGTTGCTAGAGTCATAGAAGCTTAAACCCTGGTTTATGAGTTGCTTTGTAAGGGGCTTATTTGGCTCCATATGTTTCATGCTATGGTTAGGTTTACCTTAATACTTCTTTTGTAGTTGCGGATGCTTGCAATAGGGGTTAATCATATGTGGGATTCTGGTCCAAGTAAGGACATCACCCAAGCACCGGTCCACCCACATACCAAATTATCAAAGTAACGAACGTGAATCAAATGGAGCATGATGAAAACTAGCTCCACGATAATTCCCATGTGTCCTCGGGAGCGTTTTCCTTCATATAAGAGTTTGTCCAGGCTTGTCCTTTTCTACAAAAGAGATTGGGACATCTTGCTGCACCTTAGTTACTTTCATTACTTGTTACCCATTACAAATTACCTTATCACAAAACTATCTGTTACCGATAATTTCAGTGCTTGCAGAGAATACCTTACTGAAAACCGCTTATCATTTCCTTCTGCTCCTTGTTGGGTTCGACACTCTTACTTATCGAAAGGACTACAATAGATCCCCTACACTTGTGGGTCATCAAGAATCTTTTCTGGCGTCGTTGCCGGGGAGTGAAGCGCCTTTGGTAGGTGGAATTTGGTAAGGAAAGTTTTATATAGTGTGCTGAAATTTACTGTCACTTGTTACTCTGGAAAACAATCCTTTGAGGGGTTTGTTCGGGGTATCTTCACCTCGTCCAGAACCACAATTAGCTACCCCTCAACCTACCGAACCTACTGAAAATGTTTACTTTGAAATTCCTTCGGGTATGATAGAGAAACTGCTAGCTAATCCCTTTGCAGGAGATGGAACATTGCATCCCGATTTACACCTAATTTATGTGGATGAAGTTTGTGGATTATTTAAGCTTGCAGGTATGCCTGATGATGTTTGAAGGAAATATGCCCTAGAGGCAATAATAAAGTATTATTTATTTCCTTATATCATGATAAATGTTTATTATTCATGCTAGAATTGTACTAACCGGAAACATAATACATGTGTGGATACATAGACAAACAGAGTGTCACTAGTATGCCTATACTTGACTAGCTCATTAATCAAAGAAGGTTATGTTTCCTAACCATTGACATGAGTTGTCATTTGATTAACGGGATCACATCATTAGGAGAATGATGTGATTGACTTCACCCATTCTGTTAGCTTAGCACTCAATCGTTTAGTATGTTGCTATTGCTTTCTTCATGACTTATAC
>LR880969.1:808696622-808728146 GCA_904067115.1 Aegilops sharonensis | reverse complement strand
TGAAGGAAATATGCCCTAGAGGCAATAATAAAGTATTATTTATTTCCTTATATCATGATAAATGTTTATTATTCATGCTAGAATTGTACTAACCGGAAACATAATACATGTGTGGATACATAGACAAACAGAGTGTCACTAGTATGCCTATACTTGACTAGCTCATTAATCAAAGAAGGTTATGTTTCCTAACCATTGACATGAGTTGTCATTTGATTAACGGGATCACATCATTAGGAGAATGATGTGATTGACTTCACCCATTCTGTTAGCTTAGCACTCAATCGTTTAGTATGTTGCTATTGCTTTCTTCATGACATATACTCGCTCTCAACACTCGGCTGGATCAGTTCCAGTTTTTTTTGAATTAATTACGCGCAGAAAAACTAACGAAAGAAATACTGAACGGGCTCCAAAAATCCCGAAATAAATTTTCCCTGGCTTCTAAAATCAAGCCGGACAAGATGAACATTTATTTGGGGCCTAAATGCAATTTTGGAAAACGTGCATTTTTCCAAAATTCAAATAAAGTAGCGAAAAACTCCAAATAAAAATCTTATTTGATTTTTTTATTAAACCTTCAATATTTCTTTATTTTGGGAAAGTTATTTTATTCCCTATCTCATATTTTGATAATAGAAATAATTGAAGATAAAATAAATAAAATCAAATGATCCTATTTTCAAAATTTGAGAAAACTCAAATATGAAAATAACAAAATCTCCAACTCTTTCCGTCGGTCCTTGAGTTGCGTGAAATTTCTAGGATCGAGCCAAAATGCAACAAAATATGATATGCAATTGATGATCTATGTATAACATTCCAAATTGAAAATTTGGGATGTTACAAACCTACCCCCCTTAAGATGAATCTCGCCCTCGAGATTCGGGTTGGCTAGAAAATAGGTGAGGGTGGTCCTTCAGCAGATCTTCCTCTCGTTCCCATGTGGCTTCATCCTCAGTGTGGTGGCTCCACTGAACTTTGCAAAACTTAATAACCTTGCCGCGGGTGACTCGACTGGCATACTCGAGAATTTTGACAGGTTTCTCCTCGTAAGTCAAATCATTACCCAACTGAATAGCTTCCAGTGGCACAGTATCCCTCAGCGGTATATCAGCCATCTCTGTGTGGCACTTCTTCAACTGAGAAACGTGGAACACGTCGTGAACTCCTGACAATCCTTCGGGCAATTCCAACTTGTAAGCAACTTCTCCTATGCACTCCAAAACTTTGTATGGTCCCACAAAATGTGGCGCTAATTTTCCTTTAACTCCAAAGCGCTTAACTCCTCGAAGTGGGGATACTCGAAGATAAACTCTATCTCCGACTTCGAAAACTATCTCCTTGTGTTTAGAATCCGCACAGCTCTTCTGCCTAGATTGGGCTAGCTTGAGCCTATCGTGAATCAACTTCACCTTCTATTCAGACTCCTTAATCAAGTCTGGTCCAAACAACTGGCGGTCTCCAACCTCATCCCACAACAACGGGGTTCTGCACCTCCTTCCGTACAAGGCTTCGAAAGGGGCAATCTTCAAACTGGTTTGATAGCTGTTGTTATAAGAAAACTCTGCATATGGCAAGTTGTCATCCCAACTTGATCCATAATTGTCACGACCGGTTTTCCAATAAAAATATTTATTGAGAAACCGACCTTTTGAGTCCAGTGTGAGGAAAAATCCTCCTGACTGGTAGAAAAAAATCTTGATACAATAAGCCAGTAGTATTTAATATATTAGAGGGTCGAGCTGAGGGTTGCTCAATAATTATACATAATGGCGGATATGACACAATGGAGTGGTGGCATACTACTGACTCGAGTTAAAGTGGTGGTGGAATAACACAGTGGAGTGGATAACATGACTCCTATACTGGCAGCTCATCGAGCGTCATGGTGAGGCTCGAGGGAATTATTTGGGTAGCGGAAGCGGGAGTAACATAGTGACTAATACAGGGTAGCACGAGACTTTCTGGGATTCCTCTAGGCGTCGGACTCGCTATCGAACTCTTCATCCATGAGATCGCCTTCGTCAGCATCTGAAAGTACTCGCAAGACAGTTCGGACAATAGATATAATAAATGCATGCATGAATGCGTCATGAGTGATTTAGCAAATGCACATTCAAATCAGTATAACAACGTAAGTAAAAAGGGAGTCGGCGGTAGTCCGCTCGAAAACCCCATAAAAAAATAAACTGAAAACCGATCGGGTGTCTGGAGCGACACCTCGAAGGGTGAACAAATAAGAAAAACATGCCGCAGTCGGGCGTCTAAGCGACACCACATAAAGGGCTTATACTGAAGGAAAAGACAAGCGTGCCAGAGTCGGACGTCGGGGCGACATCACAGAATGGGCTTATATCAAACGTAAATAAATAACAATGCCGCAGTCGGACGTCTGAGCGACATCGCAGAAAGGGCTTATATCAAAAGTAAATAAATAACAATGCCGCAGTCGGACATTTGAGCGACATCGCAGAAAGGGCTTATATCAAAAGTAAATAAATAACAATGCCGCAGTCGGACGTCTGAGCGACATCGCAGAAAGGGCTTATATTCATTAATCATAACTTGCAAGAATTAATGCTCACCGCTAAATATTCAACACGTGATAAATAACGGGTTAGTCCATCCACGGAAAACAAACATTTAACACTCCTGTGGTTCTCAGGAGTTTCCTGTCACCGAGACTGACTCTTGACAAGATAAGATAAACACGGAACTTGGATATGGATAAGATGATTCAAAGGAATTATTGACTCTGCAGAGTTTGTACTATATTACTCACAGCCAACTGATATCCGTAGTCACGAAGGACTAGTTCCGTTTACGGTATTTCGGAAGAAACACAGCTAACTAGTACACACCCATCCCACCTTACGTTGCCAGGAATCACCCTGGGTAGCGTCCGAGAAAAACTTTGACACGGGGAGATCACAATCTCGAATAGCATGGGATCAAATTTGTATACGCGCGCTCTAAGGGGTGCCCCCCTCTCGGTCCCAACCGGAAACACCCATGCCCCCTGACCAGATGATAGGCTTTAATCCAGGGCCATGGAACCCTCATCCCGGCCTCTCGTTTGGTGTGTACCAGATAGCGGTTTGCAACTTACTAATCCGTATCCCTTGCGGAAAACATGTGGTAGTACGGAAGGGAAGACGGACGGGAACTGGACTGATTCATGTTGACACTGGGTCAAACGGTCTGGCGTAAGACTGGCATGATACAACACTGCCATCTTACCCATTCTCATGCCATCTCATGGCCATGCAAACTCATATCCAACAACTTATGGATTATCGAAATTCACTTGCCTCAACTTTGCATGTGATATAACTTTCATCGAGATGCTCATGAACATGCCAATGAAACTAATTAATGCAAACATGCCCAAACACTCATTATATCAAAAGATCAAACATGCTTGCCTGGTTCGGAGTATTCGGGGCCTAGCTCGGTGAAGTTTGCGGTTCAGCCACCCCCTTCGGTATCTACGGTATACAAATATACACGCACTAACGTAAATACCGTGGGGTGCACAAAAATATTCCAAATATTTTTAAAATAAAGCTGATAAAAAACTAGACAAAATTTTGAAGAGGAGAGAAAAAGAATCACTCAAAAATACTTTTCTGTTTAAAAGTTATAAGAGTTTTGGTTCAAGGACCTCTCTGTAATGAAACAGAAAACTCTCAGGGGTCTAAGCGGAAAAGTCTACAAAACGATTCAGATTAGAAAGCGCATTTGCCAGAATATGCTTTCAGAAACGGTTCGAAAAAAAGAACATAGAGGCTGACGGGCGGGTCCCACTCGTCAGGTTTGAATATTCAAAAGAGGCGGCAGAGCTCGACGGCGCCCGAGAGCCGCGGTGGTCTCCGGCGGCGATCCACGGCGAGGCAGGGGCATCGGGTGGTACCTCTGTGCTCAGTGCATCCTTCCGCGTCGGTTGGTGGTGGTAGTGGTCGCCGGCCTTGCTCCCGCGGACGGTGGTTCGGGTAGTCGTGGACCTCGTCGGAGAGAGCTGCTGGGGTCAAATTAGTGTGGGGGTTAGTCTCCTAGGGGTGTCATGAGGCTACGGGCAAGTCTAGGGTGGTGGAGGAGCTCTCACCAGAGAGAACGCTGCCGGAGCTCGAAGCGGACGGAGGTGGCCGGAGTTGAGGAAGAAGGGCCCCTCGAGGGTCTTCCAGTGGCTGGGCGGGGTCTGGTGAGGTGGTGGAGATGTGCGGGGTCGAGAGCGAGCTCGGAGGCGCTATTTATAGCCGGCCCGAGGCGGTTGCCGTGAACGGGATAAGTCCGGCGAGCGATTACGGCGGTTCTGTGGCTGGACGGTTGGTTTAGGGGCTTGAGCATCAACTATACGGAATATTGATCTCATCCCGGTGCCTAACTAAGCAAGGCAGGGGAGGTTACGGCCTGCCCCAACGGAACGGCCGTGCGGCACGTCGGCGGCAGAGGGCACGCCCTGTGCGTGCCAGGCCACGGCGACGGTGCTGCATGTGTGCGCTGGCAAGGTAGACGGCCACGCGGAGCTCCCAGGTGGCGTGGGCTGTGCCGAACGGCGTTATGCCGCAGGGTGCCCCCTGTTGGCCGCCACGGGAGGTCCCGACGCCGCAGACGCCGGCGTAGACGGGCCAGGGTGCCACCGACGCCAGGAACCAGCCAAGTGTGCGTGCGGCAGTCTGGACAGGGAGGAGGGGCCGTGCGCAACGCGCCAGGCGCACTGTTGACAAGTGACCAGACTCTGACGAAACTGAATCTACTGAAACTCTGAATTTCTCTGAAAGTGCAAAGTGACAGTGCAGGCCAGGTGTTCGACAGAATGATTTTGTTATGAGGGGATTTTTCCTTGAGCTGATTTTTGGTGGAGTGGACACTCATTGCAACTGGGGGCTGCCTGAATTTTGGTGGAAATTTTGGAGAAGAGGAGATATGAATTTCATCAAATTTGACAAATCTGGTCCAAATTTGGAGAAGCTGAAACTTGAATTTTTTTTTAAAGAAGAAGAGTGGATCTTGATGGTTCTAGGTTTTGGGTGCTAGGGACTATCCAGAGGAGTTGGTCTGAGATCAAAACTCAAAGGCATTTAGGTACTTGCTTTGCAAATCACCTAGGCTCAACATAGTGGACATAATTGTTTTGGGGAAAGAAATAATTGAAATAAAATCCAAAAATGAGTTGGACCTGTTGGGACAAAATATTTGGATTGCCCCAAAGTGGAAGGAGGGGTTTTGGGAATATTTACCACATGAGACATGGTAAAAAGTATGGATGGATTCAATATAAGAGAAGACCCAAAACTCCTAGGTTTTTCTTATTAAAAGAAAAATAAATCAAAAATAAATTTGAGAGGGAGAGAATCAGAAGAAAGATTTTTAAATAACCAAACACCAAAGTTGAAGAAGATGCCAAAATAAAAATCCTTTGCCAAAGGGGATATTTTTGAGAGAGAGATTTTTGAAAGGGTTTTAAATGACCTCCTTCAAAACCAACAAGGTTTTTGTTGAAAACCAAACAAAACTTTTTGAGTGTCACAATAATCCAATGCACATGCTCTCAGCATATCTTACAAAATCTGATTGACTCTCTCGGTTTGTCCATCCGTCTGTGGATGAAAATCTATACTAAACTCTTGTCTGGTTCCCAAAGTTTCACGCAACTGATTCCAAAACTTTGAGGTGAATTGGGTTCCTCTATCTGATACGATACTCCTCAGAACTCCATGTAGACATACGATCCTGGTCATGTATATCTTAGCCAACTTGGCACTGCTGTAGGTAGTCTTCAATGGGATGAAATGAGCTACCTTAGTCAAACGATCGTGTACAACCCAAATCGAGTCATAGCCTGAACAAGTCCTGGGCAATCCCGTGATAAAATCCATGCCTAACTTTTCCCACTTCCATTCGGGTATCGGCAATGGCTGTAACAAACCTACCGGCTTCTGATGCTCTGTCTTCACTCTCTGACATACATAACAAACTGCTACAAACTCTGCAATATCCTTCTTCATTACGGTCCACCAGAATGTGTCTTTCAAATCCAGATACATCTTGGTATTTCCTGGGTGAATCGAATACGGCGAATCATGGGCCTCTTGCAAAATCAACTTCCTGATCTCTGGATCATTAGGCACATATACGCGGTCCTCAAACCATAGGGTATCATGCTCATCCTCACGAAATCCCTTAGCTTTTCCCTTGCTCATTTTCTCCTTAATAGAGGCAATCTCCTTATCAGTCTTATGAGCTTCTCTGATCTTATCCATCAACGTAGACTGTATCTCCAATGCTGCTACATAGCCTCTCGGAACTATCTCCAAACATAGCTCTCGAAAATCCTCGGCTAACTCCTTTGGTAAACCTCCGGTCATTAGTTTGTTGACATGGCTCTTGCGGCTCAACGCATCTGCTACTACGTTAGCCTTTCCGGGGTGATAATGCAATATCATATCATAATCCTTGATGAGCTCCCACCATCTCCTTTACCTGAGATTCAACTCCTTCTGCGTGAAGATGTATTTCAAACTCTTGTGATCCGTGTACACCTCAGAATGGTTTCGAATGAGGAAATGTCTCCAAGTCTTCAATGCGTGTACTACGGCTGCTAACTCCAAATCATGTGTGGCATAATTTAACTCATGGGGCTTAAGCTATCGTGAAGCATACGAAACAACTCTTCCCTCCTGCATAAGCACTGCTCCAAGTCCTCGACGTGAAGCATCGCAATAGACCTCATAATCCTTGCGTTGATCTGGCAAAATCAACACTGGTGATGTAACCAAACGTTTCCTCAACTCTTGGAAACTAGCTTCACATTCCTCAGTCCAATTGAACTTGGTATCCTTCTTTAATAACTCCGTCATAGGCTTCACAATCTTCGAGAAATTCTCAATGAATCTCCAGTAGTATTCTGCCAGTCCAAGAAAACTCCGGATCTCTCCAACAGTTGTTGGTGCTTCCCAGTTTGTCACAGTGACAACTTTAGTGGGATCTACTGCTATTCCTTCTCCGGATATAACATGTCCAAGAAATCCAACTTCCTTCAACCATAACTCACATTTGCTGAACTTGGCATATAGCTGATGTTCTCTGAGCTTCTCAAGTACTAAACGCAAATGCTGCTTATGCTCTTCTTCATTCTTTGAGTAGACCAAAATATCATCAATGAACACCACGACGAACTTATCCAAAATCTCCATAAACACCTTGTTCATCATGTTCATGAAATAGGAAGGTGCGTTAGTCAGACCAAATGACATAATGGTATACTCATATAGCCCGTACCTGGTGGTAAAAGCAGTCTTGGGTATATCCTGCTCTCGAATCTTCAACTGACGGTATCCTGATCGCAAATCGATCTTGGAAAATACCTTAGCTCCTTGCAATTGTTCAAACAAGTCGTTGATCATCGGCAATGGGTACTTATTCTTAACGGTCACTTCATTCAATCCTCGATAATCAACAACCATTCTAAACGATCCATCCTTCTTCTCCACTAGAAGTACTGAAGATCCCCAAAGAGAAGAACTTGGGCGAATAAAACCTTTATCCAATAACTCCTTAATCTGTTCTTAATTTCTTCCAAATCTTATGCGGGCATCCGGTACGGTATGTTAGATATCGGCCCTATGCCTGGCAACAACTCAATCAAAAACTCAATGTCTCTGTCCAGTGGCATGCCTGGCAACTCTTTTGGAAATACATCCAGGTAACCCTTCACCACTGGTACTTCCTCCTGCACAACTCCTGATAAGAAATTTACTTGTGTCCTCCTCGACTCATGCCATGACACATACCTGATCCTTCTTCCTTCTGGGGTGGTAAGAAAAATCGACTTACTGGCGCAATCAATGTTCCCTCCATACTTTGATAACCAATCCATGCCTAATATCACATCCAATCCTTGTGATTCCAGAACTATTAGGTCCGAGGGAAACACATAGTTACCAATCCTCAATGGTAATCGATCACACCATAGACTAGCCATATATTCTGCTCCAGGCGAAGTTACTAGCATGAATCCACAAATCCCCTCGATATGTATGAACGCGATGCACCAGTATCAAAAAGAACAACTACAGTAAATTTCTTAACCAAAAACTTACCTATTACTGCATCTGGCTGAGCTTCAACCTCCTCCACGGTAACGTGGTTCACTTATCCCCTGTTGAAAGGGTTCGGCTTCTTACCTGAGCTTCCATTGCCATTTCCATTCTGGGCTTTGGGACATTCATTTGCATAATGTCGAGTCTTCTGACACTTAAAGCAAGTGACTTGGCTCAGGTCTCTCTTGGCTGGGGTTGACGGGTTGGTGCGGTTTTGTCCATTCCTTCCTCCATTCCCGTTTCCATTCTTGGAACCATTATGATTGTGCAAGCAACCTCCTCCATGGGTATGCTGAAATTGTCCTCCCGGTTTTGGGGTAAAGCATAGCTTCTGCTGAGCTCCAGAATTGTACTTCCCCTGTCCATACTTCCTCTTGCGGTTGTCAATTTGTTGCTGCTTCCCTTCAATCATAAGAGCACGATCTACCAACTCCTGGTAGTTATTGAAAGTGGCTACCATCAACTGCATGCTCAGCTCATCATTCAGTCCTTCCAGAAACTTCTCCTGCTTAGCTGCATCTGTAGCAACGTCATCTAGGGCATAACGTGCTAACTTACTAAAGTCCTCCACATACTGGCTTACAGTACGTCCTCCTTGGCGTAAGTTGCGAAACTCACGCTTCTTCATGGCCATAGCTCCTGCTGAAACATGTGCAGTACGGAAAGCTTGTTGAAACTGATCCCATGTGACTGTGTGAATAGGGTGTGTGGCTGTGTAATTCTCCCACCATGATGTTGCGGGTCCATCAAGCTGATGTGCGGCAAAACATACTCTCTCCGCATCAGTGCATCCTGCAGTGGTCAGCTCCCTTCCAACCTTGCGAAGCCAATCATCTGCAACAATCGGCTCGGTGCTACTGGAAAACACCGGCGGATTTAGCCTCAAGAAATGAGTCAAATGGTCCACATGTGGTGGTGGTGGTGGGTTGTTGTTTTTGTTGTTGTTGTTGTTGTTTTTGCCTTGGTTCTGTGTCGGGGAAGCTGGTCATGTCCCACGAACACCTATGGGACCTGGATCCCTTGTGGTTAGGAGGGGGGCGGAGGATGCACGAAGAGCGGATCGAAGCGATGCACACGAGCAAGTTTACCCAGCTTCGGAGCTCTCCGGAGAGATAATACTCCTACTGCTGCTTTGTGGATTGTATTGTGTTCTTGCTAGGGAGCAATGGGAGCTCCAAAACCTAACCCGAGCGTGGTCTCGTATGAGTAGGATGAACTAAGCCGGAGCCGAACCGAACCCTTTCTACGTTGCACTTGGGCCTCCTTTTATAGGCACAAGGGGTCACCATAGGTGGCAAGTAGACAAGGGTAAGATACTAAAAACATAGGTTGGTACACCGCTTTGTACAGTGTACAGTGATCTATACCTAACTCTGATGGCAAGGGACAAGAGTCATAAATGCCCGTCTCAGTCGCCTGAACAGTGTAACAGGGACCGTCAAGTGCGCCTCCGTTTGCCACGATGGTAGCTCGTCAGCGCCGCTTATCGCTCCTCCCCGCTGGCTGCACAGCCCGTCGACACGCGTGCTTGGGAAAACCACATGGCGACACGTTGGCGGGTGAGCTGGAGCGGAGATGAAGAGAAGTTGCCTGCCGCGGCGAGTACCTTGCCGCGGCAAGGTTCTTGTCGCGCTCGGGAGCTTGTCTCTCACCGAGCCTTTCCGGCAAGCTCCTCTTGCCGGGGCCTTGTTTCCTCCGTGCCTTGGGTGGTCTTCCCGGCAAGCTCCTCTTGCCGGGGTCTTGATTACTTTGTTCTTGAATGGCTCCAAAGGAGCCACGGAAGATCTTGTCGGTCACCAGGCCAGCCCTGCCGCAGGGTGCTGCAACTGCCCGTGCACGAGTTCGGGATACTAGGGTACCCCTACTCTAGTACACCGACAGGAGCCCCCGGGCCTGGGCCATACACGACGCCAAGCTTTGTTGGGCCAGGCCCAAAACAGTGCTCGGGCACGCGTGGCCTGGATTCGTCATTACTCGCACTGGACCCCCCACGTCTCCCACGAACGGCACGCACCGGACGTGGCGTCGTGGGGGAGATCGTGGGGCTTTCTTTAATGGGAAAAATCAGAACGCCCGTCCCTTCTCCCCTTTATAAGCAGGGGGAATAGGGGCAGGACACCCACTTGCCATTGCTGTCACATCAGAAACCTCCGCCGGTTCCCCCTTTCTTCTCGAGCCCAAAGAGAGCGACGCTCTGCCCCCTCCATTGCCACCGGTGCCACCAGCGTCGTCAACCTCCTCCACCACCTCTCCCTATGGCTCCGAAGGCCGACAAGGGAAAAGGCGTGAAATCGGCCGAGGCGTAGCGGCTTGCGGCGCTGCGGAAGGAGCGGGCCCTCTTCGATCCCCTGCTCAACAGGAAGGAGCTGCGGGAGCTGTACTATCTCTTCTTGTCGACGGAGACCCGGGCACACCCGCGCACGAGGGTTATCTCCGCCGCCACATCCGCTAAGGTCTCCATCGGGTACCCTTTCTTCGGGCTTTTCTTCCACTGCGGGCTCTGCCCGCCCTTTTCTGAGTTCTTCTGTGATGTCATGAATACATATGGCCTCCGCCTCCTTGACTTCACCCCCAACGCCGTCCTCACCATGGACGTTTTCGCACACCTCTGCGAGAACTTTGTCGGGGTCCACCCAAATGTCACACTCTTTCGCCATTATTTCACACCCCGTGTAGAGAGAGGAGAGCCGCTTGCCGGAGGAATTGCATGGACCTCTAGGATCGGCAAGAAGGAAGCGTATCTTGACGGAGAGTTGCGCAGCAAGTGGGAGGAGTGGAGAGCTGACTGGTGTTGGATCTTAGAGGAGGAGCCACAGCCTTTTACTGCCCTGCGCAAAACCCCCATAGTGCGCGGCAATGACTGGAGCAACTTGGCGCCGGAGGACGACAAGTTGAAGATTGCCGTGACTAGGATTTTGCGTCTCCGGCAAGCAGGGCTTACCGTAGGAGCAGTTGGCGCAGACTTCCTTCGCCGCCGCATTGCGCCCTTGCAGGAGAGGGGGAGGCCTGCTTGGGAATTCCAGAACGCGGCGGACATCATGAGGCTGCACCCGGGTTTGAATTGGAATTTTACTATCCTGGAGCTTGACGGCATGCTGCGGGAGTTGTTCAAGCCTGACGCAGATCACCCCGAGTGGTGCATGTTGGCAAGGGGAGTCGTGCCCTTGTGCAACAACTCGTCGCTTGACAGCATCCGCGCGATGATGCCGTTGTGCGATTCCCATGGAATCGTTCCAACTTGGCAGGAGCCCGCCGACGACGTCGTGCAGCAGTTCTTCGACAACTTGGTGGAGGTGCCGATCCGCGCCGACGAGCAGAGGCGGCTCACCCACGACACCACCGATCAGGAGATGGCGCGCATTGCCACGAGGTTGGAGGAGGCTGCAGAGGCTGCCGCCGCCGGCGTATTTGGGTTCACCATCAAGGAGGCGGAGACAGCCGAGGCGGCAAGCCTTGCCGACCGAGAAGAGTTTGTCGGTGAAGAGGAGCAGACCGAGCCCGACAACGAGCCGAGTGAGCCTGCCGGGGGCGCCTCTCCTCCGCCGTCAAGTAGCTTGCCGCAGGAGGAGCCCGCTGTCCCGCCAAGGAGACGCCTCCGCAAGACTGGAGAAGTGGGGGGGCGGCATACGATCCAACATCCGCCTCGCCGCCCGACGCGCTCCACCGCGGCAAGCACTGTTGCCGCGGGAGCGTCTCATTCTGCTACGGCGACGGGCGCGGGGTCTTCTGGAGTCGCGGCCCCTGCACCCGCCAAGCGTCCGAGGGAATCTTCTCCCCCAATTCGTCGCACCAGAGCGGAGTTTGATCTCTCCCCCCTCAGCTCCGAGGAACAGGAGGAAGAGTAAGATCTTGTCGTTGCTACTTGTAATCTTCCAATTTTATTTCTTTTTCTTATATCTGACTGGCTTCACTCTGAACTTTCTCCTTCTTCAGGACGCTAGCTCAGAGGGCGTCGAAGAGGGCCAAGACCCCGGTGGTTGTTGTTTCAGATGATTCCCCTGTTACGACAGGGGGCACGTCTGGAAATCCCTTACCGGATCCGACAACCCTTCAACAGAGCAGCCCCCAGCATAGCCCCTGGCGTAAGTGTTTAATCCATTTCTTACAGTTAGGTATGCTTGGGTGTTCCTTCACCACTGATATCTGGCTTGTTTGAATTTTGTAGGAGCAGAGGAGTCTCATCAGGAGGTCCCGGAGGCTGTTCCCGAGGTTGAGCCTCATCAGGAGGCCCCGGAGATCACCCCCGAAATTCTGCTTGCTTCAACTACGCCACCAAGGGAGAATTCTCCACCAAGGGAGCGCTCTCCGGCAAGGGAGGCCTCTCCGACAAGGGGACCTTCTCTGGCAAGGGGCAGCGCCGACAACCCTCCAGTGGTGGAGACCGTGGCAACAGACCCTACTGCAGGTAATCTTCTTGTTCGAGAATTTCCCTTGGGTTCTTTTCTTCTGTTCTTCTTTTTCTATCACTTGCTTGACTTGTTCTTTCTTTTTCTATCCACCAGATCCATCCGCCGGAGATCCGATGGAGACTGAGGCCGCCGGCGAGGAGGACGCTCGCGGCGACAATGTCGATGCCGCCAACATGGAGGAGGAGGCCGGCGCCGATGGGACCGCTGGTGAGGAAGCCGCCATGGCTGCTGGTGCGGAGGCTGAGGAGGGATCCGGCGATCGCACTGATGGCCCTTAGGCTGCAGGAGCGCCAGGCGCTGCACCGACCGCCGATCCTCCCACCACCGACGCCGCACCAGACTCCGAAGAGCCCCAGCCCGGCGCCTACCTGAAGGCCGGCGAGGGTGTCTTTATCAAGCTCCCATGGGCATCAAGCTCCAGGGCACCGGCAGAAGGAGAAACCTTCGACGCGGAACTGCTTGCCTCCGCCGAGCTGTCGCTGGTCGACGTTCCGAGCAGCAGCAGCGGTGAGCCTGAAGAGGAGCAGCTGCTAAGGAGGTTATTGTCGCTCTACCGCGCCCGACAAGCCAAGCTGGAGTCCAGGGAGGCGCTTGTCGCGAGGGCGGGAGCTGACTTGGAGAAACGTGCTGAAGAGCTCCGGCGCGTCAACAAAGAAACTCTCTGGGATATAGCAGAGGCGCGGGAGAAGCTTGCTGAGGAGCGCACGACCTTCATCTTGGAGAAGGGCGAGGTCGAGGAGCAGCAGAGGCTTGCCGGCGAGAAGCTTTCCGCGCAAGAAGGTGAGCTGGCGCAGCGGAATATCAACCTCGACAGCTATGAGGAAGATCTCGCCGCGCGCGAGCAAACGATTGGCGGGCCACTTCAGGAGGCAAAGGATGCTGCTGCGGCTGCCGAGGCCGCCAAGAGGGAATTGGAGACGAGGGTGGCTCAGCTAGAGACTACTCTCCAGAAGAGCGCAGAGGAGGTCGCCGGGTTGAAGCGCGAGCGCGAGAAGGACGCCTACACCCTCGGTGAGCTGCAGGGTCGTTTTGCCGAGAAGATCAAGGAGTTCGACGCCGCCAAGGATGCCAAGGCGGATCTGGAGTTGAAACTGACCACCCTGATGGAGACATTGAATGGCGCCAAGGAGCGGGAAACGGGCCTGTTGGAAAAGATCAAGGCCACCGAGGAGTTGTTGTCGAATGCTGTGACTGCCCAGAATAATCTCAGAGACAGCATAATGCACTGGACAGAAGGTCTTGTGGACACCGCCGCCGGCATCCATAATGAGCTGATGGAGCTGGGGATGACGGATCTTGGGTACTCCACCGACGAGAACCTCCAACCCAGCGTCAAGCTTAGCCTATTCTTCAAGGGCGTGTTGGCGGGTATCCAGCGGCTCCGGGAAGAGATTCCAAAGCAACTGGCAGAGGAATCGCGTCAAGTCTGCGCCGAGGCTCTCCAGAAGGTGTTGATGAAGGTGGCCTTCCGCAACCCAGGCGTCGACTTCACCAAAGCCCTCAAGTCCCTGCCTCCATCCGCCGATCTTTCTCTTGTCGCTGTAGATCATGTTTAGGTAAAAAGTCTATTAGATCCGCGACAAGTTATTATGTAATATACACTATCTTAGGCAATCGAATGCAATGTTATTTCCTTTATTCGATTTCTTCCCTTGTATGTTTATGCCCTACGCTTTTAGGGGAACTTGTCAGTGCGAACACCTTTGCCGCGAGCACTGAGTGCGGAACTTCAGCAGCCTGCTGGCGATGCCGCCTCCGACAAGCAACCTTGTCGCAACTAGTTGCAGCACACTTAAGTTGTTGAGCGGACTCGAAACAAAGTAAGGGCGCAAGCTAGTCGCGAGTCGGTTCCTCCGCGCACAGGTTTTCCATACAAAGTACTATCATTCGAGGAAGATAACTTAAAAAAATTTAAAACTGGTCGTTTAAACTTAGCAACTTAGCTTCTCTGTTGTCCATTTCCCGGCAAGGCGACAGTTCCTTGAGCGACGCTTATTGGCCCACACCATCATCTTCTCCTCCCCCCCCCCCCCCGGTTAACTTGTGGGTGGATGAACCTTCTCCTTGTTCGAGAAGAAAGAAGAGAAAATAAAGTTATGGAGCCTATTGGTTCGTCATCGCTTACCGGGTGTGGATGCTGCACAAAATGTTAGTAAACACATGCATATAAGATTATGAGAGCATGTATTGACAAGTTGTGCGCAACACATAGGCTTTACTGATGCACGGGGTCTGCGCCCGGCTTCGTACAAACGATTACATGCAACAGCGGCAAGACTTGTACAAAAGGGTGGTTGCCGGAACGGGTTCCGGCAACCGCGCCTCATGGGTAAAACTTGCGAAGATGTTCTATATTCCAGGAATTGCTCACCGGAACGCCATCTTCGGTCTCAAGGCGGACAGCGCCGGGCCTAGTGACTCGTTTCACCCGATAAGGGCCTTCCCACTTCGGCGTCAACTTGTTGGAATTCTTGGCAGATTGAACGCGCCGAAGAACAAGGTCGCCTTCCTCGAAGCTTCTGGCATTAACTTTGCGGCTATGGTAGCGACGCAAAGCTTGCTGGTAACGAGCGGCTCGTACAGCAGCCTGAAGACGATCTTCCTCGAGGAGCAGCGCGTCATCTTGCCGCAGTTGCTCTTGCTCAAGCTCATCATAAGCGAGCACTCGAGGTGACCCGTGTACGAATTCCATGGGGAGAACTGCCTCTGCTCCATAGACTAGAGCAAAAGGTGTCTGTCCAGTGGCTCGATTTGGCATCGTCCTGATCGACCAAAGAACCACCGGCAGCTGCTCGATCCAGTTTCTTCCGCACTTGTGCAGCTTGTCGAAAGTCCTGGTCTTGAGTCCCCGCAGCACTTCAGCGTTTGCTCTTTCTGCTTGACCGTTGCTTTTCGGATGAGCAACAGAAGCAAAGCAGATCTTGGTGCCAAGATCTTGGGCGTACTGCATGAAGGTGCGGCTTGTGAATTGTGTGCCGTTGTCGGTGATGATCCGGTTAGGAATCCCAAAACGGCAAACAATTGACCTGAAGAACTTGACTGCTGATTGTGCTGTCACCTTCCTCGCTGGTTCCACTTCCGGCCACTTTGTGAACTTGTCGATTGCGACGTACAAGTACTCGAAGCCCCCGACAGCTCGGGGGAAAGGGCCGAGGATGTCGAGCCCCCAGACCGAAAAGGGCCAGGATAAAGGGATCGTCTGGAGAGCTTGAGCTGGTTGGTGTATCTGTTTGGAATGGAACTGGCACGCTTCACACTTGGTTACTTGTGCAGTTGCATCCTGGAGGGCTTCTGGCCAGAAGAAACCTTGCCGGAAAGCTTTGCCGGCAAGTGCTCTTGCGCCAATGTGATGTCCACATATGCCTCCATGTATCTCTGCTAACAGCTTCTGTCCATCTTCCCGGCAAATGCACTTCAATTTCACACCATTGAGTCTTCTTCTGTACAGGATGTTGTCAACAAATTGGTACATACTTGACTGTCGGGCTACTTTTTCCGCTTCTTCTTGCTCTTCGGGAAGTTCTCCTGTCTGAAGGAAATGGACGATTTTCTGTGCCCATGCTGGAGCCTGTGGCTCGACAACAAGGACTAAAGGCTTATCTACCACTGCGGGAACATTAGCTTCCACGGCAAGAACCTGCGGTTCTGCCGGAGCTTGATGATCCCTGGCAAGCTATCCGGAGCAAAGCTTGTCGGGAGCGTTTGCTTCAACGAAACAAACCACAGGGTTTGTCGGAGCAGACTGCCCCTCAATGATATCTGTATTGATTTTAGGGACCTTCTTGGCGGCGGCTCCAGGGAGCTCTGCCGGAAAGTAGTCGCCGGAAATCAATTTTCTCTTCTTGCTCTGTCCTGTTGATGGTGTTACGGTTGGCTGAGTCAACTTGAGCACAAAAATTCCTGGTTCCACAGGTAACTTAAGTGCGGCACATTTGGAGAGGCCATCAGCTATATCATTCTGAGCTCTTGGAACATGTTCCATTTGCAGGCCTTCAAAGTGCTCTTCTAGCTTCCTCACTTCATCAACGTAGGCTTCCATCAACGGACTCTGATAATCTTTATTTACTTGACGGACGACAAGTTGCGAGTCCCCCCTGACAATGAGTTTCTTGATCCCAAGGTCTACCGCAATCCTTAGACCGGCAAGCAAACCTTCATACTCTCCAGTATTGTTTGTTGCTTGTTCCTTGGGAAAGTGCATCTGGACTATGTACTTGAGGTGCTCTCCGGTGGGTGCGATAAGCAGCACGCCGGCACCGGCGCCTTGCAGCGAGAAGGCTCCATCAAAGTACACTAGCCACTCTTTATTTGCCTCCTTGATGGGGATGCTTGTCTCTGGAATTTCTTCATCTTGCGTTGGCGTCCACTCTGCTATGAATTCTGCCAATGCTCTGCTTTGGATAGTTGAAGTGCTTTCAAACTTGAGACCAAAGCTTGGCAGTTCCAGTGCCCACTCGACAATCCTGCCTGTTGCTTCTGGATTTTGCAATATCCTCTTCAGCGGAAAGCGAGTGACAACTGTTATCTCATGTGCTTCGAAGTAATGGCGCAGCTTTCTCGAGGCCATGAGGAGGCCGAAAAGCAGCTTTTGCACTCCAGAGTATCTTGATCTAGCCCCCTACAGAAGGGAACTGACAAAGTAGACTGGGCGCTGCACCATCTTCTTCTGTATCTTGTCGCAACCCTGTGCTGATCTGTCCTTGTCGGGACCAGAGCTTGACGACGAAGCCCCTTGCTTGTCGCTGGATGCGTCTGTCTCGGTCGCCGGCTCATCATCTGCCTCCCTCTCCGCTACTAACGCAGCACTAACCACTTGATTGGTCGCTGCTATATACAGCAGCAACCTCTCTTGTGGCCTTGGTGCGACAAGTATTGGAGTGGAGGACAGGTATCTCTTCAAGTCTTGCAGCGCAGCCTCCGCTTCGGGAGACCATTTCATTGGACCTTCCTTTTTCAAAATCTTGAAAAATGGCAGGGCGCGCTCAGCAGACTTGGAAATAAACCTGCTGAGAGCAGCCACGCAACCGGCAAGCCTTCTGACATCCTTGACGCGCTTTGGTGCTTCAATCTGCTCAATGGCCTTGATCTTGTCGGGATTGGCTTTGATTCCCCGCTGAGACACAAAGAACCCGAGAAGCTTGCCGGAAGGGACTCCAAACACGCACTTCTCGGGGTTGAGCTTGAGGTTGATCTTGCGCAGATTTGCAAAAGTCTCATCCAAATCATGAATCAGAGTTGCTTTGTCCTTGCTCTTGACCACTATATCATCCATGTAGGCTTCTACATTTCTATGTATCTGTGGCTCAAAGGCATCATGGACTACTCTTGCAAAAGTTGAACCAGCATTCTTTAAACCGAAAGGCATCCGTATGAAACAGTACGTGCCACATGGTGTAATGAATGTGGTTTTCTCTTCATCCTCTTCTGCCATGAAGATCTGATGATACCCTGAATATGCATCAAGAAATGAAAGCAAATCACATCCAGCCGTGGAGTCAACAATCTGGTCAATACGTGGCAAAGGAAATGGGTCCTTGGGACAAGCTTTATTAACATCCGTGAAGTCAATACAAAGTCTCCATTTCCCATTTGCCTTGCGTACAACTACCGGATTGGCCAACCACATGAGATGGAGTAATCCTCTGACAAGGTCTGCTGCTTCCAACTTCTTGATTTCTTCTGCTATGAATTCTTGGTGCTCCACTGCCTGTTTCCTAACTTTTTGCTTGACGGGACGCGCGTGAGGACAGACAGCTAGGTGGTGCTCAATTACTTTCCTGGGAACACCGGGGATGTCAGATGGTTGCTATGCAAACACATCAACATTCGCCCGCAGGAAAGCAACGAGCTCGCCTTCCTATTTAGGGTCAAGTGTGGCACTGATGGTGAAGGTACCACCAGTGCCGTCCTCCTTGGCGGGCACCTTCTTGGTCTTCCGCGGAGCTGCCATCATCTTTTTGCACTTGCCGGTGGAGCTCGATGGTGTGTCCTCGACGGTAGCGCAGCACTCCGAAGAGGTGCGCTTGCCGGAGTGGGCATCAGAACTCTTGCCGGACTTCGTGGTCTTCTTCTTCCCCCCGGGAGCTTCAGCGGCAAGTGGTTTGCTATCTGTCGCGGCTGCCGCATCCCGGTAAATCTTGTCGGCGCAGATAAGCGCATCCTTCTTGTCACCATGGACAGAAATGACGCTTATCGGGCCGGGCATCTTGAGTAAATTGTAGGCGTAATGAGAGGCTGCCATAAACTTGGCGAGTGCTGGATGGCCAAGTATGCCATTGTAGGGCAATGGGAAATCGGCAACGTCAAACGTGACCTTCTCAGTTCTGAAGTTGAGCTCGCTGCCAAATGTTACCGGCGACGTGATCTTCCCTTTGGGCTTGCTCCTTCCTGGGTTGATTCCTTGGAACGTGCCAGTCTCTTCGAGCTCGCTGTCAGGGATTTGAAGTTTCTGAAGCACTGCAGAGGATATCAGGTTCAGGCCGGCCCCGCCGTCAACCAACATCTTTGTGACCTTGAGGTTGCGGATAGTTGGTGATACCAACATCAGCAAGCACCCGACAGCGGTGACGCGATCAGGGTGATCCTCAATGTCAAAGATGATGGGCGTGCTGGACCACTTCAGAGGTTTGCGCGACTCTATGGATGGTTCTACTGCATTAACCTCACGCATCCATTGCTTGAGTTGGCGGTGTGAGGTATGCAGAGAAGCACCACCGTCAACGCAAAGAACCTCCGTCGCCTTCTGAAACTCTTGTTCATCAGCTTCATCGTCTTCCATGTCTTCGTCATCTTCATCTTCGTCTTCTTCCTTGTCGCGTCCACGGGGAGGTCTGTCTCCTTGCCGCTGCTTGGCTTTGTCGCGGCGTCCTCCCCGACCGGGTCTCTTCTTACTTGCTGCACCTGCACCTTCCTGGGCCTTCTCCTTGTCTCGCCGCTCGTATTCAGCTCTCTGTAGCTCAACAAGCTGCTCGACTTTCTTGCAGCTCTGGAGATCGTGGCCCTTGGTGCGGTGGATCTTACGGTACTGCTTGTTGGAGCTGTCAGGTTTGTCGGCGGCCGCCACAGTTTGGCGGTCGGTGTCAACGGCAACCTCCTTGCCAGAGCCGCTAGCCTTAGCCTTGCCGGCGCCACCTCCATTGCCGGACTACTCGACAACTAGTATTTCTTGGTTTTTCTTCTTTCTGTTGTTTCGCCGCCGGCTCTTCCTTGCCGGGGTGGTCTCCTCACTATCAGACTCTGCTCCCACATTCTCTCCTGGGAGTCTTCTTCCTTCTTCTGCGCGTGCACACTTGTCAGCCAGGGCGTAGAGCTCGCTGACATCTTTAACTTTGCGCATCGCCATCTCCTCCCTCATCCTGCGGTTTCGCACATTCTGGTGAAATGCACTGATCACCGCGGCGGGGTGGACATCGGGGATGTTGTAATGCACACGGCTGAATCTCTGTATGAATTTGCGCAAGGACTCTCCTTCCTTCTGGGCGAGCAGGTGGAGATCACTCTCTTGGCCATGAGGCTTATGGCCGCCTGTGAAGGCGCCGACAAACTGGTGCCACAAATCCTCCCAAGAAGAAATAGAGTTGTCTGGCAAGTGCATGAGACAAGACCTGACGTTTGGCTTGAGTACCAGAGGAAAATAGTTGGCGAGGATCTTGTCGTCTCGTCCCCCTTCAGCTTGCACCGCGATGGTGTAGATGCTGAGGAACTCCGATGGGTGCGTCCTGCCATCATACTTCTCCGGCACATCTGGCTTGAAGTTTTTCTTGTCAGGCCACCGGACTTGCCGCAGCTCACGAGTGAACGCAGGGCAACCTACCGCGTACGGCAAGTCGCCTGGTTCCCCTGGCGCATGCATATAGACGGTGGGCCCGGCGCGCTGGTCAGATTGACGGCGCGCTTCTCTCCGGTGCTCGACGCGAGTTCGAGCGTCTTCGTCTTGCCGTTCTTGGAGAACTTGGCGCTGGTCGCGACGAGCTCGCGGATCTGACGAAGCAGTGGAGTCACTGTCGAGGTGGATCCGACGAGTCGGCGATCTTGGCCTTCGGGAAGGGGAATGGACGGTGGCTGCACCCCCGCAGGTCTCGTCTCCACCAGCTCGTGCCTTGTCGCCTTGCCGCGGCTGCGAAGCGCTTGGTTGCCGCGGGATGTCGCCGTTGGCGAA
The DNA here is from genome assembly GCA_904067115.1 of Aegilops sharonensis. Lineage (NCBI taxonomy): Eukaryota > Viridiplantae > Streptophyta > Magnoliopsida > Poales > Poaceae > Aegilops > Aegilops sharonensis. The sequence continues at coordinate 808,707,474 of LR880969.1, read as the reverse complement.
GCCGATGAGACTCTGAATTGTGGCCCTCCATTCGTCGACCTTGTCGGCCGTTGGAGGGTAATCTAGAAGTAGCTGGCCTCTTGTCAACGCTTCTGCTGGTGTAGTGGGTGGCAATGGCGTACGTAGCGAGGAACGGGATGTGCTCGGACTCCTAACCAAGTTAGGAGGAGCAGCATCCCGCCCAAGCGACCGTACTCCACTCGTACCGGCATGCTGGTGTGCATGCGGGTCTCGAGGGCCTTTGGATCCCCCAGCTTGGCCTTGATCCAACGAGCGTATGGTGCCGCGAGCATCATGACGCTGTCGGTCCCGCGCCTCCTGGGAAGGACGCGGCGCGGACTCGGACGCCGACGCCTGCGCTGCCTTGTCCTTGGACCTGGCGGCGTGGTGGGCTCTCTCGACGACGCCCGTTCCTCCGCCAGCGTTTCCTCCACCACCTGACGGCTCCGGTGGTGGTGGGTTCGATGCTGACGGCTCTGCTGCTGCCGAAGACTTCTTCTTCGGCGCCATGTTGACGAAGATGTTGATGAAGAAACTGCTCGTGTGAACGCCGGATCGGGTTCACACAGCCTCGACGCCCCCTACCTGGCGCGCCAAAGATGTCGGGGAAGCTGGTCGTGTCCCACGAACACCTATGGGAACTGGATCCCTTGTGGTTCGGAGGGGGGCGGAGGATGCACGAAGAGCGGATCGAAGCGATGCACACGAGCAAGTTTACCCAGCTTCGGAGCTCTCCGGAGAGATAATACTCCTACTGCTGCTTTGTGGATTGTATTGTGTTCTTGCTAGGGAGCAATGGGAGCTCCAAAACCTAACCCGAGCGTGGTCTCGTATGAGTAGGATGAACTAAGCCGGAGCCGAACCGAACCCTTTCTACGTTGCACTTGGGCCTCCTTTTATAGGCACAAGGGGTCACCACAGGTGGCAAGTAGACAAGGGTAAGATAGTAAAAACATAGGTTGGTACACCGCTTTGTACAGTGTACAGTGATCTATACCTAACTCTGACGGCAAGGGACAAGAGTCATAAATGCCCGTCTCAGTCGCCTGAACAGTGTAACAGGGACCGTCAAGTGCGCCTCCGTTTGCCACGATGGTAGCTCGTCAGCGCCGCTTATCGCTGCTCCCCGCTGGCTGCACAGCCCGTCGACACGCGTGCTTGGGAAAACCACATGGCGACACGTTGGCGGGTGAGCTGGAGCGGAGATGAAGAGAAGTTGCCTGCCGCGGCGAGTACCTTGCCGCGGCAAGGTTCTTGTCGCGCTCGGGAGATTGTCTCTCACCGAGCCTTTCCGGCAAGCTCCTCTTGTTGGGGCCTTGTTTCCTCCGTGCCTTGGGTGGTCTTCCCGGCAAGCTCCTCTTGCCGGGGTCTTGATTACTTTGTTCTTGAATGGATCCAAAGGAGCCACGGAAGATCTTGTCGGTCACCAGGCCAGCCCTGCCGCAGGGTGCTGCAACTGCCCGTGCACGAGTTTGGGATACTAGGGTACCCCTACTCTAGTACACCGACATTCTGTACCAGTGTTTGAATCAAAGCATTATGCTGTTGAATCAACTGAGTGATCTCCGGTGGGAAAACAAATCCGGTGTCGCGTCTTGGAGGCATCTGAGGGTGTTAGAGAAGATAAGAATATGGAATAGAATGAGGTCTAGTGAGAAAATACTACTCATATGCACATGAGACAAAAACAATCTATATCACTCCAATCAATTCAAACAAGGGCATACAACGGTCTAACTATCGTTACAAAAGTGCTTGGACTAAACTAAATACAATGGGGGAAATTCTACTACTGTTATGGTGGTCAACTAGAAAAACTGCTCCGATGAAGACTCCATGATATCCGCTCCAGCTTCATCAACATAGTCATCATCGATGTCGTCGGGTTTCGAGTCGGTGTCATCGACGATGATATATTTATTCGGGCAAGTGGAATCGTCGTCATTTCTTCCTGGCGCGGGGTCTCCCATGAAAACTCCTAGCTTCCTGGTTAAGTGGTCATTCTTCTCCACTAGTACTTCAATTTCAGCGCTCCTCTTCGGGTAAAGTGGCGTTGTAGGTCCCGGTGAAGCTTGGTACTCCGATGTTCAGGTATCTACTGACTTCCTTCAAGTGGCATCCAAAGGGTGTATCTTCATCCGGTTGTATGAACTTGTTCCTTGCATCCGCCATCCTAAAAGAGTAGAAAAGATGAGGAGTCAAAAATGAGAAGAAAGAGTAGTGAACTAGGGCTTTAGCTTAGTGGTCGTGTCCTACAGTCAGCGTGTGCTCTGATACCATCTCGTAGCGACCAGACCTCAAACAGGCTGATCTCTGTGCATCAGTGTCATCCCTGGATCAGTAATGCTGACACGCACAGTACTTGAAGGATTTATAACAGAGTAGCAATCACACACTTATTACATCGAATGTCTCAAAAGAGAACTTATTACAATAAATATGGCTTAAGGCCATCTAAACGATAACAGCGGAAGGCTTGGAAGATAAGCGAGTCCATCAACTCCAATGGCATCACTGAGTATAGAACCACGGCCTAAGGCACCTTACTCATCGTCTGAAAAGTCTGCGACATGAACGTTGCAGCTCGAAAACGGGTCAGCACATGGAATATGCTAGCAATGTAACACATAGAGAGCAATACGAAAGAGTAATGCTAAACTACATGCATATATGGCTGGTGGAAAGCTCTATGGTTAGAGTTTTGCATAAAGCCAATTTTCCCTACTGCAAAGGAATAAATTTTATTTAACTATCATGTTGGTTATTAAATATTGAGAATGGTTGACAGCATTCTCAATCCCAATTAAGCATCAACATTAAAAACCCAACAATATTAATTAGAGTAACATGATGAGATTCACATGATAATCCAGGTACTAGATACTCAAGATGTCCATAACCGGGGACACGGCTAACCATGATTAGTTTGTTACACTCTGCAGAGGTTTGTGCACTTTTCCCCACAAGACTCGATCTCCTCCGTTTGATTTCTCGCACTACATGATGTTTGAGAAACGGATGACCGAGACACAGTCTTTTGGAAGCGCTAGCACCTTACGAACGGGTAGACCGTACCAACCTACATCCCCTACATCAGCTAGTCTACCACTGTAAGAGTTCACATGACTTAGTCAACTATGCTAGAGCCCATAGTAGCTTGTGGCTGCACACGGAAGTTTCTAGCATGAATAATCTCATGATCCCTTTGAGACTGGGTGGCGTTCCAAAAAGAAACAGGCAATCCTGGAATACCCAGGTACCTCAATCCACCCAAATGTGTGTTTAAGTTGCCACCTTAAATAAACCATTAATTAACAATCTCACATCTGTCATGGATAAACTCACCCAATCCACGTCTACTAGCATAGCATGACATAATAAGCAAACATAGAAGTAACTCCCAAGGGTTTGATAATAAAACAGGTAATAGGTACTACCTCAACTACTTTCCCAAAACCCACAATTTAATTAGATCCTAATCATGCAATGTTTGAGGATTGATCTAATGGATAAAAACTGGGTATGAAAAGGGATATGATCAAAGTGTTACTTGCCTTGCTGATGATCCGTGAAACCTAGAGACTCAAAGTAGCAAGCGGCCCACTCGGGGTACACTTGCGCAAACAAAAAAGCACACAATAAGTACTCATCTAATGCACAGTTAAAACTCAAATAAAAGATCTAACAAGAAAGTTCAACTTAAAAACTACGGTTTGCAAAAATAAACAAATCAAACGAAGCAACGAAAGTCAAACTGCGAAAGAAACAGGCTTCGTTTTACTAATCTGGACCTAAGTCAAATTTTAAAGTAGCAAAAACTTGTTTGAGTTGATTATTCAGAAAGAGGGTTTCGAGACGAAACTCTAGGCGCTTGAATCGCCTGATTCCGATAAACGAGCGAAAAGTTATACTAGATCGAAAATCGGATCAGAAATCGCGATCAGAAAAATCACGAAATAAATCCGAGAAAAAGAAAAACAACGAACAGATTAACGAACAAAAGTTCGTTATCTGGATCTAAACGATGAACGCGTTCGTCAAAACGAACGAACGAGCGAACGCTCGCTAATTAACCTAAACCGGGAAAAAAACCGATCTAATAAAAAACGGAAACAGAAAACCGATAGAAAACCGACGAAAACCGAACGGTTTTCTAGGAAAAACCGGCGGCAGGGCAGGGTCAACCTCGTCCGCTCGGGCGGCGGGACGGGCGGCGGCGGCGGCTCCGGCAGCGCTGGGCGGAGGCGGCTCGGGCGGCGGTGGGCTGCGGAGCAGGGGGGCCACGGTTTATTGTAACATCCCAATTTTCTAAATTAGGATGTTAATAGATCATTCATATGCATATCATATTTTTATTGCATTATTTGCTTTTTCAGAATATTTGAATCATTATGCAACAAAAGGCAATTTATTTGGAGTGGAGATAACATGACTTCTCCCCTGTTTTAAAAATGTTCATAATGTCCAGAATATTATTTCCAGTTGATCTGATATGTTCTGGTAATTTTTGCAATCTTCAAAATATTTTATTTGATTGTTTTATTGCTGTTTGAGTGGCCTATTGCATCAAAATTATTTTACAAAACTGCATTAGTGTTAGAACTAGTGTTCCTGTAGTTTACAGCTGTAGGGCTATTTTGGCTGTGTGTCTAGGTATTTTTATTTAGATTTTATATTGTGTATGTTATTTTATTTATTTTGTTTTCTGCTGCTGTGTTTAAAAAAAAATAAAGGCAGCGAGCCGGCCAGCCAGCGGCCCAGCCAGCCAGCCGGCCCAACAGTCGTGGCCCAGCTCCGCTCAACACCACACCGCTGCGGCCCACCTAGCCGCTACGCGAAGCGGTACGCGCCGCGACGCCCGAACCCGACCCGCACCTGACTCGTCCCCTACCCCGAGCCGGACACTGCAGCCGCCGCACGAACACACACCGCGGCCGAGCCCGAGTCGAGCTCGAGCGCCCTGGCCGACCCCGTGCACGCCCGAGACACCAGGCGCGGGCCGCAACCCTCGGGAACCCTAGCGCACGCCCTCCCCTTTCCTTTCCTCATCTGCACATAGCTGCAGCGTGAAACGGATCTTGCCGCGGAGCTTGACCCGCCGCTGCCGTCGCCGGAGGTTTTCGTCACCGTAAGAACGCGCCAAGCCTCACCGCCTGCTCCGTTCGATTCCCCCTTCGATTCTGCATCTTCTTGACGGGCCTGTTTTGGCCACAGAGCACTGGAGCGAGGTAGCCGAGTCGCCGGAGTTCGTTTGACTTTGGGGCAGCTGTCGTCCATCCCCACCGCCGCTGATGCCCCGCCGCCGTTGAACACCAGCTCCACCTCCGCCACTCTACCCCCGACCCGTCCGTCCCTTCGTCTTCGCCGGAGAAGCGTCGTCGCCGACGCCCGAGGCAGCCGCCGCCGTCCTATGCTTCTGGTGAGCACGCACACGCACAGGGGCCTTTGGCCAATCACAAACTGCCACGTGGCAGACTGCTACAGGCGGAGCTACAGTGCCGCACAGGAATAGGAGATTTCTGTTTATTTAGTTTTCACAGATTTTCATCCAAAGTTCAACTAGCTATATCTTTTATTATATAAGTCCAATTTAGGTAGTTCTTTTTCTTATGCACTCACAAAAATCAACACTTTATCACAGTACCAACTTTGCACATGTTTGCACTTTTCAAATTTGAATTCGTTTGAATTTGAATTAAATCTTCCGGTGGCCGTAATTTTCAAACCGCTTATCGGAATCGAGTGATTCTTTTTGCGTTGTGACCATAGTGCAATCTAGGTGCTGTTAAGCTTCTGTTGTTGATTTTTAAATGGTTTTGTTGCTGTTGGTTTTATTTTGGTTCTATTCGTGTTCGCGTGTTTGATTTGTTGAATTGTGTGAAACGTGTAGATTGTCCGGAGTGCGACACGAGCTATTGTCAGGAGTGTGACTTTCTGAATCAGAACCAAGGCAAGTTACATGTTCATCATCCTTTACCTATTATTTTCTATGCATGTAGTTATATCACACTATGAATATATCCATGTATAGGAGTATTATATATGTTGGCTATGCTGTTGAGCTATCTTCCCGTCTTTTGCAAATCGTGGTAGTTGTAGTTTGCTATGCTTTGTAGACGGGGGTGGTTCATGTATTCATTGAGTTTATGTGAGGATTATATATATAACTAAAATGAGTAGTAATTAAGGATTTAATTCACCTCTGGGCGGAAGTGGTATTGCTTGGTGTTGAGGGAAGGCATCATGGGGTCTTGTACCTTTTCTAAGGCCATGCGCTCATGAGAGTGCACCCTAAGTGGAATGTCGCCCAGGTTCAAAAAGATCAGACAGACTTAGTGACTAGTAGCTTCCATGTGCGGCCACTGGCTATATGGGCTCTGGCTTAGTTGATCATTTGTTGGAACCCTGGCCCAGACAGTGTCGACAGATGTAGCATATGTAGGTGGGATGTGGCCGTCAGGTGGTTAAGGGAACCTCTTCTGAAAGACTTTGTCTCAATCTTCGGATTGGGTCCAGTGGGTAAAGCGTACAAAACTATACAGAGTATTAAAACTAATCATGATTAGCCGTTCCCCCGGTTATGGGTAAATCTGAGCCACTATGCCATTACAGTTGTTGGATGATCTTGACCGATGTGACACTTAATAATATTTGTGGGCAACTTAATAAAGGGTAGGTTGGAGTTGATTTTGTCAACTCAACCTTGTGCATTTAATTGTAGTAATAAAAGAACTAAATAAAAATTTGACTACTAGGTAGTTATTAGGATAAAATCAGCTTTCTGCAAAATAAACCCTCGAGCCTTCCTTTGTTGTACTATGCATATACATGTAGGTCTGCTTTATTATTACTCCTGTGTAACTTGCCAATACATTCCAAGTATTGACCTATATGGCTGCAACGTCTCATGTTGCAGGATATTCATACGAAGAGTAAGGTACCGTTAGGGTCGCGAGTCTGCACTCAGCATCCCCAGTGGGGTATGATGGTACTCATCGTTATTTTCTACTACTTTCCGCTGTTTGATCGAATAAAGCTAGCCAAGTGCTATGCAGATTGTTTATTTTATATACTCTGGATCATACCTTGTAATAAATGATGCACTTGCTATTCTGGTATTCATCTATACTGTGTGTGCTAGCGAGTTCGATCCAGGGACTAGCACGGTAAGCACAGAGACTCAAATCCTTCGAGGTTTGGTCGTTACTGATGGTATCAGAGCAGTGTGTTAACTGTAGGACGTGACCCTAGAAAATGGATTAGAAAATCCATAGGAGTGAAAATTATTTTATAAAACTAGCTATCCTTCTTACTGTTTATTAGTTAACCCCCTCAAGTATCTTGAACAGTTAAGTAGGAACTAGTGCTGAGACCACCATTCATGCTTGCTTTATATTGCCACGTTATCGTGTTAGCGTATCTGATTATGTCCACTTTTGTGGTATGAAGATACTAGATTGTTTGCTTGATTGGTAGTTGTTTGTTAAACTGCTTAGTTTCGAAATTATTTGACTATATATATAATATTATCATATTGTTTGTTGTTTGTTTGTTTGTTAGTGTTATTCGTTGTTGTGTTTTGTTGGCTTGATCATATTATGCATATGGGTAGAATATATTTATATATACATAGCGTTTGGCCCTATTATATCTATAAATCTTCTATGTTTGCCCACCAGATGCCGCCGAGGCGTGATAATAGGCGTAATGCTGCAGGAGGAGACAACAATGGCAATGATGTACCACCATACATGCAGCAGTTGCTTCAGGGACAAGCTCAGTTGATCCAGTTGCTTGTCCAGAACCAGAACAACAACAATAACAACAACAATCCACCGCCACCTCCACCAGTGGATATGCTTACCAGGTTCTTGAGGTTGAATCCTCAGAGGTTCTCCAGTTGCCCTGAACCTATTGTGGCTGATGATTGGCTCCGTGCAGTCAATAGGAACCTGGAGACGGTTGGATGCACAGATGCAGAGAGGGTGAGGTTTGCCTCACATTTGTTGGAGGGTCCTGCTGCAGCTTGGTGGGACAATTACTTGGTCACTTATCCCATTGCTACTATCACATGGCCTCAGTTTTAGGATGCTTTTCGTGCTGCACATGTGTCTGTTGGCGCTATGAGTCTGAAAAAGAAGGAATTTCGCAGTTTGCGCCAGGGAGGTCGCACAGTTAATGCGTATGTGGTGGAATTTAATAATCTTGCATGTTATGCTCCTAATGATGTTAACACTGATGCAACTCGGCAGGAGAAATTCTTGGAGGGCCTTAATGATGAGTTGAGCCTTCAGTTGACAGTGGCCAATTTTAGGAATTGTCAGGACCTGATTGATAAGGCTATTGTGCTGGAGGGAAAGCAACATGCCATAGAGAATCGCAAGAGGAAGTACAACAACAATAACAGGTATAATTCAGGACCACAACAGAAGCCACGGACTTCATATCATCATGGAGGTAATGGGCATAATCATCATGGAGGTAATGATCATAATCATCATGGAGGGAATGGCCACAACCATAATGGCCACCATCATCATAATGGGCACAAGAGTAACAATGGCAATGGCAAAGGTAATGGTAATGGTAATGGCAATGGAGGGAACAATAACCAGAACCACCAGGTTACACGTGCGCCAAGGGATTTGAGTCAAGTGCAGTGCTTCAGGTGTAAGGCTATGCAGCACTATGCCACAGATTGCCCGGGGGCGAAGAACTCAGGATCCAGCAAGCCAAACCCCTTCCAAAAGGGTCATGTCAACCATGTTAATGTGGAGGAGGTTTACAATGAACCTGATCCAGTGATTGGTAAGTTCTTGATTAACTCAGTACCCGCGCTTGTTCTTTTTGATACTGGTGCATCGCATTCACTCATTTCGAGGGTATTTGTTGATAAACATGGATTGCCAACCAAAACACTTAGCATGCCTATTAGAGTGAGTTCCCCAAGAGCTGAGATGATAGCAGGTGTTGGTTGCCATCAGTTGACTTTGTCTATTGGAAAGCATGATTTTCCTACGGATTTGATTATATTAAAGTCACAAGGTCTGGATATTATTTTGGGTATGGATTGGTTGCAGTTATATAAAGGTCGAATTGATTGTGCCAGTCGATCTATTACTCTCAGTGCACCAGGAGGGAAGAGAATCAAATATCTGTGTAAGTATAAGCGTAATCAGGTGCAGGTGAACTCTCTTGAGGGGGGTAGCCTGGAAGAGGTGCCAGTTGTGAGGGATTATCCAGATGTGTTTCCAGAGGAGTTGCCAGGTATGCCACCAGATAGAGATATTGAGTTTCTGATTGATTTAATACCAGGCACTGGACCTATTGCAAAGAGACCGTATAAAATGCCTCCTCAAGAGTTGGAGGAATTGAAGAAGCAGATAAGAGAATTGCAGGCACAAGAATTTATTCGCCCAAGTTCATCACATTGGGGAGCTCCAGTTTTGTTTGTGGAGAAGAAGGATGGGACCTTGAGGATGTGTGTTGATTATCGTTCTCTGAATGAGGTAACCATTAAGAATAAGTATCCTTTGCCTATCATAAATGATTTGTTCGACCAGTTGGAAGGAGCTACTGTGTTTTCTAAGATTGATCTTCGTTCTGGTTATCATCAATTAAAGATTCGTGAGCAAGATATTCCAAAGACTGCTTTTACTACGAGGTATGGGTTGTATGAATATACTGTTATGTCATTTGGATTGACTAATGCTCCTGCATACTTCATTAATATGATGAACAAGGTCTTTATGGAGTTCTTGGATAAATTTGTGGTTGTTTTCATTGATGATATATTGCTATTCTCCAAGAATAAGCAAGAGCATGAGGTGCATCTGCGTTTGGTATTGGAGAAATTGAGGGAACATCAGTTGTATGCCAAGTTCATCAAATGTGAGTTTTGGCTGGAAGAGGTAGCTTTCCTTGGACATGTTGTGTCAGGTAATGGAGTTGCACTTGATCCATCTAAGGTTGCTGCAGTTACAGAGTGGGAGACACCCACGACAGTTGGGGAGATTCGCAGCTTTTTGGGCCTTGCAGGTTATTACAGGAGGTTTATTGAGAACTTTTCAAAAATTGCAAAGCCTATGTCTGAATTGTTGAAGAAGGAGAAGAAGTTTGTTTGGACTGATGAATGTGAAGCCAGCATTCAGGAATTGAAGCAGCGTTTGGTTACAACACCAGTTTTAACTCTGCCGGATATACATAAGGACTTCCAGGTATATTGTGATGCTTCTCGTCAAGGACTTGGCAGTGTTTTGATGCAGGAAGGAAAAGAAGTTTCATATGCTTCACGTCAGCTTAAGAATCATGAGCATAATTATCCCACACATGATTTGGAGTTAGCCTCAGTTGTGCATGCATTGAAAACTTGGAGGCCATATCTTATTGGTAATCATTGTGATATATTTACTGATCATAAAAGCTTGAAGTATATTTTTACTCAGAAGGATTTGAACCTCAGGCAGAGGAGATGGTTGGAGCTTATTAAGGATTATGATTTGAATGTGCAGTATCATCCTGGTAAGGCTAATGTTGTTGCTGATGCATTGAGTCGTAGGAGCCATGCTAATGCAATTAGTATTGATAATATGCCACCCGAGTTATGTGAACAGTTCAGGAATCTCAGATTGGAGATGGTTCCTAAGGGATATTTAGCAACACTGGAGGTAAAGCCTACTTTGCTTGACAGGATCAGAGAAGCTCAAAAGGATGATAAGGAGATTGCTGAGATAAAAGAGAATATGGTTAAAGGTAAGGCAGAAGGTTTCCATGAGGATGAACATGGAGCCATATGGTTTGAGAAGCGTATTTGTGTACCTCAAGATGCAGATATCAGGAAGTTGATTCTTCA
>LR880969.1:808677712-808696238 GCA_904067115.1 Aegilops sharonensis | reverse complement strand
GAGATAAAAGAGAATATGGTTAAAGGTAAGGCAGAAGGTTTCCATGAGGATGAACATGGAGCCATATGGTTTGAGAAGCGTATTTGTGTACCTCAAGATGCAGATATCAGGAAGTTGATTCTTCAGGAGGCGCATGATTCACCTTATTCTATTCACCCAGGTAATACTAAGATGTACGTATTTGGATTTGAGGGAAAGATTTTGGTGGCCTAGCCTGAAGAGGGAAATTGCTGGGTATATTGCAACATGTGATGTGTGCCAGAGAGTTAAGGCAGAACATCAGAGACCAGCAGGTTTGTTACAGCCATTGCCTATACCTGATTGGAAGTGGGATGAGATTGGTATGGATTTCATTACAGGTCTACCCAGGACACGGTCAGGTTATGATTCTATTTGGGTAGTTGTTGATCGTTTGACTAAAGTTGCTCACTTGATCCCGGTAAAGACTACTTATACCAGTGCTCAGCTAGCAAAGATTTATATGTCTAAAATTGTTTGTCTGCATGGAGTTCCAAGGAAGGTAGTGTCTGATAGAGGTACTCAGTTCACATCTAAATTTTGGCGTCAGTTGCATGAATCCTTGGGCACCAGGCTGGAGTTTAGTACAGCTTTCCATCCACAGACAGATGGGCAGACAGAGAGGGTAAATCAGATTTTGGAGGATATGTTGAGAGCTTGTGCTTTGGACTATGGGTCCAGTTGGGATGATAATTTACCTTATGCAGAGTTTTCATATAATAACAGTTATCAGGCTAGTCTGAAGATGGCACCATTTGAGGTATTGTATCGTAGAAAGTGCAGGACACCGTTGATGTGGGATGAGGTTGGAGAGCGTCAGTTCTTTGGACCAGACTTGATCAGAGATGCTGAGGAGAAGGTCAAATTGATTCGTGATAGGCTGAAGATAGCACAGTCTAGGCAGAAGAGTTATGCAGATGCAAAACGTAAGGAGGTGACATATGAGGTAGGAGACCGTGCATACCTTAGAGTTTCACCACTTCGTGGAATTAAGAGGTTTGGAATTAAGGGTAAGTTAGCACCACGTTTTGTGGGACCTTACAAGATCTTGGACCATAGAGGAGAGGTAGCTTATCAGCTGGAGTTGCCGGAATCCTTGTCAGGAGTTCATAATGTGTTTCATGTATCTCATTTGAAGAAGTGCCATGCAGAGATGATGGATGTTCCATTGAGGGACATGGTGCCGCTTGAGGCAATTCAGTTGGAGAGTGATTTGACATATGAGGAGAAGCCTATTAAGATTCTGGAGACAGCAGAGAGAGTTACTCGCACCAAGACAATCAAGTTATGCAAGGTTCAGTGGGATCATCATACAGAGGAGGAAGCTACCTGGGAACGAGAGGAGATCTCAGGCAGGATCACCCACACCTATTTGCTAGCCAGCCCAAATCTCGAGGGCGAGATTCATCTTAAGGGGGGTAGGTTTGTAACATCCCAATTTTCCTAAATTATGATGTTAATAGATCATTCATATGCATATCATATTTTTATTGCATTATTTGCTTTTTCAGAATATTTGAATCATTATGCAACAAAAGGCAATTTATTTGGAGTGGAGATAACATGACTTCTCCCCTGTTTTAAAAATGTTCATAATGTCCAGAATATTATTTCCAGTAGATCTGATATGTTCTGGTAATTTTTGCAATCTTCAAAACATTTTATTTGATTGTTTTATTGCTGTTTGAGTGGCCTATTGCATCAAAATTATTTTACAAAACTGCATTAGTGTTAGAACTAGTGTTCCTGTAGTTTATAGCTGTAGGGCTATTTTGACTGTGTGTCTAGGTATTTTTATTTAGATTTTATATTGTGTATGTTATTTTATTTATTTTGTTTTCTGTTGCTGTGTTTAAAAAAATAAAGGCAGCGAGCCGGCCAGCCAGCGGCCCAGCCAGCCGGCCGGCCCAACAGTCGCGGCCCAGCTCCGCTCAACACCACACCGCTGCGGCCCACCTAGCCGCTACGCGAAGCGGTACGCGCCGCGACGCCCAAACCCGACCCGCACCTGACCCGTCCCCTACCCCGAGCCGGACACTGCAGCCGCCGCACGCACGCACGCCGCGGCCGAGCCCGAGTCGAGCTCGAGCACACTGGCCGACCCCGTGCACGCCCGAGACACCAGCCGCGGGCCACAGCCCTCGGGAACCCTAGCGCACGCCCTCCCCTTTCCTTTCCTCGTCTGCACATAGCTGCAGTGTGAAACGGATCTTGCCGCGGAGCTTGACCCGCCACCGCCGTCGCCGGAGGTTTTCGTCACCGTAAGAACGTGCCAAGCCTCACCGCCTGCTCCGTTCGATTCCCCCCTTCGATTCTGCATCTTCTTGACGGGCCTGTTTTGGCCACAGAGCACGGGAGCGAGGTAGCCGAGTCGCCGGAGTTCGTTTGACTTTGGGGCAGCTGTCGTCCATCCCCACCGCCGCTGACGCCCCGCCGCTGTTGAACACCAGCACCACCTCCGCCACTCTACGCCCGACCCGTCTGTCCCTTCGTCTTCGCCGGAGAAGCGCCGTCGCCGACGCCCGAGGCAGCCGCCGCCGTCCTCTGCTTCTGGTGAGCATACACGCGCACAGGGGCCTTTGGCCAATCACAAACTGCCACATGGCAGACTGCTACAGGCGCAGCTACAGTGCCGCACAGGAACCAGGAGATTTCTGTTTCTTTTGTTTTCACAAATTTTCATCCAAAATTCAACTAGCTATAACTTTTATTATATAAGTCCAATTTAGGTAGTTCTTTTTCTGATGCACTCACAAAAATCAACACTTTATCACAGTACCAACTTTGCACATGTTTGCACTTTTCAAATTTGAATTCGTTTGAATTTGAATTAAATCTTCTTGAGGCCGTAATTTGCAAACCGCTTATCGGAATCGAGTGATTCTTTTTGCGTTGTGACCATAGTGCAATTTAGGTGATGTTAAGCTTCTGTTGTTGATTTTTAAATGGTTTTGTTGCTGTTGGTTTTATTTTGGTTATATTCGTGTTCGCGTGATTGATTTGTTGAATTGTGTGAAACGTGTAGATTGTCCGGAGTGCGACGCGAGCTATTGTCAGGAGTGTGACTTTCTGAACCAGAACCAAGGCAAGTTACATGTTGATCATCCTTTACCTATTATTTTTTATGCATGTAGTTATATCACACTATGAATATATGCATGTATAGGAGTATTATATATGTTGGCTATGCTGTTGAGCTATCTTCCCGTCTTTTGCAAATCGTGGTAGTTGTAGTTTGCTATGCTTTGTAGACGGGGCGGTTTTTGTATTCATTGAGTTTATGTGAGGATTATATATATAACTAAAATGAGTAGTAATTAAGGATTTAATTCACCTCTGGGCGGAAGTGGTATTGCTTGGTGTTGAGGGAAGGCATCATGGGGTCTTGTACCTTTTCTAAGGCCATGCGCTCATGAGAGTGCACCCTAAGTGGAATGCCACCCAGGTTCAAAAAGATCAGACAGACTTAGTGACTAGTAGCTTCCATGTGCAGCCACTGGCTATATGGTCTCTGGCTTAGTTGATCAGTTGTTGGAACCCTGGCCCAGACAGTGTCGACAGATGTAGCATATGTAGGTGGGATGTGGCCGTCAGGTGGTTAAGGGAACCTCTTCTGAAATACTTTGTCTCAATCTTCAGATTGGGTCCAGTGGGTAAAGCGTACAAAACTATACAGAGTATTAAAACTAATCATGATTAGCCGTGCCCCCGGTTATGGGTAAATCTGAGCCACTATGCCATTACAGTTGTTGGATGATCTTAACAGATGTGACACTTAATAATATTTGTGGGCAACTTAATAAAGGGTAGGTTGGAGTTGATTTTGCCAACTCAACCTTGTGCATTTAATTGTAGTAATAAAAGAACTAAATAAAAATTTGACTACTGGGTAGTTATTAGGATAAAATCAGCTTTCTGCAAAATAAACCCTCGAGCCTTCCTTTGTTGTATTATGCATATACATGTAGGTCTGCTTTTATTATTACTCCTGTGTAACTTGCCAATACATTCCAAGTATTGACCTATATGGCTGCAACGTCTCATGTTGCAGGATATTCAGACGAAGAGTAAGGTACCGTTAGGGTCGCGAGTCTGCACTCAGCATCCCCAGTGGGCTATGATGGGACTCATCGTTATTTTCTACTACTTTCCGCTGTTTGATTGAATAAAGCTAGCCAAGTGCTATGCAGATTGTTTATTTTATATACTCTGGATCATACCTTGTAATAAATGATCCACTTGCTATTCTGGTATTCATCTATACTGTGTGTGCTAGTGAGTTCGATCCAGGGACTAGCACGGTAAGCACAGAGACTCAAATACTTCGAGGTTTGGTCGTTACATTTATAAAGCCCCCCGGGTGGTGTCCCGCTCGGGTACGGCCCAAGATCGGTTCTAGTTTTTTTTAAATTAATTACGCGTAGAAAAACTAACGAAAGAAATACTAAATAGGCTCCCAAAATCCCGAAATAAACTTTCCTCGGCTTCTAAAATCAAGCTGGACAAGATGAACATTTATTTGGGGCCTAAATGCAATTTTGAAAAATGCCCATTTTTCCAAACTTCAAATAAAATAGCGAAAAACTCCAAATAAAAATCTTATTTGATTTTTTATTAAACCTTCAATATTTCTTTATTTTGGGAAAGTAATTTTATTCCCTCTCTTATATTTGACAATAGAAATAATTGAAGATAAAATAAATAAAATCAAATGATCCTATTTTCAAAATTTGAGAAAACTCAAATATGAAAATAACAAAATCTCCAACTCTCTCCGTGGGTCCTTGAGTTGCGTGAAATTTCTAGGATCGAGCCAAAATGCAATAAAATATGATATGAAATTGATGATCTATGTATAACATTCCAAATTGAAAATTTGGGATGTTACAATATGTGGATGACATATTGCTGATTGGAAATGATATAGAATTTCTGGATAGCATAAAGGGATACTTGAATAAGAGTTTTTCAATGGAAGACCTCGGTGAAGATACTTATATATTGGGCATCGAGATCTATAGAGATAGATCAAGACGCTTAATTGGACTTTCACAAAGCACATACCTTGACAAAGTTTTGAAGAAGTTCAAAATGGATCAAGCAAAGAAAGGGTTCTTGCCTGTGTTACAAGGTGTGAAGTTGAGTAAGACTCAATGCCCGACCACTACAGAAGATAGAGAGAAAATGAAAGATGTTCCCTATGCTCTATCATGTATGCAATGCTGTGTACCAGAACTGATGGCCTTGCTATAAGTCTAGCAGGGAGGTACCAAAGTAATCCAGGAGTGGAACACTGGACAGCGGTCAAGAACATCATGAAATACCTGAAAAGGACTAAGGGTATGTTTCTCGTTTATGGAGGTGACAAAGAGCTCATCGTAAATAGTTACGTCGATGCAAGCTTTGACACTGATCCAGATGATTCTAAATCGCAAACCGGATACGTGTTTACATTGAACGGTGGAGCTGTCAATTGGTGCAGTTCTAAAAAAAGCGTCGTGGCGGGATCTACGTGTGAAGCGGAGTACATAGCTGCATCGGAAGCAGCAAATGAAGGAGTCTGGATGAAGGAGTTCATATCCGATCTAGGTGTCATACCTAGTGCATTGGGTCCAATGAAAATCTTTTGTGACAATACTGGTGCAATTGCCTTGTCGAAGGAATCCAGATTTCACAAGAGAACCAAGCACATAAGGAGATGCTTCAATTCCATTCGGGATTTAGTCTGGGTGGGAGACATAGAAATTTTCAAGATACATACGGATCTGAATGTTGCAGACCCGTTGACTAAGCCTCTTCCACGAGCAAAACATGATCAGCACCAAGGCTCCATGGGTGTTAGAATCATTACTGTGTTATCTAGATTATTGACTCAAGTGCATGTGGGAGACTGAAGGAAATATGCCCTAGAGGCAATTATAAGGTTATTATTTATTTCCTTATATCATGATAAATGTTTATTATTAATGCAAGAATTGTATTAACCGGAAACATAATACATGTGTGGGCACATAGACAAACAGAGTGTCACTAGTATGCCTCTACTTGACTAGCTCGTTAATCAAAGATGGTTATGTTTCCTAACCATTGACATGAGTTGTCATTTCATTAATGGGAACACATCATTAGGAGGATGATGTGATTGACTTGACCCATTACGTTAGCTTAGCACTCGATTGTTTAGTATGTTGCTATTGCTTTCTTCATGACTTATACATGTTCCTATGACTATGAGATTATGCAACTCCCGTTTACCGGAGGAACACTTTGTGTGCCACCAAACGTCACAACGTAACTGGGTGATTATAAAGGTGCTCTACAGGTGTCTCTGAAGGTACTTGTTGGGTTGGAGTTTCGAGATTAGGATTTGTCACTCCGATTGTCGAAGAGGTATCTCTGGGCCCTCTCGGTAATGCACATCACTTCAGCCTTGCAAGCAATGTGAGTAATGAGTTAGTTGTGGGATGATGTATTACGGAACGAGTAAAGACACTTGCCGGTAACGAGATTGAACTAGGTATTGAGATAACGACGATCGAATCTTGGGCAAGTAACATACCGATGACAAATGGAACAACGTATGTTGTTATGCGGTTTGACCGATAAAGATCTTCGTAGAATATGTGGGAGCCAATATGAGCATCTAGGTTCCGCTATTGGTTATTGACAGGAGACGTGTCTCGGTCATGTATACATAGTTCTCGAACACGTAGGGTCCGCACGCTTAATGTTTCGATGACAGTTATATTATGAGTTTATATGTTTTGATGTACCGAAGGTTTCTTGGAGTCCCGGATGTGATCACGGACATGACGAGGAGTCTCAAAATGGTCGAGACATGAAGATTGATATATTGGAATCCTATACTTAGATATCGGAAGTGTTCCGGGTGAAATCGGGATTTTACCGGAACCCCCCGGGGGCTTAATGGGCCATAGTGGGCCTTGTGGAGAAGAGGAGAGGCGGCCAGGGCAGGGCCGCGCGCCCCTCCCTCCCTAGTCCGAATAGGACAAGGAGAGGGGGGCGGAGCCCCCCTTTTCCTTCCTCTCTCCCTCCTCTTTCCCCCTCCACTCCTAGTCCAACAAGGAAAAGGCAGGGAGTCCTACTCCCGGTAGGATTAGGACTCCTCCTGGTGCGCCCCTCCTAGCCGGCCGCACCTCCCAACCCACTTGCTCCTTTATATACGGGGGCAGAGGGGCACCCAAGACACAATAATTGATCATTGATCTTTTAGCCATGTGCGGTGCCCCCCTCCACCATAGTCCACCTCGATAATACTGTAGCGGTGCTTAGGCGAAGCCCTATGTCGGTAGAGCATCATCATCCTCACCACGCCGTCGTGCTGACGAAACTCTCCCTCAGCACTCGGCTAGATCGGAGTTCGAGGGACGTCATCGGGCTGAACGTGTGCTGAACTCGGAGGTGCCGTACGTTCGGTACTTGATCAGTCGGGTCGTGAAGACGTACGACTACATCAACCGCGTTGTGATAATGCTTCCGCTTTCGGTCTATGAGGGTACATGGACAACACTCTCTCCTCTCGTTGCTACGTATCACCATGATCTTACGTGTGCATAGGAAATTTTTTGAAATTACTATGTTCCCCAATAATGTTATCGAGAAGAAGGTCTTCCCTTTATCTTTGAAGGGATAGGTGTCAGTGTCAAAACCGGCGGATCTCGGGTAGGGGGTCCCGAACTGTGCGTCTAGGCGGATGGTAACAGGATACAAGGGACACGATGTTTTTACCCAGGTTTGGGCCCTCTCGATGGAGGTAAAACCCTACTCCTGCTTGACTAATTTTGATGATATGGGTAGTACAAGAGTGGATCTACCACGAGATCAGAGAGGCTAAACCCTAGAAGCTAGCCTATGGTATGATTGTTGTTCGTCCTACGGACTAAAACCCTCTGGTTTATATAGACACCGGATAGGGTTAGGGTTACACAGAGTCGGTTACAATGGTAGGAGATCTATATATTCGTATCGCCAAGCTTGCCTTCCACGCCAAGGAAAGTCCCATCCGGACACGGGACGAAGTCTTCAATCTTGTATCTTCATAGTCCAGGAGTCCGGCCAACGGTGATAGTTCGGCTATCCGGACACCCCCTAATTCAGGACTCCCTCAGTAGCCCCTGAACCAGGCTTCAATGACGACGAGTCCGGCGCGCATATTGTTTTCGGCATTGCAAGGCGGGTTCCTCCTCCGAATACTTCATAGAAGATTTTGAACACAAGAATAGTGTCCGGCTCTGCAAAACAAGTTCCACATACTACCGTAGAGAGAATAACCTTTGCACGGATCTGCTGACGTATTCCGCGGCGTGACGTCACACCACGGCCAGGACTTTATACGAATCATTTTTACTGTCCCACCTCAGCCCGTTTAGCGAGGCGGTTTCCTTGGCACGTCTTATTAGAGCGGAGATCGTGCCCCCTTATTCCGGGATCCTCATCAATACGGGCGTGGGTAACCCAGTCGTGCCCGTTGGCACGCCTCCTCCATCGAAGGCGAGTCCCGAACGGTCACGGGGAGGGCTCTTGGTATTCAACCTCTTTATAATGAGACGAAGACCCTCTCCTTTCTTTCAATATCAATCGAATCCGCCCCTCGCTTCGAGTTCCAACACCCAAAGCTCCAGATTTAGGCGCTTCAGACCTTCAACGATGTCCGTCTCCGACCTGCACGGCCGGTGGATGTCTTCCTCCGTCACGGAAGAAGATGTGCTAAAGCTGAGAGATGCCAGGTATCTCACCGGCGAAATTTCGCATAGGCTGCCTGCCTAAGGGCAGGTTATTCCCACTCCCGAGCCTGGTGAGAGTGTGGTATTCATGTCTCACTTCCTTCGGGGTTTAGGCTTCCCCACGGACCCCTTTGTGAGGGGGCTCATGTTTTATTATGGGCTGGATTTCCATGACTTGGTTCCGGAGTCCATCCTCCACATCTCGTCATTCATTGTCGTATGTGAAGCCTTCCTCCACATTACCCCTCACTTCGGATTGTGGCTCAAGACCTTCAAAGTGGAGCCGAAGATGATCAAGGGGCATCAGGCAGAGTGCGGAGGGGCTATTATAAGCAAGAATGCAGATGCTCCATGGCCCGAGGGCTCTTTTCAAGAGGAGCTTAAGTTATGGCAGCAGGAGTGGTTTTATATCACCGCTCCCAGGGGCTCCAAATGGGCGGCGCCACCTGCCTTCCGCTCAGGTCCTCCACTGCGGCAGGCGTCATGGCTTAATAAAGGGCTCGACTAGGGACCGTCCAAGGACGTACCTCTGTTGCAGGGCCGTATTCGAGACCTCCTAGAGAGAGAGATCAATTTGGTCGTAGTAGCGCAGGTCACGTTGATTCGTCGCACCTTGCCCTGCAAACGTTGCCCCCTTCGCCTGTGGGAGTTTAATCCGGAGGGACCACGAGCTCTCCAACATTTTATGGGCGTAACGCCCGTGGAGATGTAGCAACTGTTCTTCTGATCACAAGGAATGTGTCCGGACTTAACTGAGGACGCAGGTCCGAGTTGCAATCGCCCGGATACTCAAGTAAGTAGTCCTGTACCCGGACATGCTATCCGCATATTTTATCATAAACTTGCCCTTAAAAGAGCTGTCCTTTAAACAAGAGTGGATAGCAAAAGCAAAACTGATCAGGTGTCCCCCCCCCCCTGAGACCACGTCGGATCCTGTATTAACCAAGATGCTAGAGGCTGCGCATTTTGAAGAAGACGAAGGGGGGAACAAGGGGACCACTACCTCCATGAAGGAGGCTATCAAGAAAGGAGGGATCGAGAATCCCTCTCTCCCAGAAGAGGACCGCTTCTGAAGATCCGGAGACCAAAGCCTCGAAGCGGGGGAAGAAATCTTCACCAGAGGGTCCTGCGGCAGGAGATGCCCCGGTCGCACTATTTCCCCAAGGATATCAGCCCACCAACGAGCCGTAAGTAAAAGGGAGGGCATTTTTTTAAAAGAGAGACATCCCCCGTCTTATTTCAGAAGGTAACCGAAAGTTTACCTTGTAGTTCGGATCTCAGCCCTTCACAGCAGAGCTCGTCTTCAGGGGATCTTGATCCGGAGATGATGGAGAGCGAGACGCCTCCGCCTGCCGTACCGTTATGCGAGGCGGAAGACCCTGAGGTGTGGTCGCGGAGGGCTTCTCCGAATCCGGCAGGGCCGGAAGGCAGCCGTATGTCCCCTCAAAGCTCTCCGTGTACGGCCTTCGAAAAAGGCCACCAGACGAGTCCGACACCAACGGATGTACGGTCGGAGGAGCTGAAGGATCTGCTCGGGCGAGCGTCTATCTCGGAAGATTACTGTACGTTAATTGGTACAGTGATTGAAAGGATTTCATCCGCTGAGAGCGGATTGCATGAAGCCGTCGCAAGTTTGCTGACGGGTTTTGAGGTACGCAAAATGATGTACCTTCTGACAGTTCTACATATAAAATGCGCCATGTATAGATAGTAGCCCCGGAGACTTGGTGCGGTGTCAAAAATGACGGCGCGCCGAGGATCAAAACCCCAGGTATAATATGCACTCTTCCTATGTAGGTGGCGAAGCGTCCGGTGGCTAGCCGGGCTGATGAATTTGCCGAACTGAAGCGACAACTTGACGTGGCGGATGCGGACATCACACTTGTTAATAAGCGGCTTGACGAGTCACAAGGTATGAAACTTCTCCGCGGACACCTGGTAAGGGAGCTTGACGCCCATGCCTTACAACATGTATGCTTAATGCAGATGGAGCCGCTGCTATGGAGAACCTTCGGGCAGAGCTCGCCCGAGCCAAGGAGCAATCCAGAAAAAGTGATGCGGCGGCCTTGAAGGCGTCCGCAGAGCTAAAAGCCGAACAGGCTGCTCACTGCCGAAGCAAGAAAGAAATGGCCGAGATGGCCGTGAAATTGAAGAATGCTACTGACCGTTGCGAGCTTCTTGAAAAAGAAGATCGAGCGAAACAAGAGGACCTGAAAAAGGCCGCCACCGAGGCCAAGGAGACTCGCTCTGCGATGAGAGCTATGCAGGAGGAGCTACGTCAGGCCAGATATTGCGGCTGGAAAGCCCTTTCTGATGCGGAGAAAATTCACGGACCCTAAGTACACTCAATTGGACCGGCTGTGGAGTGGGAAGGATGCTTATCTGGACTTGGCGGCGAGTGCCGCAGATGCGGCCGAACACTTCCGAGGTCAAAAGGATCACGGAATGGAAGAGCTTTTTTGGTCGCAGTTCCATAGTCCGGAGCGTCCAATTTCGTTAACCGATCGTTTGGCCGAATGGGCTGAGCTGAATAGGTTGTCCGGACTTGCCATGAAGGCTGTCGTGACTCATTTGTGGCCGAAAAGGCACGAGCCGAAGAATTATTTTGGCTTGTTGCAGCAGTTCCTTGGTGCTGTGCTGCATATCGATGCAATGAAGCATCAGCCTGCATAGAGGGTGCGCAGATGGCTCTTGCCCGTGTCAAGACATACTGGCGGAGATGAAGGCCACCGACGTTTCATCCCAAGATTCGGACAGAAGCCGAGTACCTGCCGAGCATTATTTTGAGGAAGTCCTGCAGGGTGCTCGTTTAATAGAGACGCAATGCTTGAAGGATATTATGCTTTAATGACATGTATGATTTGTGAAAACAATGTTTCAATATAATATAAGAGCTTTTTATACTTGTGCGTTCAAGTATTAAAACACCTCCTGTGCGGCCGTTGATGTATATGTGTATATAACCTGAAAGATGGCAGTCCTTGGCTTCAGCCCCCACGCACATAGTGCGGGGGTGTTTGCAAAAAGGCACATTTTCACACTTAATCCAACGTCTTGGTCCTGTAAAGGAGGTGATAGAGTAGCAAACTAGGCAACCGGACTATAATGCTTTATCACTTTCACTTAGCCATAGGAGTTCGATGGTGGGGCTACTATGTAGTCCCTAGGGGCACCGCGCTCTCCCGAATTCGGGGCGCGTATGTGCCTGACCGGGAAACGGCCCTTCGTCAACGCAGGGGAATTCTAAACATTCCGCTGGGTCATCGAGTGTTTGACCAGTCTCACGCTATATCATGACAGTAAGTTTTCAACTTTCTCTACTGAGGTGCTCACCTGGCCGAACCGGGGCACAATCGCAGTAGTTCTCCTAGTGGCGCGTTAGCCGATAGAACGGAACGTAAGGCAGCAAAACACAAGAGCCGGGCAAACCCAACATTTGACCAAAGACATGATTCGGAGTTGATGCATATAAGGCCTAACTCGAGACGCCGAACACTCCCTAAGGTATTCGGTCTTTATGAAAACCGGTAGAATAATGCCCTAAGCCCCTGGTGTCCAGGTACGCGCAAAGATTCTGGTGCGGACGATGCCAACGGGTCCCTACTGCATGTTTGCACCTGTGTCTCCGTTGTGCCGTATCCTGGACGGGCGTAGCACGTTGTTCATCTGTAAAAGAGAATAACTTAGTTGAAAATAAAAAAAGATCATGCGAAAAATGTACTTTATATTAAATAAACAGGGTACGGTTCGAAAAGTGAATAAGATTGAGCTTTATTGTCTCTTGTTGTACATGCGTGCAGCCCCTTGTACGGGGGTATGCCGCTAGTAGGCACCGGACTCGTCTAGCCATGTCCGGGGTTCGAATGACATATTCAGGTGCTTTGATTAGCGGAGCCAGATTGGTGTGGGGCTGTCAAGGCAGTCTCACGTTCTTCTGTGCTCGAGTAACACTTAATACTCCCTTTTAATAAGATGATGCCGCGTGGAATGGGCATTTTAAGTGTAAGAGTTGCATAATGCGGTATTGTGTTAAAGCGGGCGAAAGCTTCACGCCCCAGTAGTGCTTGATAGCTACTTTCAAATGGGGCGATGTGGAAGGTTAACTTTTCGTGGCGGAAGTTGTCGGTTGAGCCGAACACAACTTCTAGCAGTAGGGAGCCCGTACAATGGGCATATAGGCCTGGCATTACACCTTTGAAGGAGGTGTTGCTATGGCGAATTTTGGTTGGGTCTATCCCCATTTTGCGGATTGTGTCCTGATATAGCAGGTTTAGATCGCTGCCTCCGTCCATTAGGACTTGTGTAAATTGGAGTCTGTCGATTATAGGATCTAATATCAAGGCAGTCCATCCTGCGTTCCGGATACTTCCGGAATAGTCCTGATGATCGAAGGTGATTGGTTTTGACAACCATCGTTCGGACTCTGCTGGGACAGACCATGTGGCGCCTGTTTCTATGGGCGCCGCTCTGTTTTTCCCTTTTGTCACTTGAAGTGAGTTCACTGTTTTGACTTTTTGTGGGAAATTCCTTTGTTTTCCGGTGCTCTGCTTGTGGGGTTCGTCATCGACCTTGCTTGGTGTGTCGAGCCCCTTGTGTTCGGCATTGAGTTTGCCGTACTGCTTGAAGACCCAACAATCTCTGTGGGTATGGTTTGCAGGCTTCCCAGGAGTATTGTGGATTTGGCATATTCTGTCCAAGATTTTGTTTAGGTTGGATAGCTCGTCGTTGTCGACCTTAAGGGGCAATTTTTTATGGTTCTGCCGGGAGCTTCTGAATCCGGCGTTGACTGCCGTGCTCTTCGGGTTGTTTCCCTTTGTCCGGCGCTGATCCTTGCTGCGTCGTGGTTTTCCATTTCCATCCCTGACTTCGGATGTACTTGGGTCGCTGGTACTGCATCTTGCCAGCCAACTATCCTCTCCCGCGCAAAAGCGGGTCATGAGGCTTGTTAATGCAACCATGGTTCTTGGCTTCTCCTGGCCGAGGTGTCTGGCGAGCCATTCCTCTCGGACGTTGTGTTTGAAAGCTGCTAAGGCTTCGGCGTCCGGACAGTCGACTATTTGGTTCTTTTTGGTAAGGAACCTGTTCCAGAATTTGCGGGCTGACTCTCCGGGTTGTTGAGTTATGTGACTTAAATCGTCTGCATCTGGAGGACGGACATAAGTCCCTTGAAAATTTGCTCGAAAAGCATCCTCGAGCTCTTCCCAACTTCCAATGGTATTTTCAGGGAGGCTCTTGAGCCAATGCCGGGATGGCCCTTTGAGCTTGAGGGGTAAGTATTTTATGGCGTGGAGATCATCTCCTCTGGCCGTGTGTATGTGAAGGATGTAATCCTCAATCCAGACTCCAGGGTCTGTTGTTCCGTCGTATGCCTCTATGTTTACGGGTTTGAATCCCGCTGGGAATTCGTGATCCAGCACCTCATCGGTGAAACACAGGGGGTGTGCGGCACCCCTATATTTGGGTGTGCCGTGATGTTCGGATATTTGGCGTGTTGCATTGAGCTTGCTTTCTCGGCCCATAGATGGACCTAACTGGGCCATCCTTTTGATGTGAATCCTTATGCGGATCACGTGCCGAATTGTGTGCGGTGCCGCTTGTCGCTCCATGTTTGCCATGTGGTCGTCTATCCGACTGGGCGGCCTCTTTGTTCTTTGATTGCGGGGGCTCTACGGCCTCCTCATCGAATTCGGGCAGTAATTTGCACTTCGGGTAGCTCTTTATTTGGCAACTGTCGCCGTATTTCTCTGCGGTTTTGAGTACTTTGCTCCATCTGATTCTGAGTGCATCTTCCGTTGTTTTGAGCTTCCGCTTCTGCTTTTTCAGGCTACGCGCAGTGGCGACGAGCCTTTTGTGGAGGTTCTTCTACTCCAACAATTTGTCCGGCGTGAGATCGTCCGGACTGTTATCTTCGCCGGGGAGGGGTTGTTTATCCAAGTTGTCCTGTTCGGACGGTTTCTCGATAGCATGTTGGTCGTCCACCGGTTCGCCCTGCGCTATGGCTGGGTCTTTGTCGAGGCGGGACTTGGTGCGGCGTTTACGTTGCCGTTTTGACTGCTTTTCAAGGGATTTATCCTCCGTAGTGTCCCGTTGTTCCTCATCGTCACTTCCTTTAGGTGTATCCACCATGTATACATCGTGGGATGAGGTGGTTGTCCAGTATCCTATAGGTGCTGGTTCATGGTTGTCTCCTACATCGTCGTCCATACCATCGATGTCTTCAGAGTCGAAATCGAGCACGTCGTTTAAGCTTTCGACAGTGGCTACAAATTGAGCGGTGGGTGGGCGTTGAATTTCTTCGTCGTCCGCATCCCAACCTTCCTGACCTGTCCGGCCAGGGCTCTCCTGATAAAGAGAGAGACTTTAGTGAATTCAGGATGTCGCCAAAGGGCGAGTGCTGAAAGATGTCCGCGGCAGTGAACTCCATAACCGGTGCCCAATTGGATTCAATTGGCAGGGGCGCGGAGGGTTCGGAGTCCGGAGAGGAGTCCGGCACCTTGGAGTCACGGTCTTCGCAAAGGACAGGGATGGAGTTCGGCTCAATCGTCGTAGAAATCGTGGCCCCCGAGGCGGTGTCCAACCACTCGTCCTCGATCGGCGGAGTCGGCTCCGAGCTAAGGGTCGGAGCAGACGCTGGTGCAGCCTCCAAGGCACTGTTCGGCGGCAGAGCTAGATGGTTCCCATCGAGACAGTGCGGCGCGCTTGGCTGTGGCTTGAATCCGTTGAAGATCAAGTCTCCGCGGATGTCGGCCGTGTAGTTCAATCTCCCAAATCTGACCTGATGGCCAGGGGTGTAGCTTTCGATCTGCTCCAGATGGCCAAGTGAATTGGCCCGCAGCAAAGCCGCCGAATACGAAGATCTGTCCGGAGAGAAAAGTCTCACCCTGGACCGCATCGTTGTTGATGATCGAAGGAGCCATCGGGCCTAAGGATGACGACCCAGAGGAACTCTCAATGAAAGCACCAATGTCGAGTGTCAAAAGCGGCAGATCTCGGGTAGGGGGTCCCGAACTGTGCGTCTAGGCGGATGGTAACAGGAGACAAGGGACACGATGTTTTTACCCAGGTTCGGGCCCTCTCGATGGAGGTAAAACCCTACTCCTGCTTGATTAATATTGATGATATGGGTAGTACAAGAGTGGATCTACCACGAGATCAGAGAGGCTAAACCCTAGAAGCTAGCCTATGGTATGATTGTTGTTCGTCCTACGGACTAAAACCCTCCGGTTTATATAGACACCGGATAGGGTTAGGGTTACACAGAGTCGGTTACAATGGTAGGAGATCTATATATTTGTATTGCCAAGCTTGCCTTCCACGCCAAGGAAAGTCACATCCGGACACGGGACGAAGTCTTCAATCTTGTATCTTCATAGTCGAGGAGTCCGGCCAGCGGTGATAGTTCGGCTATCCGGACACCCCCTAATCCAAGACTCCCTCAAGAGGCATTGACATGGTACAGGCTATGTGATGATATGGGATCTTGGGACTACAAACGATTGAAATTGGAATTTCATCAGAAGTTTTATCCTATGCATCTTGTTCATCTGATCGCAATTATATATATAATTTTTGGCCTCGCAAAGGAGAAAGCATCGCTCAAGCTTGGGGGAGGCTTAAGTTAATGCTATATTCATGCCCCAATCATGAGCTCTCAAGAGAAATGATTATTCAAAAAATCTATGCCCGGCTTTCTCTCAATAATCGCTCCATGCTCAATACTTCTTGTACTGGTTCTTTTATGATGAAGAATATTGAATTCAAATGGGATTTATTGGAAAGAATTAAATGCAACTCTGAAGATTGGGGTCTCAATAGAAATAACACCTAAGTTTGATTGTGTTAAATATTAGGACACACAAACCCCCTCAGCAAGTTAAAGTTGAACCTAAATTTCTATGGTTAAAGATCTATTAGCTGATAATATTGATGGGCATGTCATTTACTTCTGCAATGAAGCTGCTAAAATTGCTAGACCGGATACTAAAAATAAACATAGATCTGTGGTAGGCATGCCTGTTATTTCTGTTAAAATAGGAGATCATTGTTATCATGGCTTGTGTGATATGGGTGCTAGTGCAAGTGCAATACCTCATTCCTTATACAAAGAAATTATGCATGATATTGCACCTGCTGAGATAGAAGAAATTAATGTTACGATTAAGCTTGCCAATAGAGACACTATTTCACCGATTGGGATTGTCAGAGATGTTGAAGTCTTGTGTGGGAAGGTTAAATATCCTGCTGATTTTCTTGTTCTTAGTTCCCCACAAGATAGCTTTTGTCCCATTATATTTGGTAGAGACCCTTCTTGAACACTGTTAATGCTAGGATAGACTGTGAAAAGGATGTTGTTACTATTGGTTTGGGTGATATGTCCCATGAGTTTAATTTTTCTAAATTTAGTAGACAACCCCGTAATGAGGAATTGCCTAGTAAAGATGAAATTATTGGCCTTGCCTCTATTGTCGTGCCTCCTAGCGATCCTTTAGAACAATATTTGCTAGACCATGAAAATGATATGTTCATGAATGAAAGAAGGGAAATAGATAAAGTATTCTTTAAACATGGACCTATTCTGAAGCACAATTTGCCTGTTGAAATCCTAGGGGATCCTCCTTCACCCAAGGGTGATCCTGTGTTTGAGCTTAAACCATTAGCTGATACTCTTAAATATGCTTATCTTGATGAAAAGAAGATATATCCTGTTATTATTAGTGCTAACCTTTTAGAGAAGGAGGAAGAGAAATTATTGAAAACTCTGAAGAAGCACCGTGCTGCTATTGGATATACTCTTCATGATCTTAAGGGCATTAGTCCCACTCTATGTCAGAACAAAATAAATTTGGAGAAAGACGCCAAACCAGTTATTGATCACCAACAACGGCTAAATCCTAAGATGAAAGAAGTGGTAAGAAAGGAAATATTAAAGCTCCTTGAGGCAGGTATAATTTATCCCATTGCTGATAGTCAGTGGGTAAGTCCTGTCCATTGTGTCCCTAAGAAGGGACGTATTACTATCGTTCCTAATGATAAAGATGAGTTGATCCCGCAAAGAATTATTAAAGGTTATAGGATGGTAATTGATTTCCGCAAACTAAATAAAGCTACTAAAAAGATCCTTACCCTTTTCCTTTTATTGATCAAATGCTAGAAATATTATCCAAACATACACATTTTTGCTTTCTAGATGGTTACTCTGGTTTCTCTCAAGTACCTGTGTCAGCCGAGGATCAAGACAAGACCACTTTTACTTGCCCTTTCGGTACTTTTGCTTATAGAAGTATGCATTTTGGTTTATGTAATGCACCTGCTACCTTTCAAAGATGCATGATGGCTATATTCTCCGACTTTTGTGAAAAGATTTGTGAGGTTTTCATGGCTGATTTCTCCGTTTATGGATCCTCTTTTGATGATCGCTTGAGCAACCTTCATCGAGTTTTGCAGAGATGTGAAGAAACTAATATTGTATTGAATTGGGAGAAATGCCACTTTATGGTTAATGAAGGCATTGTCCTGGGGCATAAAATTTCTGAAAGAGGTATTGAAGTTGATAGCGCTAAAGTTGATGCTATTGAAAAGATGCCGTGTCCTAAGGACATCAAAGGTATAAGAAGTTTTCTGGGTCATGCCGGTTTTTATAGGAGGTTCATTAAGGACTTCTCAAAAATTTCTCGGCCTCTGACTAATCTATTACAAAAAGATATTCCTTTTGTCTTTGATGATGATTGTGTAGAGGCATTTGAAATACTTAAGAAAGCTTTGAT